>CM077503.1:65288669-65888669 GCA_039654745.1 Houttuynia cordata
AGTAACTGAAATAGCTTTCTATTGCATAACCTCCTATGAGGAAGACGAAATACATATATAGAAAAAGGGGATGGCGCTCTTGCACTAGGGGGCGCATCTGGCCAAGCTGATAGGCCGCTGATGGGCCACTAATTAGCCTAATTATTCTCACTCAGCCCGTTACCTAACAATTAGCCTAAACGGGCTGATTACAATAAGATACCTAATCAATCAAGGATCCTAATGACTTAATGCTGACGTGATGGCCTGTTGGGATGCTAACGGCCCCACTGGGCCAGGCGTTCACAACAATCCACCACGCTCCGCTGTTCGCCAATCCTCAAGGCGATAACTCTGGAAAACGCTCCAGGATGATGTCCTCTAACTCCCACGTCGCGTCCTCGATGGGCTGACCACGCCACGCAATCAAAAGCTCCGTAGTGATCCGACCAGACCGCCAAACCCGACGTTTGTCAATAATCGAAGCTGGAACAGGCGCATCGGGGCTAGGCGAATCATATAACTGGAGGGGACCGTCAACTGTCACGGACAAAGGGTCACCCACAAATTTGCGGAGACGAGAAACATGAAAGACAGGGTGGACCAAGGAGTCAGGAGGTAAGGCCAAGCGGTAGGCCACGCGACCAATTCGTTCCTCCACATGATAGGGCCCATGATACCGAGGAGCCAACTTGGCATTCGATGTCCGAAACAAAGATGTCTGGCACTGAGGAAGAACAGACACATATACCAAATCGCCCACCTGAAACTCCATGTCAGTGCGCTTTTGGTCATATAATTGTTTCATACGATTCTGGGCGGAGGCCAAATTAGCCTTGAGCTGCCGTAAGACATCATCTCGTGATTGAAGTAAGTAATCAACCTCGGCCACTGACGAGCGTTGAGGCACATAGGTAAGGATAGAAGGCGGAGGTCGGCCATAAACCACCTCAAAGGGTGTGAATCCTGTCTTGGTATGGTAGGCCGTGTTATACTACCATTCGGCCCATGGAAGTAGTTGCAACCATTTACGAGGCTGAGTCCCCACAAAACACCGCAAATATTGTTCCAAACACCTATTAACGACCTCCGTCTGGCCATCAGTTTGAGGATGATAGGCCGTGCTCATGTGGAGGTCAGTGCCTTGCATAGCAAAGAATTCACGCCAGAATGAAGAGAGAAATACTTTATCACGATCGGAGACAATAGTTCGAGGCATGCCATGAAGCTTCGCTATGTCGCGCACATAAACTTCCGCCACCATTTTCGCAGTAAACGGATGATTCAGGGCGCTGAAATGGGCATACTTGGAGAGGCGGTCCACGACCACAAAGATAACAGATTTCCCTTGCACGACTGGTAGGGCCTCAACAAAATCCATTGACACATCAGTCCATACTTGGTCAGGAATCGGTAACGGCTGAAGCAGACCTTGAGGGGAAGTGGTGGCTGCCTTAGCACGTTGACAAGTGTCACAAGCAGTCACATACGCATGAATAGCACGCCGCATTCCCGGCCAAAGAAAACTGTGACTCACCCTTTTATATGTCCGGAATGTGCCTTCATGGCCAGCCAGCACAGTGTCATGGAAGTGAGAAATAATGCATCAACGCAAGTCCCCCGAATCCGGCACCCATAACCTGCCTTTCCACAGCAAAATATCATCCTGCCATGTATAAGATGGCTCATTAGCAGGCTGCTCCCGAAGGCTCTGAATCAAACGTTGAGTGTGTGGATCAGTCCTATATGCCTGCCGAATGTCGGAAAGAAATGGACAACTGGGCACTGAGAGAGCCAAACAAGTACCCCCTGTATGCATGCGGGAGAGGGGATCTGCCACTGTGTTTTCAGCCCCCTTTTGTAAACAATATCATAATCATAGCCCAGCAGTTTACTCACCCATCGCTGTTGTGCAGGGGTGGACACCCGCTGATCAAGAAAATATTTCAGAGGCTGATGGTCTGTGCGTATAGTGAACCTGCGTCCCAATAAGTAGGGCCGCCACTTTGTTACTGCATGAACAATTGCCAGCATCTCTTTCTCATAAGCAGATAGAGTCAATGAGCGGCCAGATAAGGCTTTACTGAAGAATGCCACCGGTCGATCCTTTTGTAAGAGGACCGCCCCTAAACCTGTATCTGATGCATCGGTTTCCACCACAAATGGAATAGTAAAGTCGGGCAGAAGAAGGACAGGCGCTGTAACCATGACCTGTTTCAGACGATCAAAGGCAAGTTGGGCCTCTGCAGTCCATTTGAAGGCCCCCTTTTTGAGCAGGGCAGTAAGTGGATGGGCCATAATACCATACTGTCGAATGAACCGTCGGTAATATCCTGTTAGGCCCAAGAATCCACGAAGGCCCTTGACGCAAGTGGGTACGGGCCAGTCCGTCATAGCCAACACCTTGGCAGGGTCGGTGGCCACCCCATTATGAGTGATAAGATGGCCCAAATATTCCACCTGTCGACTTCCAAAAGAACACTTCGAACGTTTAATATAAAGTGTATGAGTCCGTAGAATAGAGAAAACCAACCTCAAGTGCTGCAGATGAGACTCCCACGAAGCGCTGTAGATAAGTATGTCATCAAAGAATACCAGAACAAACTGTCGCAGGTAGGGTCGAAATAGATCATTCATTAGAGACTGGAAGGTTGCTGGGGCATTAGTTAGGCCGAAAGGCATAACCAAAAACTCGTAGTGACCATCATGAGTGCGGAAGGCCGTCTTGTAGATATCCGCCGGATTTATTCGAATCTGATGATACCCGGAGCGCAAATCGAGTTTGCTAAAGAACATAGCTCCCACCAACTCATCCAACAATTCCTCGATCACCGGAATAGGATATTTGTCCTTGACGGTAATGGCATTCAAGGCACGGTAGTCCACACAAAACCGCCAAGTTCCATCCTTCTTGCGTACCAATAGAACAGGGGAAGAATACGAGCTGGTACTAGGTTGAATAATACCTGTCGTCAACATGTCCTGGACTAGTCGCTCAATCTCTGCCTTTTGCACGTGGGGATATCGGTACGGACGGACATTAGCTGGGGCTGCACCTGGAATAATAGGGATTGAATGGTCATGATCCCTGGCTGGCGGTAGTGCATTGGGCTCAGAGAAAAGGTCCTGGTGTTCCTCCAACAAGAGCCGCATGTCCTCAGGAATATCAGGCTGATCGACATCCATAATGGTTCTCTGTTGTAGCATCACTCCTTGAGCGGCAAAACGGAATAATGATCCAATTGCTTGGGCCGTGTGCAATGAGCCAGGCTGGGCCCCCTGTAAGCGCACCCGCTGGCCCTGGACCTCAAAGTCCATAATCAATTCTTTGAAGTTCCAGACGACGTCTCCCAGTTCCTGGAGCCATTGCACTCCCAGGACAACATCGGCGCCCTTGGTTGGTAACAAGAAAAGATCTGTAAGAAAGATGTTACCTTGAATGGTAAGGGCGGCCTGAGCACAGACTCCAGCGCTCCTAAGATGTTTGCCGTCCCCGATCAGGACGTCAAAGGGCTTGGCATCTGTCACACAACACCCCAGTCGATGTGCCACCTTGTCATTAATGAAATTGTGGGTAGACCCACTGTCAATCAGAACGGTAACAGCCTGGCGCTTGAGAAGCCCCTGTACGTGCATTGTGCGAGGAGTAAAGGCCCCCGAGTAGGCGTGAACCGATATCTCAGGCTGCACGTCCTCATATGCATGGGTGGCCTCTTCGATGGAACACTCCACGTCCTCGTCCACCTCCTCCACCAACAGACTTCCTGGCACCGCACATCTATGACCCTTGACCCACTTCCCGTCACAATTGAAACATAGCCCCTTGGCCCGTCGTTCCTCCATTTGGGCTTGGGTAAGGCGACGAACAGGTGGATTGGTCATCCCTGCAGAATTGGCTCGGCCGGCAACTGAGCTAGGCGCAGGTGTTGAGTCCAGCGCTGGACTATGGACAGTGCGAGGTATGAACCCTCCACGACCCCCTCGTCGTTGCCTAGCCAATTTCTCCTCTTCAATGCGAGCATGACGTACTACCTCCCTCATTGTGCGACAGGGATAGTGCCTCATCTCATCAGATATCTCTGGCTTCAATCCTCGTTTGAACGTTCCCACCAAGGCAGCGACTGGCCAATCCGGCAGACGATTGGCGATCTTCATGAACTCCGTGTAGTATGCACGCACTGTTGTGGTCTGTCGCAGGCTAGATAACATCTCGTTGAAATCTTAGAATTCATTGGGGCCAAATTGAACACAGAGTTCATCAGCAAAGGACGCCCATGTTGGGTAACGGACCTCCTTCTCGTAGTAACGGAACCATACTGACGCGTCCCCGTCTAAATGGAACGCTGCGATGCGCAGGCGTTCTGTCTCAGATCGGGTTCCCTGGTAGTCGAAAAACTTCTCTGCCTTGTAGACCCACTCTGTTGGATCGTCATCTCCATTGTAACGAGGGAATTGTAGACGAGCTAATCTGGGCTCTGCCCCGCCTCGCGAGCCCCCTTGGAGCCCGATCGGCTCCTCCCAGTCCTGATCGATCTCATGTTGCATATTGCGAAGGGGGGTTGTCATAGGGGCATTTGTTCGAACACCTGGTGTGCCTTGCATCCCTCTGCCCATAGGACCCCCATGTGCGGACTGATGCATGGAGCCAATTTGAAACCCTTGTATGTGGGAGTTCAGCGGAGGAATCCGTGCTCCAGATCCATCGACCCCTCTCGACCCCCCTGCCTGCGAGGTCTCTCCTTGGGCTGCAGAGAAGGTCGGCGGCGTAGGCAGCGGCCCTGTCTGGTTGGTCGTTGCTTGTGCCTGCGCGATCTGAAATTGAAGCAGTTGCGCAAGCATGGATCGGATCTCCGCCATGTCATTTCCTTCTGGCGCCTCCGGCTTGGCAGCCTCGTTGGTCACCTCTGGCTCTGGCTGTGGCTGTGCCTCGGCGGCCATGGTCGGCTGCTTGCGAGGCAGCATCGTCGACACAGTTCGTAACGGCTCTGATACCAATGTTGTGACCGGTAATGGTCACAAGGTATCTCGTCGGCAAAAATGAAGAAGAAGAAGAAAAAGAGTAACTGAAATAGCTTTCTATTGCATAACCTCCTCTGAGGAAGACGAAATACATATATAGAAAAAGGGGATGGCGCTCTTGCACTAGGGGGCGCCATCTGGCCAAGCTGATGGGCCGCTGATGGGCCACTAATTAGCCTAATTATTCTCACTCAGCCCGTTACCTAACAATTAGCCTAAACGGGCTGATTACAATAAGATACCTAATCAATCAAGGATCCTAATGACTTAATGCTGACGTGATGGCCTGTTGGGATGCTGACGGCCCCACTGGGCCAGGCGTTCACAACACAGGGTTCCAAAGAGAGGCCCCTAGGGTGGTTCTGGTATATTATTTTAGTCACTGCAAGCGACCAGGTTAACGAGCAGAAATTGTAACTCCTTTCACTTTAGATGTCTCGAGTCTTTGATATGATTGTTATTCTCTCCTTACACATATATTTGTTCGGAGTCTTATTGCTGTTTTCCTATACTTCCGAGTTAGGATTGTTGTTATTGACTAACCTTGCAGGTGTATAGACCTCGGTTAAGTTCAGATGTTGTGGAATGTCTATAACTTTTGTTATTCTTATTCTCTTCATACTGCTTGTTTTAATTCAGTGGGTTTTTACATCCTACTGAGTGTTTCTATGAAATACTCATGTATCCTCTGATGCAGGCGTAATTAAAAAGTGAGATTAGGAAGTGCAGTAGTGGAATGGTGGATTGCAGGCGTCGAGAAGAGTTGAAGATTATTTAGTTATTTATTTTGCTTTTATTGATGTTTATGACATTATTGACAATTGTGTGCCATAAATTTATAGGTTTATTTTATTTGACTTTTTTAAATGGATTATTATTAAGTATATTCATTTCATAGTATTCATTGATGTCTATTATTGTATTACACTGATTGCGGGCATAATCGGTTACACGTCCTTTTGAGATGATTGTAATTGGTTGGAAAATCGACTGTTCGGTCGCATGCTCGGGATCTCTACCTTGAATTGTATCTCTTTTATTGGCTTCTGCACTCCGATCGAGGTATGGGATTTTGGGACATGACAGCGTGGTATCGGAGCCCTCAAAGTCAGTCTAATACAGTATGGACATTGCTGAATTATGAGATGAAGTAATAGA
Source organism: Houttuynia cordata (assembly GCA_039654745.1). Lineage (NCBI taxonomy): Eukaryota > Viridiplantae > Streptophyta > Magnoliopsida > Piperales > Saururaceae > Houttuynia > Houttuynia cordata. The sequence continues at coordinate 65,294,826 of CM077503.1, forward strand.
ACTTGATAGAAAGTAAAAGGGTACCTAGAAGAAAAGACCTTACCCTATAAAAAGAAGTGTTTGATTGTTTGCTTGCTTTGTATTTGTTTTATTTTGTGTATCGCCGTGTTTTACGCTAGGAGTCAAAGGAATGAAAGATGAATTAAAATTGAACCTTGAGTGAGATTCTAGTTCATCTTATTCCATTGATAATAGTGGTTAGTCTTTAGCACAATTAGAATCAGAGTGTGCAGCGGAAGCGTGGATAGCTTAAAAGGTCGCTGATTGGAAGTGGCTTCTATCTTGGAAGAGGTTTGCAAGGTTTAGGATGATTCCTTTTAAGCAGCAAAGGCAGCAATAGCAGAACCGGATGAATGTTGCACAACGTCAACAGTTTCGAGGCAATGACAATGGTAATGTGGATGGAGGTCGTTGCAGGATTTGTGGACAGGATATGCATAGAGGGAAGCCGTGTCCTCAAGATCCACGGAGATGCTACTTGTGCAATGAGGTTGGGCATATCTCTCCTTATTGCCCTAACCGTGGGAAGAAGACCGGAGTAGAGGCAAATAAGAAGACTCAGGCGAGAATCTTTGCTCTATCATCCGAAGATGCGCATGGTTCAGATGAGGTTATTGAAGGTACTCTTCTTATCCTCAATCGTTTTGCTAGAGTGTTAATAGACCTGGGAGCGTCACGATCTTTTATTTCTTCGGTGTTTGCCTTAAGTCTAGATAAGTCATTGTCTAGACTGAATGATGATTTGGTAATTTCTACTCCTATGGGAGATTCGGTGATAGCAACCGAATGTATTGAAAACTCTCCTGTGCTTATAGAAGATAGGATTTTGCTTGCTAATCTTGTGCTGATTGATATGTGTGATTTTGATGTAATCTTGGGAATGGATTGGTTATCAAAATATAGCGCACTAGTGGATTGTACTAAAAAGAGAGTTCATTTTAAAATTCCTGGAGAGAAAGAACTATTGTTTCAGGGAATCCGGTATAGAAAAGGAGATTGTTTGATATCAGCTGTTAAAGCTCAGAAATTACTGGCGAAAGGTTGTAGAGCCTATTTAGCTAATGTGACACCTGTTGAGATGCCTACCCTGAGAGTTGAGGATATTGAGATAGTGAAGGAGTTTCCTGAAGTCTTTCCTGATGAGTTACCTGGTTTGCCACCAAAGAGAGAGATTGATTTTACGATTGAATTGATACCAGGAACAGCACCTATTTCGAAGGCACCATATAGAACGGCGCCGGCTGAGTTGAAAGAATTGAAAGTGCAATTACAAGAGTTGTTAGATAAGAGATTCATACGGCCTAGTGTTTCCCCTTGGGCACACCAGTATTGTTTGTAAAGAAGAAAGATGGGTCGATGAGATTATGTATTGACTATCGTATGTTGAACCAAGTTACAGTGAAGAATAAATACCTTTTGCCTAGAATAGATGACTTATTCGATTAGTTGCAATCAGCAAAAGTATTTTCGAGGATTGATTTGAGATTTGGATACCATCAGTTAAGGATCAAGGAGGAGGATATATCCAAGACAACTTTCAGGACCAGGTATGGACACTACGAATTCCTGGTGATGCCTTTTGGTTTGACTAATGCACCAGCAGCATTTATGGACATGATGAACAAAATTTTTGTGGACTTATTGGATCGGATTGTGATATGGACGATATTTTGGTGTATTCAGTAAGTTGGGAGGAACACAAAACTCACTTGACTCTTGTGTTACAGATATTGAAGGATAATCAAATATATGCTAAGCTGAATAAGTGTGAATTTTGATTGAACAAAGTGAATTTTCTTGGACATGTCATATCAGAAGATGGAGTATCAGTTGATCCAACGAAGGTAGAGGCAGTGTTAAAATGGGAACAACCAAAGAATGTGACAGAGATTCGAAGTTTCTTGGGATTGGCAGGTTACTATAGAAGATTCATTCAAGGATTTTCAAGTCTAGCTTTGCCAATGACGAAGTTGACCAGAAAGGGAGTGAAGTTCATATGGAATGAGGAATGTGATAAATCTTAAGTTAGACGCATAATAAAATGTAAATCTACTAAATCCAATTAATGCATCTAAATTTTACAATTAAGCTCATTTATTTATTAAACTCCTAATTACTCACTTACCATTAATAACCGTTAATTATCCTTACTTCAACTAAATTACGACTAACATATAGGTAGAAAGGCATATAAAAAGGAGAAAGGTAGCCTCCGGGCGCTGATCTATATATGAATTATGCATTTTATTATATCCTAAACTTATGATTATGCTAGTGTTTGATTAGAATTTCTACTACTTTAATATAATTTTTGGTTTTTGTAGGAAACAAGAGTAATACACAGAAATGAGGTGAAAAGTAACTCAAATGGTTAAATCATCATAACTTCGTGTACAAATGATGGATTGGACTTATTCAAGCTTCATGTTAATCAAGAAGTCAGCTTTCCAACGCCACCAACCACGCGCAATTCGAAATTCGGGACAGAAAGTTATAGCCATTTTAAGTTTATGAACAGTAACCGCGATCGATCGAATATAAATGCGATCGATCGCCAGAGCCACAAAAGCATTGTATTAAAGAAAACGATCGATCGGCCATAAAAACGATCGATCGTATCTACTGAAATTTTTCAATCACGCAAGACAGTAACTACGATCGATCGGTATTATACGGCGTCGATCGACAAAGCGATCGATCGGAGGAAAATAACGAAGAAATTGCGATCGATCGGGAGACAAACGATCGGCAATACAGAGCGATCGATCACCGTATGCGGTAAATCGGAAATAAGACCTATTTCGACTCGGATTTGGAAGGGGACTTCATGGTTTCTCTTCACTCTTATAAATAGGCCTTATGGGAGAACGTTTTGGGCATTAGAAAGTAGACTAGAGAAGAGCAAGAGAAGGAATTTTTGGAGCAAAGAAGAAGAAGGATTCATGACGATGGATCTACATAAACAGGCTTTTCTTTTCTTTCTTTCTATGTGTAACCAAACTTTTATTCAAGGCTTGATGAAGCCCTAGATGTGTATTGCTACTCTTGATAGTTTAATTCTATAAAGTTGATTATGATTCATGCTTAATGCGATTTCATGAGTTTCTTTTGAGTGCTTGATCACAGACTTGATTGATTATGAATGAAATTAGATATTGTGATTGATTTTATGCCCGATCAAGGATAAGATTAATTGCATTATAATAGAGTTGTGATTGATTCTATGCCCGATCAAGGATAGGATTGATTACACAATAGTGGATGAACTTTTGTGTCCGATCAAGAACGTTAGTGAATTCATTAGTAATTCATATGTCCGATCAAGAACACGAATTACCATATCATGTTAACTTATGCTTAATAATAATTGAGAGTAGTAATTGCATGTCTAGTGGTGGATTCATTGCCTTGATACTTCTCCATATTGATTAAATCTTAGTTAGATTAGATAAAGTTCATTGCTTTATTTAGAATTAATTAAACTACATTTTTTTCTTCTCTTGAGTTTGGTAAAATATTCACTATCCCTGAGGTTCGACAACCCTTTAATACTCACCGTAGTACAATTGCCTTGTGCACTTGCAAGGGTTTTATATTTAAACGATCAGGCGCCCGAAGAGAAGGTTCTCTCCGGGCGCCCTCATCTCAACCGTCGGATGAGATCTGATGGTTGAGACTCCCCCTCTCCTACTCCCCCTCTGGCTCCCTCCCTCTTCCCCTCGCGCCTGACACCCCACCGCTCCGGTGACCCCCTCCCACTCCCCCCCCGGCGACGCCCCCACCGCCCCGGCAACCCCCTTCCCTCTCCTTGTTCCTCTCTCCCTCTTCCTCTCTCCCCCTCCCTCTGGCTCTCTCCCTCTGGCCCTGCCGCGGGCTGGGGGAGGCCGACGGAGACCTCAAGGCCATAGTCGTCGGTGACTTGTTGCATGAGGTTGTTGACCTCGCCCTCAGGAGTGGAGAGGGAGGTGGAACCGGCCATAGAGCTCTCCATGAACTCGGCCTGGACCTCCATGTTGACAAACTGCTTCTCGAATTGGTCCATGGTCTCAGACATCTTTTGGAGGTTGCCGGTGGCGAGGGTGGAGTCGAGGGCATGGAGGCCATGGACTTGTTGATGGAGGTCATCTTGGCTTGGGTGTCGAGGCGGGCGACGATGGCATCGAGGCGGGATCTGCTCGTTGTGCTTACAGATGCCCCGATGACCCCCTTCCTCTCGCCCCGCTGCCCTGCCACCACAATGACCCCCCTCTCGCCATCTCCTTTGGCTCGAAGGGGCGCCCTCGCCGTGGCGGTGGGGCGCCCTGTCGAGCCAGAGGGAGAGGGGGAGAGGGCTCAACCATCGGATGAGATTCGACAGCTCAGCCTCGGTTGCCTGGAGAGAAGCCCATCTCCGGGCCCCCGGAGGCTACCAGGCCCATATAAAAATGTGAATATTTTGTAGAGATCAAGTGCACAAAGGTTGAGCTTTGGAATTGGCACCAAAAACTCACCATTAGCTTCGGCACCGGCGTCAGAATCAACACCGACGTGACGCTCTATTACAGAGATATCAAAATGAAACTTTTTTCCATAAACTGAACTGATTTCATTCACTGAATTAATGGCCTTTAAATAGGCTTACAAAACTCCTAAATCAAGAAAAATATCTAAATATCTAAACAGATTATGACAAAAAATAAACAAATCACGAATCTAATAGGCATAGGTCCTATCTATTCCAGCGGGAGTAAACCCGTATAGGCCCAGTGTCCGCACCATACAGTACTACTATCAAATGATCCAAAGCTTCCTGAAGATGTAGTTCTCTAAAGAGAGATACATAATAATTTAGAATTTAATATAAAGAAGGCCAAAATCAGAGAGTAGAATAAATGGAAGATAAAGCTATAACTACACCAAGAAGTGCATAAGAGCATGGTTTTCAAAACCGGACCGGTCCGGACCGGTTTTTTCAGATGAGGGAATTTATTAAATAAATCACACAAAAAAATTACTCAAATTAATTCCCCTGATGGGTATCTGACTAGCCACGCATACGCTGGTGCTAGCTCACTTGCATGGTATTTTTTTTAAAACCGACCCAAAAGGTGCAGGCTATTTTTGTCTCATTTTAAAGGGGCGATCACTTCAACAATGCATATCTCTCTAATTTTTTATCCATTTTTGCCTTTTTTTTCATTCTTTCTTCTTTTTAGTACTCTTTTTTATAATGATAATATCACAAAGATATTGAGTCATTGCATGATATTTATCGTAGTTTTATCATAGTTTTTGTTATATTTTTTCGGTAAGATATCAAAATTTTTGTGATATCATGATGATTAGAAAGAGCACTAAAAATAAAAAAGAATTAAAAAATGAGAAAAATAGATCAGAAATGAAAGAGAAATGCATCGTTGAAATTTGTCCTGCTAAAATAGCTCAAAACAAAACAATAGAAGTTTCATAGGCGTTTATCTTTAAAAATTTATCCCATTTTAAAAGGGCGATTATTTCAACGATGCATATCTCTGTTAGAGTCCTAGTACTCTAAGTCCTTGTAAATTATTAAATATGTGTTGTGCTATTGTAAATATATGTTGTATTGTATGTGTGAAATAAAACCTGTCTGTATGAGACATGGGAGTGGTTGTCAAACGGTTGAGACTTGTAACTCCCGTAACCACCCAGATATCTCTATCTAAGTATGGAGAGCTGATGCAGAGGGATATGAATTTTAATGAGAAAACTTTGATGCTCTGCATCTTCCCTAATCTTCTTCTTCTTCCAATCTTCCTGGAATTACTTCATGTTAACTCCAATCAGTCAAGATAGGTCGTTCAAAGAGAAAGGATCCTATCAACTTGGTATCGGAGCCTCGCATGGAGGTTCATCTGGACGTGGTTGATGAAGAATTTCCACCTCTGAGATCTGCTGGCACTCCAAGCAAAACCGACCGTGATATTACAGTCTTGCAGTCCCAGATGTGTGAAGTCCTGAAACAATTGCAAATTCTTGTGTCTAGACAAGAGACGATTCCCCCTGATCGTGGTAAAATAGCAACCCAGAATTCTGCTCAAATCCAACATGAACGAGGGGAAAGTTCTCATACTCAAAATAATCTGGAACACCGTTTTAACACTCGTTTGGTGATTGATTAGAATCATGAACGCCTGGAATCTGCAGCATTCTCTCAAGCCGCCCGGAATCTGAAACTCCAATTTCCAAAGTACGATGGTGAAGGAGACCCCACGAGTTGGGCATGCCAGGTCGAGCAATTCTGCGACTTCTATTCTGTACCTATGGAAGAAAGAGTTTCAATGGCCTCCTTTCATCTCTCTGGGGATGCACAGTTATGGTTCCAAGATTTAAAGGAGTCTGAAGGAGTTCCTGGTTGGCCTGAATTCAAGCAGACTATTTTTACCCGATTTGGCCCTTCCCAATATCTGAATTTCTTTGGTGAATTGACAAGGTTACAACAAACTGGATCAGTACAAGAATATCAAAAGGCCTTTGAGCGCTTGTTGCCCAAAGCCAGAGTTTTGACTATGATGCAGAAAGTCGGAAGCTTCGTAAGTGGATTGAAAGACAATATTAAGGCTGATGTCTTAGACGACCCGCTAGCTTGGTGGAGGCATCTGGACTTGCCCGTCCATATGAAGCACGAGTTCTTAAAAACAAGTCTTCAGTGAGTGGAGCCTTTAGAAACTTGTATCCTTCATCCATGGATGTAAAAAAAATGCAGAATCCACCTGCCAAGGAGATAATGGATATTAAGAAAATGACGCCTGCAGAGCTTCAAGAGAGAAGGGCAAAAGGATTGTGTTTCCATTGTAATGAAAGGTTTGTTCCCGATCACCGCTGTAAAAAATTGTTTTTAATTGAAGCCCAATGGGAAAATGAAGATAGCCAAGTGCAGACAGAAGATGAGGTGATTTCCATGAAGAAGTGCCTTCTATTTCATTGAATGCATTGATGAACACTTCTTCTTTACAAACCATGCGAGTTAAAGCATATGTTAATGGAGTGGCAGTGACAATGCTTATTGACTCGGGATCGACTCATAATTTTATGAGTGAGAGGCTGGCAAGGAAAATTAGGTTGCGCCTTATTGAAGATAACCAGTTTTCGGTAACAGTAGCAAATGGAAATCAAATGAAGAGCGTCGGCCAGTGTGAAGCAGTCCCTATAAGTGTCCAAAATTTTACATTAAAAATAAATTTCCATATTTTGCCGATTTCAGGGTATGAGATGGTGTTGGGAATGGAATGGTTGAGAACTCTTGGACCGATTGTTTGGGATTTCCACACATTAAAGATGGTGTTCAGAATAAATGGAAAGGACATTATTTTGTGGGGCTCACAAGCACCTAAAGATAAGCTTGTTGAAGATTTTCAAATCTGTAGAGATCTCAGAAAGCAAATGCATGAGATTATCTTAAATGCAATCACAATGGAGAGCCCAGAACTGAAGCCACCAAAATCCACATCTCCAATATTAGCCTCACTCCTCAAAAAATACAAGAAGATATTTGAGCCTCCCACAAGCCTTTCGCCCCAGCGCAAGCATGACCATCGAATACCACTTCTTCCCAACAACGGACCTATTTCTGTGAGACCCTATCGGTATCCACACTTTCAGAAAGCTGAGATTGAGAAGATTGTATTGGAGATGTTAGCGGCAGGCACAATTCAAACAAACACCAGCCCTTATTCTTCCTCAGTGCTCCTTGTCAAAAAACATGATGGTTCCTAGCGCATGTGCATAGATTACAGAGCCTTAAATAACATCACAGTGAAGGATAAATTTCCAATTCCGATGGTGGATGAATTATTAGATGAACTCCATGGCGCAAAGATTTTTTCTAAACTAGACCTCAGATCAGGATACCATCAGATTCGGATTTATCCACCTGACATTCCCAAAACTGCATTCCGAACACACCAAGGCCACTATGAATTCTTAGTGATGCCTTTTGGCCTCACAAATGCCCCTTCCACATTCCAGTCACTTATGAATGAAATTTTTCAGCCATACCTACGAAAATTTGTCCTAGTTTTCTTTGATGACATCCTAATTTACAGTGCAAATTTTGATGACCACATCCGCCACCTGACTATTGTTTTTGATGTATTGTGTACTAACCAACTCATTGTCAAAAGAGAAAAATGTGCTTTTATGACATCGCAAGTACACTACTTGGGCCATATTATAAATGAAGATGGCGTTGCTGTTGACCCCGAAAAAATTGATTCCATGCTTCATTGGCCTAAGCCTACTTCTCTCAAGGCTCTCAGAGGGTTTTTAGGCCTCACTGGATATTATAGAAAATTCATAGAAGGTTATGGACGAATTGCGGGGCCTCTCACAAAATTGCTTAAAAAAGATAATTTTTTGTGGACGCCAGAAGCTGAGAGTGCCTTTGATTTATTGAAGAAGAAAATGACAGACGCACCAGTGCTAGCTTTACCAAACTTTGACAAACAGTTTGTCATTGAATGTGATGCTTCTGGGAATGGAATTGGCACAGTTTTAATGCAATAAAATCGTCCAATTGCCTTCTTCAGTCACTCTTTACAGGGAAATAAATTACTCCTCTCGACTTATGAAAAGGAAATGTTGGCGTTGGTATTGTCTGTGCAAAAGTGGAGGCCATACTTATTGGGCAAGCAGTTCATTGTGAGGACTGACCACAGATCTCTCAAACATTTGTTGGAACAAAAAATTTCAACGGTGGCCCAACAAAAATGGCTCATTAAATTAATGGGGTATGACTATGTAATTGAATACAAGAGAGGAGAGGATAACAAAGTGGCTGATGCTCTGTCAAGGCGATCACATTTGGAAGACAAGCCTGAGTTGTTTGCTTTATCACTTCCAGTTCCTCAATGGCTTGCCTCGATCAAAGAAATCAACCAAGATCACCCCTCTCTTCAACGGGTTCACCAGGCCCTTGTAGATAACTCTCTTAAGCCACCATGGTCAATAAAGAATGGGTTGATTTTCTACAAGGATCGTATTTATCTACCTACAAACTCAGATTTGATTGAAGGTATTCTTAGCCATTTTCATGGAACCACACATGAAGGTTATCTCAAAATAATGCACAGATTGAAGAAAGTATTTCACTGGGTTGGTCTCAAGCAGTCTTTAAAAAAATTTATTAGAGACTGTGACACTTGCCAGCGACATAAAAGTGAGACCAAATTGCCAGCTAGCTTGCTGCAACCTTTGCCTGTTCCAACAAGGATTTGGGAAGACATATCAATGGATTTTATAGAGGGACTACCAACGTCTGCTGGTAAGACAACAATCTTAACTGTGGTGGATCGTTTGAGCAAGTATGCATATTTTCTTCCACTTACTCATCCTTATACAGCACAAGTTGTTGCTAAAGTGTTTTTTGAAAACATATTCAAACTCCATGGGTTGCCTAAATCCATTGTATGTGATCGGGACCCTATCTTTACAAGTGTTTTTTGGAAAGAATTGTTCAATTTAAATGGGACAAGCTTCAATTATTCAACAGCCTACCATCCACAGTCTGACAGACAATCTGAGGTCGTCAATAGGACCATTGAAATGTATTTAAGGTACTTTGTGGGTGGGAAACAAAAGGAATGGATTAAGTATTTATCTTGGGCAGAGTATTGTTATAATACAAGTTGGCATTCTTCAATTAAAATGACTCCCTTTGAGGCTGTGTATGGGCGTCAACCTCCAACTATTCTAGACCATGTTGCTGGAACAACACGTGTTGAGGCTATTGAAAAAGCATTGGTGACCCGAGATGAGATTCTCAAGAACCTGCGTTACCACATGTTGATGGCACAAGATAGGATGAAACAGATTTATGACAAATCTCATCGAGAAGTTGAGTATCAAGTGGGTCCTTATCGTCAAAAAAGTGTTGCTTGCAGGTCTTCACTAAAGCTATCTCCTAAATTTTATGGGCCTTATAAAATCATCAAAAAGATTAGCTCTGTTGCATATCAAATTCAGTTGCCTGCTGGAGCTCGTATCCACCCAGTCTTCCATGTTGCACTCCTTAAAAAGAAGTTGGGTAAAGAAGCAGATATCACTCAAGAATTACCTCACATCTTTGAAGACAATCCCACTTCCGTGATCCGTCCTCAGGCCATCCTTGATTCACGCACACTCAACGGCAAGAATGAAGTTTTAATCCACTGGAAGAATTTGTCCCCAGCGGACGCCACTTGGGAAGATACATCCAACCTCAAAGAACAGTTCCCTGACTTTGTTCTTGAGGACAAGAACCCAGTTTAAGGGGGGAGGAGTTGTTAGAGTCCTAGTACTCTAAGTCCTTGTAAATTATTAAATATGTGTTGTGCTGTTGTAAATATATGTTGTATTGTATGTGTGAAATAAAACCTGTCTGTATGAGACATGGGAGTGATTGTCAAACGGTTGAGACTTGTAACTCCCGTAACCACCCAGATATCTCTATCTAAGTATGGAGAACTGATGTAGAGGGATATGAATTTTAATGAGAAAACTTTGATGCTCTGCATCTTCCCTAATCTTCTTCTTCTTCTAATCTTCCTGGAATTACTTCATGTTTAACTCCAATCAGTCAAGATAGGTCGTTCAAAGAGAAAGGATCCTATCAATCTCTCTCATTTCTGATCTATTTTGCCCAATTTTTTTATTCTTATTTATTTTTAGCAGTCTTTCTAATCATCATGATACCAGAAAGATTTTGATATTTTATCAAAAAAATACTACAAAAACCATGATAAATAGCATGTGATGGCTCAACATCTTTGTGATATCATCATTATAAGAAAGAGCACTAAAAATAAGGAAGAATAAAAAAAATGAGTAAAAAAGGATCAGAAATGAGAGAGATATGCATCGTTGAACTGATCGCTTCTTTAAAATGGGACAAAAACAGCCTAAGGATGTCAAAGGCTTCAGTTGAGGCCAACATCTTTGTGATATCATCATTATAAGAAATAACACTAAAAATAAAGAAGAATGAAAAAATGAGTAAAAATGAGAGAGATATAAATCGTTGAAGTGATCACCCCTTTAAAATGGGACAAAAACAACCTAAGGACGTCAAAGGCGTCAGTTGAGGCATCGGTTCAACTGACGCCTTTCTCTTTTAATTGAAAGGCGTCGATCGACGGCTTTTGGGTTGGTTTTAAAAAAAAGCCACGCAGGCTTGCGTGGCTCATCAGATACCCATTTAAGGAATTAATTTGAACACTACATCCGTAGAGTAGTTTTTTTTGTGATTTATTTAATAAATTTCTCGATTATTTATATACATACTTTTTAGAGAAATGAGTATTAGTTCTAATGATAAAGTATTATTCAATAATCCATATGGGCATTGGAACGTGATGCCTGTCGAATACCAGTATTAACCAACCACATTTTTTTTTTATATAATTATTAACCAACCACAGTTACACTACTCGAATCTTTAGGGTACAGTTTAATCCGAGTCCGGTTTATACGTACCCGCCCGTCCTAGCCGCCCGACTTCAATCGGGTGATGGGCATAATACAAGGGGTAGCCGGGTTTGACTGATTTGGCACTCAGAGCTATTGGATCTCAATAACTCTTTCCTTAATTTAACAAAATTACGAAACCATATATTTGTGCCTTGAGTTGTAACTTGTTTATTTCTTTGTTTTCCGTTTTTCTATTAAAGTACTTGCTTCTTTCGTCTTCTACATTTTACTTGGATGGATTGAACTTTTGATAGCTTTAAGGCACATACAATGGTTTTTGCAAATTAGATATGCTTACCATACACGTCTTAACTTATCACTAAACATGTGAAAGATTAAAAACATATCTAGATCATATATATATATGCATTTCAAGAATAAGCCAGATTTCATATTGTGAAGATCATAAACACTTTATATATTTCACTTTTTTTTTCGCTTTTTGGTGCCTTCGGTATATACATAACGTGTTTATGGTTAACTTATGCATTAAGATCACTACATAGGTTATTGTGCATTCAAATTACTGAATTGGGCTTAGACAGTGTGCCGGGTTTCTATATGAGAGAAAATAAAAGAAGGGGTGTGATGAAAATTCTTATTCGTTTTATTATTTTGTTATGCTAGTATTGCAAATTACAAAGAAAATGTATGCTTTTAATGGGTCTGGCACTCTGGCTTGTTAGATTTTAAAATTTTAAAAATTAAGATAGAAAAAGGATTCTTTCAAAATGAGTTAAGTGGCAATTCATTGCGGAATTGATGGGAGGTTAGTGAGACAAGGAGGGCGAAGTGAGAGACCAGCTCGGTAATTTCAATTCCTGACCCCATAGAGAGTGAGAAAACCAATTGCTGACTTTACATTGATTTGAGCTTTGGAGAGGAATCTTATAAAAACCCAAGGAAATACAATCCCCTATCCAAAGGAACCCTTCATTAACACGTGAAACAAGTTACCCACTGAAATATTTTACCCGGTTGTGATGGCGCGAATTGTTGATGAGCTTACCAATTATTGAAAAAGAATCTGCAAATTACAGAAGAAAAACAGAGCATTGTGCAGAGCTTTGTTTCAGAAGGTGAAAAGACCAAAAGGGGCATGGTGGTTATATTCAGTTAGTTTTGTAAATCTGGGCATTTAAGGAAGACATAAAGTGAAAATACTTAAGAGGGCACGATAGTTAAAGTTAGTTAGTGTTATTGTTAAGGTCATTTCTGTAAAACAGCAAAAACATTGTTCTATAAATAGGCCTGCGAGCCATTAGTTGAGCAGGTTTTAGTTCTGAATTCAAATTTCGAATTAGCTAAAACTCTGGAGAGGATTCTCCCTGCGGTGAGTGGATTCTCACCCTTCTCTGTGTTAGTTTTAGTCCTGTAATCAGTGTTTCTGTTAATACAAAGTCCATTCATTGCAAATTACTTGTTATTTTTCTGTGGATTTGTGTTTGAGAAATTGCCTCTGTGAAGTGCTGGGCTATTTTCGAAAATTGTTCTATCAATTTGGTATCAGAGCAAGGAATCTCGCAGTTGATCATGGCTGCTAGAGGTTCTGGTGGTGATTTGGATGTCCAGCAACAGATATTGGTTACGATGCAACAAGTCCTACAGAAATTAGAGCAAATGTCTGTTGGAATGGTGCCTCCGCAAATCTCGGTCACAGATCCGAGAAATGCGGCAATGAATCATGGAGTTCCAGCTGGTTCTGATAGAAGAAATGTAAGAACAGATCATGCCGGAAGTGATGAATCAGAAGAGGATGACGGCAATCGTGAACCAGAGTTGAGATTTCAATATTGTCGAAGAAATAGGTCTGACAGAACAACCAATCGGACATTTCATGTGACTGGGGAAGAAGCAGCTGGAGGAATGTCACAAAATCATCATCAATTCCGACCTAAATTGGAATTACCTGACTTTGATGGAACCATGCATCTCGAGGACTTCTTGGATTGGTTGGTACTGGTTGAAAGATATTTCGAAGGAATGGAAGTACCTGTGGAGAAACAAGTTAAAGTAGTTGCATATAAGTTGAAAGGGGGAGCATCTGCCTGGTGGGAACAGATGCAACTGATGAGAAGGCAGATGGGAAAGAGACCAGTTCAGAATTGGTCCAAAATGAAACAGTTGTTAAGAGCACAATATCTCCCTTTGGATTTTGAACAAGTACTATTTCAAAATTTTCAAAATTGTCGACAGGGAAATAGAACAGTACAGGAATATGTGCAGGAGTTTCAAAAGCTAATTGTTCGAAACCATGTTAGGGAATCTGAGCAACAACTGATTGGTAGATTTAATAATGGTCTTCATTAGAAAATCCAGGAGAAGATTGGACTTCAGCATGTGTATACTCTATCTGCAGCTATTCAATTAGCTCTGAAAGCACAACAACAATCTGAAAACCAGAAGTCTAATGTCTAGAGTTCTAATAGACCAGGACCAAGTTCTTATGCAGCCTCTAAATTCAGAGCTACAGCAGTGGAAAACAATGAGATTCGAGTTGTGGCAAAGTCTGTTGCAGATAACAAGAAAACTGAAGGGAAACAGGAAAATCAGTATGCTAAGCCCAAACCACCGACTTGTTATAGATGTCTGCAACCTGGACATATTTCTAGTGAGTGTCGACAGAGGTCAAGGGCTACAAATATGGTTGTCAATCAGCAAGAATTTCAGGAATCTGCAGAAGCTAATCCTTGTGATGAAACAGACTTGCCTATTACAATGGTGGAGGCTGATGAAGGGGAAGAATATGATACTATAGTTAATTCCTTGTTAATACAAAAACTTATGCTCTTGACTGACAATCATTCTCAGAGGAATAAAATTTTTGTTACATGTGGCACTGTTCAAAAAGTGGTCTGCCATATTATTGTAGATAGTGGCAGCAGTGAAAACCTTGTATCTAGGTAGTTTGCTGCTACACTCAAGTTGCCTTTGGTTCCTCATCCCTACCCTTATACTATGGGATGGATCAAATAGGTAGGAGCAGTAAAGGTCAAGGAAAGGTGTGTAGTTCCATTTTCTATTGGACATGATTACAAGACTGAGGTAATGTGTGATGTGGTTGACATGACTGCTTGCCAAATTCTATTAGGCAGGCCTTGGCAATTTGATGTTAAAGCTGTTCATGAAGGAACATCTAATACATACTCTTTCGTGCATAATGGCAAAAAGCTGGTATTGATGCCAAAGAAGTTATCTACACTTCAGCCTAGCTGTTCTGTTAACAATGGACAGGTGATGTTAGTAGCTAATTTGCATCAGGAGTTGAAAAATGGAGAAGAGCTCTATGCTTTGGTAATAAAAGAAGCTTCTACAGTACCTGTTATGCCTAGTCAATTACAGGGATTATTCAAACTGTTTGAATTTATAATGCCTGAAGAGTTGCCAGATTGTTTACCACCTTTGCGCAATATTCAACATCAAATAGACTTAATCCCTGGAGCAAGCCTACTTAATCTACCTCATTACAGAATGAGCCCTCTAGAAAATAAGATTTTGCAAGGACAGGTGGAGGAGTTGTTAGCTAAAGGATTAATCCGAGAGAGTATTAGCCCTTGTGGAGTACCAGCTTTGTTGGTTCCAAAGAAGGATGGAACATGGAGAATGTGTATTGATTCTAGAGCAATCAATAAGATCACTGTTAAGTATAGGTTTCCTATACCTCGATTGGAGGATATGCTGGACATGTTGCAAGGATCAAATATTTCCTCTAAATTGGATTTGAGAAGTGGATATCATCAAATTCGAATAAAGGAAGGAGATGAGTGGAAAACTGCTTTTAAAACAAGAGAAGGTCTATATGAATGGCTTGTGATGCCTTTTGGACTTACAAATGCTCCAAGTACCTTCATGAGATTGATGAACCAGGTATTAAAGCCTTTCTTTCATAAATGTGTGGTAGTCTACTTTGATGATATTTTGGTTTATAGCAAAAATGAGGAAGAACACCTGTTACATTTGAAAGATATTTTCCAAGTACTGCAAGACAATTCTTTGTTCCTCAATATTAAAAAGTGCAGTTTCTGCCAACTTGAGCTGAAATTTTTGGGGTTTGTTGTGGGAGTACATGGCATTAGTGTTGATCAGTCTAAGGTGGATACCATTGTGTCTTGGCCAGTTCCACAGTCTGTGAAAGAACTGAGAAGCTTTCATGGATTGGCTACATTTTACAGAAGGTTTATTCGAGGTTTTAGTACTATAGCTGCTCCACTCACTGAATGTTTAAAGAAAGACCAATTTGTTTGGACAGAAGCAGCTCAGACCAGTTTTGATCAGTTGAAATGTAAGCTATCTTCAGCTCCAGTATTAGCTCTTCCATGTTTTGACAAAGTATTTGAAGTGGAATGTGACACATCAGGGGTTGGAATAGGGGCTATACTGTCCCAAGAAGTAAAACCAGTATCATTTTATAGCTCTAAGCTAAGTGAAGCTAGGCAAAAATGGCATGCTTACAAACTGGAATTTTTTGCATTAATTCAAGCTCTCCGACAGTGGAGGCATTACCTGATTCAAAGAGAGTTCATTTTACACACTGATCATCAACCTCTTAAATTCATTCACTCTTCTAATAAATCTGACAGGATGTATGCCAGTTGGATCGCAGAGTTGCAAGAATTTGTCTTTGTTATCAAACATAAATCTGGGAAGTTGAATACAGTAGCTGATGCTCTTAGTAGACGATATTCTCTACTGATTACCATGAAGCTACAAGTATTTGGATTTGAAGAAATAAGAACTCTATATCCTACTGATGCTGAATTTGGACAGATTTGGCAAGAATGTTCTGTTCAGAAAAACAATTCTGAGTTTAATATACATGATGGTTTTCTATTGAAGAACAATAGATTGTGTGTTCCAGAATGCTCTCTTAGACTACAGATCATTAAAGAAAATCATGCAGGAGGATTGGGTGGTCATTTTGGCAGAGATAAAACCATACAGTTGCTACTGTCTCAATTTTACTGGAAAAAGTTGAAAAGAGATGTCAGAAAGTATGTCCAACAGTGTTTCATTTGTCAGAAAAATAAAGGAAACATTCAAAATACTGGACTTTATACTCCTCTTCCTATTCCTAACAATCCTTGGACTGATATTACTATGGACTTCCTGCTGGGATTACCTCGAACTGTCAAAGGATTCGACTCTATTTTTGTGGTAGTAGATCGATTTTCCAAAATGGCTCATTTTATACCCTGTAAAAAAACAAATGATGCAACTGCAATTGCATTACTTTTCTTTAAAGAAGTAGTTAGATTACATGGTTTACCACAGACCATTACTTCTGACAGAGACAGTAAATTTCTCAGCCAATTTTGGAGGATGCTGTGGAAAAGGTTAGGCACTTCTTTACAATACAGTTCTACTTGTCATCCACAGACTGATGGACAAACAGAGGTGGTAAACAGAATTTTAGGCAACCTTCTTAGATGTCTTTCTGCAGAGAAACCTAAGCAATGGGATTTAAGCATTGCTCAAGCTGAATTTGCTTACAACAGTTCTGTCAGTAAATCCACTGGTTATTCCCCTTTTCAGATACTGCTTGGTTCAAATCCCAGGAATCCATTTGATATGCTCCCTCAATTTAACTCATTGAAAGTTCCTAAGTCTGTTGATGATACTATCGATTCAATCGCCTCAATTCATGCCACTGTTAAGCAAAATTTACTACAGGCTGCTGAAGATTATAGTGCTGCTGCTAACAAACATCGGAGGAAACAGTTTTTTCAAGTGGGGAATCAGGTCATGATCTATCTTAGGAAGGAAAGAATGCCAGTTGGTCACTATTCCAAGCTTGCTTGTAAGAAGATTGGTCCCTATACAATTCTACAGAAAATTAATGATAATGCCTATATTGTGGATCTTCCTGACCACTATGGCATATCTAAGACATTCAATATCTTTGATCTGTCTCCTTTTCACCCAGTTCCTCTAAATGATGGCGCGAACGCTTGAGGACAAGCGTGTCTTTTAGGGGAGGAGAAAATGATGGCGCGAATTGTTGATGAGCTTACCAATTATTGAAAAAGAATATGCAAATTACAGAAGAAAAACAGAGCATCGTGCAGAGCTTTGTTTCAGAAGGTGAAAGAAGGTGAAAAGACCAAAAGGGGCATGGTGGTTATATTCAGTTAGTTTTGTAAATCTGGGCATTTAAGGAAGACATAAAGTGAAAATACTTAAGAGGGCATGATAGTTAAAGTTAGTTAGTGTTATTGTTAGGGTCATTTCTGTAAAATAGCAAAAACACTGTTCTATAAATAGGCCTGCGAGCCATTAGTTGAGCAGTTTTTAGTTCTGAATTCAAATTTTGAATTAGCTAAAACTCTGGAGAGGATTCTCCCTGCGGTGAGTGGATTCTCACCCTTCTCTGTGTTAGTTTTAGTCCTGTAATCAGTGTTTCTGTTAATACAAAGTCCATTCATTGCAAATTACTTGTTATTTTTCTGTGGATTTGTGTTTGAGAAATTGCCTCTGTGAAGTGCTGGGCTATTTTCGAAAATTGTTCTATCAGGTTGCGCCCCCCCCCCCCCTCTTATATGCTTCTGCAGTGAATTTAGGAAGTTCTTTTTAATCTGGAACGTACAAGCATCGCATTCTTCCTTTTCTAGAAACATATTCTTCCAGGTTCCTGGCCTTTGTGACCATGGGGTACATGTACAAATTCATAGATTACAGTGTGATTATCCAGTGAATGCATTTTGCTGACTACATCTACACTTAGAACGCTCAATTCTCAACAAATGTTAACCACTTTAGGAAGAGTCCCACTTGCACAAGAAACTAATTCACTCGAATCTCAACAAAAGATCCAGCTTAGGAAGAGTCACATATACACTAGAAAGAATAATGAGCACCATACTTCTAAGAAAGGCTAACCTTTCCAAAATGGAAAAAAGTTCATATGCACCATAGCTCCCGTGTCCCTGCAATGCATTAGCACCGAGCCACTCCAATCTGGGAGTCGGAGTGGGTGGATCTCGATCCATTGGCATGCGCTAATCAATGCATCAGGCGGGCCATTCAATTTTGCCGAAGCCCATGTATTAACATGCTCCGCCGGATCAAAATCCTGCCGCCCACAGCGCCACCGCGTATGAGCCAAGGCGCACGAGACACTTCTAACATTGCCATTTTTAAAAAATTTAGATTTTTTTAGGTGTATGAGCCAAGGCGCAAATTGACATGGGAATTCCGATTCTTTGAATTCAGACCAGTGATTCACAAGGAAATCTTTTCCACGTCTCACTAACGCCCCTCTCAGGACAAAAAGCTCATCATCTTCTCATAACAAGGACGACACATTTCCAGAACTTTCTCCCTCAGTCCGAGCAGCCCGGGCACTGACCTTGCCTCGCCTCTCCAATGGCGTCTATCGTTGGAGCTCCGAGCCTGCTGGCGTCTCCCCGGGTCCTCCTTGCTGGTTCGGACAGCCGCAAGCAGCTCACCTTGTCTCTGCGGCAGCCGAGATGGGGCTCTATCCAACACAGAAGAGTCGATATGCGCGCCTGTTTCCAAAGAAATTATCCGCAATTTCCTACCTTTGTTCCTTTCTGCGCCCATGGGGAAACTGCGGATACGGAGGAGGAGGTGGAAGAGGTAGAGACCCAGGTAATTGATTTGCTGTTGCGTGGTTCATCTTCTGTTACTTGTTTTGATTGTTTGTGGCGAAGTGTAAGTAGAAATTGATAGACTTTTTGTGACTGGAAGAACCTGTTTCCAGGATGGGTCTGCTTCTGGGTTTTCTAGTTCTGACTTCGGAGTGAGAAACCCTTCTTCACAATTGGGTTGTTTTTGTCCTTTTGTTCCTTTTTTCCTGTCTGAAAATGGGACAAGAATTGCTTTGACATGTTTTTCTAACATCTGTCTTCTTTTATGCGTGACAAGTCTGCTCAAATTCACGTATGTGATGTTTTTCGATGTTGAAGAGGAATGTTTGTATTGTAATAGAACAAATCTATCCACCATTGTTTATCATAATCTTGCATAATCAGGTTTTCTATGTTCCAGAAACCATGTCAGCATTGTTTTTGTTCAACTTTTTTGGTTTCCAATCACTTCTTAATTGAAGTTTTGAGAAACTAAGATTAGTCCTGCATATGATTTGTTCTCCAAGATCCAGAGCTTAATTGGATGGTTCTGTCATAGCCTTAGCTCTCACGATTATTTTCTATTGATTTAGGATTGTATAATGTATATTATCGATAATTTGAGATCATTTTATGCCTTGGATCTCCGAATGCACTCAATTAATTACATTAAACAAATTCTAATACTTACACAAGTCGAGTCATTTGTGTGCCTGCTTAACTCTGCTATCAGTTGCACATCAACTAACTTATGTTGCTGTATGCACTGGAAAATTGTATCTGGTTATAATTATGCTTTGTTTAAGCAGGAAACTTCTGATGATGAAGTTATCGAGGAGATAGGCAATGGTGGAATTGTAGATAGTGATGACAAACCGATTTCAGTTGTACTTTCTTCACTGCAATCATACAAAGAAGCATTAGCAAACAATGACAAGTCCAAAGTATCTGAAATTGAAATGTTCCTTCTATCTATTGAAGAAGAGAAGAACTCCCTTGCAATCAAAGTGGCAGCTTTAACTGCAGAATTATCAACAGAAAAGGAGAGGATCCTTAGAATCAGCGCAGATTTTGATAATTTCAGGAAAAGAACAGAAAAGGAAAAGCTTTCATTGGTAGAAAATGTTCAAGGAGAAGTAGTCGAAAGTTTGTTGCCAGTACTGGACAATTTTGAAAGAGCCAGGGATCAAATAAAGGTGGAGACCGAGGGAGAAGAGAAAATTAAGAACAGTTACCAGAGCATATATAAGCAATTTAATGAGATTCTGAATTCCCTTGGTGTCGCTGGTGTGGAAACTGTTGGCAATCCTTTTGACCCAATGGTGAGATTTCTTTCTACCTTTGGACAACTCTATTCCAAAAAGCAGTAGTTTCACAATTCTAAGAAATAAAGTATACTAGTCATGTTAGGAACCACTTTTTTCCTAAACATAATTGATCAAGTAAATTTCAGAACATACGTCAGCTAATTAAATATGTTTCGAACACAAAAAAATTAACTTCAAATATTTTCCTTAGCCATCCATCTTCTTGGCTTTCAAAAAACGCACTTTTATTAACTGCCCAGAAATGATTTAGTAGTCTACAATACTACAGGAGATCTTATTTGTTTATTTAGCCCTACCTAAAAACCAAAGGTTGCTTTCCTGTCTGTAGCAGTTTATTCTTTCAGTTTTGACCTTCTGGTTCTATGGCGGACTTCTAGTTGCTAGACTGAAAAAAAGTTGAAATGACTTGGGTCTATCAGTATTAAAACAAAAATTTTGAGGAACTTTTTTTATAAATTTGGGTAAAATTGCTTCATATTTAAGTTGAGCTATTCAATTTGATTTCTATTGATGATGATGATGCTTCTCTGTTGTATTGAAAAACAAGCATAAAATTCCTTTTGATGAGTCCTTAAGTGAATTAGGATATGATATTGTGTTCTGGCATAATAAACCATCTTCTGCTTTTAGCGGTCCCTTTCTACTGATTTAATCAAGTTTAAGTGATTTTGGACAACGGGGAAAATGCCAAGCTCACCAGTATGGAAGAAGAATAACTCTACAATATTGTTTGCATTGTCATGACCTGACTGTTTTCTCCTTGTGGTGGTAGCTCCATGAGGCAATCATGCGTGAAGACTCGTCAGAGTTTGAAGAAGGCATTATAATACAGGAATTCCGCAAGGGGTTCCAACTTGGTGACAGACTTTTGCGGCCATCGATGGTGAAAGTATCAGCTGGTCCAGGTCCGGCAAAGGCTGAAGAAACCAGCCCACCACCTGCTTCAGGAGGTGATGGAGACACAAGCGAAGAGGGCGGTGCAACAGAATCTGCTTAATTATTGCCAATCATTTTGTGACGGTTACAATTTTGTAGGTCTATGAGATACAAGCATTTTACTGTAAGTTATAGCTGGTTCGTGTGGTAGAAGTTCTTTCTTGAGTAACTATATGACATTTCTTTCTTTCACTGGTACTAAAATCAGTGAGTCAATTGTTCTTTCTTTCTTTATATTTCATCCAAGCTGTTTATTTTCACTATCAAATGTAGGTTCTATTGGTATCTTGTTTGCAATTTCTATCTTTGGCGGTGGCATGAAAATTATGATTATTGAACTTTCCCATTCCTTTTGTCCTTTTTCTGGTTGTTCTTCGAAGCTTTGCTTCAGATTGTTATTGTTTGAGACAAAACTATTGGTGGCCTAAGAAAAGAAGAATTGAGAGAAAATGACTGGTGGTAGAGGAGTTTCTACCTTATAATTTCGCTGTTTAAGAGAAGATTTTTATGCAGTCAATGTATGCTGGGGCATTGACTATGTCGCCAACTATTAACTGATGGATTTTGCTCACTTCGCAGTTAGTGAACTGGAAACATGTATATTTACTAACAGAAATTGAATTAGAATTTCTGCTTCTCAACTTTGTATCGCTTAATCTAAGTGGAGGAATGACTGTGTGTATGCTTCTCCACAAATCGAAGGGTTCTAGATTATGCTCTTCTTTGTTTGTGTGGCCTGTTTTCATGAGAACAACCAATCATCTGGAGTAGAGATTAGTGCATGAACTTCATTAAGGGAGGGTGCATTTGGAGACATGGATTTGGATTATTCCAGAAGATTGAGAATTCACAGATTTCTAAATTTATAGAGGAGAAGATTTAGATTCGTAAAATCATTTTTTGGCAATGGATGGTATTTCACTGTGTATTCATAAATCTGTGCAGATTTCAAAATTTCTTGTTTGGGAACGGATATTGGTAGTTTTGATTTAGATTTGGATTTCATCTTTCGATATAACATAAACAACTACACCAAAATTTGCTTCTTCCCCGGGATTAGCTAGTTATTCTTCTCCTTCATCTTTGGGTATACAATCCAAGTGTTCTGTAGCCTTGCTAGTAGCTTTATCTTTGCCGAACACTTGCACAATATATTATCAATTCTCTAACACCCTAAATAACTACACCAAAATTTGTTTCTCCCCTAGGATCCCTTAGGATCAGCTAGTTGTTCTTCTCCTTCATCTTCGAGTATGCAATCCAAGTGTTCTATAGCCTTGCTAGTGCCTCTATCTTTACCGAACACTTGCACAATATCTTCCCAATTCTCTAACACTTTGTCCCTCTTTGGGATTTTTCTACATGAGCAAACAGAAAAATTAAAGTGAGGACAATAATATAACATTAATTATCTCAAAAAAATGAAAGTGAACCTGTAGTCTTGTGAAGAGTTCAACTATAATAATGAATAAGAAAAGACAATTCATGGGAAAAAAATATATGTTGGACTAATGCTGTAAAGCCTAAATAAAGCTAAAGAAGTAAATATGACATTTAGAAAAAAAAACAGAACAATAGAAGGTTGAATCTTTGTACACCAACAAAAATAGAAGGTATAGAGAGTAAAGCAGAGGAAAAGATTCCTTCCTACCAAACATATAAAACCAGTTATAACAATTACACATGACTCAAAGTTTATAACTTTAAATTCGAAGCACAGAGACATGGCTCAATAATTGCAGAAGGCGGACGATCGGCAGAAGGCGGAAGCAATTTGGAGAAAGGGTTGTCACGCCATACTCCCCCGAGCCCGAACCTGAATTTCTAAATGATGTCTCCCACACGTCAATTAAAAATCTCTAGCCTTACCTTAAAAATGGAAATTCACGAATTCCTGCGCATTTTGATGGAAATCCAAATTCCAAACAAAAAAACATTCAAACGGCAGATTGGGATTTCGGTCCCCCAAAATCCAAATCTCCGAATGCAAATTCCCATTACCAAACGCACCTTTAAAGGTTTTTCGGGGCTCATCAATGATTGTATGTAGCAAAGTTGAAATAACAAAGCAAGCAAAAACGAGAGCTTCTTGAGATGATATAGCTAAAGTGTCTGATCCGATTTACATTGGTCATCCACCAATTTCTGCAAAAAATAAAGTTCAGAGGATGTCATGATTGGAATTCTAATCCCAATAGTTCCCAACTATGGAAGCTGTTCCTTCTCTGCCTCTCAAAATTACATGCTCCAAAAACAAACTCACAATTATGTTCTCCTTTCATTATGTGGACGAACTTACACTTTGCCTGCATGCAATGATAATACCAGAGAGCCTTGAAGGCTGATAATCAAGTCCTAACTCCCAAATATCTTAAGAAAACATGTTTATTACGAATAGCAGCTATTAGCTCGGCTGCAATGCTAATACAAGGTACACTTAGCCTTCATGCAATGCTAATATCTGAGATTTATTTAAGAAAACATGTTTATTACTATAATAATTACTTAATTACACTAATAATCCTCCCCGTCCCACATAATTATATAATAATTACGAGTTCATTTAGTTCATTATTCATTTTTAGTTGATTTTAGAAAGCCAAATGTATATACTAATTCGGGACGGAGGGAGTATGTATATATATTGTCCATTTGGAATCATCGCACCACTTAAAGAATGATTAGTAAATTAAATACTCCTGTAAATGATGTTTGTTTACTTTAACCTGTATGGTCTCTGGTCAGTGAACCTGCACTGCAGCATTTTAGCTCCCAGGGGCCAAAACCCTTTTGCAATGGCGACAGCCCAAGCCGCCGCCTTCTTCGCCTCCGCCGCGATCCCTGCCTCCAAGCCCGACCGGCGCCTCCTCCCCGGTCGCCGCCTCCGGGTGGCCGTGGTCGGGGGCGGCCCCGCTGGATCCTCCGCTGCCGAGGCCCTCGCCGCTGGCGGCGTCGAGACCTTCCTCATCGAGCGGTCCCCTGGCGGCTCCAAGCCCTGCGGCGGCGCCATCCCCCTCTGCATGCTCGACGAGTTCGCCCTCCCAGTGGAGCTCGTCGACCGCCGCGTCACCCGCATGCGGATCTTCTCCCCTTCCAACCTCGTCGTCGACTTTGGCAAGACCCTCGGCCCCGCCGAGTACATCGCCATGCTCCGCCGCGAGGTGCTCGACTCCTTCCTCCGCGATCGCGCCGCCTCCCGCGGCGCCGAGCTCGTCACCGGCCTCGTCACAGGCCTGGACGTTCCGGACGTCGGGGGGTCCGGGTACCCTCCGTACACCGTCCGGTACGTGGCCGGTGGCCGGCGGCAGGAGCTGCAGGTGGACGCTGTGGTCGGCGCCGACGGAGCAAACGGCCGAGTGGCCCGTGAGATCGGGGCGGGAAATTACTCTTTTGCCATCGCCTTCCAGGAGAGGATCCGGCTGCCCGACGAGAAAATGGCTCACTACGAGAATCTCGCCGAGATGTACGTGGGAACCGATATCTCGCCCGATTTTTACGGGTGGGTCTTCCCCAAGTGCGACCACGTGGCTGTGGGGACGGGCACCGTCTCTGCCAAGGCCCACATCAAGGACTACCAATCAGGTGATTCCACGTTGGCGAGGGCGTTACTGTCATTTTGCTGCATTTAAAATGTTAAACATCTTTGGCGCGCTTTTTAATCTAACTGTTGATCTGATCAGTTCTAATCATTACTACGGACAGGAATGAGGGAGAGGGTGAGAGAGAAAATTCAGGGAGGGAGAGTGATCAAGGTGGAGGCCCACCCGATCCCGGAGCACCCCCGGCCTCGGCGTGTGAGGGGTCGCGTGGCTCTGGTGGGCGACGCAGCGGGTTATGTGACTAAGTGCTCTGGTGAGGGGATCTACTTTGCGGCCAAGTCGGGACGCCTGTGCGGAGAGGCAATTGTGAGGGCTTCGGAGAATGGGCAGAGGATGATCGACGAGGAGGACCTCAAGAGGGAGTATCTACGGCGGTGGGACGATGAGTACTCCATGACATTCCGCTTCCTTGACCTGCTGCAGCGGGTGTTCTATGGGAGCAATGCGGCGAGGGAAGCTCTGGTGGAGATGTGTGGCAACGAGTACGTTCAGCGGATGACATTCCAGAGCTACTTGTACAAGAAACTGGCATCAGGGGATCGCAAGGAGGATCTGAAGATGGCATGGAATGTGGTTGGGAGTCTGCTGAGAGCCAAGATCGTTGGGGGAGAGATGGGAAAGTTGGTCCCGTTTGTTAGTTGAAGGCTGAGATGAAAAAATGAGCAGTTTTGTGAACCATGTTATGGAGTGGATTCGATGGCTAATCACATTTTGTTCATTTTAAGTAATTGTTAAACTTGGGTAGCAAGTGTTAACCCTTTTCGCTGAGGTGCTTCCCTTTCCTTCTAGAATGTGATCATTTACCTTTCATGTGATGGTGGTCAAGATTGTTTTATATTGCATTCACCCAAAAGAAGAAAATGATGACGAATAATGAAATCACCCCCCACAACAACAAAACAAATAGTAAGAAAGGCAAAGTAGGTTTTTACAATGTTTGACAACTTGGCCTTCTTCCCAATCCCAAAGAAAAGAGCGATAGAAAACTGGTGGTAGGTTCCTGATTGAATAACAATTTTCATTTGCCATGCATCATCGAAATATACTTGTATTTAGCCTTCAATTAGTATTTCTCTTCTGTTGGATACAAACGTTAAAATGATTTCCCTATCAGCATCAGTTAACTTACAGTAGCAGACAAACACACCAAAGAATACCCCACTTCATCTTGTTTGAATATTATAACTACTGAGCCCCTAATGCCTCTATTTCGTATCTGACTTCCTCCAAGTGCTCATTAATGCTTGTCACTGCATCTTGCACACCTCTAATTGCCTCATTAAGGGCATTCTCATAGTCAGCCTCCGCTTCTGCTTCTTCCGTCCCCATTGCTTCAGTTATCTCATGAACATGCACACACTCATGCTCAGTTGGCTTTGTAAATTTACACTGTTCATGGCTCACCAGCCGCTCTGAGGGTCGGCCGGCCTTCTTCAATACTTGAATCTTCGCAGTCTTCAGAAGGTGTACATGGACACAGAGTAGAGAAGAAGGAAAACTTTTAGCAGCGAGGTCAAGAGGTAAAAGAAGAGGACAAACTAAAAAAAACGATATTCACATTCTTTCATTTACAGAACTCTTCACTCAATGAAGATATTTACAGATGCCGAATGAAACTAATCTTGCAAAAATCATCATATGCCTTATTCCAGCTATCTGGAGTGCGGCATAGATTATATACCGCATTTGACTCTTATTGGAATCAAAATGGTACAATATCCATACAAAGAAACATAGTGACAAGGTTTTACACCAGATGCCTTTCCTGACGCAACCCTCTGAAGAGGGGCGATGATAAGAAGATTCAACGTCATCATATTCATCATACACCTTTCCAAATATGTGGATTTGCTTCATGATATGATGGTTGCACATGAAATATCAATATAACCATCTTCCATCAGTCTGCTTCATGACATGATCGTAATAATGAAACTAATCTTGGAAAAATTCGAAATCTAAATCCATGAATTCTATCGATCATCTCACTAAATAAGTTATTTTCATATGCTTTCAAACTCTGCATTGCCATTTAACATTGCCTGAGGCATGCCCTGTGCAAGATTAGAGAAGTGAACCACATCTAGGCACTTAGGTCAAGTGCATGCACCCAGCAACTCAAACAAGCATTGAGTGAAAACCAAGAATTAATTTGTTTTAGTTTGACTGAAAGTTACTACGCAATATTAATATACTCTAAATCTATCAACTTTTTTTTAAAATGAAAATTTATCAGCATTGATGCATAACTGAGCATTTTGTCATTAGAAAATAGGTGAGGTTCATTCTACTAGTTGACAACATCCAAGCTACCTTCTTAACAAAGTTATCATAAAGATGGCATACATATTATATAACTTCAGGAAATATTATACCAGGCAAAGGTTCTGTCAAGTAAGGGGAATACAACTTCCAATTTATAGATAATATAAGTCACTGGAACATTATTATTCAACTATGTCAACATGACATAGCACACAGTGGTCAGTGGGACGAAGACAAAACTACTTCTGTTAACCAAGTATAATCGGGCAATAACTATAAATCCTAATCCTAATGATAATCCTAACTAATTAAAAAACAAGTTTTTGATTAAATATATTACTCCCTCCGTTACATATCAATAGTCCTATTTGGTTCTTCAAAATGAACTAAAATCAGTTCATTTTAAAAAAGAAAAAGGACAATTAATATGGAGCGGAGGAGTATTAAGGAGCATCCACCAACAGTTATAGGGTCTTACCTGTTCTCCCCCCCCCCCCCCCCCCCCCCCAAAAGAAACAGTTGAGAGCACTCTCCAAAGTAATACTACCCAATCTAATCGAGTACACATTAACATCAACTTTCGAAGTAGTGCAGTTTTTTCTATAACTGACAAAGAAATCTAATTAATTTATGTATTAGGGGGCCTTCGGGGAGAGACCAAAAAAGCGGAGCAGCAGACATCTGAAAACCTCGTTTCGGAAGCATATTATGAAGCTCACAAGGAAGCAAATTAGAGAGCACATACTTACTTCCTTACAGGTATTCAAACTACATTTACAAGTGCGAATTACAAAATAAAATCCTTAACAACTTCCGCTTTTAGGTGAAATAGTGAACTAACATGGTATCAGGAGCCGTTTAATTTGGGATGAATTGAACTAGGAATGCAGTGTTTCCTGGCAATGTTGCCTAATATGGCATCAGAGCAGGAGGTCCTTTTTTCACGTCTTTAAGGTGAAAAAGAAATCTTACTATGTCCCCTTGTATTTGTGTTCCTGTTAGAAGCCCAAACGAGCCCATGCCATGGGGAAGTATTGACATCCATTACTAGCCCTTCCCTAACAGCTTAATCTTTTAGGTCAATTTGTCGACTAATATTAGTAGTACACATGAGGAAAAAACTATACCAGGTCCTGCAATTCACAAGGTTCATCATAATGCACAGAATTCGAGCATCATGAATCCCTAAAGCATTAAAAGTGTTTTTTAACTATTTAAAAAACAGTTTTCCACGTAGAATGTCTGAAGGAGATAGAAAGATAACTCCTTTTGACGAGAAATTATTAAGTACGCGGCGCATAGGGGAACAGTCATGCTCATCACCAGTGGGTGATGGACACGACTCCCCTGCTTCTCATGATCGCCACAAGGGACCCACAAATTGGAAATCGTGTACATCACCCATTGGTGATGAGCACACTGTTTCCCTACACGCCTCGTACCTAATAATTTCTCCCTTTTGACACACTTCCTTTTAAAAGTAAGTACAATAAAGAGCCACAAGTCAAAGATAATATACCAGATGCAATTTCTGTTTTTCTTGTGCTTGAACATCCTTCAACAAGTTTGCAAGATCATCTCGACTAATATCCGAGCTAAGAAATAGTGATTCGATCTCCAGAACCTGGAAATCATCTCGATCAACAAATTTCGAACAGGGCAAAAGAAACAACGCACGCCCACCAAAACACTGAAATCATAATAAATTTGAACACAAGAAGATGAAATAACAAAGTACCCACTTGTTTTGAGCAGTCGTTGAACTCTACTGTAATCTCACTACAAAGCTGTTGGTAGGCCAACTCCACCCCACTCTCAATGTACTCAGTAAACCCACTGCCAAATCACCCAAAAGATTAAAAATTTACAATAATTCTGTACTATTTTATACTCAGTGAAGAATGCGAAGACGACTCAGGTTGCAAATTGGCCACCATATCCACGGAAAACGAAGAACCAAGCATATATGGAAGAAAGGAAAGACTATAACACAGAGGCGTTAGATGTTGCAGAAAAAGGAGGTACCTTTTGAGTCTGGCATAGGCTTCGGCTCTGCGCTGCTGAATGGAAAGGAATCGACGAAGCAGGTCGACGACTCTGGCGGATTTGGATTTGGAGGGAGCAGCTTCGTCTGTGTTCATCATCTCCATCGCCGCGGCGATTCCCTCCTCTTCCATTTCCTTCGTTGCACGGTTGCACCTCCCTCGGGCTCCTCCTCCTGTGACTTTTGTTTGGTCTTCGAGCCCAATTCTGCCGCGTGAACTTTTTCATGGAAAAGGCCCAATTGTGGTCCATGCCATTTCTCTTGCCGGCCCAGGTGTGCTCCACATTTTGGGGGTGAATTTCACAAGCGTTACTTAAAAGCATTGTGACCATAAACGTGTTTTAAACGAGTTTAAAACGCGCAAAATGCGTTTTGGATAGGCAGCCGCAAAAAATGACGTTCAAAATGCGTATTTATGAAAAAATGCATTTTTTTACAAAAAAACTCGTTTAAACGCGCAAAACACGTTTCATCAGTTTTACTGTAAACACTATTCCTCCCGCCGTCCGAGTTCGATGGTGTGATCCCTCGAGTCCTCTTCCGCCTCCGCCGGTTAGCTCTTCTCGTGTTTCCCTCTCCCGAACCCAAATCCCTATCCAAGCCTTCGAATTGGGTCAAGATTGGGAAGATAGAAGCGTTTTTTTGGTGATTTGTGAGTTTTTGGGTAGGATACGTAGGGGCTTTGGGATTGTTTAGAGAGGGGTTTTGCTGGATGGCACGCATGTTGCTCTGAAGAATTTGATCAATAACAGGTGAGTTTTATCTAATTCAAGAAGTTTTTCTATTGATGTTATGATTATTTTCGATGAATTGAGTGATGGGAGTTCTGGTGTCTTGCTGATGAATGATTCTCTTGCGATCGTAGTAGAATTTTGTTTCATGTTTATTGCAAGTTGCTGAAAAGGGTGATTAGGCGAATTGCTTGTGCAAATTCTAACATTCGATATGCATTTCTTGCATTAACCTCTAAAACACCTCTTTTCAGGGCACCTTTGCTCCACTCCTCCCAAGAGTCTCGACAAGCGAATCTGTAACACCCGAAAAATCGGTACGTTTTTGGAAAGTGCTATTTTAGGAAACTGGTCTAAAATAGGAAAGTTTTCGTAACTGTCGTGCCTTTTGATCTGGTATTTCGTTTTGGCCTTGTGAAACCTTATCTTGATGATTTTTGGTCAATAAAATTGTGTAACCAGTTTAGGCAGGTTTTTCCGAGCGCGAGGACTGGGCCTGGCGCCGTGACCTACCTGGCGCCAGCGCCTGATTCACCTGACGCCAGGGCCTGTTACACCTGACGCCAGGGCCAGTCGAGTGACAGGGCTAGGGCTAATCACGTGTGTGTGTACACGTGTGACGGGGCCTTGTGGATGTGTCACCAGGGCAGGACTCGTGCACGGTGGAACTGCTTTGCACGCGTGCAAGTTATCTTAACCGCTCATCTGTGATCTGTGTTGTAAGATGTGCAAGATCCAGGGAAGGGCCACGTGGACCCTGAGGGATCACGCCACCTCATGGGTGACGTGGACGTCTTGGACCCACGATTTGGGAGGCCAGGCCAAATCGTGGGGAGATATCTTTTAATTTGATTTTCACTAATTTGAATTAATTGATTACCCTAATTTGTAATTGATTTAATTAGGACTTGTTTAAGGAAATTGATTGGTAGTTATGGAAGATGCCAAAGCATATTCCAGCTAACAAGAAATGGGCGCCATTTGTGTGAAGAGCAAATCGTGGGTTTGGTGTTAGCAAAGGAAGTTACCTTGACCTATTGGATAATTATCTCATCAATCAACCTCTTAATTGATTTGATTGCAACTAATTTTAGTAGGAGCCAATCAGCCTCAAGGAGAATCTTACCAAAGCTTACCATTCAAATGTGAAGATTGGTGGCTTTTGGTTTGGGCGCCCAAATGGAAGAGCATCCTTGCCTTTTTCGGTTTGGGAAAATTTTGGAGAATAGCTTGACCCCAACTAATTGGCAATCCAAATATTCTGATGAGGCTGGATATTGGGGGCTTGTTGGAATGGAAAGATTGCATTTTCTGGACTTGTTCGTGGACGTTGGATGGGAGGTAATCGAACGGTCGAGATTGCTTAGCCTAGAAGTTGAATTAGCTATTTAAAGGGGACAAAAAAAGGGGCCGGCTTCCCTTTAGCCTGCGTCCCCTCTTTGTGTGCCTTCACCCCCCTTTCTCACCCCTCTAAATCAGAACTCTTTCCTCTATTATTTTCGTGGTGTGGTGAATCGACGGGCATAGGAGAAAGCGCGAAGCAAAGTGCAAGCTACGCGAGGTAATTTGTGGTTGTCGTAAGAGGTAGGATACTCTTTTCTTTTGATTTATATTTCTGATTTCTTGCACGATCTTGAGAAGGTGTATGACTAATATTGTAGAGTACATCATGTTCTATTCGTGTGTTACAAATTGCTATTACTCGATGCGATTTATATTCATGATTCATATGGTATATGCTAGAGGGTGCAATAATGCTTATGTTCGTGTTCCCATGCCGATCCTAGTTGACTCCCCATTGATTTTGTTGTCATTTATTGCTGATCGTGTCTCGAAGTATTGTCATGTTGATTGCTGTCCAACGAAAGTTGGCTTCTTTATAGTCTCTTACATCGATTCATGTCATGATTC
The DNA here is from genome assembly GCA_039654745.1 of Houttuynia cordata. Lineage (NCBI taxonomy): Eukaryota > Viridiplantae > Streptophyta > Magnoliopsida > Piperales > Saururaceae > Houttuynia > Houttuynia cordata. The sequence continues at coordinate 65,326,689 of CM077503.1, forward strand.
ATTGTATATCGCAAATCGATGCCCTGATTTTTGTATCATGCTACTCAATTCATTACTCCTTTGCTTTACAATGCTCTTCGATGTAAAAAGGTGAGACCTTTGCAGCATATCAGTTCATGTTGGTGCGTCTTAGGTCCGATTTTATGCAATCCATATGGGTATGGATTGTTAATCGATTAATAGTGCAATTATACATGGATCGGGTAATAGAATTAGTGATATGCATACAAATCTAATAAAAGATCAATTTTTTTATCTACTAATTAGACCCATCTCCGTGGGGCCAGAAGTGGTCTGACGTCATGTCAGAGCCTGTTTGGGTCGTGGAGGTGTCCAAGTTTACTTGGCTTGTTCAATACTTTTGTTATATAAGAATCAAGTTAAAAGATTAGCAATCGGGTGATAAGTGTAACCTAATGCTGAGACTAGATCAATAATTCCAGAACCCTTAGGCTCTGTAAAATACATTATGAAGAGGTTAATAGTGTCAGTAAGGGTAATTAGGGAATTATAAAAGGTTGTACTATTAATTAACGGGTATAACTTATGCTAAGTGGTCTCGGCCAGGGGCAGTCCTGCTCAGACAGACCCCACTCTAAAAATGATATCTAATTGTAGAAAAATCCAAACAGTAAACCGTTTGTCAATCTGTAAACTAGACATCTGAGGGAATCTGGTATAAAAATTTCAGAAGTTAGTTCTTTGGGTACAGGGCGTAGTGACCTTCGGAAGTGGGCTGTTCTGTTTGGACAGAACTGGTTTCCTGCGCGTATTAACCCTAAAACCCTAATAATATTAAGAAACTTAATTCAAGATAATAATGAAAGACTTTAATTAAGAGTGATACTACTTATAAGACTTTGGGACCAGTGAGCTTCAAAGTGTAAAGCGGATCCTAGAGTCGAACGGGGTGTCCCTTTTTAATTGTTCTTTGTGTTCTTCTCTTGAGTTATTCACAACTCAAGGGTATTCAATGTGAGAATCTTTTTCAGAATCTCTGACGTGGTCTATTTGAGACATGTCATTTCATTATTTCTGTGTCGGGGATTGTCAACCCTAGGATTAGGCACGACGATGAAGACGGCGGAGCATGGACCTTTGGCGAGCCAGTGATGGGTCTCTTTGATGAGTCTTTCGGTCGGGTCTCAACCGAGTTCCCAGACCTAATTGTTCTGAGATGTTCAAACACTCCTTAGTGAGTCTATTTGCATTGTGATCGATAATTGTATTTTACTCCTATGAAGAGTTGAAATTCAGAAAGCTTTGAGTTAAGCCTTTTCAGAATAAAACCCGATGTTCTAAGAAACAGTTTCTCCACTAAGTAGCGTTCCTGAGAGCTCTTAGTCGGAATCATAGTATGCTCACGAGCCATTGCTAGATCCTGCGAGATCTCCGATGATGATGAACCTCTGTAGTTCAGCCGATGACGGCAACCGCGTGCGCTTAGATTGTATGACATTACGGAAGGTCTGCAATCTCCGCCCATTGTGCCCGTAAGCACCGATGGGGCCAGCATCCCTAGACGCATGGCCGGGTTCCACTGTAGAACCTCTAGGATGTTCTGGTATTGTTTTCCATGAAGAAATGGACAGTTTGCGAGCAGAAATTGTTACCTCTGACACTTTAGATGTCCAGAGCTTATATTAATATTTTATCTCCATTACTCTGTGTAAGTTGGAGTCTTTGACCATTAATTCCTAGACTATGATGAGTCGAGGATGTCAGATGTTCAGATACGTGAAATCAGTTTGTTAAACCAAGTCTGTTGACCTATATCTGTTTTGGAGTCATCTCTTGTACCATTTGTTCCACTGTGATTTTTCTGTATCCTACTGGGTATTTCCTATGGAATACTCATGCATCCTCTGATGCAGGAATTAAGGAGGAGCAGCGGTGACGACAATCAGCAACGTGAGTGGACGATGGAGACAGAAGACTTGTTTATTTATTTTATTGTGATTTGGATGCTTGAACTCGCGGCCTGCGCGCCGTTTTACTTTATTTTATGTTGTGTTAAGACGTTTCAAGACTTTGTAATAACAATTTAGAGATCTTTTCAGTTATTCCATATTTTGTAAGTAATTATTGTTTAAGTCGTGATGATCCTGCATGTTCCCTGATATTAAAAAGGGATAGTGGAAGTCTCGAGTATTCGGTCCGTCCCTGGTTTCCTACCCTTGACCTTCATTGGAATGTCGCTTCCGCGTAAATAGGGTCTTGGAAATCTGGGGCGTGACAGCTTGGTATCAGAGCGTCATGACGACTTAAGTAATGAGTTACTGTACAAGGAAATCGGATGACTTGTGTGTGAAAGTAAAACCTTAGAATGGGAGTAAAGACTAATAAACCTTTTTTTTTCTTTAGGAAATGGTGTCAACGCGTAGTGGTCGAATTTACGAGAGGGACCAGCAGGAAGCTGCTCGCCTATGGCTAGACGAGTGGAAACTCCAGAACGTAGGGAGTGGAACTGAGGAAGAGCCTTATCTGATCGACATAGAGGAAGAGCCAGATCTGATGGACTTCGAGGAGGACCCGGAAGAAGATCCGGGGGAGGATCTGGAAGAAGACCCGGAGGAGGATCCCGAGGAAGATCCCGAAGAAGACCCAGAGGAGGACCCTGAAGAGGAGCATGTGGTGGTGATCAACCAAGAGTTTCTGACGGTCTTAAATCATCCAGTCTACATTCGGGCGAGGAACGATCCAGATCTCTTCTATACCCTTTATCTTAGGTTTAAATCCTTAGGGTATAGATGGCCTCACATGACGGAGTGGGAAATAGATTGGTATATGGACCATCTAGTATTTGCACCAATGCACGTGTCTCTTGCTATTCTAGACGAGTACCTCTGAGATGCGGTGTTCAGGGACTCGGTTAGGAAGTTTCTAATTTGAGTAGGAATTTGAATAACCCTGCTTTCTTATCAGGGATTTAGGTGTAATTGCTTTTTCAAAATTGAATAAAAGATCTCGTTTGGATTTCAGTTTTTGTTCGTCCCTTGCGTGTCTGTGTCCTTTGTTTGCGTTGGTTGTGACGGTGTGATTGTCGCTCTAGGAGTCTTGGATTGGAGGAAGAATTAAAATGAAGCGTCATGTCAAATTCTAATTCTCCTTCTTTCCTTGACTGTAGATTTTTGGAGATGGCAACAACGGGAGCTCGCGGCAGACGATCTGGAACTGGACCAAATTCCCAGCAGGAGGAGGCATCAAGCCACAACTTGTCTGATGTGGTACGCGAATTAGCCAGGGAATTAAGGAATGACCGGGGAGCTGGCAACACCCCAAACGTGAAACCGCCAACACTGGAGAGATTCAAGAGAGCTGGACCTGCTTTCTCGGGAGACGACAACCCCGAGAAGGCTGAACGCTGGATTGTAGAAGTGGAACGCCTCTTTAAGGGGATGAAAGTTCCGTCTGATGAAAGGGTAGTCTTCGCGACCTATTTGTTTGTGGGAGAAGCTGTCTTCTGGTGGGAGTCAGCAGAACGAAATAACTTTGAAGCTGGACAAGACATCTCGTGGGAAGAGTTCAAATAAGTATTCAACAGAAAATACTTTCCTCCGCATGTGCAACGCCGGAAAGAGAAAGAATTTTTGGAGCTGGTTCAGGGATCGATGTCCGTACTCCAGTACGAGACGAAGTTCGAGCAACTACAACGATTTGCGACGAATGCTTGCCCTACTGATCTGGTGAAGGCTAGAAGATTTGTGGATGGTTTACGTGACGGCTTAAGGGCGAAGGTACTAGTTTCACAACCGGCAACGGTGGCAAAGGCGGTCGAACTTGCTTCGATTTTGGAAGATGACTACAAAAGGACCCAGGAGCGGAAAGGGAATGCCAGTAAGGGTCAGGATGGTACTGTCAAACGATCCGGATTTAAGAGGTTCGGGAATGGTGGACGTTTTAATAATCGGCCAGCCAAACAGCAGAGACAGCAACAACCTCCGCAAAACCGCGGAAATGGGCAGAATCGGGCGATGGTTCCTTACCGTCCGCCTCAGCGTGGGAATGGTCCAGAAACAGGAGGCAAATGCAGATTTTGTGGGCAGCAGTCTCATGCGGGGAAGCCGTGTCCGAGAGACACCCGGAGATGCTACAGCTGCAATGAAGTCGGACATATTTCTCCTCATTGCCCCAACCGCAACGCAAAGACAGGAGGGGAGACTAGCAAGAAGGGCCAAGCAAGAGTCTTCGCCTTGACCTCTGCCGAGCAGGCTCACGCTTCTGATGACGTGATTGAAGGTACTCTCCTTGTTTTGGATAGTTTGGCTAGGGTTTTGATTGACCCTGGATCTTTGAGATCCTTTATTTCTGTGATGTTTGCTGAGAGTCTAGAACGGCAACCTTCTAGACTGGAGTATGATCTTTCTATTTCTACTCCTGTCGGAGACTCAGTCGTGGCTACTGAGTATCTAAAGGAATCCTCTGTTATGATTGATGGTGTGATATTGCATGCTGATTTGGTAGTACTTGCAATGATTGATTTTGATGTTATCCTTGGTATGGACTGGTTAGCTAAGTTTGGTGCTACGGTTGACTGTAGTAAGAAGAGAGTTCATTTTAGAATTCCAGGGAAGAGGGAACTTTTGTTCCAAGGTATTCGAGTAAGAAAAGATAATCGTATCATTTCAGCTATAAAAGTTCGGAAACTAGTAGCTAAAGGTTGTAAAGCCTTTTTAGCGACTGTGCTATCAGTCAAGAAATCTACCCCTAATATAGAGGAAATTGAGGTAGTAAACGAGTTTACCGATGTTTTTCCGGAAGAGTTGCCTGGTTTGCCACCAAAGCGGGATGTTGACTTCACGATAGACCTGATACCGGGAACTGCACCGATATCGAAGGCACCGTATCGGATGGCACCTGCCGAGTTGAAAGAATTGAAGGAGCAACTTCAGGAGTTACTGGATAAACGGTTGATTCGTCCGAGTGTGTCTCCTTGGGGAGCACCAGTTCTGTTCGTAAAGAAGAAAGATGGATCCATGCGATTATGCATTGATTACAGAATGCTGAACCAAGTGACCATAAAGAACAAGTATCCGCTACCGAGGATCGATGATTTATTTGATCAACTGCAGTCAGCGAAAGTTTTCTCGAGAATCGATTTAAGGTCAGGATATCATCAGTTGAGGATCAAAGAAGACGATATTTCTAAGACAGCATTCAGAACCAGATACGGGCACTATGAGTTTCTGGTGATGCCGTTTGGTCTGACTAATGCCCCAGCAGCATTTATGGATATGATGAATCGAATCTTCAAGGCATTGTTAGATCAGTTTGTGATCGTGTTTGTGGACGACATATTGGTCTACTCTGCAAGTCAGGAAGAACACAGAGAGCACTTGGGTCAAGTGTTACAAATTCTGCGAGAGAACCAGTTATATGCTAAGTTTAGCAAGTGTGAATTCTGGTTGGATAAAGTTAACTGCTTGGGTCATGTCATATCGAAGGACGGAGTCTCGGTAGATCCAACGAAAGTAGAAGCGGTTCTTCATTGGGAGCAGCCGAAGAGCGTGACCGAGATCAGAAGCTTTTTGGGATTGGCGGGTTATTATCGGCGATTTATCGAAGGATTTTCCAGCTTAGCCTTGCCAATGACCAAGTTAACAAGGAAGGGAGTGAAGTTCAACTGGAATGCTGACTGTGAAAAGAGCTTCCAGGAGTTGAAGAAAAGATTGACATCTGCACCGATTCTGAAACTTCCATCAGGAACCGGTGGGTTTGTCATCTATAGCGACGCATCGAAATGTGGTCTAGGTTGTGTGTTGATGCAGAACGGACATGTAGTGGCGTATGCGTCAAGACAATTGAAGATCCATGAACAGAATTATCCAACTCATGACTTGGAGCTGGCAGCGGTCGTGTTTGCTCTGAAGATTTGGAGGCATTATCTCTATGGTGAGACGTTCGAGGTATTCACAGATCATAAGAGTCTGAAGTATATTTTCTCCCAGAAAGACTTGAATATGAGACAGAGGTCGGAGAAAATCAAGTAATGAAGTCGGAACTAGTACAGTACTGCGCAGAGAAGGTGAAACAGATTCGACAAAAACTGCAAACAGCACAGAGCAGACAGAAGAGTTATGCGGATAACCGAAGACGGGATTTGGAGTTTCAGGAGGGAGACAACGTATTTCTGAAGGTTTCTCCGTCAAAAGGAGTCATGAGGTTTGGCAAGAAAGGGAAACTTAGCCCGAGGTTTGTTGGACCATTTGAGATCTTAGAACGGGTCGGGCCAGTTGCTTACAGATTGGCCTTACCCCCACAACTGGCGGAAGGACACAATACATTTCATGTATCGATGTTGAGGAAATATGTACCGGATGAGTCTCATGTATTGGACTATACAACAATGGAGTTGGAGGCAGACTTGTCTTTTCCGATGAGACCAATCAAGATTTTGGACAAGAAAGATCAGGTGTTACGAAGGAAGACTATTCCATTAGTAAAGGTTCTGTGGCAAAACCAGCACTCCGAGGAAATGACATGGGAAGCGGAAGATGAGATGAAGAAATCTTACCCTCATCTATTTGAAGTTTGATTATCAGCATTTCGAGGACGAAATGTTCTTTTTAGGAGGGGAGGATGTAACACCCGAAAAATCGGTACGTTTTTGGAAAGTGCAATTTTAGGAAACTGGTCTAAAATAGGAAAGTTTTTGTAACTGTCGTGCCTTTTGATCTGGTATTTCGTTTTGGCCTTGTGAAACCTTATCTTGATGATTTTTGGTCAATAAAATTGTGTAACCAGTTTAGGCAGGTTTTTCCGAGCGCGAGGACTGGGCCTGGCGCCGTGACCTACCTGGCGCCAGCGCCTGATTCACCTGACGCCAGGGCCTGTTACACCTGACGCCAGGGCCAGTCGAGTGACAGGGCTAGGGCTAATCACGTGTGTGTGTACACGTGTGACGGGGCCTAGTGGATGTGTCACCAGGGCAGGACTCGTGCACGGTGGAACTGCTTTGCACGCGTGCAAGTTATCTTAACCGCTCATCTGTGATCTGTGTTGTAAGATGTGCAAGATCCAGGGAAGGGCCACGTGGACCCTGAGGGATCACGCCACCTCATGGGTGACGTGGACGTCTTGGACCCACGATTTGGGAGGCCAAATCGTGGGGAGATCTCTTTTAATTTGATTTTCACTAATTTGAATTAATTGATTACCCTAATTTGTAATTGATTTAATTAGGACTTGTTTAAGGAAATTGATTGGTAGTTATGGAAGATGCCAAAGCATATTCCAGCTAACAAGAAATGGGCGCCATTTGTGTGAAGAGCAAATCGTGGGTTTGGTGTTAGCAAAGGAAGTTACCTTGACCTATTGGATAATTATCTCATCAATCAACCTCTTAATTGATTTGATTGCAACTAATTTTAGTAGGAGCCAATCAGCCTCAAGGAGAATCTTACCAAAGCTTACCATTCAAATGTGAAGATTGGTGGCTTTTGGTTTGGGCGCCCAAATGGAAGAGCATCCTTGCCTTTTTCGGTTTGGGAAAATTTTGGAGAATAGCTTGACCCCAACTAATTGGCAATCCAAATATTCTGATGAGGCTGGATATGGGGGGCTTGTTGGAATGGAAAGATTGCATTTTCTGGACTTGTTCGTGGACGTTGGATGGGAGGTAATCGAACGGTCGAGATTGCTTAGCCTAGAAGTTGAATTAGCTATTTAAAGGGGACAAAAAAAGGGGCCGGCTTCCCTTTAGCCTGCGTCCCCTCTTTGTGTGCCTTCACCCCCCTTTCTCACCCCTCTAAATCAGAACCCTTTCCTCTATTATTTTCGTGGTGTGGTGAATCGACGGGCATAGGAGAAAGCGCGAAGCAAAGTGCAAGCTACGCGAGGTAATTTGTGGTTGTCGTAAGAGGTAGGATACTCTTTTCTTTTGATTTATATTTCTGATTTCTTGCACGATCTTGAGAAGGTGTATGACTAATATTGTAGAGTACATCATGTTCTATTCGTGTGTTACAAATTGCTATTACTCGATGCGATTTATATTCATGATTCATATGGTATATGCTAGAGGGTGCAATAATGCTTATGTTCGTGTTCCCATGCCGATCCTAGTTGACTCCCCATTGATTTTGTTGTCATTTATTGCTGATCGTGTCTCGAAGTATTGTCATGTTGATTGCTGTCCAACGAAAGTTGGCTTCTTTATAGTCTCTTACATCGATTCATGTCATGATTCATTGTATATCGCAAATCGATGCCCTGATTTTTGTATCATGCTACTCAATTCATTACTCCTTTGCTTTACAATGCTCTTCGATGTAAAAAGGTGAGACCTTTGCAGCATATCAGTTCATGTTGGTGCGTCTTAGGTCCGATTTTATGCAATCCATATGGGTATGGATTGTTAATCGATTAATAGTGCAATTATACATGGATCGGGTAATAGAATTAGTGATATGCATACAAATCTAATAAAAGATCAATTTTTTTATCTACTAATTAGACCCATCTCCGTGGGGCCAGAAGTGGTCTGACGTCATGTCAGAGCCTGTTTGGGTCGTGGAGGTGTCCAAGTTTACTTGGCTTGTTCAATACTTTTGTTATATAAGAATCAAGTTAAAAGATTAGCAATCGGGTGATAAGTGTAACCTAATGCTGAGACTAGATCAATAATTCCAGAACCCTTAGGCTCTGTAAAATACATTATGAAGAGGTTAATAGTGTCAGTAAGGGTAATTAGGGAATTATAAAAGGTTGTACTATTAATTAACGGGTATAACTTATGCTAAGTGGTCTCGGCCAGGGGCAGTCCTGCTCAGACAGACCCCACTCTAAAAATGATATCTAATTGTAGAAAAATCCAAACAGTAAACCGTTTGTCAATCTGTAAACTAGACATCTGATGGAATCTGGTATAAAAATTTCAGAAGTTAGTTCTTTGGGTACAGGGCGTAGTGACCTTCGGAATTGGGCTGTTCTGTTTGGACAGAACTGGTTTCCTGCGCGTATTAACCCTAAAACCCTAATAATATTAAGAAACTTAATTCAAGATAATAATGAAAGACTTTAATTAAGAGTGATACTACTTATAAGACTTTGGGACCAGTGAGCTTCAAAGTGTAAAGCGGATCCTAGAGTCGAACGGGGTGTCCCTTTTTAATTGTTCTTTGTGTTCTTCTCTTGAGTTATTCACAACTCAAGGGTATTCAATGTGAGAATCTTTTTCAGAATCTCTGACGTGGTCTATTTGAGACATGTCATTTCATTATTTCTGTGTCGGGGATTGTCAACCCTAGGATTAGGCACGACGATGAAGACGGCGGAGCATGGACCTTTGGCGAGCCAGTGATGGGTCTCTTTGATGAGTCTTTCGGTCGGGTCTCAACCGAGTTCCCAGACCTAATTGTTCTGAGATGTTCAAACACTCCTTAGTGAGTCTATTTGCATTGTGATCGATAATTGTATTTTACTCCTATGAAGAGTTGAAATTCAGAAAGCTTTGAGTTAAGCCTTTTCAGAATAAAACCCGATGTTCTAAGAAACAGTTTCTCCACTAAGTAGCGTTCCTGAGAGCTCTTAGTCGGAATCATAGTATGCTCACGAGCCATTGCTAGATCCTGCGAGATCTCCGATGATGATGAACCTCTGTAGTTCAGCCGATGACGGCAACCGCGTGCGCTTAGATTGTATGACATTACGGAAGGTCTGCAATCTCCGCCCATTGTGCCCGTAAGCACCGATGGGGCCAGCATCCCTAGACGCATGGCCGGGTTCCACTGTAGAACCTCTAGGATGTTCTGGTATTGTTTTCCATGAAGAAATGGACAGTTTGCGAGCAGAAATTGTTACCTCTGACACTTTAGATGTCCAGAGCTTATATTAATATTTTATCTCCATTACTCTGTGTAAGTTGGAGTCTTTGACCATTAATTCCTAGACTATGATGAGTCGAGGATGTCAGATGTTCAGATACGTGAAATCAGTTTGTTAAACCAAGTCTGTTGACCTATATCTGTTTTGGAGTCATCTCTTGTACCATTTGTTCCACTGTGATTTTTCTGTATCCTACTGGGTATTTCCTATGGAATACTCATGCATCCTCTGATGCAGGAATTAAGGAGGAGCAGCGGTGACGGCAATCAGCAACGTGAGTGGACGATGGAGACAGAAGACTTGTTTATTTATTTTATTGTGATTTGGATGCTTGAACTAGCGGCCTGCGCGCCGTTTTACTTTATTTTATGTTGTGTTAAGACGTTTCAAGACTTTGTAATAACAATTTAGAGATCTTTTCAGTTATTCCATATTTTGTAAGTAATTATTGTTTAAGTCGTGATGATCCTGCATGTTCCCTGATATTAAAAAGGGATAGTGGAAGTCTCGAGTATTCGGTCCGTCCCTGGTTTCCTACCCTTGACCTTCATTGGAATGTCGCTTCCGCGTAAATAGGGTCTTGGAAATCTGGGGCGTGACAGAATCAGCTCTGTAGTTTGATTCACTAGTGCAAGCCCCAGCAACTCTGCTTATATTGTAAAAGGGAACCCCTTTACTGGTAGGGGGTATGCAAGTTCTCTTTTTTTTTTGGAAAAAAGCTCTTCTGCATGCTATTTGATTAACAGAATGCACTTTTGTGAATGGAATGGAAAATAATCATTTTTTGTTTTACTTCCTTATTTTTTTTTCTATTCAATCTTGTTCCTCGTGTATTTGGCTGTGTTGCATTTGATAATTTGTTACATCCTACTTGTGACTTGTGAGAAGTTTGATAATCGGTCCATTCCATGTATCTTTCTTGGTCACTCTCCTGGCAAGAAAGGATACAAGTGTATGAATTCAAAAGAGGGTCTTGTATATCTTTATAAGGCAGTCACTTTTTTTAGCATGTTCCTGATTTTTCAAAGCAAACAAAGCAACTTTGTGATGGTGGCTTCCTTACTGTTCTTATTCATTCTATTCATTTGAAGTAACTTATATTTTTGGTCAAGTTTACCGAACAAAAGCTTAAATAACTATTTAAAGAATTAGTAAACTTTGAATGAGAATCTGTCTCCAAAGAATGAACTTTCCAGTTAATAACCATTTATTTTGCAAATATTCGATGGATGGAAATCTATTTGATTGGCTTATGTCTCTTTTATTGCCAAGCATCTTCAGTCTTTTCCATTTTCTCCTTTTCTTGCACCATAAGAGTTTGAGAATTTTTATCCCTAGTAGTATTCACTCCTAGTGTGAGATGTGAATCTTGTATATTCTTTTCCATTTATCTTCATTTTCAGTATGTGCCTAGAATATGTATACTTGTTTCTTTTTTTTTATTATTTTGATAATTAATATGTATACTTGTTTCATTGAGGCATCTCAATTCGTGGGTAGTAAACTACTTGTGGATTGTAGTGAAATGCCGAGGCCAAAGGATCCCTTTTGGGAGTATGTAATCGAAGAGGGTGGTAATAAGCTTAAATGCAAATTATGTGGAGAAGTTTTTATTGCTTCAAGCATAACAAGAATGAAGATCCATTTATCACAATTGAGTCAAAGAGATGTGAGGCCGTGTAAAAGCGTTCTGGATTCTATTCGTGACTTGGCATTGGCCGCTCTTAATGAGAATGAGTCGAAGAAAAGAGCAAAAACATCTTTGTTAATCCCAAACTCACAAGTGAATGATTCTTATAATAGTGCAAGTGGATGTGGTGCTAGTGGGGGAATTCCAAGCAAAAGGAACATTTCATTTGGAACACCTAGTTCAAGTACATTAAAAATCCACCAATCCAAACTCTTTGCTAGTATGATAAAGGAGGATAAACATAAGGCCGATAAGGTATTGACAAAGGCCATTATCACTAACAACCTTCCATTCCGCTTGGTTAGAAATGAAGATTTTCGTCTTGCAATTGAAACCATTGCAAATTTTGGGCCGGGCTATGCTCTTCCAAGTTATGAAATGGTAAGAACAACATTGTTGGAAGAGTTGAAAAGTGATGTGAATGTATATCTAGATGGAGTTAAAAAATCATTTGTGCAAACGGGTTGTACTTTAATGTCAGATGGGTGGTTAGATGGCAAGAAGAGGCCATATATAAATTTATTGGCCTCTTGTCCTAAAGGTGTGATTTTTTTGAAATCCTTGTGTACCTTTGGGAAGGTGAAAAATGCTAAATTGATTGCTAATTTTATCATCTCCAGAATAGAAGAGGTTGGAGCCGAAAATGTAATTCAAGTTGTATCGGATAATGCCTCTAACTATGTTGCGGCCTGAAAAATCATTGAAGAGAAATATCCACACATATTCAAGACTTCATGTGCCACACATTGTGTAGATCTTATTTTGGAGAGTATTGATAAGTTACAAGAAGTAAAACCTATCTTAGAAAGCAGTAGAAAGTTGGTGAAGTTCTTGTATAAATATCAACATGTGTTGGATATGATGAGAGATCATATAAGTGGAAGGGAATTAAAAAGGCCGGCTTCAACTAGATTTGCTACGGAGTTTATTTACTTGCAATCCATAGTAAAAGAAGAACAAGCCTTACGCTTCATGGTGGCATCAAATGATTGGAGGTCCTTACCTCAAAGCAAGCTTGATGAGGGTATGTAGGTGACTAATTTAATTCAAAGATATCATTTTTGGAAAAAAAGTACAGAAATTTTATCCATTGTTGAACCATTGGTTAGAGTGTTACACATGACGGATGGTGATGGTTCTACTATGGGATATTTGTATGAAAGCATGGAGAGAGCCAAAAAGGCTATAAAAGAAGTTTGCAATGGTGAAGATGATAAATTTATGCCATATTGGAAGATTATAGATGATAGACTGGTGAAAACAATGCACAGTCCTATTCATGCATTTGCGGCTTATTTGAATCCACATTTGTATTATGATGGCTTTATTACCATGGATACAAATGTGAGGTTGGGAGTAGAGAAGGTGTTAGAGAAGATGGTTCCGACGATCGATGAAAGAAAGGACATTGGCAAAGAAATAAGGTTGTATCACACAAAGGCTACATGCATCTTTAGTCCTATGGCAATAGAAAGTCTTCATGATTCGCATCCAAGTAAGTTTTTTTTTCATAAGATTGTTCTTTTTGTTAATTTATATACATAAAATTTGACTTTATGATTGTAATCTAATAGAATTGTAGGGCTTTGGTGGGACATGTGGGGCTCAACGGTTCCAAAGCTACAAAAATTAGCAATTAGATTGCTTAGTCAACCATGTAGCGCCTCACCATGCGAACGAAGTTGGAGTGCCTTTGATGCGGCGTATACTAAAAACAGAAATCACCTAGAGCCAACAAAACTAAGTGATTGGTTTTTGTAAGGATGAATTTCCATTTCATGGAGACATGTGCAACTAAATAATTGAATGATTCGGAACAAATCGAACTTAGCAAAATCATGGCATTTTCCGATCTACTGCCACAAGGAGAAAATTTTGAAGAAGATGAAGAAGAGCATGTAGATGGTGAAGGTGATGGAATTGGAGAAAATTTAGAAGAGAACTTAATAGAAGATGATGATGCTTATGATATATTTAATAATTTGAATGTCTAGTTTGCAAGGAAGAACACACTTTGTTTTATAGTATCTTTTAGTATTTTGGGCTACTAAGGAAGAAGACACTATATTTTGAACTAAGGATACACTTTTGTTATATTGGATTTTCAATTTTATTACTTTTTCGTACTTTTCGCGTGTTTTTCCCATATATTCCGTTTTCTGCCGTATCTTACCTTACGCTAACCTGAGCCGTATAGTTGTCGTACCCGTACTTGGTCACTTAGCTTAAAAGTAGGCCTTCGAGTCTCAAAATGAGGCTCGAGTATTTTACCCTGGTTCAGGCTAATGTAGGGAAAATTCCTAAACTTCTGTTTTTCGTTCCAAAATACCTTATTAAGGGGTCGTTTGGGGGCGTGAAAGAACCGAAATATCCACAGTGGATATTTCATTTCCACTATAGCATTCAGGTTTTTTTTCACTTTCATGCTGAAACACGTCCTGAGGTGTTCTAGTTAAAAATGAAAAAAATATAAAATGAATAGTGAAATATCCATTGTGGATGTTTTGCTTTTTATCACGCCACAAACGGCCCCTAACTTCATGTTTTGGCTCGAACACACGTCGTCTTCGTGTGTTTGAAATCACGATAGCAGACCGAAACATGGACTTCGGGACTTATGGGCTTCTACGAGGATTTTGGCAGCATTGACCCGAGCTGGGGTAAAACTCTCAGCATTACTCATAAGTAAATGGGATAGGTCACCTACTGTGGAAGAAGTAACTTTAAAACTTGTAGTTCTTGATCTTACCAAATTTCAAGTTGCCGCCTCTGTGAATATTTTATGAAACTAGAGTCCCGTAGTGTGTGAAGCTTGCCTCTCTTTGTCCACATTTGTTGTTGTTTTTGAGAAATAAACCTCTTACTCCCCCCGACCTGTTTTAGATGCTCTATAGGGTCAATGTAAAATTAGTTGAAGTTTCCACCATCCAATAAAAATCAACATATTTTAGATAAAGCTATTATAACATGATGGAGGGAGTATATTTTATTGAGTTACATTTAAGTTGGCACGACAAATGAGTAATCACAACAAAATTAATATACCCCCTCCGTCCCTGACACATACTAAAAAAGTGAGTAGTGTTAACTGATTTTAATTTATTTTGGTTTTCCAATGAGGATAAGTAATTTCAACGGTCGGAGTAATAAAGCCCAATTGTGGTCCACACCGTTTTTCTTGACGGACCAGATGTGGTTCAAATTTTTTGGGTGAATGCTGCAAATGTAAAGTAGCCCTGTCCCTAAGAGTCAAGATAATAACTCTAAGCGGCTTAATAGCAAGAGATATAGAAGCAGTGAGGAGAACAATGATCGACCCTTTAAACAACAGAATGTTCTAAGGCTTCCAAATCGTCAAGCCCAGCAATCCAACCAACTGTACCAGAAAGAAGTGCGGAGTTTGTGGACAACAGGATCACATTGGGAGGCCGTGCCTGCGTGATAGAAGAAGCTACTACTCATGCAATGAGAAAGGGCACATCGTACCCTACTGCCCAAATAAGGAATGGATGGCAAGATCCAAACCTAATAAGAAGGTTTAAGCGTAGATTCTTGCAACATCATCAGAGGACACGAAGGCATCAAACGAGGTCATTGAAGGTACTCTTCCTGTCCTCAATAGAATAGCTAGAGTGTTGATTGACCTAGGAGCATCTTGTTCTTTTATCTCATCTATCCTTACATTGAGTTTAGAGAAGCCATTCTCTAGACTTGATTTTGAATTGTTGTTTTCCACTACTGTTGGGAGTTTCATAGTAACAACTGAATGTTAAGAGGACACCTTAGTGGAAGTTGGGAATAGGGCATTGATTGCTGTATTGATATTGCTTGACTTCTATGATTCTGATTTTGTTCTAAGTTGGATTGGTTAGCCTAATATTTGGCGAGTGCAGTTTGCCTATCTTAGAATACCAGGAGAAGAAGAAATCGTTCAAAAATATCTTGAGTTGTTTAGTAATTGGTTTTCTGCATTTCAATGATGAAATGCTCTTTTTAGGAGGGGAAGATGTAACACCCAGAAAATAGGTATGCAATTCAAAACTACTATTTTATGTGAATGACCTAAATTAGGAAAGTATGGTTACCTATTGAATTTTGATGTGACTTGTTCATGTGATGCATTAGATAGTGGTTTAACGGTAGGCCAAGTTCAGGTAGGTTACCCAGGCGCGGAGGCTAGGCTTGGTGCTGGGGCTAGACCTGGCGCTGAGGTTGGGCTTGGCGCCAGGGCCAGAGAGCACCTGGCGCTAGGGTGTGGGGCTAGGCGCAAGGGTAGAGGGTCTATGTGTGGTGCAACAAGAAGTGAACGAGAGTAATTTGGTTAGTTATGACTCCTAGTAACATGGGTAGTTATAGAGTAAATTCAATTTCACTTTTTACTGGACGTCAGATGCACCTGGGCATGAGACGCATCTAGGCGCCAGAGCATCTGAATGCTTGTAATTCAAAATACACAATACAAATTTAAAATTGCACGCTTAAATTTTTTTTATTCTGTTCATATACACAATAAATTTGAACACGAGTCATTGTCTGTTACTTGTAATACTTACTCACCGTCGTTAAATTTCATTTACACGAAGAATGGATGTGGATGTGGCAATCCAGAACGATGTTTCCCTAAAATAGGATTTTTGTAATTATTTTGATTGTGCCCAGCTAGCGACAATTACCACATCTCCTTGGGTTCTTAGGGGGGTTCTAGCTACCTTCTTGCTTATCCACAATTGGTGGTTCATATCATGACAGAACCTCAAGATCTAACCATTGATGCCTATTTAACGTTGGTAGAATTGGCTCTTTATAGGTTGTGTAGTAAGTCTTTGTGTAGTATCACTTCTCACAAAATAGCATTGGGTCCAAACTCCTGTGATCAATTGACGCTAAAACATGTTTACAAGGAAGTCCCATGGTCTGAAAACTCTCCGCATGTGCATGTCTTATTCAGAAGGTTCACATAGTCTTGAGAAAGCACATGCCCAAATAAACATTATGTGTAGTCGTGAGCATCCAGCCACGACCCAAAATAAGTCGTATTTCATTTATACGATAATTAAGTAATGATCACAGTGAACGTACCACATGGTGAAGAGAAGTCACTTGAAATTCGTACAATGATATGACATGCACTAGAACTATACCACTTTGATCCTTCTTATCGTTTATGTATTTATGGGCATATTTGGTTAAGGGAGTTAGTAGTTGTTGGCTTTCGTATCTACGTCTCTCAAAGTGAGTTGTAGTGGTGGCATGCGTTTGCTCAATCAATCTAATGATTGGCCAACTCCGCACCTTCAAGAACATATTGTTCGCACTTCCGATCTGCTTGAGGTAAGGGTACCATATCTTCTAATAGGGAATTCAATATTAGCCCAGTTTCTATAGTTTCTCCAGTTTCTGATCTTCTAAATTTTTGAACGGCTCTGAATAAGAGGTTCTTCAAGTGTCCGTCTTTCCATCTGTCTAGGATGTTATGTCCTATATGACGGAGAAAAAACCTATGATGAGCCTCCGAGAAGACATCAGGGACTGCTTTGAGAAATTTCTTCTGTCCATCAGAAATAATTGTGTCTAGTCTTGAGGGTAGCTCAATGAAAAGAAAAGTACGAATTAACTTTAGAAACCACATCCTAAAAGTAACATAGGATAAGAATTATGTGAGAAAAACATGACTGTAGTTATCATAATAAGTCATTGGAGTCATGTTCTTGACTCCTGCTAACAGATACACGACATTGTGCCTGTGTTGTGTAATCGACGACACGACTCCTGCATATTGTGTTCAAAATGACTCGACTACAATTAATGATTGTTCTTCAACTTACCAAATGTTTCTTGTCACTGTCTCAATAGCAGCATATGGAATGCCATTTGTTGATTACTATCAATGGTTACAGAAATCAATAGACATCTGGGATCCTTTCCTTTTAAGAATGTTTCAACCACTGTTAAGAGAGGCCTAAGTGAACTTCTGAAAGCTCTTGCAATGGGGCCAAACATCCAAAACACATGTTTGAAATTGTATCCGCCTAACTCTATTTCATGTATATCACAAGGCCTTTCCAAAACCACATAGGTTCTTGGATTAGACCTTCCTAATTCCTTGTCGTATGCAGGCAAAATACGATATGAATCGTCTGGGTTGCCATCAATCAACTCCGATAAAACTTCTTTCGCCTGCCATGTTTTCTTATAGTTGACTGTGATGCTTCAATGTTTCTCAATGAACCTTATGATATTCTCTAGTGTGATAGTATTTGACTCCTTATATCGGCCATGATATTTCCTTGCAATTCACAGTTGTGAAGCTAAATGATGATCTTTCGTTCTTAACTTTATGTCACATGTATGTTCAACCTCCCTCATTGTCACGCTAACAACCTTTGACTTGTTTGACGCCCAAATATGCCACTAGCACCCATTCTCCTTGTACTTTGTAGCAAATGTATGCTTGTTCCCATCAACCACAATATAAGTGATCTTCATATTTATAGTCAAATTAACAAGAGTTCTCTTGAAATGTTTGACACTTTCGAACCAAGCCCCTAACACAAGAAGAGCTTCGTAGTCGGTTGCCTGTAAACTACTGGTCAACATCACCTCCTCCTCGTATGTCTCTACCTTCTCATCCAAACCATACTCAGTGCCCAAATCCCAACCTCCATCTTTTTAAATATGAATAAATTTTGCATCCAATGATTCTTGGTTATTAGATACAACAACATTCTTCCCTTTCGATGTTGATTTTGTTGCAGCCACGTTTAGAATTTCTTCATCATCAAATAGATCAATTTCTAGTTGTCCCTTGTCCAGCTCACGGGATTGTGTGCGTAGTGTTAACAACCACTCATTCCTTTACCATAGATAGTCAGTATTAATAAATTTTTCGTCTCCATCAACACCTACATTTGAAAATTGTTCATCATTTTTATATTGCTCATTTTCTTCATTTATTATTTTTGCTTATTCTCCTTGTACTGTATTAGATCCAACCTTTAGGGTAGTGAACGTCCTCACATTTTCATTACTTTCTCCCAAACTGCAAGATATAAAGAGGGCATATTAGTATGAGTTGTGTAGACAAATACACGAAATGTAAGAATATCGTGTATCCTACAACTGCAATCGTAGTGCTATCCTGTAATCGAATACACGATAGCCATGCTATTGTGTATTCGATTACACGATAGCAGTGCTATCATCCAATTGAATACAGATATCTGTGCTATTGTGTGTTTGATGACACAATAGCAAATAACACATGTATTATATATTCAATTATCGAGGACACAATAGAAATGTTATTATGTAATCCTTTACACGATAGTAGTATATAATACACGATAACTTGAAGAGTTGTGTCATAGTTGATGATAAGTTATATTCTTACCTTGCTGTTCCAAATTCTTGCTCCTGCTCTTTCCTTCCTTCACCTCCTGATGATCGCGGGTCATCATATATCAAGTGAATAGGTTGATCTGATGGGGATATCCTCTCCTTATTGACACTGAAATTCATCTCCAGATACAACTCCAACACTTCCCTCCTTACTTTCTTATGAATATTGAAGACACTTTTCATATCTTCATCATCCCCCAGGACATATGGTATGCATGTAGATGCTGACGCAACTAGATATTTGAGAGATAGGTTGCCCATTGTAGACTTGAATCCTAATCTTTGTTCAACTTAAATCAAAGAATCTACGAACTTCACCCATCTGTCAATGCTCATCAACTTCATTTTCCCACTAACGTACTCATGAGCACTTCAAAATATTTCATCGTAGTGTAGACAAACTTCTTCGTCGTATTGCTGTAGGGGAAGGATGTGCGAAATGGGGTGCAACTGAGGGCGGGCATGAATATTCTTTTCACAGAATTCGACGCGACTGAGGGCAGGGGAAAGATGTGCGAAATGGGGCGTGATTGAATGGCCAGGTTCTATGAAAATGTCGGGTTTAGAGCTTCAGGAGGGCAAAATGGGAAGACTAGGTTCTGAAATCAGGTTATATGGCATTCCGGGCTCATTGGCCAGGTAATACGGAACAAACTCCATTTGTTGTGGCGGCCACCTACCCCTCCACTACCAAATGAAATCCAGATGCACTAATTAGCCTCATCAAAATATTTTCCATTGTATTGAGACTCAATACATCACTGAATTTTTAAATAAGCATCCCCTTAAATATGCTAAAATTAATCAACAAAAGATTTTATTCCAACATATATTCTTATTCAAAAGGATATGCAACTTCTAGATGCACACGAGACGGAACGGAAGCACAAAGAGCAGCTCAAATAACTCCAACTGCTTCTGATCAATTAGTTATAAACTCGGAAGCTAATCCACTTTGCGAGTTATTGTTTGATTCGTCAGCAGGCAAGAACCATCTATTTACGTGATTGAGAGCCAGATCCACCTGATGATTGTTCATTATGACCAAGAAACAATTTCTTAGATACGAGTTTAATTCACGTTTTATGAAATATGAGAATGTAAATGTACTACAGATCACGTATCTTGAGCATAACTTAAAGTAACCAACAAACCTGTTCATCCCAATCAGTTCTCCAAGTTATGAAAGTTAGAACTACAGTTTGAACAAATACGCCAAAAATCATCCCAATCCAAATGCCCTACAGAACAAATAATAAAAAAATGTAAATGATCAATACGAGGCAGTTGGCATTTGTTAAAAGGGATACGATCTATAACAGGATAATTAGGATAAGTAACTATACTGAAGTGAAAATCATTGAAATTAAGGTAGCTCTACTACATTTTACACATAAAAACTGCATTGCCTAGCTTTAGTCTCACGAGCATTTTCAATAAACATATTGTGTACGTTCAATATTTCCATCAAAATTACCATCTTCGTAGTGATGGATGACATGCATCAACATGAGATCTTTTGGTATTCAAATAAGTCTCACCATATAAAAGTTTTCCTACTATTTTTGCTAATAATTATATCCATTTTAGTTATTTTTCATAGGTGTAGTTAATATGGGAGTTTGCGTAAAATAATTAATGGTGCTTCCACAAGATTTATCCCTTCCATGGCACCTTAAGCTTTTAAGAGTAGTGGTTAACAAACAAGTTTTAAGTCAACTGTGTATACATACTCTGATGGTCTTTACACTTAAGAAAGCCAACCAATTTTTCTGCAATACATTTTCCCACTAAATTTTATGTATAAACATATTGTATAGGTTTCTAATGAAAACTAAATTTTTTAGCCTTCTATAATCATAATATTCACTTTCAGAAGCTAGGATTCACAAAAGGAAGTCTTGCAATTCTCCTGAACATAACTCTGGGAGGAAAATATTTGTAATCTTTGAAAATTAAGGCAAGCCTTACTTTCACTTGAAGCCCAATTACATAACCAAGCACAAGCCCGAGAGGTATCCCAACCAGGTAATAAGAGGTGACATTTACGTATGCCACCACACTTTGCCAACCAGCACCCACAGCGACCCCTGCATACAAATTACTTAAATCATATTGAAGATGAGCATCTTAAGATATTACTGTTCATTGAACTTCCAAAATTCTTTTGTAAACTGTACTTTTTCATTTGCTGCAATATAAGTTTCAAAAATAAATACTGGCGAGGTAATAATACCAATGATTGTAATTAACATATTTTTGACTAAAGTTGACTGTAGTAGTAAAACTGACGAAGATCATTTCTTACCAGAGAGGACCGGTTGAATACTATTGAATAGAATTGAGAAAGCCAAGAGAGGAGATAAGCCGGCAACTGCTGCGGCAACATCAGTGCTCCCAGAAAAAATGTGGGCAACACTACCACGGATAAGCAAAACGATTACGAACTCCACAAGCCCAATGGAAAGAGAAGTAGCCAATACGACCAGCACAGCAAACTTGACATCTTTTGCACTCCCTCTTCCAAGCTCATTTGCTACTCGAACACTGCCAATTAGTTGATGTTTCAAAAAGAATGATTAGTGGATGGCCCAAAGTAAAATCTCCACATATGATATATATCACCTGCTCCACTTCTTTATGTCAACAATCAGCTAAAACCATGCATACAATATACATTACCCTGCGGCTGCCATGAAGCCACCTGCTATCATCATCTCCCACCCAATGACGTTGAGACTGCAGCAGTACATTTCATGTGAGATGGACATGATTAAATTTGGTGATATACAAAGTTCCAAATGAAGAAAAATAAAGCAAATTTACATATGATAGAGCAACTAATTCCAATTCATTACCAAACGGAGAGGGCATTTATTTCAACCTCTGCATTTTTCATGTTCCCAGTCAGAAGAATTAGTATAGAGTTGTACCACAGCTCCAGACTGTTGCAAAGCAGCCAAAGTAGAGATACCAAATCAGAGATGTTACGACAAATTAAGCAGGACAAAACTGAATCCATCACAGGACACATCAGAAGGCCAAAGTATACATTCTCTATTGGAAATTAGAATACAGCTGAGTTGTATACTTGTATTATTATTCCATCTCATAAAGATACCGATACGCAAATCTGTATTTAGCAGTTAAAAAGAGGGGAGGAGGCGACATACCAGTAAAAGACACCTGAGGAGAAGGAGAGCTTGGCGACAGCGAAAAGTTCCCTGAAGGCAGCGGGAGAGAATCCTCTCCACGTCTCTGGGCACCCACCAAAGAAGACAAAAGCGAGCTGGCCAAACGCAGGAATGCAGTTGGCGAATACCATGGACCCCATAGCCCCGTTTATCCCCAGCTTGAGCTTCACGGTGAAGAGCCAGGACAAGAAGACATGGGTGGTGAGGGTGACGGCGGAGAGGTAGGTGATGGCTTTGTTCTTGCTCTGAGCCTGGAGGTACATCTGGACGGTATAGTTGATGGCATAGGCGAAGATGACGGGGATGAACCAGAGAGACAAGGTGCCGGCAGTTGTGGCGATGTCGTCGGTCTGGCCGAGGAGGCGGAGGATGGGGGCGGTGAAAACAAAGATGGGGATGAGGAAGATGGTGCAAGTAAGCAGGACGATCCAGGAGCGCTGGAGGTAGATGCCCAGCATGTGGTATTTCCCTGCTCCGAATGCCTGACCACAAAGAGTTTCCAGTGCACTCGCCATGCCCAGCTGTTACCAACATGAAGATGATGATGCCTTAAACGAAAAAATACGTGAAGAAGAAGAGCTGAAAGCATTTTCAGTAGTTTTAAGGATAGTAGTAAGCGTTTATGGAAGATAATAGGGAACAATGATTAGTGCAGTATGCAGGTTGAGCTTCTAGCTCATCTCGGTCACAATAAGGGTAGTTAATATTACTAGTTGTCAAAGAATGGCTTTTGTGAATGATTCTAATAATTAGTATTCTTAGGAGGTAATATATAGATAAAATTATATCCTATAAAAAAATAAACAATCTTATTTTATTTTAAGGGAAACTAAATATTCATATATTTAAACAGATTCCTAGGATTAATTACAAAATCAGGTCAATTAATTAGATTCCTAGGATCAATTACAAAATCAATTTAACTAACCAGATTCTTAGGATCAATTACAAAATTAATCTCTAATTACATCTCACATACAACTCATGCAGACACTCTCCTTCCCAATTTGGAGCATAGATATCTATTATGCCCAACTTGTCGATTCTACCATGGAACACCTTTCCTGAAACTGCTTTTGTGAGCATATCAGCTAACTTTCGGACTAAATAAATGAAAATTGTACAATCTTTTGATCGAGGTTCTCCTTGATATAATAGTGATCAACTTCAACATGTTTGGTGTGATCATGTTGTATAGGATTCTGTGCAATCTCAATGGTTGCCTTATTATCACAATGAAGATTCATAGGTTTTGCATATTAAATCCCCAAATCTTGTAGTACACTCCTAATCTATAACAATTCGCATACTCCATGAGCCATACCTAGGAATTCGGCTTCTGCACTTGATCTTGCCATGACCTTCTGCTTCTTGCTTCTTTAACTAAGAAGATTACCTTCCACGAAAGTAAAATAATTAAATATGGACTTTTTATTGGTTTTATCACTTGCCCAGTCAGAAATCGTGTATCATTCAATGTTAGAGACACCATTTTTTTAGAACAACAAGTTTTTGCCCAGAACACTCTTCAAGTATCTTAAGATTTGATATACTGCATTCATATGCTTTTCACTTGGTGCATGCATGAACTGGCTCACATGCTTACTGCATAAGCTATATTCGGCCTCGTGTGTAACAAATAGATTAATATCCCAACCAGCCGCTAATAACAACCCTTGCTTGTTGGAGCTTGGCTGGAAAAACTCTGAGCTTATGATTCATTTCTATAGGCATTTCTGCTGGTTTGCAAACAAGTATTCCAGTTTCAGTTAAAGGATTAGTACATATTTTCGTTATTAAAGGAAAATCTCGTATTCCAGTTTCAGTTAAAAGATTAGTACATATTTTCGTTATTAAAGGAAAATCTCGTATTTCGATCTCACTACCTTAACCCCCAAGAAATATTTAAGTTGCCTGAGATCCTTCATTTCAAATTTAGCAGCCAAATACTCATGTAACGCTTTCATTTCGCATGGGTCATCTCTTGTCAAGACTATATCATCGACATACTCAATTAAGTCGTTACCTTCCTTTCTTTGTGTTTTATAAACAAAGTATAGTATGAATTACTTTGCTTATAACTAAATGCCTTTATTGTAGAAGAAAACCTCCCAAACCAAGCTTTAGGTGACTGTTTCAGTCTGTACAATGACTTCTTCAGTTTACAAACTTCACTTCTACATGAAGAACTACGTTTAACTTTGGGTGACAACTCCATGTAGACCTTTTCCTCTAAATCTCCATTAAAAAAATATTTTTAACAGCAAATTGTTGCAGAGGACAATCCTGATTTGCTTCTATAGATATGAAAATACAAATTGTATTGATCTTGGCTACCGGTGCAAAAGTTTCTTGATAATACACCCCATACCTTTGTGTATACCCCTTTGCAACTAACCTTGCTTTATATCTATCAATATTGCCATCTGCTTTTAATTTCACCGTGAACACCCATCTACATCCAATTGTCTTCTTTCCTTTGGGTAATGAAATAAGTACCCAAGTGACATTCTTTGTAGAGCCTCCATCTCTTCGTTCATCGCCTTTGTCCTCTTCCCAATAGAATCGATGCACGTTCTTAAGTTTGGTTTGTGCCTCTTTGGCATGAACATGCCTCAGTTCTATTGGGAAGAGGCTGTGAAATCCGCTACTTACCTCATTAATCGAACACCTTCTCTGGTGATAGATTTTCAAAGCCCCAACAAAATATGCAATCCTTACTTTCAGTTCCTCACCTCCCCAATTTTGAACCACGAGTCTTTGGTTGTACTGTATATGTTCACATCCCAAAAAGTTTGCGAAATAAACTTGATCCATGTGCAAAACGATGTGTCTTTGTTAGCTATTCTGAGTTTCAGAAAGGATATAGGTGTTATGACTCTCAAACCAGACAATTACATGTGACTTTGGATGCTTCTTTTCATGAATTAGAGCTTTATTACTTAGGGGGAGTCTCTGGACCTTCTCTTCAGGGGAAGAGCTCTAGTGAAGAGAATGTGTTACAAGAAGGTGGCGAAGGAGATGAGTTTATAGAATTATAGGAAGTGAATGAACATTTTAGGAAAAATGTTCAACAAAGCTGTGATAGCATTATGAAAATTGAGAGTGAGTTGTTAGTTCTTCCCAAAAATAAATCAGGTGCTCTTGACATGTCGAAATCACCGATGTCCACAGAGTTGCCCATGTCTACACCATTAACTGAAATCGACCCATAATCCCATATTTGATGAGTGTAATGAAACACATGTTCCTGTAGAAAATATAGCTTCTAAATATCCACAAAGATCGACTAAGGAAGTCCCAAAGAAATAATATGTAACATCCGAAAAATTAGTAAGTATCTTAAAACTGAAATTTGACCCTCTTAATGATTGATTTGACCGTGTAATGCCTTGTTTAAATTAAAGTTGGTGAGAAGAGCTTTTCAACGACACCAATTTTGTGTGATTTGGAGTTCGGAGTAAAAAGTGATGGGAAATTGAATAAACACGATCGATCGCGCTAAAAACGATCGATCGGCTTATGGAACACGATCGATCGGCTTCGATCGGCTACGATCGGCGCCATCGCGCAGTTTGTAAACAGCGCAGGACGATCGATCGCCGTATTGCACGATCGATCGCCAGTTGCGGTTTGGCGAATTCTAACCTAATTTTGAGGCGGATTTGATTGGGAAAGATGTCATATCTTAACCAGACTTGCATTGCACGTTCCTAGGGTGATTTAGGGACTCTCCCATTGGTGGAAAGTGCCCAAGATATGGTAGAATTGATTGGGCAAAGATCTTCTAAAAACTCTATATAAACCCATAGAGTCTAGGCTTGTGCTTTTGAAAACTAAACCCTAGAACGTCCAGAGGCTTTCCCCTCTCCTTCCTACGTTCATCCCTCTCTTAGAAGACCTCTTCTAGTGGGAATTGCTCAAGAGCTTGGATCGGGAAGCTTTGAAGGAAACGGAGGATCGAACATCGCGTAGAAAGGCGACGTCTTTTGGTGATAAAGAGTAGGATGGTTTTTCCCTCTCTTCTTATTCTTTTCTCACATTATATGATGAGTATTCTTACTGATTTTCTTGGAGTATTGCTTTGAATCTTGCGGGATTAATGATTTATGTCTTGTCTTTCCATGTGTATTGCGATACATGCATATATGCCTTCATGCTTCATGTCTAGATGGTAAATCACATCAAAGATGGATGCTTTATTAATTTTACAGAAGATAAAAGTTCTGATATTGTTCTGATTATGATGTCTAATGATTGAGTCTTATGCTTTAATGATCGATTTGCTTAAATCGACTTAATTGAAAGATATTTGGTCTAAGGTTGTGTTATATGGGGAGAAACATGATAAAAAGGGAATCTTTTTGTAATTCTAGTTAATTCCAGGATCTGTAATTGATCTAGGAGGGGAGTACTATCATCTATCATGAGTATAATATCATCTATAAGTGGTACGGTATAAGTTAATTAAAGTTTAATCAAGTTTCTCACTTTCGGCCAGAACTGTTTCTGCACGGACAGTCGACAGTGAATAATTCATAACTAATTCATATGATATCATAAAAATATAAAACCGGTGGGGTTAGAAACTAGAGTCATAAGGGTACTCTCAATAAAAATTTCAGAAGATAATATTAACTGTACAGAGTCTGGGAGCCGCCGGAAATGGACTGTTATGCAAAAGACAGTGAGCAGAATCCAAGTGAAAACACTAAGCACTTAAGTAAAACTACTTAATAAGATGTGAAGATGATATGACGTGCTAGTAACTAATACTAGACTATATCCTTATGATTATCACAGTAAGGTTGGGTTATGGTTAATATGATAGATGGGTGATACCTATGTTAAGAATACCGTAATCGTGTATTTGAAGATAAAGCGTTTGTGTCGGTTTGAGGTTCCATTTGGAATCCAAATCATCTAGGACTCATTAATACCTTGTCTCTGATTTATATATTTCAATAAGACCTATATGATTTCCATCTAGGGCTGAGCATGAACGTATGTATGGATTGTGTTATTCTCTTTGTGTGACAATCCCACTTATACTCTGTATGTGAGTCTGTTCCGGTGATTGACACCTTATGTGGTTAGAGCGTTGCGGCCTCTATTTCCTTGAATTATTATTCATCATGATTATTTGATTGATTCCTCCACTAGAGGTCTTGCGGGATTTCTCCGGAAGTGGATTCATAGTATGCTCACATTATGCCATTGCTTGATCTTGCGGGGTCACTAATATTCGTGGTACTGCGGTTCCACACTGCCCAAAAAGAGGCAACATACGTACGTTAGATTGTTGACATTACGGAAGGTCATCAGTCTCCGCCCATCGTGCCCGTAAGCACTGGTGGGGCCAGCATCCTAGACGCATGGCAGGGTTCCAAAAAGAGGACCCCTAGGGTGGTTCTGGTATAGTCACTTGCGGGTGATCGGTTCAGCGAGCAGAAATTGTACTCCTTTCACTTTTAATGTCTGGAGCTTTTTAATATGATTATCATTCCCTCCTTACTCATATGTGTAGTAGGAGCCTTATTGTTGTTTTCCCTACTTGCGGGTTGGAATTATTATTGACTAACCTTTCAGGTGTATAAATCCTTGGCTTAGTCCAGATGTTGCGGCATCTTTATAAACCTTTGTTCTTCTTATCCTATTCATATTGTTTGTCCTAATTCAGTGGGTTTTTACATCCTACTGAGTGTTTCTATGAAATACTCATGCATCCTCTGATGCAGGCGCAAATGGAAATTGAGATCAGGAAGTTGCAGTAATGAAGCGGTCGCAGGAGCCGTGAAGACTTAGAGTTTATATTATTTGCTTTGCTTATTTGATGCTTATGACATTTAATGGCAATTGTGTGCCATAGATTTATAGGTTTATTTGATTTGACTTTCTTAAATGGATTATTATCAGTATTATTAAGTAAATTTCCATTCCATAGTATTCATTAATGTTTGTATTTGTATTGCACTGATTATGGGCATGACCGATTACACATCCTTTTGAGATGATCGTAATTGGTGGTGAAATCGACTGTTCGGTCTCGCGCCCGAGATTCTCTACCTCCAAATGTATATCATTGATTGGCTTCCGCACTTCGATCGAGGTATGGGATTTCGGGGCGTGACATAATATGAACCTGATCCTAAAGCCAAAACCAAATACTCGAATAGGGAAGTCCCAAAGAAATAATATGAACCTGATCCTAAAGCCAAAACCAAATACCCAATTAGCAACATGTGTCCTCTTATAGATTGTCTAAATTGTATGTATTTACTGTTAATCAACTATCCATTGTATCTATTCCTAGTAGTGTACAAGATGTATTGGCAGATTCGAAATGGACCAAGGCGATAAACGAAGAGATGGAGGCTCTACAAAGAATGCCACTTGGAAACGTGTTTCATTACCCACAGGAAAGAAGACAATTGGATGTAGATGGGTGTTCACGGTGAAACTCAAAGCAGATGACAGTATTGATAGATATAAAGAAAGGTTATAAGTTGCAAAGGGATATACTCAAAGGTATGAGGTGGATTATCAAGAGACTTTCTCTTCTATTGCCACATTGCAAAAGAGAGAGCTTCCGGTCCAGGGGTGTTAACCTACTTAAAACCAAAAACCGGCTCAAGGCCGCAGGTGGCCAGAGCCAGGACAAACTCCCTTATTCGCCCGCTAGAATGCGGCGGGTGGAGCTCCGCTGCAGACCGGAGGCACCGGCTAAAATGTAACCTAGAGAACTTCCAAATTGACGAGGCGGAGGGTGGCACGAGAGCCCAGTGGGGTGGCCCTCTCAGCGTCCTGGTGGGAGGGGAACAAGAGGAGGCTGAGATCTCCACCGTCGCCTCCAATAAACTGCGGAGCACTAGCCGGCCCAATCGGAGTCCTTGGCGACACGGATGCCAAGGAGGTACTTTATGGGATTTGAGGAGGGACTTGATGAAGGGGGTGGGGACCAAAGAATTCCGTATCGAATATCGGTAAAATATCGGTCGACCAAAGAGACAAAATATCGGAGATATTTGTAAAAAAATATCGGTGGTCGAAAACTAGCTTTTACTATATATTTTCACAATCTAACTTCTAAAATGAGTTATACTAATTTAGACAAAGCATAGATTTCAAAATATGCATAAATGCATATTAGGATGGGAAATAAACAGGAAAGCTATTTTTTTCCTTTTTTTTTTAAATTCCATTTTTTCAAAAACATTTTTTTTTAAACGATGAACTGATATATCGGTAATATTATAAAAAAAATTCAAAAAATAATTTTTGTCTGTATCGTTTTATCGGGTGGGACCCAATATCGATATATCAGCGATATATCGCCGATACGGAATTCCTTGGTTGGACAGCCCAAGTTCCTGCACGCGCCTCCTCAAAGTCGTCGTCGTCTGTCTCATCTCCCCATAACTCTCCTACGACTGGACCAACCACCCCTCTTACCTCGCTAACTGACGGTGGTATGCCTCCTACCCGATGGCCGCGTCATCCCGCTGATCCCCGATGGTGAGCCCCGGAACTCTGCCAGGTCCAACAACTCCTCCCTCCTCCCTCTCCGCTTCGACCTCGCCGGAGAAGATGACCTCTAGACGGAATTGGTGGTCTGTGGCGTAGCTCCGCCCGACACATTCCAGCGGGTGAAAAGGGGGGAGTTCGTCCTGGCTCTGACCTCCTGCGGCCTTGAGCCGGTTTTGGTTAACGCCCTTGGGACCGGCTCTCCTATTTGCAA
Organism: Houttuynia cordata; assembly: GCA_039654745.1. Classification (NCBI taxonomy): domain Eukaryota; kingdom Viridiplantae; phylum Streptophyta; class Magnoliopsida; order Piperales; family Saururaceae; genus Houttuynia; species Houttuynia cordata. The sequence goes on from CM077503.1 coordinate 65,356,534, forward strand.
TGTTGCAATAGGAGAGTGGTGGGGCTTTACTCTTTAGCCCTTCCCCGCAGAGGAAGTTGATCCTTTCCAAAACAGCCCTTCAATGGCTTGGAATGAAATCCTAAAGCCCGTCTTTAGTGTGCCAAACAGCATCTGGAACTTATAACCATTTATGGTGTTGTATATATACCAAAAAATAACATTTACTTGTTGCCTGCATTATCCATTATATAAAGCTGTAATGAAATGGGTAAAGATGAGCAGACTAGCAATAATCGGGTAATGGCGAGAATATAGTCAAACCAAACCAATACCATTGATTACCATGCAATGACTTTAAGAAGACATGTTAATAACCAAGATGATCCTCATGTTGCCCAACTACCAATTGACATTGTAGTAGGGCCTCTCACGTGTTGAGAGAGAGGTTGGAGGCTCGTACCTGTGGCACCTTGTGAGTAAGTTTAGGAAGGGGAGGTTTCACCGTACGGAAAAATGATGTTTCCCATGTTATAAGAGTAGCACAATTTATGAATTTACTTCAGTTGTTATCTCGTCCATTTTTCATCCATAAAAAAATGTTAAAATTAATGTATGCTAAGTAGTTATAAAAAATGGCCTCACCATAGACATTTGATTTGACTACTAGCTAGTGGGAATGGAACTACTCCTTCCGCTCACTAATTGAGACAGTCATATAATTTATCAATATTATTGAGATATGGGGTCCATAGTAAAAACCTTAATTTGAACATAGAAGGCAGGGCACTAGGTGCAGGAAATGCCGGAAGGAAGAGACAAGGCTTTCGGTGCGAGCCTCTTAGCACGAGTGGAAAAATCATCTTTAGAGCGAAGAATAATTATGGAATGATATCATCTAATTTTAGTACACATTTTTTGATATCGTCTTTAGAACCGTAGTAGGAGGTAAGGCTCACCAGGATGCCGTTGCTGAAGCGGAGGAAAACGGTGCTGATGAGGGCGAAAGCAGCAAGATCTACAGAGCTGATGTGGCCGACGAAGGCCTGACTGATCACCTGCACCCCAAATGTCGAAAACCTCATGAAAATGGCCGGTCCACCCACCACCCACATCTTCTTACTCTCCTCCCATACCCTTCTCCCCAACCCCTTCCCCTTGCCCTCATCCTGCACTTGCACTCCTCCTCCCTCCTCCCCTATCACGAGCATCTTCCTCTCTAAATCCCCGTCCCCATCCATCAAACCGGACATCTCCGGTTCTTCCTTGTCGAGTATGTTGGATCACTCTGCTACAAAGCTAGGTAGCTGCACAAAACGATGAACACAATTTCAATCGTTTATTTTGAAAACTCCATAATGTCAGCCATCAGTAGTAACTACATGTGTATACATATATTTGGTCCTGTTAAGCCTGATATGCATCTCTAACACGGCAAACTACGCTTTAGTAGACCAACTTGACTTCACGAGTGAGTATATGAAAAGATAACATGCTCTATCAAAGGCATAAGGTCTAAAACTCTATTTTGGCTTCAAACAGGCAAACACTCCCCGAGTCGACTCCTTCATTAGATTTGGCAACATAATGATGACTTAAAAGCGACATGGTTTCGTGATTGACTCCATTGACTCAACTGAGTCACTGACAGAGTCAAATTTTAACCTAATCGAACTCCATTTGCATGAACCAGCTGAGTGGCTTCTCTGGCCATAGTCCGGGCTTTTAGACACAAAAGACTCACGGGCAAGCAGAAACCTTCTCATCCCCAAGACTTCTCACTTCTGTGAGTGGAGTGAGGATGAACCGTGATAGCTTCTCCTCCCATATATATCCAGTAAAAGCAAGAATCTCTATTACAAACATCGCTGGGGAGAATGGGAGTAAGGACTGCATTTATTACTTGCATGCAGGGAAATGGAGAAAAAAACAATACGCCCGGAGGAGGAGGAGACGACGACCGTTCGGAAGAAGAGAACTAATAATCAAGCACATGGAGAAATACTTACAAAATTCAAAAAATGTGTATGCGATAGCATGCAGTCCACGACCGATGGAGAGAGCTAGCTCGATCGCTAGAGTTTCCCCATGGGTCGTCCATTGGTTACGATGCCCCTTTCTTTCATCTCCCTCGCAAAACTCCTTACAAAAGAGTCCCGCACCATTCTCACAATCATCTCTACACCGGACCAACGTAAGCTATATATGCTTTTGCTATACCCTTTCACCAAAGGAAAACCCATTCTACAATTGTATGTGGCAAAGCACACACCAACAGCTCCAAAATCACTCACAGTAATAAAGAGAGTTCTAACAAATATCTTCTAATTCATGAGTTCTTGTCAATCTACCCTCTCCATCCTTCCCTCTCGTCTTGATAAAGAACTTTCCCTTCTTTCCCACATGGACGTGTAACAACACTTGTGTCGTTCAATCATTGCGAGCTGACCGGAATGAATTATTTGATATCGGCCATTAACTTCATCCCCACCACCGAGAAGTTATTAGCTGCGCGCAGCGCACGGGAATAGTGTGCTCATCACCAATGGGTGATGGGCACGAACCCCCTGCTTTGGGTACCTTATGGCAATCATGACAAGCAGGGGTGTGTGCCCATCACTCATTGGTGATGAGGACACTGTTCCCCTGCGCGGCGCGTAGCCAATAATTTTTCTCCACCACCAGCCATCTCCACCTGCCCGTTCCCCTAGTCCCCCACCACTGACCTATTCCTACCTTTTGTTTAATTTTCATCTACCCTTCTGTCTCTTTCACTAAATCACCATTCTTTTCATCATGTTCCTGATCCTAACTCTTATTGTGAGAGATCTTCATCATACATCTAGAGTTGCTATCTACTCCCGTGCTAATTGGGACTATGTTGCAATAGAACAATGGCAGGTAGGATAGAGTGAAGTGTAAAAAACTTCCAATCCAAAAGGAAAACATTGTCTTAATTCTGTTGTGTCGGTGGGGTGCATAATTTGCACAAGAAATTATTATCACATGTAAAAAGTGTACGACTTTTCTAATGTCTCATAGAAAAAAAAAAGAACACGTCGTTGTTAAGCATCGCATTTCCTTACCAAAAAAAAGAAGCACGACATTTATCATGACCAACAGGGAGCCAGGGAAATAAAAAAGAAAAAGGAAACATTGTTATCAGTAGAGAGAATGGAAACTAAAGTAATCAGGTAGTGAATAGTTTCAAGATTAGCATTTGGGTAATATATATTGACATCAGAGTTCTGAGATTAGCATTTGGGTAATATATATTGACATCAGAGTTCTGAGATTAGCATTTGGGTAATATATATTGACATCAGAATCCTGTATCACAAATTTGATTCTACAATCTCATAGAATAAATTAATTTACAGTGTCATTGGATCAATTAAGGGGTACTTCTAAAATTTTCTTATAAAAAATAAAATAAAAGCACAAATTCTAAATAATTGTTTGAAAACTACCTTATCCAGAATGTTGTTAGAAAAAAAAGAGAAAAAAAAATTGATGACACCGCCATTTTGTTAAGAATGTGGCTTTATGGACCCACAAAACTCCTAATTACCCCGTTCCTCAATTACTTCTTAGTTCTTACTCCCTTAAGGCAGTTTTAATAGATGATTTAAAAGATCATATTCCCACGGGTTTTTTTAATTTGCATCTATTAAAAAAACCCGTGGGAATATGATCTTTTAAATCTCTTGTTTATACCTCGAGATAAAGATGGTCTCCCCCCTCAGTTTACCCCATCTATACCCCAGTCCTTTCTTCTTATTCTTGGACGTTGTGGCCGTACCGGTCATGCTACACACTTCTTAGAGTCAAGCCGCGACAGAGGAAAGGGGCTTGGCCCTTCTCAATCTTGGAGGGCATGGCAACCTCCTACTCAGAGAAAAGAGGCAATGCCTCCATGGCAACTTTGCTAGTTCATGACCAGACTGGTCTAGCATGCCAGTAGCTAGCATGGCCAGAAAGGCTGTGGCTTTGTCACAGCCTGTTCTTTACTCTCACGGTAAGGGCCCTCCGCCATGTACAAGGCCGACCCATCGGCCGATGGCCACTAGAGTGGGGTTTTAAAATTATGGCCACCACTTTAGGAAGCATGTCTCGGCCATCCCACCAATTAAAGGCCGTCAGTAAACTTTCTTACTAGGGTCATGGAACGGTGAATCCCCAAGATTAGGTCGTACTATGAGTACTTTAGTTCTGACATCTGTAGACGTCTATTTTATTCACCTAATGGTGATGTGTGAAGTTTAATGTTAATTAAATCGTTTTCAAACAAAATAAGTTTGGCATTAATGTCTAATCTAGGTGTTATATCATAGTTCTTCACTAGAGTACAATGTATAAATGGAATGCATAAAAAACATTGTATCACGTTAAGCAAAATGGTAACTGTACTTAGGATCGAAGTGAGAGATAAAGATAGTGATAGTGCTTGACGTGTCTGACCAAATTTGCAGCTATCCATATATGAAAAGTTTGCAAACTTGTGCCACTGTGAGTCGCCTCTCTTTACCAGACTTACAAAATTTCTTTTTCATAAAATACAAGAAAATCCGATTTCAAAAAGATGCACTTCAGTTGGAAGACCGGATGACGGGATGAGTAATCATAGCATCAAATGAGAAATGAGCTTAATTTATATGTGCTACCAACAAAATTCCCATTGAAAATACATGCTTAGATTTCCACTAAATCTTATTTCCAAAAGATCTGCAACTTCTTGTGGCAGAGTGAATGAAAAGCACGAAGAGAATATCTCGCAACTCAAAATAGGTGCTTCGCCATCTAATAAGCATTCTGCTCCAGCTCTACCAATTATAAGCTCAGAAACTAAACCACTTGCGAGTTGTTGTTTGATCCGTCAGCAGGCAAGAGCCATCTATTTACGCGTCTGAGGGCCAGAGCTACCTGAGGATTGTTCGTTATACACAAAAGCAGTTGCTATTAATTCAAAATTTTCAACAGGAGAATATGTAAGAATGCAAATGTTCTACAGATCACATATCTTTAGCAGAATGACATTAATTAACAGACCTGCTTATCCCAATCAGTCCTCCAAGTGATGAAAATTAGTGCTAAAGTCTGAACAAATGTACCAAAAATCATTCCAATCCAAATGCCCTACACAGCAAATACTTGTTAAGTCGGTGTCACAAATGAGGCAGTTGATACTTGTCCAATGAACAAGAGCTATAGCGGATAGTTGGGATAAGTAACTACTAACTGAATCAGAATAGGGAAATCACAGAATGGTAGTTTATACATCAAAACTGTATTACGTGACACTATAGTCACAAGCGCTTTCAGTAAAATTAGTGCATACAAACAATGTTTCTCAAAAATATAACCTTTCTTCATACTCACTCCGTCCAACTTAACTTGTCTGGATTAGAAAACCAAAATGAACTAAGTAAACATGCAACAGGATGAGGTTGGTATTCAATAAGATCCCACATATCGAAGTTTTCTAAGGATACACTAATATTTTATCCTTCTTCAATCATAATGTTTCACTTTTAAAAGCTAGGATTCACAAAAGGGGTGCATTTACTATCCGGAAAATTATCTACCAGAAAGTAGCTTTCTGTGTAAATTGGGGAAGAAATTGTTGGAAATTTTTTAAAATAAGGCAGGTCTTACCTTCACTTGAAACCCAATTGCAAAACCAAGTAAAACCCCCAGAGGCACCCCAATTAGGTAATAGCAAGCCACGTTTACGTATGCCACCACACTTTGCCAACCAGCACCCACAGCAACACCTGCAGAAATTAGGCACTGTTAGGCAGGGGTTCCTTCACAATTTTTCAGAATTTCATTTAAAGCATTGCTCCTGAGAAAATAATTATGACTATGGGATTTCTATTTGTAGAAATATTTGGGTGCAGAATGTTGGCCTATTCTAAACTTTCTACAGCAGAGTACTCTTCATTAGGGGAAGATGCCATAGGTCTAAAGGCAAGGCAGAGGATATACATAACTAGGTTAGACGAGCTATACAACAACTAGAAAATGAGGTGTAATAGTACATCTGAATGGAAGTAATCATAGGAGGATGTTATGTACTGACACGCTAGATAATATAAATATGACTTTTCTAGCAAAAGATAGATAAACTACTCGGGTGTAATTGCAGTAAGAGTTAAATTAAAGGGCAATATAAGACATTTCCTTTATGTTATCCTCATGTCCAACTACCTCCTATATAGAAAATTTGATTATATAAAACTTATATAGTTACGATCACATTCACCCGATGCAACCTGTTGAAACACTAAATAGATTCATGTTGCATATGCTAACATTTAGCAGAAAGATTGAGTTGCAGCACTAAGATGCATTCTATAAAAAATCTGACACTACTAGACAATGCTACATGAGAATAACATATACTATCTAGATACCTTTCTCAACAAATTTATACACCCTCAAGGGGAATAACGATGTAAAAAGGTGATATTCATGTTATTTTATGCTAGTCCCCTGCTTTGAGGAATAGCATTATAGGGGCTTGCTGATCTACTTATGCGCTATACACATTACTGTTCAATGGAGCTCTCTAAATCTGTTAAAAATTCCATGTGAACCGTACTTTGCCAGCTGCTGCAATATCATCCTCAATATCATAATTAGCATATTTCGCTAATCCAGCGAGTTGTGTGCTGGTTGAATCTCCCTCTGTCGAAGGGAGAGTTCTCCTGCTTGTGGCATCGTGTGTGCGTGTGTGCATGTACATGTGTGTGTGTGAGAGAGAGAGAGAGAGAGAATGACAGTGCCCATAAGAAAAAATAACTGGAGTAATGTTTTTACCTGACAGGACCGGTTGAACACTATTGAGTAGAATAGAGAAAGCCAAGAGCGGAGATAGATAGGCAACTGCTGTGGCAACTTCCGTGCTCTCAGTAAAAATGTAGGCAAGTTTTCCTCGGAGCAGCAAAAACATTACAAACAGCGGAAGACCAATGGCAAGAGAAGTAGCCACTACGACAAGCACAGAAAATTTTGCAGCCTTTGCACTCCCTCGCCCAAGCTCATTTGATACTCGAACACTGGGAATATGTTGAAGTGTCAAGCAATGATAATTCCATAACATATAATCTATATTTCCAGCTAATTCACTTCCTTAGGCCCCAAATCAGCTAAAACTATTCATGCAATATGTACATTACCCTGCTGCAGCCAAGAAGCCAAATGCTATCATCATCTGCCACCCATTGACGTTGAGACTGGAGCAATACATTTTCAATAAGATGAAAACTCTATCAAAATGTTCCAAGTTTAAGAAAAGAAAAAAGGAAATCCCACATAGTAAGGCAAAATATTTACCAAATGGCAAGGGCATCAATTGCAACCTCTGCATTTTTCATGTGTCCTGTCAGAAGAACCAAAATAGTGTTGTACCACAGCTCGAGACTGTTGCAAGCAGCCAACCAGATACTAAATCAGGCACATTATGAGTAGTAGGCCAAAAAATTGAATTTATCACAGGACACATCAGGAGGCCAGATTCTACTCGTCTCTACTTATATATAGGTGAGAGTTGATGCTAGTAATGGTGTTCCATTATGTTACAAAAAATTGAGTTAGAGAGAGAGAGAAAGAGACCTAAAGTGAAAGAGGTAAGGAGATAACATACCACATCATAACACCTGAGGAGAGGGAGAGCTTGACGACGGGTAAAAGGTCTGTGAAGGCAGCCAGAGAGAATCCCTTCCATGTCTCCGGGCATCCACCAAAGAAGACAAAACCGAGCTGACCAAAAACAGGAATCCAATAGGCCAATAGTATGGACCCCATGGCCCCGGCCAACCCCAGCTGCAGCTTCACGGTGAAGAGCCAGGACAAGAAGACATGGAGGGAGATGGAGAAGGCGGCGAGGTAGGCGATGATCTTGTTCTTGCTCTGGGCCTGAAGATACATCTGGAGGGTGAAGGAGAAGATGAAGGAGAAGATAATGGGGATGAACCAGAGGGAGATGGTGCCCGCCATGACAGCGATCTCCTCAGCCTGGCCGAGGAGGCGGAGAAGGGGGGTGGTGAAGATGAAGATGGGGAGGATGAAGATGGTGCAAATCAGCAGGATGATCCAGGAGCGCTGGAGGTAGACACCCAGCATGTGGTAGTGCCCTGCTCCGAATGCCTGACCACAAAGAGTTTCCAGTGCACTCGCCATGCCCAGCTGTTACCAACATGAGCAAGCATGTTCACGTAATCAGTCGAGATGTTAAATGCTCAGAGAGCACAAACAGAGATGAAAGGCTACACTATGCAGAAATGAGGTGATCAAGTTGGAGTCTGCAAGTTAAGATGCTACTAGCAATACAAGGCTCTTAGAGTCTTATTGTGAATAATATGATTGCTATAGGTCTTCTCTTAATTTGATGTTTATTTGGTTCATTAGTCTTGTTCCGTCTCTTGCTAGCCATTTTTATGTGAAAAAAAAAGGATTTACCGTCGTACATATTGTTGAATGTGTAGGGAGAAGGCTTTGGATAGATGCATTATCCAAAGCCTTCTCCTTACACAAGAGTTAATTTATACACATTCAGGTGCAACAGAAGATGGTACTAAAAAATGATTTCTTTTGCAAGCACAATTTATATTCGAAAAGAGTTAGCATGCACGCTGGCTCACGCGCGACGTCTGGGGCATCACGAGTTGTTGAATCTGCCGGACCGCATTAGTAGATAATCATACTTCACTGTGTGTTGCTCATATTTGAATGTCAAAAACGTGATTCGCACATTTAACATGCTGATGATGACTCGAAGCACCACATCCTGAGTTCTGACATTAATTATCGCATAACCACATGTGGTTTACTTGTGGTCCAAAACATTCTAACAGCATTTAAAAAATTACGAATCAACTATTAATTAAGTGACTGTCGTCCTAAAGGCCAATAATTCCTCAATTTTGACCCCTATACTTGAATAACTAGGCTCCTTCACCCACAATATAAGTGCGCATTAAACATGCTAGATGGATTGCGTGGACTGAAAGCTGCCAGCAAACTTTTTTTATTTTTCTGACAACAACCGCCGAAGGGACGGATAACAGAAGATCCCACGTGATTTGAACCCACATTCACACACACACACAGTAAGGGGCTGTTTGGATAGTGAAAGAGGGCTGAATTTACTGTCAATTCAGCCCTCTTTCACGTGAAAGAGGGTGAAACAGGTTTGTGTGGTGAATTTCAGGTGAATTAGAAAATTCACTTGAAAGAACAAATTCAGGGTGAAAGAGCACTTTCAGGTGAAAGTCGGACTTTCACCTGAAAGTGAATTCAATTCATCTGCAAAAATATAATTTTGCCCTCATCATGATTCATGAACAGTACTCCCTCCATCCCAAATTTGTACCAAGATTTAGTTTTCCAAATTAAACTAAAATTAATCCATTTTAGAAAATTATATGGTATTACTAATGTCGGACGGAGTGTAGAAAAGAGGTCATGCAGGGGTAAAATGGTCAAAATGTAAAAAATTACTTAATGTATCATATTCACTATCCAAACACATAACAAATTATATTCATCTTAAAAATTTCACTATCCAAACGAATTTCACATTCATCATGAAAATCAATGAATTTTTTCACCTGAATTTGATTTCACATTCATTACTCTTTCAGTATCCAAACAGCCCCTAAGTTCTAAGGTTCCGCTTTATTTAAATGCCTGGTCTAAGTTCTAAGGTACCCGTCTTTTTTAAGTGCCTGGTCCAGATTTGGAACCTGGATCAGCCAGGGAGTGTGTTACCATAAGTGCCTGGTCCAGGTTTCGGGGTGCCAGCTAACTTTTCTAAATGAAAGCCTTTGGTTGCTTAGCAATACTTACAACAATAATAAAAAACAAGCAAAGTCACATGCTCATTTAACATCATTATAGATACTCATAAAGACTACATTATCCAGTAGAATACTAGCTAATAATTTCATAGTAGGACAACGTCATTGGTTACCATTTTATGGAATGAATCTAAGCCGTTTGGGGTGTGATTAAAAGCAAAACATCTACAGTTGATGTTTTGTTACACTGTAGCATCCATGTTTTTTTTCTATCTAGCTGAAACACCTCAGGTCGTGTTTCAGCTGAAAAAAAAAATGGATACTACAGTGGATCTGAAAAATTTATTGTGAATATTTGCTTATAATCACGCCCCAAACGGCCAGCGAATAAGGTGTTCAAGTCTACTTGCTTTGCTGTCTTCTCAGTGGCCTAGTGATATGGGACTTAAGCAATCACAAGAATCTTGTGGGACTAAGGGGAAGAATTTTCTATCTGCCTCCATGATATCTGCCAGCCTATCCTCCCTAAATACGAGCCGTCGATCAATGGCGCATATGGCTAGAGAGCATAACAGATCTCGATCCTATCCTGATGATTGACGGCTCCGATATGTTGGTGGAAACCGGGGCGGATATCATGGAGGCAACTAAAAAAATGCTAAGATTGTAAGTGGGGCCCGTTCATCTCTCCATGTCATTTGGATTTTGAAATCAACGGCTGAGATGTTTTATGGTAGAAATGGAACCCAAAGTCAGTGGCCCCACTAACTGGGATCAGTGGGAGAAAGCATGGCGAGGAGGAGGCAAGGCTTGGCTTACCAGGATGCCGTTTGCGAAACGGAGGAGGACGGTGGAGACAACGGCGTAGGCGGCGAGCTCGGCAGCACCGATGTGGCCGATGAAAGCCTGGGTGACCACCACCACCCCGAATGTCGAGAACCTCGTGAAGATGGCCGGCCCCGCCACCACCCACAATTTCTTGCTCTCCTCCCATGCTCTCCTCCCTAGACTCTCCTCTTTCTCCTCCTGCACTTTCACTATTCCCTCCTCTGCTACCAGCAGCTTCTTCCTCAATTCCTCCTCTCCCATGCTGAGGGAAGCTAGATCAGACTGCTACAAAACCTACCTGCAAACATGAGAAGCACGAGTTTACGTGTATAAAAATACCATACCGTAGCTGTTGACTAAATCTACTCTATCTTCTGGCCTTGAAGAGCCTGACACGGATCTCAGAAACAGTTTATTATTGTCGGCCTAATTATATTGCAGTATGGCTATTGGGCAAGCAGATTAAGGCAAAATTAACGTTGGGATTGCGCTGCCAGCATTAAAAACACAAAAAAATGTGCTGCCAGAGCTCGTACTTTGAGAGGAAAACTGAGGAGGGGGCAGAGCTGAGTTGCAGAGACGAAAAGACTTTTCTTTGAGTTGTCGGAGTGGAGTGCGGGTGATGAGGCTTGCTTGCCCAAATCCCAGTAAGGATGCCCACAATCAACGGGGAAAGAAAGAATCTCTCTTATGCATGCACAGAAGGGAGCAGGACAGGCAGGGGCGACGAAGAGAAAACGTTTCTCCATTGTTTTTTATAAGGAAGGAAACGATAGAAAACAAAAGTTGGTACGAGTATAGATGGTGTGGTAGGTGAGTGAGGGAATGCAATAATTCAAATTAAAAAAAAAAAAAGAAGAAGAAGGAAAGAAATACTTACAACTGAGGCAGAGCAAAGGTGGCTACGGGCTAGCAAAGACGAAGCTATGGAAATTTATAACGGACTGCCACCCAATGGCTCGAAAGTTGGTCAATTTATATAGGACAGGAAGACAGGAATAATGTCTGAGTGAAAAAGTCTTCAGAGTAATAAGTAAAAAAGAAATCTTCCAGTGTTACGAACTTGTGAAGGAGGTGAAGAAGCAAGAGAGGAGGAAGCTGGGGAAGGAGTTTCTGGTGGGAGAGACTGAGAGATTGGGGAGAGCTGGCAGAAAGAGAAATTTTTTTTCGGCCATTGAATTGATTGAAGGTGAAAAGACTTCTACCAAATATCAATGGTGATAAGTCTCAGTATTATTAATTTACCGGAGCATGGTACTAATGGAAATACCTTAAGTACCACAAGAACAATTTTAGATTTCACACCATGAGCATTGGTACTAATAAAAATACCTTAAGTACCACAATAACTTTTTTTTTAAATTAGATTTTAAATACTATGAAAATGAGAAGTCGTACATGAAAGAATGATGAAGGTGATTGGAGCTACTAGTGAAAAGACTTCTACCAAATATGGAATGTGATGAGTTTGAGTATTGTACTAATGGAAATACCTTAAGTACGACAAGAACTATTTTTTAAAAAATTAGATTTCAAATACTATGAAAATCAATGAGAAGTCGCCATGAAAGAATTATGACGGTGATTATAGCAACTAGTGAAAAGACTTGTACCAAATACGAAATGTGATAAGTCTGAGTATTATAATTTCCACGAGGGTGGGAGGGAGTCGCGAGGGATTTAATTTTCACGCCATAAGGATGATACTAATAGAAAAAAAAAGTTGATTGAAGGAAGACGATGGACGTCGGTCAAGAAATGGCATCAGGTTTCTTCATTATTTATTGTCAAGAAAAAAAAAATGGCACCAAGAATATAAACGTGTAGGTAGGATGCTGCCACGCTCCTTTTCCACAGGGCATCAGAATCAGCTTCTTCCCTTTTCCATGGGAATAACTATCGATTAAACAACTTTGATCGCTCTTTATGTTTCATTTTACACACACTATGAGTTTTTTCCATATTACTTGGCACCATTTTTCATATTTCCATATTACCTAGTTTTCCAAAAAAATCTCATATTTCCTGGAATCGGTACCTAGAGTACCGAATATGGCATTTTTCTATGTTTTTTCATGCCTTAGATATGAGAAAGGAACGTGTTGAAGACGACACAAAAGGCTCGGTTTGAGAAAGCAAAGGCAGCGATTTGGAGCGCCCCCCTGCGGCTCCATGCAAACGGCGGAGTGACTATTACATGTGTGTGGAGGGTATTCCGGCTAGAGTTTTCGGCGGGCTAGTTTTTTGGCAGTTAGGCGGCGAGGAACACTCCCAAAGCGTCCTTCTGTTGCCGGCGATTAGAGGCGAAAATCATTTTCCTGGGCGACGCCGCCTCATCGTAACCGAAAATACACCCAAAAATAGTAGAAAATTACTGGTAAGCTACATTTTTCTTTCAGTAGCTCCAACTTTTTGATTTATTAATTTGGTTTAAATAATGTATGTGAAATGCCGAATTTATTTTATTCGTGTTTTTGTGTACACGATATGACCATTTGGTGAGGTATTAGGATTAGGGTTGCTCATGAGCCGAGTCAAGTCGAATTTTGGCTCAACTCGACTCAAACTCGATGTTTAGAAACTCGGGCTCGAACTCGGCTCGAGTCGAGAATATGATAGCTTGAGCTCGAGGCAAAAACAAAGTTTTGGGTTTTGCTAGGAATCGAACCCAAACACACTTGGGTACGCTCAACACCTTAACCAATTAAGCTACACATTTGTTAATACCTTTTATGTACAAAAAAAATATTTATTATATATTTGAAGTAGGTTTTACTGATAAATTTTTTTATAATGAGGGGTATCCAACTCCTTATGCGACTAGAAAGGACAAGGAAACTGATCTCTTAGAGCACTACATCCCGCCGCCAATCCCCTTGGTGCATACAAGGCCCACCCATCATACGCATCGGGTAAATCAAGATATAATCCCTAGTGGGTGGCCAACGGAGTGGGGGTTTGAGCTCAGAACCTCTTCTCAAGGGAAACGTGCTCTATTCATCACACAAACACCCCGTTGATCAACTTCATTAATGTTGCCTCTTAATATCAAACATCGGGTCAATCCAGTTCTCGAGGACCTCTGCATTTACTACATAATATAATAAACAAAAAAATACATAGAAAATAAACAAAGGGAAATCTAATAACTCATTTGAATATGTGGGCAGGTTTTAAAGAGCGTAATTAATTTAAAACATTGAGATCACACGCAAAAAATATATAAGTCGCAGATTTACATCTCAGAAGACTACGGGTTTTGATTTTAAGTGAAGAGCCGTTCAGATTAGATCCGGCGGATGGAGTTGTTACAACAGGTCTTAACCCAATCCAAAGAATAAAATAAAAAATAAAACAACCCGAGCCGAAAGCTCGGGTGTTTCAGCTAGAACAGAGCGCTTGAGCTGGTGAAGACTGAAGAACACGGTGAGGTCGACGAAGACATTTACTACATAATATAAGGAACAAAAAATACAGAAAAAATAAACACAGGGAAATCAAATAACTCATTTGAATACGCGGGCAGGTTATAAAGAGCTTAATTTATTTAAAACATTAAGATCACGCGCATAAAAGATCCAAGTCGCTGATTTACATCCCAGAAGACTACAGGTTTTGATTTTAAGTGAAGAGCCGTTCAGATTAGATCTGGCGAATGGAGTTGTTACAACAGGTCTTAATCCAATCCAAAAAAAAAGAAATAAAACAACCCGAGCTGAAAGCTCGGGTGTTTTAGCCATAACAGAGCGCAGAGGCGACGGTGGGCTGACAGGCTGCGGCTGAGCTGACAGTTGACGACGACGGCGGCCATGGCCTCGAGTTCACGATCGGGGGCGAGATCGACGGCGACGGTGTCATCGCGAGGAGCAGAACCAGCAGAAGGCGAGGTCGAAGGGCGACAGTAGACCAGCAGAAGGATTCGAGCTCATGATCGGCGACGACGGCGGCCATGGGCTCGAGCTCACCATTGGGGGCGAGATCGATGGTGACGATTTCTGGTATGGAGAATTTCAGACTTACTAATTTTTCGAGCTGATTCTCGAGTCGAGCCGAGCTATTCATCGAGCTGATTCTCGAGTCGAATGAGTCGAGTTTTTAGCCAAGTCGAGTTACTGGGTGGCACGAGCTCGAGCTCGAAAAAAGTTGAGCTGAGTCGAGCTCGGGTTGAGCTAGCCAAAATTCGAGTCAAGCCGAGTCGAGTCAAAAAAACTGCGAGCTGACTCGCCTCGTGAACACCCTTAATTTGGATGAGTCAGCCAAGGTCTTCAATATCAAGGGGCGGTCGCTACATTTGACAGAGCAAAAAGTTGTTATTATCATTGGATTGCCCGCAAAGGGCGAAAAAGTTGAGATCGTTCCCTCCTTGTCACGCCGACCGCAAGGGGAATTCTTCAGGAAGTACTTCTCCGTGAGGAGACTGGATATTTCTTGCATAGAGGAAATTATTGAGAAGCTTAACGTTGGCGCAATGAAGATGGCAGAGGATGACATGGCGAAAATGATCATCTGCCTCGTCTTCTCCTTGGTTTTGTTTCCTCACAGTACTAGAGCAGCGCTGTTGTATTTTTACCGATACATAGAAGACCTCCCAAGATTGAGCTCCTACAATTGGGCGGGGACAATCCATAAGATGTTGCTTTCTGGTATAAGCCACACTAGCAGACAAGTGGGGGCGAGATGTGAAGGAGGGTCACAGGGTGGGGGTTACCCAAACGGCGCCTCATATGTCACTTAGGTAAGCCATTCTTTTTGGTTTTTAGTGTCTTCGGAGACACGACATGACGCTAAGTTGGTAGTCGTGTATTTGAATACACGACCCAATATATAGTCGTGTTCTAACATACACGACTACATAGACATGACCCAATATATAGTTGTGTACTATTATAGTCATCTATAATAGTACACGAGTTGCCTGTATCATGCTTTTTATTAATGTTTTCTTCTGCCCACTATGTAGATTTGGTTTTTTGAGCACACGACAATCTTCCATGCTGTCGTGGGCCCTACCAATCTGAGGGTTAAAAGGTGGCCAGGATCAGGGCCCTAATTACGGAGGTGAATAAGGGTGCACACAAGAAGCACCGTATGGGTGTTTGATCATCTCGACGTATGGGAAGAAGTCGTTGAAGTAATGATCCCTCTGCGAGAAGAGGCAATCCTAATTTCGTCTCCCACTGTGGCCCCTCCTCCGCAATGACAGAAGACAGAGAGGCAGGAAATGAAGAGGACTCGACCCCCATTCACGGTTCCCTCTCTTCCTCGAGGACACCCGCTCAGTTAACTGCAATAGGGCGATTCGAGGGTTCTCTTCAGGGCATAAAGTCATTAATTGAGATTGCTCTGTCTTCGTATGACAAGATGGGAATCAGTGTGGGACCTCTGTGAAAGGTTCTTCACTCTATCAAGGCATCTGCCACCGCAGCGTCACTGCTGTTGGAGGGCCAGAACATTACGGAGCTGAAGGAGGAGAAGATTGAGGAGCTGAAGAAGGAGGAGAAGAAGCAAACAGAGAAGAAGGAGAAGATGATGAAGTCATCAGTGCATCAGAGGGAGGAGCCCAAGCAGAAAACCGATGACAAGGAGGAGATGAAGAATACTCCGGCGCACATTCGGAGAAAGGAGCTGGCCCACAAGACATTTGATGACTCTTTCAAATGGGGTAAGGGTAAGTAAGACACGACGTTACACATGTCTGTTTAACTTTTCGTGCTTTTACTGACACGACTGTTTAAATTTTCGTGCTGCTACTGACACGACTATTTAAATTTTCAATTTAGCTCCGATGAAACGCTCGCATCACGAAGAGAAGGTACAACAGGCTACAAAGAGATCCTCTGTGAAGATGTTCGACTTTACGCGTAGTCGTGTATTCGAAGACACGACTAATACTTAAGTCGTGTGTTTCCATGCACGACTACTCATTAAGTAGTGTGTTCTTATTCTGTTGTGGTTCTGTACAGGTTATAGATGACTTTCTAAGTCTCTTGCGGCAACGCAATGACAGAGAGCGGATGAAGTATCCGTTCTATTTTTTTGGATGTCATGCATTCAAAGAGATATTCGACAATGTAAGTGTTCCCAGCATCAGTAGCGATAACTTGACGTACCCCTTTACCATTCGAATCTACATGTCATGGCACGGTTTTGCAGGAACACAAAGACGATGGCGATAATACAAAGTTGAACAGGAACATGTTCTATGCTTTTTTCCCAATCCACACCGGGTCTCATTTCTGCCTCGTCTACGTTAACTTCCCCAACTGTGTATGGTGCTTCTGCAAACCATTCTCCGGCAAATCCTAGTTGTTCCCACATCACAGAGCCGCAGCAGACAAATTCATGAAAGTCATGAACGTGGTGATGGCACACACCCTGAGGTGGATGGGTTGCATCGACAGGAAGATGACTCAGATCTCCAAAGCGTTGTGGCAAGCGAACTCAAAAGACTGTGGCATATTCGTCATGATGTACGTGACACACTTGGCATCCAATGTCAACCCACCCGAGTTTGATCAGGACAGAATTACGAGTTTGTGGCACCCAGTCATTGCTGCGTGTATGATTCGCGTGGAGATTCATAGCGAGTTCGACGACGATTCAATTAAAGATAAAGATTTGGAAGTCATAGTTGCGGGTTTTTTTAGGATATCAGAGGAAGACTAATCGACATATTATTTGATTTCTAAAATTCTTTTTGTACATACATATCATATACTCATTCTTCCTACACATACATTTTTGTGCAAATATTTTTTCTTGTACATATATTATTTTCAATAAAAATTCAAATACTTCAATTAACATTACATTCCATCTACGTGAAGAAATGAGATTCATTGCTTCCGTTTGTATAACACGACTATTTCTTACCATTATAGTTGTGTCTTCGATAACGGAGATTCAATGCTTCTCTTTGAATAGTCGTGTCGTCGACGACACGACTATAACGGAGGCTTCTATTTGTATAGTAGTGCCTTCGACGACACGAGTACTGATGATGGCTAGTATTCAACGACACGACTATAATGGAGATTCACTGCTTCTCTTTGAATAGTCGTGTCGTCGACGATATGACTATAATGGAGATTACACGTTTGTGGCATCTAATATTTTTTTGCATTTCTAATATTTTTTCCTGTACAGGCATACATTTCGGTACAAATATTCTTTGTTCTACAAACATTTCAATACGATCTACGTGAAGAATGGTGGGGGCTTAGGCAAGTTGGAGCGACGTATCTGCGATGTCTCATTTGTAGTAAGTTTGCCTTGTTGCGGGAGTCTTCGATTCCTCCACTTCCTTTGTTCTTTCACAACCGTTGGGTTAGTGCACCTTTTACGGTTGTGACCAACTTGTCGACAATTGCCACATTTTGACCTTGACCTTTCTGGTGGCTCGGGCTGTGACTCAATTCTTTTTGTCCTTCTCCTGCCCTTCTTTGGAGCTTCAAGCATAGGCGGTTCGCATTTAAATAAAACCCCATAATCCCTCTACTGTATGACTAGTCGTGTCTTCAAAGACGCGACTTTATATATACTCCTGTCGATGACACGACTTTATGAATAGTCGTGTCCTCGACGACACAACTATAACGGAGACTGGACTTCATGCTTAAAATGTGACGATTGCCGTAATGATAGCGGTTGCACTTGAACTGTTCCAACTCTCTGATTCCTCATTTGATTGATATGATTATGTGCATAATTTGTTAATGGAGTCGTTAGCCCTTCTGCTTCTATTCGGCGTCTCTGAAAATGGCCAGTTGTGGTCGCATGCGTTTACTCAATCAACCGAGTTATTGGCCAAAACCTAGCCTTCAGAAATATATTATTTATACTTTCGGACCTGCTTGATGTGAGAGTGCCATATCTTTTACCCATATATTCCACATTAGCCCAATATCTTTTATGAATCTTGTCAATATATTTTCATGCCGCCTCATTGTGTTCCTTTAGCTTCTCCATGATTTCTTCAATAACTGGTCTCCTGAAGCATGCAGCAGCTC
Organism: Houttuynia cordata; assembly: GCA_039654745.1. NCBI lineage: Eukaryota > Viridiplantae > Streptophyta > Magnoliopsida > Piperales > Saururaceae > Houttuynia > Houttuynia cordata. The sequence continues at coordinate 65,375,132 of CM077503.1, forward strand.
GGAATAGCATCTCCTTCAGGTACTTATCATTCCAATAACTAAGCATATTAGCTGTCATATGCCTCAAGCAAAACCCATGGTGAGCCTCGGGAAAGACATCAGCGACCACTCTCAAAAGTCCATTTTGTCTATCGGAAACAATTGTGTCCAGAGAGGCCGAGGGGTCCATAAAAAGAAATGATTTTAGTAAGGCGAGGAACCACATCCTGTAAGTCACAAGTGAGAGTCAAAGCATATTACACAAAGAAGGCTTCATATTGTTAGAAGGTCATGTATAAAAGAACACGACTTCATAAGTAGTCGTGTGCTTGAATACACGACTATGCATAAAGTCGTGTTTTTTTGTACACGACTACTCATGAAGTCGTGTTTGTATACTTACCACGTTTATATGGTCTCTTTTTCGACAACTGCATATGCAAGACATTAATTGTTGATTCCCGCCGAGTGCTGTAGCAACCAATAAAACTCCAGGGTACTTTCCTTTTAGGAATGTTCCATCAACAGTGAGCAGCGGCCTCAGAGATTTTTGGAATGCTCTTGCGACTGGGCCGAACATCCAAAACACACTTCTAAAGTCGTATCTGGCTAACTCAATTTCAATTTCAGGTATATCATAAGATCTTTCGATCACCACATGTGCACCTGGATTAGACTGCTCTAATTCCCTTCCGTAATGTTGCAAAATGCGATATGCGTCTTCAGGGTTGCCATCGATCAATCAAATCAATTCCTCTTTCACCCTCCATGCCCTTTTAAAGTTGACTTTGACGCCCCAATATTTCTCAATGTACTGTTGGATATTTGCCATTTTTATGGAGTTTGAATCCTTATAGAGGCCATGACACTTCCTTGCAATCCAGAGGTGTGAAACCAATGGATGATCTTTCGAACTTATCAAAGTGTCACATATATGCGTTACTTCCCTCCTTGTCACGCTGACTCCATCAAGTCTGTTCGAAGCCCGTATGTACCACTTGCACCTCGTAACCTTGCATGTTGCAGCAAATGTGTCCTTGTTCTCATCCACTACTTGGAACATGAACTTCCTCTTGATTGCCAGATCAGTAAGAACCATCTTGAACTGCTTGACACTTTCGAAAATATCCCCCTAAGGCAAGTTGTGCCTCATAGTCGACTGTTTACAAACTGCCAGTCAACATCGTCTCCTCCTCACAATGTTTTGAAGGACTAGCCTGTGCAGAATAGGTATCCCAATCCCAACCACCATCACCATCAATATTGCGGTACTCATCGTCCTCTAAATCTTGCGGTTCCGATGCGACAGATTTTCCTTTAGATGTGTCTCCTCTTGTGGGAACTCTAGAAGTGGATGTTTTTGCTGCATCTTGGAAATCTGTATCGTGTCTTCCCGTAGGATCTGGTTGGCGAAAATCTGGCAGTGCAAGAGGCTCATCCCACTCATCAGCAGACCACGGTAATTCTTCTTTATCGAAGAATTCTTCTTCATCTGTATTTTCATCTTCATCTTCATCTTCACCTTCTTCCCCATTCAAGCCATTGATTTGAAATTGGTCATTGTCTTGGGGCGGAAATTCATCCTTCAGATTTTGATTACCATCTCCCAATCTGCGTGAAAAAAATTGTATGAATGGACTCCATAATATCACAACTTGTGTAAACGACTTGAAGTCAGGTCGTGTTGTTGAGAACATGACGTGAAGTTAGGTCGTGTCATCGATAACACGACTTGTAGTCATGACGCGTCTTCAAATCTTACCTCACAGCTTCAAGTGAATAATCTTCATCTCTTCCTCCTTCAACTGCTGATGCAGGTGTCTTATTACCAGGACTGACCGGCCTCAATTCTGCCTCTGGTATCCTCTCCTCCTCCTTATTTGGATTGGAATTCATTTCTTTATTGCCAGTGAAAGTCTCCATGTTATTGCCAGTAGAAGTTCAATCCACGTACAGGTTGAGTAGTCCATTTGTGCCTTGCTTGCTCTTGTGAACGAGAAATATTGACTCCAGGTCTTTATTGTCTTCAAAGATGTGTGGGGATTCAGAATCAATAAGATATGTCAAAGACAATGTACCAGATGCAAACTTCAGCGGTAATCTTTCTTCCACTTACTCCAACAATTTCAGGTGCTTTACTTGTATATATAGAGGCATGAACTTCCGTTTCCCACCCACGTACCCATCAGAATTTCTAAACACTCCATCGTAGTGTAAGTACACATATATCTTCTCTATAAGACATTACAATACCGAAATAAGTAAAAAAATCATAAAGTTTTAAACCTTAGATGAGTGAAAATTATCGGAAATAACGACTATTGCATTACAGTCGTGTCGTCAAAGACACAACTTTGTATTACAGTCGTGTCGTCAAATACACGATATTGCCGACAAGTTGAAAACTTGGCAAGTTTTAAACTTTCTTCTTTGGAACCAATTTTCATTATCAAAATCGTAGTATTTCAACTTGACGTACCATTTTTTGACGTACGATGCATCTGTTGGTTCCGTTGGAGTTGTTTTTGCAAACAAACCGCTTTCTCGCTCTTTTCCACTCATTTTCCTGCTTTTGGACACGAAGATGACCTTTTCTGGTTTGGACGATGCTGGCGCCGGCACCGACGATGATATGGGCAGAGATGGTGGACGGAACTTGTCAGGAACGCCTTTTTCTCCGACTGAAAGCTCCCACAAATGCCTAAAATGCATATTTTGCTGTGCAACCATGCTTATACATGCTTCTGGGGGGTATTTTCGATAGTTTTTAGGCCATATGGTATTTCAGGGAAAAAATCAGATAATATAGAAATATAAAAAGTGGTACCAGGTAATATGGAAAAAGCTCTACACTTGATAGAGATACGAAGCTGGCCAAGCCAATAAATATGTGTTCAGCTCGACTCTGTTCGAAGTTCGAGAAAACTTGGACTCATGGTATGGGCCTGTTTGCAGCTGGTCATGGGTCAACACGTCTCACCATCCTTTTCGTTGTTTGACAAGCCAACCTTCCTCCCGAGGAGATGCGTTTGGCCTTGGACGTTTGTTGAGAAGCGGTCTTTTTAGAAAAGCGCAACTGTTACTGCAAAAATAAAACATTGACCCATATGATAATGCCCTCTCGTAAAGCCTGGTTGGATTGGGTAAAATCTGAACAAAAAGTACATGCCTCATATGATGATTTTACTCTAATAAGTTGGGGAACGAATGAACCTTAGCGCTCCATATCTGATGAGACAGCATAAATTTTACACATCCATCAATAGTCAATAAAAGATTCACAACTCAAAGGGCTCAACCTTTTCTCTAAGGTATGTTGGAAGTCCATGTAAATGGAGTCATTCCACCCCCTCCAATGCTGTTTATGACACACAAAAGCCCGTTTGTAGATTTGCACTGAAGTGGTTGTAAAGTCACTTTTGCACCCCAAGCGCAACCTCCCAAATGAACGGTAAAAAGGTGTTTAAGCTGTTGTACTATAGAACACAAATGGAGCCAAACAACCCCTATGTATAGGATGAGTAGTTTGCCACCCCATGGTTTAGCCAGCTCACCTTTTTACATGGTAGGTGGATGTCCACTGTCCACATTATTTTAGACCACGATCACGTCGGGCGTTTGGGGCATGTAAAAACCAAAATATCTACAGTAGATTTTCCACATCCACTATAGCATTCTATTTTTTTCACTATTCAGCGTGAAACATGACTTGAAGTGTTTCAACTGAACGTGGAAAAAATATGTATTGATACGTTATAGCAAAGTGGATATTTTGCTTTTAATCACGCCGAAAACGACCCCTATATAGTATAGGGGATATGGGGTGGCTAAACCGTGGGTCATGAACCCTTCATTCCCATGTATATTAATTTTACATGCATGCTTTATTAGACACTATACATGGACTTCGTATATCTCAAGTTTCAACTCAGTTCATTGTCGATATTAATTTTTAATTTTTTATGTACAGCTACAAGTATCTTTGTCAGAGAAAATAGGCAATACATCTAGGACTAACTTTTTATATTCCACTCGGCTCGTTAGTATCCTTAGCTGTTGGAACACCACTTTCAGACCACCAGTTAGGGACGCCATTCATTTTTTTTTAGTTTATCTTCTTTTGCTAATGTAGATCAAAGGGCACGCATGACTTGATACACCTCCGTCCAACTGTTATAAATTTATGTTCTGTTTTGATAGCGGTCCTGTATTACATATTTGCACCTGCAATGGTAAAATAAAAAAATATTATCCTAAGTTGACCAACAAAAGGAGTAACATCTAAACATTTTCCATATCATTCCTCTCACAAAAAACCAATAATCTAATCAATACCTTTCTAAATCTCCCATTAATCTAATCAATACCTTTCGAAATCTAACACATTTGAGATAATCTATATTGAAGAATTTTGCAGGTCTATTTCGTGACCAGCAGCTCTTGAGATCAAACTTCCATTTCCACATATGATAAAAGAGTGTATTGAGTTGTCCACAAATGAAGTTTTATATAGACGCAGACAAATAATGCAGAATGATTGAAAAGGCTAGCTGTGATCAGCTCGGTTCCGTCCTAGGCTATAGAATTATCTAATAACTAGGGGCATCGTGAAAAGCATTTTATGTGACATAAAATCTTCCCACGTGATAAAAGTGCCTTAGAAAGTTTGAACTCTTTTTGCCGTGGACCAAGTCCAACAGGATACATACAGAAGAGAAGAAAAAGGGCAAACATGATTATACAGAGTCCATGAAGAATGAGTGGATGCTTAGAAAAGAGGAAAAAGATGACATGTGAGGTGGGTCCAGTTTCACATGAACAAAGAATGTAGCGTCTTTATCTGAAACTTCTAAGTGCATGTCAATTCTACTTCCAAATTGGTGGTGGATTCACATGGAATGATTGGCACTTTTTCTAGCCTCATTCCTGGGACATGGCTTCATTATGTCCTATACATGTACTTACCCTTGGATTTTCAATTCTTTTGTCTATGCAAACTACACATAGAAAACTAGAGGGAGGTTATATACTATATACTCCGTCCAAAAAAACCTGGCAGTATTTAAAATGAGGTAAATTTATTGATATATAGGGCCCACAACATTCCAAGCCTCCTCCTACCTGTCATGTTCATGAGGATCTATTGGCCAATAAGGCAGATCCAGTCACCTAATTTTGGAATCGTGATTTGTGAAATGCATCCCATCTCACGGGTGTTAGCATGCGCCAAGGCGTTGTGAGTTCTTGGATTAAGATCCAACAATGTGCAGGGTACTAAGATTCGAAAACCAACATGCCCCCATGTTAATATGCACTGCTGGATCAAAATCCAATGGCAAACAGCTCAATGGTGCATACAAATGTGCGTGAGCCAGTTTGCACACGGGATTCAAGAAATGATGCCTAATTTATATACCTAAATTATGGATAGCAATTGACAGATTTGCCACTCCATCCTTTGGACTGCACGGCAGCTTTCTGTGATCACATAGCTGGCGTAGCTGGACTAGCGGACTCGATCTGACTATTCTCCCCGTCATACTTTCCGAGACACTGTAATCTGTTTGCTGCCAAATATATCTCCACCCCCTCTTTAGCATTTCCAATTGATCCACTTCCCTTGCCATTTTTAAGCTCCCTTGACTCCTCCCATGTCCCGACATACCATCCATGCCGCTTCCCAGTTGGCGTGGACAACGCCCAGATATGGTAGTGCGATGATGCAGCTCACTAGGCCAGATGCAACGAGCATGACCACCCGGGCAACAAGAAGATCCCAAGTTCCAACCATCACTCCTTTTGCCACCCACAATGGATTATATCTTGATTTTAACTGGTGTGTGTGTATGTTGTGTGGGCCTAGTACTGCATGGATTCATATTGTAACCCTTTCTTAAAGTTTGTAACGAAATTAAATTGAAAGTCCATCTTTGTACAACCCTAAACAGGCCCATGAGAACAAGCATTCTTGTGGGCTCTGTGACCATAAACGCGTTTAAAATGCGTATAAAACGCGTTTTATGCGTTTCAACCACTCAGCCGAAAAACTCCGCGTTTAAAACGGGAATAATAGAAAAAACACATTTTTTTCGAAATAAACGCTTTTTATCCCGATAAACGCGTTTAAACACGTAAAACACGTTTTTTTATTTAAAGCGCAGCTTCTTTTTTAAACACGCAACTTTGCAATATGTTATTCTTTAACATTTATATTTACTATATTAATTTTTTATTTTTATTATTTTTCCATTTTTTTACATTATTTTTCTGTATATTCCGTTTTCGGCCGTTTTGTTCCGTACGCTTACCTAGCCGTTTTATTGCCATACTGTACCCATACTTTATCACTTAGCTTGTGGGTGCACCACATTTTCATAAAAAAAGGCCCATGGAACTAAGGGCCAGAACTAAAAAATGTTCCGGCAATTGGAAAAATTGATGGTGCTAGTTGCATATAGTTGGACAATGGAACTCATCTCTTTTTCTTAGGGAAAAGTTTAAATGAGATCGCTCTCATATTGCTTATATGAGGCCACTTTGAATCGTGACCGTTGGATCTTGATCTGACGACTACAAATATCCATAATGATCTCACCCACTCCTTGATGTGACACACTCACCTACCCACTGATTTGATATCCACCCCCTGATCGGAATCTAACGATCTCATGTAAACTCATCTCTTTTTCTTAGGGAAAAGTTTAAATGAGATCGCTCTCATATTGCTTATATGAGGCCACTTTGAATCGTGGCCGTTGGATCTTGATCTGACGACTACAAATATCCATAATGATCTCACCCACTCCTTGATGTGACACACTCACCTACCCACTAATTTGATATCCACCCCCTGATCGGAATCTAACGGCAATAAAGATTGGCCTCATGGTCCTTATATGAGAACGATCTCATGTAAACTCATCTCTTTTTCTTATTTTAGAAGAGATTGAAGGATTTCTGACACATAGGCTACTACTAGCTTACCACGTGATCAAATTTACTATAGTGGATGGAGGAGATGAATTGAGACCAGCGCAGTAACACTGCAAGAAACATTCATCATTGAAGCGAATGATTGAATTCACCACAAGCAGGCCGTTGCAACTTACTTTTATAGCACATAGAACTATAGCAAGGAAGATCCTTGTGTTAGAAACTCATGTTTTCCTAATGTGATGTTGTCACTTAAAAACAAATAAAATCTGCAAATTGATTTGCATGGATGTCTTTCTCTTAGGATACAATGATTTAACTCATACAAAAGAAGTACTACAATCTGGCTTGCCAACAAACCAAATGTCGATATCACTCTCTCAAAGGTTGAGAGTTAGTTGGACACTATATAGGCCACATAGTTTACAGACAATACAAATTGACGAAGGGTTATCAAGGACACCTGTTTAGGTTCCATCCATATACAATTACCTGGACAAAGGGATGCAAACACAACCCAAATGAATGGATGCGGATAATGAAAAGACCGAATGAGGTGTGACTCATTCAACCATCAAGAAGATTTCTGAATCTCATCAACTTCTCCCAACTTTCATTCATTCCCTTGTGGGCTTTGAGCTCAAGTGGACTCAATTCCACTAGCTTTAAACATTCATTCGGTCTATAAGGAAACACACTGGACTCATCAAGTATGGGCTCCAACCCATTTTATCAACACGCTCAACCACAGACCAACTCAACACCTCTTAATTAGTTTATCTAAACAACACCATTTGCTACTGTACCTATAGTGGCCAAAGAGTAAATTTAACGTCTTACAGAGCAAGAGAATTGCTTGATCTAAGCTATTATATTGTAGGAAAATCTTAAAACAGAGTTTTTTCCATATTACCTGGCGCCAACTTTTGTTTTCCCATATTGCCTGATTTTTCCAGTGAAATCCCATATGACCCGGAATCGACACGAAAAGTACCCAAAATACCCTTAAGTTTAGGTATAAGCACCCACACTCTTTGTTTTTCCATATTACCTGGAATCTAAGGAGGTACCCGGAGAAACTCGTGTTTAGTCGGAGAAGAAGGCATTCCGTCCGGCATCTCCGCCCATATCATCACCGGCGTCGGCGCCGTCCAAATCGGGAAAGGTAATATTCGCGCCAAAAAGCGAGAAAATGAGCAGGATGAAGGGATTTTGATATAAAACAGCGGGGAAGCCCTCTCAACTACAAAAATTAAGATCTACATGTAAAAAAACACATATAAAGATCACCCATTGGTGTTAGACCACTCCTGAACATGAAATAAGAGGATAAAAATGGACAAAAACGTGAAATACTCTTCGGCGAGTAACAAGTTTAATTTATATATCTTTCTATGATCCTAATGAAGGGGAAGAGGAGGAAAAATAAAGAAGAACACAAAAAAATGGGCAAAAATGGATGAAAAATGAGCGAGTTATCACATTTTGAAAATTTCTATTTTATCGTGTTGTCGAAAACACGAAAAATATCCAAGTCGTGTCTCCAAAGACACGACTTGAATTGAGTCGTGTTTTGGAATACACGACTTGCAGTATAGTTGTGTACGCGATGACACGACTATACTGCAAGTCGTGTATTTCAAAACACGTTTTTCCTAGAATTTTCAAAATGTCATACATCACTCATTTTTTATCCGTTTTTGCCCTTTTTTTTTCGTTCTTCCTTATTTTTCCTTCTCTTCCACCTCATGAAGATATATTATGATAAAAGAGTAACAAAAAATAAGAAGAAAGAAGAAAATGGAAACTCTTTGCTAGAAAGCTTCTATTTTTTTCTTTCTTCTTATTTTTTCTTCTTCTTTCATCCTAATATATCTGGATGAGGTGGAAGAGGAGGAAAAATAAGGAAGAACGAAAAAAAATGGGCAAAAACGGATAAAAAATGAGTGAGTTATGACATTTTAAAAATTTAGTAAAAACGTGTTTTGGAATACACGACTTGCAGTATAGTCGTGTACGTCGCGTACACGACTATACTGCAAGTCGTGTATTCCAAAACACGTTTTTACTAAATTTTCAAAATGTCATAACTCACTAATTTTTTATCCGTTTTTGCCCTTTTTTTTCGTTCTTCCTTATTTTTCCTCCTCCTCTACCTCATGAAGATATATTATGGTAAAAGAGTAACAAAAAATAAGAAGAAAGAAGAAAATGGAAGCTCTTTGCTAGAAAGCTTCCATTTTTTAATTTCTTCTTATTTTTTCTTCTTCTTTCATCCTAATATATCTGCATGAGGTGGAAGAGGAGGAAAAATACTGAAGAACGAAAAAAAAATGGGCAAAAATGGAGAAAAAATGAGTTAGTTATGACATTTTGAAAATTTTAGTAAAAACGTGTTTTGGAATACACGACTTGCAGTATAGTCGTGTACGTGACGTACACGACTATACTGCAAGTCGTGTATTCTAAAACACGTTTTTACTAAATTTTCAAAATGTTATAACTCACTCATTTTTTATCCGTTTTTACCAAAAAATTTTTCGTTCTTCCTTATTTTTCCTCCTCTTCAACCTCATGAAGATATATTATGATAAAAGAGTAACAAAAAATAAGAAGAAAGAAGAAAATAGAAGTTCTTTGCTAGAAAGCTTCCATTTTTTTCTTTCTTCTTATTTTTTCTTCTTCTTCCATCCTAATATATCTTCATGAGGTGGAAGAGGAGGAAAAATAAGGAAGAACGAAAAAAAAATGGGCAAAAATGGATAAAAAATTAGTGAGTTATGAAATTTTGAAAATTCTAGTAAAAATGTGTTTTGAAATACACGACTTGCAGTATAGTCGTGTACGCGATGACACGACTATACTGCAAGTCGTGTCTTTTAAAACACGTTTTAACTGAAATTTTCAAAATGTCATAACTCGCTAGTTTTTCATCCGTTTCTGCCCATTTTTGCGCGTTCTTCTTCATTTTTCCTCCTCTTCCACCTCATTAAGATATTGTAGGTTGAGAAAAGAAGAAAAAATAAGAATAAAGAAGAAAGTAAAAGCATTCCCACGTTCGGAGCTTCGCCGCACCACCCACGCTAAAAAAAAACTATGATCAAGAGATTTTGATGTAAGAGCAGCGGGGAAGCCCACCCAACTATAAAAATTGAGATCTACATGTAAAGAAACACATATAAAGGTCACCCATCGGTGTTTGACCGCTCCTGGACATGAAATAAGAGGATAAAAAATGGGCAAAAGCGTAAAATACTCACCGGCGAGCGATAATTTAATTTATATATCGTTCTGTGATCTTAATTAGGTGAAAGAGGAAGAAAAATGAGGAAGAACACAAAAAAATGGGTAAAAACGGATAAAAAATGAGAGAGTTATGACACTTTGAAGATTGTCATTTTATCGTGTAGGATATACACGACTTGGGTATTTATCGTGTATACGATATACACGATAAATACCCAAGTCGTGTATATCCTACACGATAAAATGACAATCTTTAAAATGTCATAACTCGCTCATTTTTCATCCGTTTTTGCCCTTTTTTTTGCGTTCTTCCTCATTTTTCCTTCTCTTTCACCTAATTAAGATAACAGAAAGATATATAAATTGAATTATCGCTCGCCGGCGAGTATTTCACGCTTTTGCCCATTTTTATCATTTTTTTTCATGTTCAGGAGCGATCGAGCACCAATGGGTGACCTTTATATGTGTTTCTTTACATGTAGATCTTAATTTTTATAGTTGGGCGGGCTTCCCCGCTATTATTATATCAAAATCTCTTCATCCCGCTCGTTTTTCTGCCTTTTGGCGCGAAGATTACTTTTCCGATTTGGACGGCACCGGTGCCGGTGATGATATGGGGGGAGATGCCGGACGGAACGCCTTCTTCTCCGACTGAACGCGAGCTTCTCCGGGTACCTACTCCTTAGATTCCGGGTAATATGGAAAAATGCAAAGTGTGGGTGCTTATACCTAAACCTAAGGGTATTTTGGGTACTTTCCGGGTCATATGGAAGAAAGACAAAGATTCCGGGTAATATGAGAAACCCAAAATACCCTTAGGTTTAGGTATAAGCACCCACACTTTATTTGGGTTTAACAGTAGCCATTGGGAACTAAATTAGCACAACTCCCAATGACTATCATGGATTATATTAGCAGCCAAAAATTAGGTAAGTAGGCTCTAAATAAAGTTTACCTAGAAATCAAATTTACTGCGAGGAAGGATATCTCCTCCTGTATTTGGCTATGACTTTCTAAATACTTCCTTTTCCTTGATCATGTGGGAATCCGTATTTGGTTTACATGCCTGGTTACCTTGTGTTCCTTTAAAAACCTACCTTGCTTTCCCTTTAGAAACCTTGGCAGCCACACTGACTAAAATGGATTGCTGTAAAAAATTAACCAAATGAAAGCACCCTATGCGCATTTATGCATAGCCAACTCACCGCCTGTGTATTTTCAGATGGTGGGCTACTCATCCTTAAACGTAACGGGCTGATGGGGCCAACTTTATGCGCTGTAGACATGAAGACGTTAGAGTCAATCGTTACGAAGTCTGAAACTCGTGTGCTTCTTGTGGGGCTTCAGACAGATGCAAACTCGAACTAAAATCCTTATGGGAATTGGGCAGACCTAACGGTTTTATATCTGCATCATATTAATCAGAAAAGAGATACTCTGTGAGAATCCATCTCGCTGATACTTTTACTGTTGCCAAAAAAAATTAAATCTCGGTGATACTTTCATGGGGATCATTCCAAAGTCGCCTAATGATTGATTATGGCTTCGATAAAAAGGATAGTGATGATATAGGGCGAAGACGCATTAGAGTTTGCCCATCTATTATTGGCCGTCAGATTCAAGTTCTAGCGGGGCGGACTAACAGAAGATCCCATGTGATTTCGCTTAAGTCTTTCGTGATAGTCAGGGGAATTTTATTGTTGCATTTGTTTATCAGTCCTTGGTCTCCTCGGCCTTGACAGTGAAGCTCTCGCTTGGTTTTTTGGGTATCAGTCTTGCTAATTACCTTAACAATACACATTTGTGATATTGTATGTCTGAATCTCTCATTAATCATCCTCATCCTTTGGACCATGGTACATTCATGGATATTTACAATATATAAGACATTTTCATCAGTAACATTCAAACTCCAACTTTGTTCACGTTTACAGGAGAAATTTTTCAGTGCATATAGGATACTAGGCTCTGTGTTTCACCATTCATTGGTGAACATGCGACGGTTTTCATCAGGGCCCACATGCAGTCTCTGGTGCCTAACATGTTAGGTGAAAAACACACGACCGGCCTAGTGTCAGAATTACATTGAAAAATTTCTCCGTTTACAGAGAGCATAATCAGAAGTAGATGATCTTCTGGCCAACAATGGTAACCGTTCGTGTTATTGGTTTCACCGATCACGTCACGTGACTTCATTTCTCTACCTCTTCATAAGGACCAAACAGGTTGATCGTACCCTTGTGCTGTAAGGATGTTTTGACTTCCTGACATCTTATTTTAAAAAGAGAGAGATATACATTGCAAATAAAAGCTCTCCCACGGGCTTTTTACATATTACCTGTCGCCAAGTTTGCTTTTTCCATATCACCTGGTTTTTCTCGTGTTATCTCATATCCCCTGGAATCTATACTTAGAGTACCAAAAATGCCCCTCTTGTATATTTATCGTGTTATTACTGGGCGAACAGGGCGTGTTGGATACGACACGACAAAAAAGAGGGTTTCCGGCGATTTCCAGACGCGACGCCGCCGGCGAGTCCTCCGACGATTTCCAACTGCACCAAGGTTTTTGAAGATCCGATTTAACGTCCCCCCTACTCGATTTCTCCGGAGCTCCCTGTTGGATTTCGACGACACGACTGACGGAGAGTGCGGTTTGGGCGGCGATTTATCGCGTAAAACTCCTGGGATTTCGGGGACAAAGAAGTTGAGTTTCCCCTGCGGCTCCCCACACCTTCGAGCAACCGGCGGAGTGTATGAATGAGGTTCGGTTTGAGGCGAGGAAGTGTTTGAAAGGCGCGTACGAGGAAATACACACATACACACCACTAAACCACGGTAAGTTAGAAAAATCCTTACTTATATTAGTTCCAGAAGCTCAGGATTTAAGATTTCTAATTTTTAAGATGAAGCATAAAGTCGTATTATATACAACACGACTTGAGCGTTAATCGTGTACGATGGAACATGACTATTATGATTGCCTGTGTTTCCAACACGACTTGAGCGTTAGTCATGTACGATGCAACACGACTATTATGATTGCCTGTGTTTCCAACACGACTTGAGCGTTTGTCGTGTACGATGCAACACGACTATTATGATTGCCTGTGTTTCCAACACGACTTGAGCGTTTGTCGTGTACGATGCAACACGACTATTATGATTGCCTGTGTTTCCAACACGACTTGAGCGTTTGTCGTGTACAATGCAACACGACTATTATGATTGCCTGTGTTTCCAACACGACTGTTCTACTGACCACTCTACCTATCTCATTGCAGATGGATACAAAAGAAGATGAGTATATGGAGAAAATACCATCGGAAGAGGAGGAAGATCAGAAATTCATCGTTGCACCTCGGGAGCGAAGACAGAGGGGCAGGAAGAGGAAGGCTCCGATGGACCGATCACGCAAGAAAACATGCAATCCGCGACTGGAGGTTCGGACGTTTTGTCAACCGGGGGCGATGAAAAAGTGTGCGGCCCTCTTACGGCGTGACCAAAGATGTTGCCAACTGATCAGAGAAGCTGGGTTCCCTGTCATCTTTGAAGGTGAGGACGTAGTTGTTTCTCGGAACCTCATCGACCATTTGGTTAGGTATTGGGATGAGGAAGCGAAGGTCTTCAATATCAAGGGGAGAACGCTACATTTCACAGAGCAAGAAGTTGCTCTTATCACTGGATTGCCCGCTAAGGGCAAAAGAGTTGAGGTCCTTCCCTCTATGCCACGGCCAACGGAATGTGAATTCTTCAGAAAGTACTTCACCGTAAGGAAACCGGATATTCCACATATTGAAGAAATCATTGAGAAACTTAGCGAGGGCGAAATGAAGATGCCAGAGGAGGACATGGCGAGGATGATCATCTGCCTCCTCATCTCCACGGTGTTGTTTCCACATAGTACGAGAGTGGTGCATCCCTCTTTATACCCTTACATTGAAGACCTCCCAAGAATGAGCTCATACAATTGGACTGAAGCTATTCATACGATGTTGGTTTCTGGTATAACTGCCATAATGATAGCGGTGACTTCAAACTGCCATAATGATAGCGGTTGCATTCTGACTGTGCCAGCACTCTTATTCCTCATTTCGTTGATATGATTGTGTGCATACTTGGTTAATGGTGTCGTTAGCCGTTTTGCTTCCTTGCGGCGTCTCTCGAAATGGGAGGTCGTGGTCGCACGAGTTTGCTCGATCAATCGAGTTATTGGCCATAATCTAGCCTTCAATAGCATATTATTTGCACTTTCTGATATGCTTGATGTGAGAGTGCCATATCTTTTACCCAGATATTCCACATTAGCCCAATTTCTTTTATTGATCTTCTGAACATATTTCCATGCCTCTTCATTGTGGTCCTTCATCTTATGCATGATTTCATCAAATTCTGTTCTCCGGAAGCATTTTGCAGCTCGGAATAGAAGGTCTTTCAAGTATTTATCATTCCATTGATTAAGCATATTGGCGGCCATATGCCTTAGGCAAAACCCATGGTGAGCCTCAGGAAATACATCAGCAACCGCTCTCAGAAGTCCCTTCTGTCTATCCGAGACAATTGTATCCAGAGACGCTGGGGGGTCCATAAAGAGGGTAGATTTAAGTAGGCTGAGAAACCACTTCCTGCAAGGCAGCAATCAGAGTGAAAGGAGATTGAAGAAGAGATAGGGGGTACACAGTCGTATACGAAACAACACGATTGTATGAGTAGTCGTGTTGCTCAAAGAGACGACTACTCATACAATGTACTTAGCATACGTACCACGAATTTATAGTCTCTTTGTCAACAACCGCAAATGCAACGCACATTAATTGTTGGTTCCCGTCGACTGTTGTTGCAACCAATAACACTCCGGGGTACTTTCCTTTCAGGAATATTCCATCAACAGTGAGCAGCGGCCTAAGTGATCTTCGGAATGCTCTTGTGACCGGGCCGAAGATCCAAAAGACACGTCTGAACTCATATCCGGCTTCATCAGTTTCAATTTCCGGAATATCACAACATCTTTCAATCACCACATATGTACCTGGATTAAACCGCTCTAATTCCTTTCCATAATGGGGCAAAATACGATATGCATCTTCCGGGTTGCCATCGATCAATCGTATCAATTCCTCTTTTGCCCTCCATGCTCTTTGATAGTTCACTTTGATGCCCCAATGTTTCTCAATGTATTGTTAGATATTAGCCGTTTTTATGGAGTTTGAATCCTTGTGGAGGCCATGACACTTCCGTGCAATCCATAGGTGTGAGGCCAATGGATGATCTTTACTACTTATCAAAATGTCGCATGTATGCCTTCCTTCACTCCTTGTCACGGTGACTCCGTCAACTAGATTCGATGCCCGTATGTATACACCCTGTAATCTTGCACTTTGCAGCAAAAGTGTCCTTGTTCTCGTCCGCCACTTTGAACATGAATTTCCTCTTGATTGCCAAATCAGTAAGAACCATTTTGAAATGTTTTATACTTTCGAATCCAGCCCCTAAGGCAAGTTGTACCTCATAGTCGTCTCCTTGCAAACTCCCAGTCAACATCGTCTCCTCCTCATATTTTTTTGCAGGACCGGCCTGCGGTGAATAGGTACCCCAATCCCAACCACCTTCACCATCAATATTGTTGTACTCATTGTCGTCCAAGTCTTGTGCCGCCGACCCGTCAGATTTTCCTTTAGAAGTGGATGCTCTCGCTGCTTGTTGGAGTTCTATACCTGACACAGAGTGGTCTCCTCCCGTGGGATGCGGCCCGGGAAACACTGGTAGTGTGAGAGGCTCATCCCAGTCATCTGCAGACCACGGTAATTGTTCATCGTCAAATAATTCTTCTTCATCTGCATCTTCATCTTCGTCTTCATTTTCATCTTTCTCTTCATCCTCGTCTTGATCCTCATCTTCATCTTCACCATTTATCCCATTTATTTGAAACTGGTTATCGACTTCATTCGGAAATTCATCCTTTATATTTTTATAACCATCTCCCAATCTGCGATAACAACATGGTAAGAATGGCATGCATATTGTACAAAAACGTCTAAACGACTTGATTATTTAGTCGTGTTGTCGACAACACGACTAGAATTACAGTCGTATTGTATACAATACGACTGTAATTCTAGTCGCATCATATACAACACGACTTGAATTCCAGTCGTGTCGTATGCAACACGACTTGAATTCCAGTCCACTCGTTAATTTCACCCCTTACCTCACAGTTTCAAGTGAACAATTTTCATCTTTTCCTCCTTCAACTGCTGGTGCAGGTGACTTATTCCCTGGGCTGGACGGCCTCTCCTGTGGTGTCTTACTGGCCGGCCTCCCATTTGGAGGCATTGAATTATCGCCTTCCTTATCCACAGTAGAAACCATTTGCTTATTGGCAATGGAATTCTCCGTGTTGTTATTTCTAGCAGAAGTCCACTCCACGTATCGATCGAGTGGTCCATCTGTGCATCGCCTCTTGTTGTGAAGGAGGAATATTGTCTGCACGTCTTTATCGTCTTCAAGGACGTATCGGGTTCCGGGATGAACAAGATATGATAAAGACAATGTGCCGGATGGAGACTTTAGCGGTAATCTTTCTTCCACTTGCTGCAACAGTCCCATGTACTTTACTTGTGTATCAATAGACATGAGCTTCAGTTTCCCGCCCACATACACATCAGAATTTGTGAACATTCCATCGTAGTGTAAGCACAAAGGTATCAAATCCATCCTTACCTGGCATTACAATAACGAAATGAATAAATAAATCTTGATTGAAAATAGTCGTGTTGTTAAATATACGACTATTGTTATTGTCGTGTTAGGGAATACACGACAGTAGGAAAAAGTAGAAAACTCTGCAAATTTTCAACTTTCATCTCTCGATCAAATTTACATTATATCAAACATTGAATTTCAAGTTGACGTACCGTTTTTGAATGGACGATTACTCTTTGGCAGTTGTGTTTGCGTATCAACTGCTTTCCTGCTCTTTTTTCGTGTTTTGGCTGCAAGATAAATTTTCCTGGTTTGGACGGCGCCAGCGCCGGCGACGTTATGGCCGGAGCTGCTGCAAGGAACTTCTCCGAAACACCTTCTTCTCCGAACCGCCTTTTCCTTCTTCTTCGGAACGCCTTCTCAAAAAATTGCACAAACCCCTGCTGCCGTATATAAAAGACAAGGGTATTTTGAGTAGCTTCCAGGTCATATGAAAGGAACTATCTTTTTCCAGGTGATATAATAAAACCAAACCTGGCGCCAAGTAATATGTAAAAAGCTCCTCTCCCACAGTCCAACTGCATCCTATTAGGCATATTTTCAGATGGATTATGTATGCCTATGATGCCTATAAAAAACAGCTCGAATAAATATGCAACAGCGATGTGATTAGAGATCCTAATGGCCGTTTTATAACATAATATTTATGTGGAGTTATCATGTCATCTGAATTGACGATGGAAGCTTGGGTTTGCCTCTTTGGGTTAAGAATTTTGAAATATCTCCGTATTTCTGAAGTGGTGATCCAAGGAGACTGAAAAACCCACTTTGTTGCCCGCCCACCATCGATTATATCCCGATTTACTTGGTGATTTACTAGGTGCTAATGATAGACAGGCCTTGTACGAACCCAGAGGATTAAGAGCATGATCCGATGGCTCCAAACCCTTTCTAGCCGGGCCTAAGGACTGGACATTTCTCGTTATATAAAAGAGACTACAAAATATGATGATTCATTTTATTGATTTTGTTACTACTGGGGACATCATCCATGGAAGATTTATGGAATCATTAGGGAATCCGGGAGATCTTGAAGTCAATGGAGGAAGCCAAAGTAATCCACATTTTCAGGAACAGTATCAAAAGCTGCGGAGTATATGGCGAGTTCGCTCCCTTCCTGATGATTCTCAATAAGGGCACCTCAGCTGATCAGCGACATCAGATAGTCAAGTTCCTCGTGTGTGAGATCCGTTCATTTAGCCAAAAGAAGAAGTGTGAGAAATGTTGCCCTCTTTATTTTGGTAAGTCAGAGTATTCACACTGAAAGTGAAAAAAAACAGGAAATGAATAATGAATTTGCTTTTTTTTTTTCACGCCCCAACGGCCTTTTACACCCACCCACCGCCAAAAAAAGGTCAAGGTCGGCCAGCAGCTGAGAAGAAGAAAAAAAAGGTTTTCACATGGGGCGTGTGAGGCATTGGTGCAGTTGAGATGGGAAAGAGAGCCACCTCGTTCAGGGTGCGGGTGCCCTTCAGTTTCAGAGGCTTTCAGCCATGGAAATCCGGACATAAAAAAAAGACATCCAAATCTGAAAGGTCTGCTTGGGTCACTGGCGGGGTCCCCATCCACGGTGCCGCTGGCTTCTTTTCCATCTACGCGGACGCACCTGTTCTTCTCATCTTCTGATCATGAATGATGACAGACATGGTGGTAGTTAGAGTTAAGAGCATGCTTTACCATCTGCCTGCGGCGGTTGGTGGGATTTTGGCAGGGTATGTTTCTTAAACTCGTCAGAAAATATGTTAACTAATTAATTTATAAGTTTTGTGAATCTACGTTCGTAAGAGTAGTGCTATTCCTTCTGCTTATTTATCACGGCCTACTCATGGAAATGTTATGGGCCCACGGGGGCTAGTTGGGGCCCACAGCATTTCCATGAGTGGCTGTGATAAATAAGCCGGAGAAGAAGCATTTTTCCGTTTGTAATTGTTTTACAGTATGGTCTGTTGAAAAACAGATCATATCATTTAGGCAAGCATTTTTATTCATTCTTATCATGGCACAATTAGATCCGTTTTTTCTAAGTACTATCTATTGAAAGAGACCCCTTCTCTGTAGCTATGAGTCAATTTATTAACCCATTACTCGACTTGTTTTTTTTATTAGTATAAAAGTCCAATTATTAACACCATACGTCGGCCGCACGCCCAAAATAATTTCTCCAAACAAAAACTCAAAGGGGATTAGCATGGAGGAGGTTGATGCTTTTGGGTTCTACATTCGGATACTGTATAGCTGATACTCCCTCTATTCTGTTTTAGATGATCCATCTGAAAAATGTTGATTTTCATTGGATAGTAAAAACCCCACTAATGAGGGAAGAAGAGGTTCAAAATCCACTTAAATTTACCGTATAGAGCATCTAAAAAAGTCTGTCCTCTTTTCCAGATGGAGCATCTAAGACAAGACAAACAAGCCGGAGGGATAATAATTTTTTTAGGGTGGTGGTTTTTTGTTATTCTTGTATAATTTTGTTTCTTCTATGATAGATTTTCTTACCATTTAATAGAAATAATTTTGTCCCAAGACTTACTAGTAAGGGAAAACATGGACATAACAAACTAAGTACTCCCTGGGGGCACTTCTAATTGCAATTGGATTTCAAAATTTTAGTTCATTTTGAAAATTAATTGCATATAGGAGGGAGTAACTAGTAGTAAAGGATAGTAAACTGAAGGGAACTTGCTATCCTTGATCTGTTGCAGAATTGAGTACCTTTGCTGCTGTGCTGCTAATGAGAGTACAAACCAACCAGTCAACTTCTCACAGAAAGTCCAAGAGCTGAAGTAGGTCCCTTGCGAATCTCGTGGCAAAATGAGGGCCTTTTTTTTTCTGTTCTAGTGGCTTTCCACGCCCAGCTACCATTCAACTGTCTTCTGGCCATTTATTTTTAATCCAGACAAATCTGTTTAATGCCCTTTGTTCCAATGGTTCTATAAAGCCGTCACATTGTCAATCAAAGGAGCATTTCACCTTTCACCACACTTATCTTCATGCAGAAACTCTAGAGTGTAGTGATTGCTCATCCCCATCTTTCTCATGTTGGATCATTTAATGTCAAAAAAGTGTATTGCTATTATAAGAGGAGTTTTGATGGGATCATCTCAACTGGGTATCTGATGATTTTTGTGGATATTGTTGTGTTGTGAGGTGCCAAGAAGATAAGAGACAGAGAGTGATAGATCATGGAGAATAATGGTAGGCTAGAGGAGAAGCTTTTGGGAACAGAAAGTGTAGATTTGAAGTTAAGGATCTGGGAAGAGTCGAAGCTGGTATGGAGGGTGGGATGGCCAGCCATGATAACCAGAGTCTCCCTGTTTGGAATGTTTGTGGTGACCCAAGTGTTTGTGGGTCATATTGGCGAGACAGAGCTCGCATCGTATGCTCTCGTCCAAACTGTCATCATGCGCTTCACTAATGGCATCATGGTATCTTCACACTTCCTTACTCCTTCCACCATTGTTGCTAACTTGTCTAGTAAATGAGCTTGAATGAAGAACATGGTTATCACAAAAGAAAAGAAAGAAGAACATGATTCTACTGCCATTTTATCAGGGATTAATTATCAAGCTGGACTTTCTAATGGATTTGTAACACTTGCTAACTAGTAACTCTTCTCTGTCACCTTTCCCAATAGATGCATGTAAAATTGCCAAAATAAGTTGGATCATGTCTTTATTATATATAAAAAAAAGATGCATCAGATCTTTGTGTCTTCTTACATGTGATGCATAGTGATCTGTGGCCTATGCTGTTTCACTTAATTTGATTTAGTGTGTTAGATTTTTAGCGTTGGAGAAGGATTTTTAGCGTTGTCTAGTAGGCATGTGTATTTCTTGCTTGTCTTCTATCTTTCAGATATGATAATTGGTTTGGCATTTTTGTGTATGGAAAAAGAGTTTTAGAAACCTGTAATAAAAAACAAGAGTAATAGATGAAAAGTATGGAAATCAGGTTCATATTGATTATGCTGTGCTCCAAATTTCAGTAAGAGTAACCAGCCAGTTTTGATTGTTGGGTTTCTCCAGTTGGGCATGGGGACTGCTCTAGAGACATTTTGTGGCCAAGCATATGGTGCAAAGCAGTACCACATGATGGGCATTTACATGCAGCGCTCATGGATTATAATCCTCATCTGCGCCACCATCCTCCTCCCTGTCTACATCTTTGCCACCCCAATCTTCAGGCTCCTTGGTGAATCGGAGGAACTCTCCAGGGGAACCGGCCCGATCGCCTTCTGGTTCATTGGCATCCATTACTACTTCGTCTTCAATTTCACACTCCAGATGTTCCTCCAAGCTCAGCTTAAGAACAGCATTGTCGGTTACTTGTCGGCAGGTTCAATTGCACTGCATGTCCTGGTGTCCTGGATCCTGGTGTCCAAGTTGGGCCTGGGGATCAATGGGGCCATGGCCTCCATGGTGTTTTGCAGCTGGGCGGCTGTGGTTGGGATGCTGATTTATGTCATGGGAGGGTGGTGCTCAGACACTTGGAGGGGATTCACTACAAGTGCTTTCCATGAACTCTGGCCAGTGGCAAAGATTTCTTTGTCTTCCGGTGTTATGCTTTGGTAAGTTCACTAGTTACCAGTATCAATCATCTTTTCTATATGTATGCATTCTCCTATTGGCTACAAGTAAAGTGTGCTGAAAATTGCAATTAGAAATGTTTCTCACCTTATTTCTCGTATTCTCAGAGTTAAGAATAATAATAATATTCTCTTCGATGTCATCTTACTGTTTTAAATTTATTGATCATGCTTATTTTTCGGAGAACAGTTTGGAGCTATGGTACAACTCAATACTGATCCTATTAGCTGGCTACCTCAAAGATGCAACAATCGAAATCTCTGCCTTCTCTATTTGGTAAGAGAGTAAGCCCTATCTTTTGCATTTGTAAGGATAGTTTTGACCAATTAAAAGAAAGAGTAATGACATTTCCTGTTAAATAGCTCAGGCTACTGGACATTGGTGGGTAACCTTATCCATGATTGGGCACATCATTTAATAACCACTAGTAGCCTTTGGGTAGCTAAATTATTAATCTTCTATTGGGGACCCTGGAGTTTCAACGAACCTAAGATAGGCAGCCATTGCAGTTCCTTTTTTCATTTGTGGTAATCAATTCTTATGAATAGGAGAGGGCAAAGATGTTGGCCACTTGATCCTCCAGCATATAGGCTATAGCTGGGCATCCATCACATTGCATGAGTCCCATCATTTCATAATCATTATCATCTTTTTGATAAACTAATCACTAATCTTGAACTGGACTGTGCAGCCTCAACGTTACTGCTTGGGAATTTATGATCTCCCTTGGTTTCATGACATCTGCTTGGTATAATCCAATGCTTTCTTGCCAAAACTTGGATTTTATCATTTTTCAAACGATTGATAAATTGCAATTACTAAATCCATTCTTTTTACAACATTTCTTTTTCAGTGTTAGAGTATCAAATGAACTGGGAAAAGGCGATGCCAAGGCAGCCAAATTTGCCATTAAAGTTATATCAGGCACTTCTTTGGCTCTGGGCACTCTGTTTTTCATTTTCTTCTTGTCTGTCGGCGGTTCAATGTCATATGCATTCACAAGCAGCACAAAGATAGCCCAAGCTGTGTCAAGTCTTATGGTCCTCCTTTCCTTCAGTGTTCTGCTCAACAGTATTCAACCAGTTCTCTCAGGCAAGGTTCCTCCCCCATAAGTTTGCAATGCAAGTTGTTTTCCTTTCCTATTAAATCAATATTTCTTGTCTCTTGACTGCGAGCAGGGGTAGCTATAGGTTCTGGCTGGCAAGGAATTGTAGCATATGTGAACATTGGTTGCTACTATTTCATAGGAATACCTCTTGGCATTTTGCTTGGCTATCTGACCAGTCTCAAAGTTAAAGTAAGAGTTGAACTTACTTGCAAATCCAACAGAACTCTCTTTTTTTCTCATGCACTGAATGAAGCTTGATTGTTCGCAGGGTATATGGATAGGGATGCTTTGCGGGGTTGGAACACAGACACTTGTTCTTATTATCATAACTGCTAAAACTGACTGGGACGTTCAGGTGAAACATGAATCGCATGTTTTATACTGTGTGATCATAAACGGCCTTAAGACCTGAAAATATATTTTTTTTGGCAACAAACCATATCATGATTTTTAATGCAAACCATGATTACTATACAGGTGGAGAAGGCCAAGAATCGGCTCGACAAATTTTTACTGCCCAAGGAAGTGCAATCGAATGATGAGGCAACAACGCAAGCTTAGGTCACCAACCGGGCAAAGCAGCAGACAAAATCAGCTTGAGGCAATTTTTTTAGAGCATGGAGTGAAGAAAATGAGATGGAGTTTCACTGCCAAGTGCTAAGAAGTAGCAATGAGGATAAGAAGAATCCAAGTGATCGAGCTACATAAAGAAATGAAGGTTGGAAGACAAAGAATTACACACAGGCCTGTGCGTACTAGTTAGTTATGTCATTGAGCAACAACTATCATTGATGATGTTATTCCTTCAACTCTTTTCCGTTGGACTTCATTGCTTGGTCAATTGTTTTGTGGAACAAAGAAGGAATTGAGCAAGGAAAAAGACCATGAGAGATTTTGTTGATTAAACCTCTTTTCCCCCATGAGTGAACTATTAGCTGGTGAGTAGAAGGTGTTAGTTAACCGCTTTTTCTAAAATCTCAAAGAAGCAAGAAAGGGAAATTGCATTTTCCACTACTTGGACCTGCTTAAGCTTTTTTGTTTTTTTGGGTAACTACCTTCCTAAGCTTTTTGATACCCTGTTACCATTTCTCTTAAACTAATAAACGCATCAACACTGAGTCTAACACAAGGCACATGAAAGACTAAAAAATAATGGTATACCATGAGCCTTCAATTATTTTTCTCACTCAACAATGAAA
The DNA here is from genome assembly GCA_039654745.1 of Houttuynia cordata. Lineage (NCBI taxonomy): Eukaryota > Viridiplantae > Streptophyta > Magnoliopsida > Piperales > Saururaceae > Houttuynia > Houttuynia cordata. The sequence continues at coordinate 65,398,947 of CM077503.1, forward strand.
TAATCCATGTAGCAGTGTCAAGACTATGAAACCACAAAGATTTCTAACATGTGAATCTTCTTCATGTGATCCCAAGTCCTCAACTATATGGCTGGTGGGGATGAAATTCACGAGTTTAGATGGGAGATGCCTGCAAATCACAACAAGGCACTATACCATCTTCAAATTCGACTAATTCTCCTACCACAACTTCATCAAGGCCATGAATACGAGCAATTGTAAGATTTCCATTTCCTAACAGCTTATGAGAAACTTGGTTATCTTACAACCATATCATCGCATATATACTTGATGTGCGGTCCAAGTATTCACAAATGACATTGTTGATTTCCTTATTATATTCATTATGATTGTATTTAAACCAATTCCTTTTTTAGCCCCTCGCGTTCGGAAGTTTCACTTCTTATTACACCAAGATTCAGCTTTGGCTTTGACTTGATTGAAAACATTACCAAACATTATTCTATGGATAAAAGTTAATATTAGATTCTGTCTTATATGACTAAAAGTTAAGGAAACATTCAAAGCTCCCAACTCCACCGAACATTCAACTCCACTGAACATTCTCCTTAGAATTGTTTCTCCTTTTGCATTCTTATTTGAAGTGACATAACAAAGAGAGTCTTTTGTTGTGAAGCAATTGATCCAAAAACATCCAAATTTATTCTCATGAAGCCTCTACCTCCTTCAACTGCGGCGACAACTCCTTCCTCTACCCCTACATCAGCTCCAACTCCTCTGCTTATCTCTGCAACGCCACCGATCGCCGCCTCATTCCCGACCTCCTCGGTATTATCCCTCAACACCCCTTTATCCCTCCACCGAACATTCAACTCCACTGAACATTCTTCTTAGAATTGTTTCTCCCTTTGCATTCTTATTTGAAGTCACATAACAAAGTGAAAGTTTTTTGTATTGAAGCAATTGATCCAAAAACATCCACATTTACTCTCATGAAGCCTCTACCTCCTCTGTGCTGCTTTGAATGCACACTCATGAAACAGAGTGGGTAGGTAGACCCTGCTTGCCACACGGCTCAGGATGAATGTGTAACTAGATTTAGGCAGTGGCTACAGGCTTAATGCACAGGTGGTGCTACCGATGTTACTATACTGTTTATGGAGATAGACCGAATCGCTACCAAGCAAAAGCAACTGGCTGGAAAGAGTTTCAAGTTTAATTCATCATTGACCTTAGCCGAACTGAAGAAAGGAGCACCAACTGAATTCCCAGGACCTTGGCATTACTTGACTAGGAGTTGTACTGTTTTGCTTTCATCAAGTAAATGAGACAATTAACATCAGATAAAGGACATTTGACTATATATATGATGCGCATATATTACCAATGATTAGTCAAGAAAGTAGGTTGTTAATCACTTCTCCTAAAAGCTTAATCTGTTATGTAAACATAAGCATTTATGTTAGTACTTCCTCACACGTGAACACTCCTTGACACTTTCGAGCGCCACTAAACTTACGCCTTTCCTCTATCGTCGTGTTAGTTAACCACGAAAAGCTCCCACTTCTTCTAATAATAGATAAAAAGCTCTAGCTCAATTCTTTTAGCAGAGGTGCTTAATTAACCAACTCTATGATCAGCCTTAAAATTATAAACTAAAGCATTGTCCTAATATTCAGCTTCATACTTCTTTCATCTATGCTTCGTTAGTTGGTGAAAATTAAGTAACCTAAGTAGAGCTCTAGTTTACCTAAATGAAACTACTAAAAAAGAAAAGAGTAGAAAGATGGTGATGATAATAATCAGTTAAGAGAGACTGGTTGTTGCCTTGCCCCGTGTAGTCCTCTAATATATAATATGGGGACACCACTCGCGCGAATAGCGCTCCCTTTCCCTCCCGCCAATTCCTGCCTTGAAAATTAAAAAAAAAAACTGTGATTGACGGGCGAATTCAGAAGCAGAGATGGGCGGAAGTAGTTCTTGGCATTCCTTGTTCCTCCTCGCCATCGCCGCCCTTCTCCTCCTTTTTCCGACCGTCGACGGCAGCCCTCCTCCTCGTCCCGTCTCCGCCATCTTCGCCCTCGGCGATTCCTCCGTCAACTGCGGCGACAACTCCTTCCTCTACCCCTACCTCAGCTCCAACTCCTCTGCTTATCTCTGCAACGCCACCGATCGCCGCCTCATTCCCGACCTCCTCGGTATTATCCCTCAACACCCCTTTATCCCCCAACCCTAATTCTCAGGGCTCTTTCTTTGGATTTTGTCATCTCTGTTGTTGATTTCCTTGCTTGTTTTTGCAGCTGGGAAGATGGGGTTATCGGAGATTCCGACTTTTTATGGGCAGAACGGGACGGTGGAGGGGCTGATGAGGGGCCTCAACCTGGGATCGTCCCCGGCCACCATCGTCAAGTGGGGCTGGCTGGGCTTCGAGGGCCTCAACCAGCAGGCACGCCAGCTTTTCGAGACATTGCAGCTGTTACAGCTGAGACTGGGCCTCGACAACTCCCAGCTCTTTGTTGGCTCCTCCTCGCTTTTCTACCTCTCCTTTGGCAAGGATGACCTCATCCAGCTCCAGGCCGACCACGCCAGCGTCCGACAGCGGATGACTGAGAGGCAGTTTGCCAAGATGCTCGCCCATCAGATGACACGGGTTGTTAAGGTACCATTTGCATTTTTGCCTTGCTCTAGCCTATCTTAGAAACACATTCTTGGTGTGTTAGTCAAGGAAAGGAGTGTTCTTTATGTGGGTTATTATAACTGATATGCTGCATTATATGTAGTTCGCCAGATTATAAAAACTCTAAAGGAGTGTTCTTCTTGTTAATTACTCATAGTAATGGTTGCCTTATATATGGTCGCTGTAACATTGCAAATGTGCAATGTGAAATAGTTTATAGGAAACTTCTCAGTTTTTTCTGAGCAAGCATTGGAATTGCAGGATTTGTATGATGCAAATGCGAGGAGGATAATTTGCATGGGGATTGGGCCTCTTGGCTGTACCCCTCGCATCCTCTGGGAGTCCTCCAACTATTCCACATCCATGAAGGTTGGAGAGTGCATCGACCAAATCAACCAGCTTGTCGTCGAATACAATTCCATCCTGTCTGTACATCTACGGAAACTAAATTCCAAGTTGAAGGACGCACAAATCGTGTTCTGTGATGTGTATAGTGGGATGATGGAGATCATACGCAATCCCCAACTCTATGGTATAGTGCCTAGCAATTTCTCTTCTTATTTCTTGACTGGCGTAGTAATTTGTGAAGCTACACATTTGCACATAACTTCGTAGCAGACAGCTAATGACTCTGTTCAACAACCTTTTTTATGGTCTGTTATTCATCTTAAAATGATCCATATAACGGCGTTTTTACTTATGACAGCTATGTGGTCTCAGAAACAGTCTTCTTGCTGTTTTATTATATCCTACTAAAAACCACTGGTGTAAATCAAAATGTAGGGTTTGAAAACGTCAATGGCGCTTGTTGTGGGCTAGGAAGGTACGGGGGAATGGTGGGATGTGTTTCCAAGGACATAGCGTGCACGGAGCAGTCAAAGCATGTGTGGTGGGACCTCTACAACCCTACTCAGGCCGTCAACGATCAGCTTGCGAAATGGATGTGGTCCGGAACTCCCCAAAGCATTTGCCAACCATTCAGTATCCAGCATCTGGTTTCATCATCCTCAAGTTGAGTTCACCAAACTGGTTTCTGAGCTGATCATTGTATACTCTGCTGACTGCCTTTGTTTTTGCTCTACTTTCCCACTCATTCATTCCTTTATTCAAATTCATTAATTCATCTGGCTTCTTGTAAGAATGGCACTGGTGGATTAAAAAAGGAACCTAGCAGTGACATTTTATAATGGTTCGTGGTTGAGGCTTATCTTTTTCTATATGATAATGTTTGTTCTTCTACTCATTAATCAGCCACCTGAAACCTGAAAAATGCTTTTAATGCATCTGGGATCCTGTTACCATAATTTTAAAAGATTTACATGTGCTAGCAACAAAAATTAAATCTGTTACCTCTCCATGTGGCATGATATCCAATTTATATAAGTCACTGGTTTATATTTTGGAGGTTTGGGTTCTAATGGTTGCGTTTGAGTAGAGAAATGAACAGAAGTGTCCGGGGTGGCTCTACAGACAAGTTCGGATAGGTTGCCCTTAGTTATATGATCTTTATAGGATGGGTCAGAAGGCAGTATATGATTTAGAGGTTGTTTAATTGGCACGAAAATCTGTTTAAAACATCTAAAGTAGATAGTCTATATTATTAGTAGTAAAAAGTAGATACATAGTACACAGGACATGCTGGAGCATGTAGTCTTGACTGGTTGAATTCAAACAGTTGGTCAGCTAAGTTCGTTTTGTGACTCGCCTTGAGAAGGAACGCTCCACCTATTAACACGGGTTTTTGCAATGGCCACCTGCGAAGAAATAGGCAACATCAATCCAAATATTCTATTCTCTTGCACCAAATGAAGCGGATCAAATGCTATGTGATACATTATTTCACGCAAAAGCAAAATGAATAGTGTAATTTTTTGTACGGAGATAGTGTAGGTGCTTTTCATGAACATGTATAAAATTGTTATCCTTTTTTTTGCTATCATATAAAATAGTTATTCTACACTGCTAGACAAAGAACATAAAGACGATATGATGAGAACTGTTAAGGCCAAAGGTACGTATCCTTGTGAGTTATAAATAGCTAAGGTGTTACCTGCTTTTCCCAGTCAGTTCTGCAGGTAAAATAGATGAGAACAAGAGTTTGAACTGCTGTACCTCCAACCATTCCCATCCATATACCCTAATATAATCACGCATTTATCAGACAGAAAAGGTATGAAGTTTGCACAATTATAGATGTGATTGCTGAAGGTAAATATCATACAGGAGTTTGCTGTTTACCTTAACCTTCAATTTGGCAACGTAACCAAGCAATACTCCAAGAGGAATGCCTACAGCATAATAGCAGAGGATATTAACATATGCTACCTTGCTTTGCCATCCAGCACCCACAGCCACTCCTGCACCAAATTTATCCGGTAACAATTTCTGAGAAATGTTATTAGAGAACAATTAGCTACCTTTATTTTCTGAAAAATTTTATCCAGTTTTATAAAGCTGTTTTTTCATGAGAACAATTAGCTAGCTTAACAAAGGGAGAAATGTTCTCTCAGAAGGCAGCTGAGAGGACTGGTTGAACGCTGTTGAGCAAGAGAGTGAAGGCCAGAAGGACCGAGAGATCTGCAACTCCGTCTGCCACTTCTTTGCTGCTGGAAAATATGTAGGAGATCTTATGTCTAAACGCCAGTACCAGTGCCCATAGCAACACTCCAATACATAAGGAAGTCCCAACCACTACCAAGATTGAGAACTTTGCTGCTTTTGCGTTGCCTCTCCCAAGCTCATTGGACACTCTAACACTAAACATACGAATGAACTAATTATTGAATTCAAAACTGAATCAAAATTACTGAATACCTACATGCAAAATAAAGTTTGAATATTTTCAGTTTGAATTTATAGATTTAGCGAGCTTACTTTAGATAAGATGTTGTTAGAGATTACCTTGCAGCAGCGAGAAACCCAAAAGAAACCATCAGCTCCCACCCATTGATGTTTAGACTGCATGCAAGCAACTATTTGTTACTAATTGTGTTCTCATAGTTAAGGAATATTCTTACAAGAGAAGAAGCCATTTATTAATTACCAAACTGATAGAGCATTGATCTCAATGTCAGCATTTTTCATGTGTCCTACCAGAAGAATCAAAATACAGTTGTACCAGATCTCCACACTGTTTAGGAATTATAACAAAAAAACAAAAACTAGAGTTAGCTTTTATTCGTTATAAAAACAAGTTTTTTTAATAAAGCAGAATATTCATTGGATTAGCATGTAGCCACTATTTTTTTTAGTGCAAGCCATTGGATCAAGATCCGACGGCGGTCTTTAAAGGGTGGGTGGGCGATTCACGGCGCATACTTATGGAACTTATATATAAAAAGGTTATCACATTACACAACATTATTCATGCGAGACAATCCCTCCGTTCCATATTAATGGTCGTATTTGGTTTTTTAAATGATCTGATTTTAGCTCATGATGAAAATCTAAATAGAACTGTTAATATAGAATGAAGGGAGTAGTTAGTAACTGAACTAAGGACTTACCAAAGCATGATACCTGAAGAAACTGATAACTTAACAACAGGCCACACTTCAACAAAAGCCAACTTGGAGAAACCTGTCCAAGCCTCGGGACAGCCTCCACAGAAGGCATAAATCAGCTGCCCAAATATTGGTATCCAGCTAGCGATGATCATGGAGATCATGACGCCGGGAACACCCATCCCCAACTTTGCTGTGAGGACCCAACAGATGAAAGCGTGCAATGCAAGTGATAGAGCCGCCAGCCATGTGACGATCACGTTCTTGCTTTGGCACTGCAAGTACATTTGAAGGGTGAAGGAGAAGATGTAAGAGGCAACTACTGGGAGGTACCAGAGAGATATGACGTTTGCCTCCACAGCTATGTCGTCTGAAAGTATTGGGGCTGAAAACACAAAGATGGGTATAAGGGGGAGGAAGAAGACTGTCTCCACCAGCCATGACCTCTGTAGATAGATTCCAAGCATATGGTATTGTTTTGCTCCGAAGGCTTGTCCGCAGAGAGTTTCCAGCCCACTAGACATGCCCATCTGCATAAACATATTAGAGTCGCTAGTCAATTATACATATCACCACATATCAAAGACGGCTAACTAAATGGTACATGGTGTAGTTTATTTGCATGTTACTCTTGTGTCTGCATTTTATATGTTGAAGACATTTACGAACACAGTAAGTTGCTATTTACATACAAATATAGAACTCATAATACTCAACTCACTCCATATTCATAGCCCTATTTGGTCTTTCAAAATTTCCTTTTAAAAATAAGAAAAAAAGATAGTTTTTAAAAATCAAATTGGATTATTAATATGGAGTGGGGGGAGTATATAAAGGTAAAAGAAAGTTGTAGTAAGGCCCTAAACAACTATAGTGCATAACGATTTATACTAGTTCTGCATGGCAATCTAATTTCAGCTTCATATTTAAGGCCCAAAAGACTATATTCCCTCCATTTTAAATCTGCATGGAAATCTAATTTCCACTTCAAATTTGAATTAACAATAGTACATAATGACTTGTACTTGTACTCTTTCCACACGGAATTAATAGAACATTTAGTTTTTGGAAATGAACTAAAATTTACAACAATTGTTCTATTAATTCCAGCGGGAGGAGTACTATAAATGACTCAATTCTTATTATTAATTCAAAACTATTAAATAAATTGATTCTTATATGCAAGATTAACTTGAATTATAAGAAAATGGTAAACTAACTACTGGTGCGTTTGGATACTGATTGAGTGAAAACTTTCTGGCTGAAAGGTGTTGAAAATGCCAAAAAGTGTTTTGATACTGATTGAGCTGATAAGTGTTGTTGACGGAGAAAGGTAAAACTTTTCACCTATCAATCACGAGTGTGTTTGGAAACCGAAATGAGGAATTTCCACTCATGACGGTGAAAACTATAAAAAAAATTAGTAAATCACACCTAAAAGAGGAGAAAATACTGAATCTCATTCAAGTAAGCATCCACTTGAAATTTTTCTCCTTGTCACCTCATCACCTCCCACTGCTCTCTTGTTGCCACCACCGCCACCGCCCACACTACCACCACCACCACCACCACCACTACCGCCGCCCACTGCCATCACTCAAAATAGAAAATTTTCACCAGCTCCACCAAAAGCAAATCATACTTCATTTTTTTTTAGGTTCTCAACCACAAGTAACAAATTAGGAATCAGGCTGATTTTTAAAGGATGCCAATATGATTAATTTCAGGTTCTCAAACAGGTTTTTCACAATAAGAAAAATCACCTACAAATCACCCTGAAAATTTTCAGGCAGACATTTTTTTTCACATATATTTTATAAGTTAATGGAAGGGACAAGCTGGAGATAGTGATAGGGCGTACAATATATTTGTTTTGGCTCGTGGCGAATAATTTTTGGCAAAATTTTCAAACTTTAAAGTTTCGGCCTAAAATAATTGTAGTTCAGATTTCAGCGTGTGTTCGAACACATGATATCTGGTTGAAACCTGAATGTTGGGAATTATGGGTTGAAACACTGAACTTTGAGACCTTAGGACCAGAAATGCATTGGCCTCATTTTCATTTGATGTGTGACTTCATATAAAATGTATGGCTCTTCTTGCTGAATATTCCAGTCAACACTTTTTGCTACAATATTGCAATCGACACTTGCTTTTGTGAACTTGGACATAGAAATGGTCTCTGATAGAGCAAAATGGCTGCGCAAACCCATGTGGCCGATGATCCCACGCAAGTTGAATGAGTTTAGTGTAAAATTATGATTGAAATTATTAAACGATATATAGTAAATATAGTTCAAGTCTATGTGAATAAATCCAAGAAGACAGGTAATATCATTGAATTCCGTCAGTTTTTTTTTCTTTTTTCTGATAACTGAATTCCGTCAGTTGGTCAATGTACCGGTTAACACTTTAATCTCTCTTTAGGCATTATTCTTCTGTTTTCTTTTTTATACAAATAGCCTCTTGTCGAGAAAGTAACCAGTGGAACCTTCTACCAGGTGGACTGTGGGGAGCCCCATTTAGTTTCTAATACATACACTACTTAGACTGTGGGGAGCCCCATTTAGTTTCTAATACATACACTGTTATAAAGTTTCCTACTGTTACTGTCTTAAGGATGATATCTGTGTACCTTTGCAAAGATGATAATAAAACAATTAGAAGAAGTTGATGATCGAATCAAGCGAAACACTTTGTCCTTAAGACAGAATGCGCCCTCCCTACGGTGCTTAGGACTCGTGGGCGTCTGCCTCCCAGAATAAGACAATCAACCACGTACTGTAGGAGCCACAATGTGCAATGTTTTCACAGAAGAGAGGAGAAAAGGAGAAAGATCAAGTGTAGGAAAAATCCGTACAGGAAAACCCATTTTTTCAAGACTTTATAGAAATCCCGTTAAAGACCTGCTGAAAACGGACGCGCCCGTCCGTTAACGATCATAAGAAAATAAATCAGACCCATTTTAGTTGAACCAAAATAAATTAGAAAATTAAACCAATTGAATTTGTCCCAAAATAATATTATCTTATTGACCCAACCCAACCCAACCCGACCCGGCCCGGCCGGCCGCGTGTGCGAAGCAGACCGAACCGGCCGGATGGACGGCGGCGGCAATGGCACGCGCACGTGTGGGTTAGCCCACCTAGGTGTATGGGTTCAACATCTCTCTCCCCCTCAAAACTTCAAAGGCCTAACTTGGACCTTATATACCATCAACAACACCTTCTTTGTGTGGATGTGAGACTATTTATTCCTTCACCCAATTCACTCATTCATATCAAAAGTAAGTGGGTTTTAATATGGGTTATTATACCCACTTCCAACAATCCCCCATATGAATGAGAATTGGCTGGTTAACTATGCAAAATAATGCAGATGACTTGTGAAAGCAAATATTGAGAAGATCATGCTTGGGGGAAAGGTAGCTTTCGGCTTTACACCTTCCCTTGTGAAGACTATCGGGTTTACTGGCTAATCAGTGAACGCGATGTCTTGAACTGTTCAGCAGTTTGTGTAAACCAAAACAATAGAATTCACACAATCACTTCTCATACACACTGTGGTTCTCATGACTTTGTTCATTTCGGCCTTAAACAAACCTGGTTTTCATGAGTGCTCTAGAAGATTTAGCCTTAAAATCCTCATAAAAGTGGCCCCTTCACACTCATATAGGTGATTCTCATTAGGAGCATCCTGCAATATCCCACTTGAATTAAGTCAAGCTATGAGAACCATAAAAAGTAAGGCTTATCCTGATTAATTCAGCAGGCATCACTATCTCGTCATAGGAATGAGAATGAGATTTTATCTCCATAGTGATTCCCCTTGAATCCCCCACAATTTGGTTGTCCCTTTGAACCTAGATCTTGGGATCTCCAGTCAACTAGGTTGGGTTGCCATTATGGTAATTCTTAATGTATAGGCTTCAAGCCCATTCCTCTCGATGAATTGCTCACTTGTTCTTTGCTCAAACCCTTGGTAAGCGGATCCGCAATATTTTCTTTCGACCTAACATACTCAATAGAAATTATTCCACTAGAGAGCAATTATTTTATGGTATTATGCCTCTGACGTATATGTCGAGACTTACCATTATACAATTTACTTTGTGCTCTTCCTATAGCAGATTGACTATCACAATCGATACATATAGGTGGCACAGGTTTCTCCCACATTGGAATATCTTCTAAAAAATGATGAAGCCACTCAGCCTCCTCGCCTGCTTTATCAAGTGCAATGAATTCTGATTCCATTGTGGATCTTGCTATGCACGTTTGTTTAGAATATTTCCAACACACTGCTGCACCTCCAAGAGTAAAGACATATCCACTTGTGGATTTGGAGTCTCTTATATCATATATCCAATTTGAATCATAGTACCCCTCTAGTACTGCTGGATACCTTGTATAGTGCAGTCTATAGTTCAAGGTATATCTTAGATATCTAAGAACCCTAACTAGAGCCTTCCACTGGTCTTCCCCTGGGTTGCTATTATATCTACTCAGTTTACTTACTGAGTATGCAATGTCCGATCTCGTACAATTAATGAGATATATGAGACTTCTATTAATTTGAGAATATTGGAGTTGTGATATGCTCTCACCCGTGTTTTTGCTTAAATGCAATGTCACATCCACAGGTGTTCTCGCTGGATGATTATCATTCTCATTAAATTTGTTTAGGATTTTTGTAATGTAATGAGATTGAGATTATCATTCTCATCTTGTCGGACAGACGGCGGCGGCGGTGGTGCACGCGTGTGGGTTAGCCCACCTAGGTGCATGGGTCCAACATCTCTCTCCCCCACAAAAGTGGGGTGGCCCTTGGGCCTAACTTCAAAGGCTTAACTTGGACCTTATATACCATTAACAACATCTCCTTTGTGTGGATGTGGAACTATTTATTCCTTCACCCAATTCACTCATTCATATCAAAAGTATGTGGGTTTTAATATGGGTTATTATACCCACTTCTAACATACACTACTTAGAAAAATACTAGACAGTCAAATCTTGACATCTAGAATGCATTTCAACATGTTAAACATCCAATGGGCCTCCCCACCAGGGGTCCCCTCGAACCTTTCCACTAGATAATTTCTCCTTTCTATAGTACTTAAACAAGCCTGAAATTAAATGCATTTGAGAGAAGTCACTAACAAGCCTAAGATCGAGCGGCAACACAGTTGCCTTGTCAGCCCCTGGCCGCACTTCCGGAGGGGGAGTCGAGAAGAGTCACAATAAATGAATTTCTGGCCTTAATTTACAATGACGTCAATCGCAATTCCTTGTTGGGTTTCTACCTTGCCTCCCGTTCGATCCCCATCCACTTCGATCCTACCACCCCCGCCGTGAATGCACCCAATACACGCACAATGACGGGCAAGTCTCGTACGCAGGGCCTTGCCGAACCCACGAAGGGCTTGGATATCATTGGTAGCTAGACGCTAGATAGTGAACTGCTCTTGAAGTCCCATAACGTTTTCTTTGGCTATAGTGCATGGCCTCATTTAATAGCATGAACTGAAATGCCAGATATATAGATAGATGGATGCATAGATGCGGGAAGTGATGAAGTAAAAGAGGGAGAGAAAGCAAAGTACGCAATATGTAATATTCCCTCCGTCCCAGATTAATTGTCTGTATTGAAAATCAAAAGTTAACTAATTTTAGTTCATTTGGTATTTCCAATCCGGTCAATTTTATTTTATGAACTAATCCAGAGAGTTAATGGGAGACAAAGGGTGTATATTCGGGCCTGAGGTGAATTCCTGGTTGTCCCCTGCGATTGTAAAGGATTTGCATTGATGGCATGGACCCAAAGCTTGGGGTCCATGCCATCAATGCCTTGTGGTCCATGCCATCGATGCCAGGATGCTTACTGGTAGGCTGGTAGCACATCCCAAATGTCCTTTCACTATCCAGGAAATGCTTCTTGTACTTCATGGAGGCAAAAGGAACGAAGAACATACTCCTGGCTCTTAATTATCATTTTAATAAAACCTACAATATGTGATGAGCTAATGCACTTCTGGTGCTAATCGCAATTTTTTGCTTATAATTAGCGATCTTTGCATGAGCTAATGAGACCAAACAATAGTCTTAATAAGTACAGGTACACAACAAATTGGCCTTCAAAGTTGTGCGATCAGTTTGTGAAGCATGAAGAATCTCTAATGGTAATTGAATTGATGATACCACTAGAGCGAGAGAACAAAAGAGAAAGACGTACTGAGATGTGTACATGGGCTCAAGTAGCCTTAAAAGCTCAGCTGTCAAGTGACAGACTAATAACCAATCATCAGATCATGGAAAGTTATTTCTCATATACCGGCAATACTTAGGTAGTGGAGAAGATCCTGATACATATTATTCCCTCCGTCATGATTTAATAGATCTATCTGAAAAAATATTGATTTTTATTGGGTGATGGAAATCCCAACTAATGGGGGAAGACGATTTTCAAAATCCACTTAAATTGACAGATGTAGTATATAAATTGGCATAGTAATATTATGCAATGTATTAAAATGTACAATAGTTGCTTAACTTGCTTTATTGACTGAAAAAAGCTATGTACATTATTTCGAAGTGTTCATGATGTCACCAATGCAATCTCATGAGCTTATGCTTAGTAGAAACTAATATTAGTCTTTCTAGATGTTAATATGCATTTTTTGTAAAGTACTCTCTATTCGATTTTTTATTTCAGTATGTTAATACAAGTATATTCTAGTGATACTATGCTTGTCTAAAATTATTATTGCTGTTTCTAGATGTTACATTGTGAGAATATTTGTTTTTTGTTTTTTTTATTAACATACATGCTGAAAACACATTTTTAGACCAATTATATCATTTTAAGTATATATTGGATATATTTTTGCTATTCCATTTCTATGTCTCTAGCCTAACGATAAACTCCATCCATCCGGAATTATTATCACCATAAGGTTTTCCAAAATGAACTAATTTTTGGAGTATATGAGATACCGAACAGTACAAAATTAACAGGATCACTCTCTGTGTGTGTGAGAGAGAGAAAGAGAGAGAGATTCTCATTTGAGAATCACTGTGATCAGGAGAGAGGATTGAAGAGGGAGGAGGTAGAAGTCACAGTACATTACCAGTATTCCAATGGAGAAGCGAGCAAAGACATGGAAGACGAGTGCAAGTGCAGCCATGGGAATGTTGCCAATGCGACCAATGAAGGCCTGGGCAATGACAAACACCCCAAACATTGATATCCTTGTGAACACTGCCGGCGCTGCTACCACCCACAGCTTCTTCAACTCCACCCATACTCTTCTCCACACATTTCCACTTCCCTCAAGCAAACTCCATTAAAGAGTGATTAATGGAGTTTCTTTCATTGTTAAGAGTTTATTACCACCAAAAAAATTTCAGATTCCTTCGAGGAAATTGCCATTGAGATACCTCTTAGTAAATTGACGATTGGCTATTAAAGGGCCAAGGAAAGCCCAGCAACCCAAGTCTCTATTAGAAGTTCTTCTTCTCTTTCTTATTTTGAGGGAACAATTGTTCCAACAGCTCTTGCGGCTGAGATGTTACAATTTAGATTGTGTTATATGATTCAACTTCTTTTCAAAATTATTCAAACATGCAAAACACTTTATCATATTATCATGCCCCAAATTTTCCTGGACACATCGGAGTGCAAAAGACTTATAATTAAAAGATGTCAGGATCATTGGGGATGTGATGGGTAACCATGGCATTAGTCACACAATCATTAAAAGACAAGTAATTGAATATTAATTGTAACACCTGAAAAAGAAGTAAGTATATTAAAACTGAAATTTGACCTTCTTAATGTTTGATTTGATTATGCTTGCTTTATAGGAATTAAAGTGATGAGAAGAGCTTTCCAACGCCACCAACTATGCACGATTTGGAGTTCGGAGTGAAAAGATATGAAAAATTGAATTTTGTTTGGGCGTGGCTGCGATTGATCGCCAGAACAAACGATCGAGCGACAAATGGAACCCATCGACTGCTTATCAAAACGATCGATCGTAGTTACTGTGATTATTGATTATTTTGTTTTGGAGGAAACGATCGATCGGTAATAATTGCGATCGATCGGCTGTAACGCGGTAGTTTAGAAAAAGGCATGCGATGATCGATCGCCATATCACCGATTGATCGCCAGTTGAGGTTTTACGATTTCTAGCTTATTTTTGTGATGGATTTGCATGAAAAAAATGCTAAATTCCAACTGGACTTAAATTGCACGTCTTAGAAAGATCTTGAGGTCTTCTCATTGGTGGGAAGTGTCCATGATATGGAAAATTGGTTTAAGAAGGGATTCTCCTTAAACTCTATATAAACCCTAGAGAGTTGGCTTGTGTTATTAGAAAACCTAGCCCTAGAACGTCCAATGACCTTTTCCTTCTCCTTCCCATGTTCACCCACCTCGTATAAGGCTTCTTCGTGTGGGAGTTTTGCAAGAGCTTGGAGCGGGAGCTTTGGAGGAAGCGGAGGAGACAAGCAACGCATAAAAAGGCAGAATTTTCGGTGAATTAAGAGTAGGATGGTTTTTTCCCTTTCTTATCTTCTGTTATATGATATTTATAAGTGTTTTGATTTAGTACCTTAGAGTATTGCTTTGATTCTTGTGAGATGAATGAATTGTGTCATTATTTCTATGCTTAGTGCATCATAATCATATGTGCATTCATGCTGTGTCTAGATGGGAATTCACACCTAAAGTCTGATGCTTTATTAATTTTCTAGAGACTAGAAGTTCTGATATTGCTTTGTTGACCATGATCCACGTTGAGTTTTGTGTCTTAATGTATGTCTTGTATTAATTGTCTTATCTGGGATGTATTAATGTTTAAAACTGTGTTATATGTAAAGGAACATGAGAAAGGGGTGTACTTTAGTAATTCCAGATAATCCTAGGGTCTGTAATTGGTCTAGGAGGGGAGTATATGGTCTGTTAATGATATATTATCATCTATAAGTATTACTGTACAAAGCACAGTAGCCGTCGGAATAGGACTGTTGTGCAGGAGGCACTGAGCTGAATCTAAGAGAAAATACTAAGTATACAAATAACATCATGGAATATGATATGATAATAATTAACGTGTAAATACTAGTAATTAGACTATATACTTATAGAATATCACTGTAAGAATTGAGTTAGAAGTAATCTAATTAGGAAGGGATAATCCTTTGGACAAGTGATTTATAACTATCTACCTTGAGGCGTTGATGTCGGTTTGATATTCTACTTGGAATTCAAATCATCTAAGATTCTTTAGTTTTTTATCTCTGATATTTGTATTATAAAATTCCAATGCGTATGAGGAATTCCTATCTAGGGCTGAACATGAAAGACATGTATTGATTGTATGGTACTCCTTGGGTGAGTTGTTATTATTCGAAGTGTTTAGATTTTCTTGTTATACCAAGAGTGAATTACATGCCTTTAAGAAACTTGTTATTCTATGCTACTCCAATGAGTGAGATATTTGTTGGCCAAAGACCTTGACACTTCTATTCATACTCCGTGAGAGAGTCTATTCTGGTAAGAGATACCTTATAACCTTAGAGTGTTGTGACCTCTATTCCTTTGAGATGCTGCTCATATTGATTACATGATTGTTTCTTCCACTGGAGATCTTACGAGACTCTCCCCATGGTGGATTTATAGTATTCTCAATTAAACCATTGCTAGATTTTGTGAGGTCACTTATATTTGGAGTTGCGATTCCATACTGCCCGAAGGGAAGCACTATATGTACGTTAGAATGTTGACATTACGGAATGTCTTCAGTCTCCGCCTTTCTTGTCCGTAAGCACTGGTGGGGCCAGTATCCTAGATGCATGGCAGGGTTCCAAAAGAGGACTCCTAGGGTGGTTCTGGTATATTATTTTAGTCACTTGCGAGCGACCAGTTTAGCGAGCAGAAATTGTAACTCCTTTCACTTTAGATGTCTAGAGCCTTTGATATAATTGTTATTTTCTCCTTACACATTTGATTGTTAGGAGCCTTATTAGTGTTTTCTATACCTGCGAGTTGGAAATTATTGTTGACTAACCTTTCAGGTATGTAGACCTTGGTTCAGTCCAGATGTTGTGGAATATTCCTAACCCTGTGTCATTCTTATTCTCCTCGTACTACTTGTTTTAATTCAGTGGGTTTTTATATCCTACTGAGTGTTTCTATAAAATATTCATACATCCTCTGATGCAGGCGCAAAAGAAAATTGAGATCAGAAAGTCGCAGGATTAGGAAGGCAATCGCAGGAGCCGTGAAGAGTTTTGGAGCTTATTTAGTTATTTGTTCTTGCTTTTTGATTGATGCTTATGACATTATCAGCAACTGTGTGCCATGGACTTATAGCTTTATTCTATTTAAGTTTTATTGAAGAATCATTACTGGATTATTATTAAGTAAATTCATTTTATATTATTCAATAATGTCTGTTATTGTATCACACTGATTGTGGGCATAATCGGTTACACATCCTTTTGAGATGATTGTAATCGGTGGTGAAATCGACTGTTCGGTCGCGTGCCCAGGATCTCTACTTCGAAATATATCTCATTTGTTGGCTTCCGCACTCCGATCGAGGTATGGGATTTCGGGACGTGACATTAATAACCTGAAAATGAACTATCAATTAAATAAAAAGTAAACATCGTACCTTTAATAAAATTCATACTAATCAATCCTTGGCACGTAGACCATTATTTCAAAGTTTATAAAATAACTTAAATAATTAAATCTTCTAACTTCCACTTTGTGATCTTCAAGTCCAACTAAATTCCAATTTACTCTCTGTCTTCACTTACATCACAAGTTGCATGAGTATTCTGAAGAAATACTCAGTAGAAATAGTAGTAAAGTTTTAGATGATCACAAGGGAAAGAGTTCAAATAAGAAATAATTGTGTTACGCCCCGGGCACCGCCCGATCCGAACCGAAAACGGTCCAAGAGTTGAACCGGCACACAGGGGTGACGTTAAAAGATATAGCGGAAGACTTATGCCCCTCTTTCGGGCGGTCTCACTAACAGAGTTATGCATAAAAAGTTTTGAGCAAGAGTAAATAAGAGGAATAAATGTAGAATCTAACTCAAAGTAGATCGACAAGTCATTAAACCAACAAAATACAAATTTGAGCCAACACACCAGCTCGAATCAAAAGGGTCTACAAGTCTCAACATATCAAATATAACAACTGTAAAAGATAAACTATTCAAGTCTAAGGCATCCACGCCCAATCCCGCTCTCTCTACGATTGCTCCTCAAATAGAG
Source organism: Houttuynia cordata (assembly GCA_039654745.1). Lineage (NCBI taxonomy): Eukaryota > Viridiplantae > Streptophyta > Magnoliopsida > Piperales > Saururaceae > Houttuynia > Houttuynia cordata. The sequence goes on from CM077503.1 coordinate 65,416,385, forward strand.
AATCATGTCCGTCTGCGTGTTGCACCATGCAGCCCCAAAACAAAATAAAGAAAGAGGGGGGAGTATATAACTCAGTAATAGTTTTTATATAATTGACAATAATCAGAAATCATAAGGCATCATAACATAGCTAAAAATCCCTAATCAACATGATTATCCCATTATCTAGTGATGCATGTAATACACATCATCTTGCATAACCGTATCACATTCACATGCTATCATATCGCGCATCCATCAGATAATCCTGCATAATGATATCTCATTCACATACTTTCATCTTTATCAGGCATTCATATCTCATACATTCACCCTACATAACCAAAGTAGCCCAGCTTGGCACATTTATGCTTTCACATCTCAAAATTTTACCCTGCATGTCCAATGTAACCAAAACATGGTACAATCATGCATAACATCGCAATAAGCATATATCATCACAACGGTGAATGCCTCCATCAAGGAGTAACACAATCTGCTATAAAGGTAGGACACAATCAAGGCCCGAAGGCGTATCATGGTCTGGTTCCTACACAGGAACAAGGGGGTGGTCAATCCCAACGTGCTGCTCGCCCTGGACAATCCTGGCCAAGGATGCCCGAATCTCAAATAGAGAAACTAGAGCAGGTGTGTTTGCCCTGGGTAGTCTTCTGCGGTGGGGGAGAGCCCGAATCTCATCCTGAGAAACTAGAACACGTGGTAGCTGGTGCACAAGAGCCTACCACCCGGGTGCTCTGTGTCCGGTTTTTGACCTCTCAACTCCGCAAGGCGAGTCCATCCCTCACCCCCACGTATCTCAATCAAACTCAACCCGGGGAGTGAACCTGTTCCAGGAGGGAACTAAATCGAAAACATGTCCTTTCGGACCAACCAAGTTTCGATTAATCCATCGATCGATTAATTCGGCATATAATCTCACACATTGCATACAATCGATTAATTCCGTTAAACAACGATAAAACTTCATCCATGAAGTCCGATACATGATGCATGCTATCATGGTACATCCGTGAGCAATCCTACGTGGGTTCCAACACATGGAACGTGCTCCCAATCCATCCCCTCATGCATCATAATCAAAGTATATATCAGCTACAATATCATGATAAACTCTCAAATATGTGTATGTTCATGCACATTCTAATCACATGGCAATATGCTTTTACATAACCTCATAAGACATTAAATGCATTCTTAAATCCCATTTCAAATCACAATTCTCGATAAAACCATACTTGACATAAAAGAGCACATCTCATAGTTTACAATATCATACTTCGCCGAAAACATGCTTATTCACAAGGATTTCACCATGATATGATTTTAATATCAACATGTATCATTATCAACATGTGCAACAATATCACATACCATACTTAGCTTAATCCATCCATGTAGAGTTGAAGGCTTACTCCTACAAGTATGCTCTTTTACCATATAATAATCCATAACATGATCACCTCAATTACTCATAAGCCATATGATCTACACATGAATTATAGATTTCATAAGCCATTTAACCAATATTTATGTTGGTGTTTGATTAGAATTAGGTGTACTTTAATGTAATTTTTGGTTTTTATAGGAAAACAAGAGTAAGATGCAATAATAGGGTAAAAAATAACCATAATATTTGAATCTTCATAACTTTGTACACAGATATCAGATTCGATTAATTCAAAGTTCATATTAAATTTCAAGAAGTCATCTTTCCAATGCCACCAACCACGCTCAATTCGGAGTTCGGAGCAAAAAGTTATAATCATTTGAAAATTGGACTGTAAATCAAAACCAAAAAGATGATCGCGGGTCATCTCTCCTATTTTCAAAATTTAAAAAACCGAGACTCCATTAACACATCTTGAAAGCCTAAATACATGTCTCAAACATTAATAAAAACCCATCAAACATTTTAGAATATATCCACATATCATTCTAAGATGAAACCCTAAGAAATCATAGCAAAAGATTAACATTTATTAAACCCACAATTAGAGCCCTAAACAAGAACACTCATTCAAGTAAAAACCATTAAAACAAGCCATTCACTACCCAAAACTAAGATTGAAGAACCCATTACCTTGATTTGATGAGAGAAACCTTGAACTACCTTGAACACCTTTCAAACAAAACGATTTTATATTAACACTCTATTAATCATTATTAAGCTTTGAAAAATAAATGCTAAACCTTAGATCTAGGGCCTTTTAAAAACATAGACATATGATTTTGAAGATTAGGCCTAGTAGATAAGTCTAAAATAGTAGTTTTTATGATTTCAAATGGATTAAAACATTGAAAGAATCAAGATTAAGAAATGATTAAAAAAATTTTAAAAAAAATAACAAAGATTAGGCTAAATACATTTAATCCCTTCCTCTTTAAGCAAAGGGAAAGAGGCTCCTAATTCTCTTAGCTAAGCCTTTTTCCCAAATAGAAAAAGGGCACAACACTTTCCTTTTATAGAAAAATTTAGGGTAGCCCTAATTAAAGTTTGGGGTAAAAATAAGGTTTTTGGCTAAAATTGGATAATTTGGCGATTATAATATGAAATTAAGTCCAGAAAATTCTAAAAATTTGTATAATGACTTTCTATAATGTTTGGGGCGTTTTGGTCACAAAAACCTAATTTTGACGGCGGGGCCCGCCGGGGTCCCATCAAACCCTAATTTTGGAAAATTAGTGAAAAATCTGAAAAATTCCAAAAATGCAAGTTTGATCTAAAATCACTTGAAACTCATTATTGTGAAATCAATTTTGATTAAAACCATTGTAAATTCATTTATTTTCGAAAATAACCGAGTTAAATCGGAAATCACTTAAACCACTCGATTAACCAATGACTAATATTAAAATAACCTAGTTCAAAGGTTAGGGTCCTTACAAATTGGACATTGGAAGTTCCATAAACAGGAATCAAAATAGAACATTAACAATACCAATGATTTCATCAAATCCATAACAACATTAATGTAGGTACCTACCCGAATACCGTAGGGGTTTTCCCTTTGAAACCCTGCCATTTATCTAGGATACGAGTCCATCGGTACTCACGAATACAATGGACGGAGAGTATCAGACCTTCCGTAATGTGTAACTAGCATAAAAAATGCACGTATATGTCTCCCTTCTTGGGCGGGAGCCTCACGAGGTTCCAAAAATGATTGGAGATCTCGCAAGATCTACATGACTAATACGAGCATACTATGAGTTCACTTGTTGGAGAGCATCGCAAAGTCTCTTGTGGAGAATAACGCAATCACTGGTGCACAAAATTAGAGGTGTCACAAGATCCCATAGAATCTAACTTTCTTGGTTCCAACCAGAGACTTAATAGTAGACAAAGACTGAAGTTCACAACAATACAGATATGTAACACACGAGTAGGATTTGCATAAGAACTCTTAATCAAGAACTACTGAACGGCTTACTCCATGATGTCAAGAATTTAGTTTGGCAAACAACGCAATTGAGTTATAATAAAAGAATTAGACCAAGAGACAGAATAACAAAAAAGTTCTACATAGTTCGAAACGGTTGATTGACATGTATGGTTTTGGCCTTGATAACTCAGCTAATTCTAAGAGAGTCTTAATTGTAATTTAACATTGTTCAACAACTTTCTACCCGACACTTTCACATTACCATGATTTACTATTAATCATAGTTTAAATAGTTTTTAAAGGAATGAATGTTTTGTTCTGAACAAAACAGTGAACTAGACAGACACCACGATTAGTATAAGTGGATTAAAGATTTTTCATTTTTATTATATATGCCCCTATGAGTCTAGATTCTTAAAATTTTGACAACATATTTGTAAGATTTTTTTGAAATTAGTTACGAATTATTTTATACAGGTCATCGACACAGAATTAGTTCTGGCCGAGAGCACTGTTATGCACTCAGACTTAACTGACAGTTCTTATTATCATTTCTTAACAATACCTATGGGTAATTTTTATATGAATAAGACTTTCTTACTGTTGTACCTCTACTGAATTGTTAGTATGATAGTAATGTGACACAAATCGGTAATTTCGTTGCCTACAACCTAAGTAAGGCTATTAAACAACAGGAAACACAATCGGACATATGGGACAACTAATCCCGAACATGAATAGACTCTGCTATAGTAGACTGATGTCTAACAAAACATACGACTGACTGACTAGTAAAATTTTGGGATAAACGAAGTGGTAGTCCCATGATAGATGTCCAATATTGACTAGAATTAAACAATCAGAACATCAGGATAAATGGTTTTTTTTGCAACAAACCATATCATGATTTTTAATGCAAACCATGATTACTATACAGGTGGAGAAGGCAAGAATCGGCTCGACAAATTTTTACTGCCCAAGGAAGTGCAATCAAATTAATGATGAGGCAACAACGCAAGCTTAGGTCACTAACCGGGCAAAGCAGTGGACAAAATCAGCTTGAGGCAATTTTTATAGACCAAAGAGTGAAGAAAATGAGATGGAGTTTCACTACCAAGTGCTAAGAAGTAGCAATGAGGATAAGAAGAATGAAGGTTGGAAGACAAAGAATTACACACATGCCTGTGCGTACTAGTTAGTTATGTCATTGAGCAACAACTATCATTGATGATGTTATTCCTTCAACTCTTTTCTGTTGGACTTCATTGCTTGGTCAATTGTTTTGTGGAACAAAGAAGGAATTGAGCAAGGAAAAAAACCATGAGAGATTTTGTTGATTAAACCTCTTTTCCCCCATGAGTGAACTATTAGCTGGTGAGTAGAAGGTGTTAGTTAACCGCTTTTTCTAAAATCTCAAAGAAGCAAGAAGAGAAATTGCATTTTCCACTACTTGGACATGCTTAAGCTTTTTTATTTTTTTGCCATTGTGTCTCACAATGCCCGGTCCCAAGTTCGGGGAAAAGGAGGAGGGTTAGCGTCAGGTTGACAGCCGGCTGTAAAAACTCCGTCAATCTCTATGGATCTTACACCAAACATTCTAGCTAGAGCTAGGGCGTTCCCTGGAAGCGACGCGTTGTGCCAAAACCCGGGTGCAATGATAAGTAAGTAAGGGTTGGCTAGGGCATTCCCTGGAAGCGACGCATTGCAACAACGCCCGGTTGCAATAAAAAGTGGGCAAGGGTTCTCGCGTTGGTCTGGACGGGCGCGAGTAAAGAAGCTAGTCCATGAGCGTAGGATTAGATTGGCATTGTGGAATATTGGGACGTTAAAGGGTAAGGGTATGGAGTTAGTAGAAACACTCAAGAGAATGAGGGTTAACATAGCTTGCTTGCAGGAGACTAAGTTTGTAGGAGTGAAGGCTAGGGAGTTGGGGGAAGGCTTTAAACTAGTCTATGTAGGTAAAGTGTCAAATAGGAATGTGGTGGGTATAGTGGTGGATAAGGACTTGAGATAAAGTCTTGTAGGTGTCAAGAGATTTAGTGATAAAATTATATTAGTGAAGCTAGTGTTAGGGGATTTTATAGTTAATGTTGCTAGTGCTTATGCACCTCAAGTAGGATTAGGAGAGGACCTTAAGAGGCAATTTTGGGAGGAAATGGACTTAGTATTGCAAGGGGTACCTAACGGGGAAAATGTTATTATAGGAGGCGACTTAAATGAGCACATAGGGGCGAAGAATATAGGTTTTGAGAGGGTGCATGGGGGTACGGTTTTGGGGAGCGTAATGAAATGGGAGAAACTATTCTTGATTTTGCAATAGCAAACGATCTAAATATAGTAAATACCTATTTCAAGAAGAGAGAAGAGCATCCAATAACTTCAAAGAGTGGATCGCACAAGAGTCAAATAGATTTTTTCTTAGTTGGAAGCGAAGACAGAACTAAGTGTAAGGATTGTAAGGTTATACCCGGTGAACCTATAGCACTTCAGCATAGATTAGTTGTTTTAGATAAAGTGGAGCCTAGGATCAAGTGGTGGAACTTGAAAGGTGAGATGCTCAACACTTTTGTGGAGAGGCTGAGGTTTGAAAGGGATTGGAACTTAAATGAGGAGCCAACAATGATGTGGGGAAGCATGGCTAAGTGTATTAAAAAAGTGGGAAAAGAAGTACTTGGTGAAGTGAGGAGGAGAGTGGACGTCAAGAAAGAAACTTGGTGGTGGTGTGAGGAAGTCCAAAGAGTCATAAAGGAAAAGAAGGGCTTCTTTAAGGAGTGGCAAAAGTGTAAAAATCAAGAGAATTAGGAAAGATATGTTAAGGGAAAGAGAGTGGCTAAAAAGATAGTGAGTGAAGCTAAATTTAAGGCGTTTGATGACTTATATAATAGGCTAGGGATGAAGGAGGGGGAGAGGCACGTTTATAAGTTAGCCAAGTTAAGGGATAGGAGGAGTAGGGACTTAGAGCAAGTTAGGTGTATTAAAAGTGAAGATCAAAGGGTCTTAGTGAAAGATGAGGAAATTAGGGAGAGATGGCGTGAGTATTTTGAGCATTATTGAATGAGAATTATAGTAGTGGGATAGAGTTTGAGTCTAGTCTTGTTAAAGAGATGACTTATTAGAGATTCTCCATAGAGGAAGTAGGTGCTGCATTAAGGAAGATGAAGAAAGGCAAGGCTCTAGGGCCTGATGGAATTCCTATTGAAGTGTGGAAGACACTAGGAGGTGTGGGCTTAACTTGGTTGACTAATTTGTCCAACAAGATTTGAAAGTCTAAGAGGATGCCAGAGAAGTGGAGGAGGAGTACCCTCATACCCTTGTATAAAAATAAAGGGAATGTCCAAAGTTGTACCAACTATATAAAAGTTATGGGGCATACTATGAAATTATGGGAGAGAGTATTAGAAGGGCGTTTGCGAAAAGTTACTAAAGTATCAAAGAATCAATTTGGTTTCATGCCAGAGAGGTCAACAACGGAAGCTATATTTTTACTACGGTAGTTAGTTGAGAGGTACAGGGATAGAAAATAAAACCTCTATATGGCCTTCATAGATTTGGAAAAAGCCTACGATAGAGTGCCGAGAGAGCTTATTTGGAGTGTTTTGAAGAAGAAGGGTGTCATAAGAGGTTATATAGATATCATAAAGGATATGTATGAAGGGGTTGTGACTAGTGTGCAGACTATTGGGGGGAAACTAAGGAGTTTTCGGTTATGGTAGGTCTTCATCAAGGGTCAGCCTTAGGTCCATATCATTTCGTTTTATTTATGGATGAACTTACTAGTCATTTGCAAGATAATGTACCTTGGTGTATGCTTTTTGCAGATGATGTAGTTTTAATTGATGAGAGTAAAGTAGGTTTAAATACGAAATTAGAATTGTGGAGACTAAGAAAGCAATGAACTTTAACTAAACTAAGCCAGAATTTATCAATATTGAGATTTCCGAGGCTTCGAATCCACCACAATAAACTAACGTATCTTTTCTATCTCTCTTTTAAATAAATATTTCCAATTAGCTAGCATATTCCTCTCGGACATATACTTGTCAACTCAAAATATAGTGCTCTCCTCTCGGATGTAACACATAAAATAATAAAAACATAGAATTGTGATCTATCTCTCTTGAGTATAAACCAATGAAACTTTATTGATATCTAACACCTCAGTCTACTCACGTTCCTCTCGGATACGCAAGTATTCTTCCGATTGAAACTCACAAGAATTCACTCTTGTCTCTCTTGAGTACAAAGAACAAACCTTTAATGAAATAACAGTGATTATACAATAAAATCTATACACCAACTAGAGTAAAAATATAAGATGAGATAAAAGAAACTACACAACCAGATTATTGGGCTTCATCTACACCTTGGAAAAGTGTTTAGCCTTGCATTAGGAGAGAAATCACCATCATGTTCTTCATCTTCTTCTCTCCATTGCACTAGCCTCTAATTTAGCTCAAACGTGGTCTTTAGATTCTCCAAAAGTTGCCCAAAACGTTCTCCCTTAAGACCTATTTATAAGTTTGAAAAGAAACTGCGAAATTTCCTTCCAAATCTAAGTCAAAATAGGTCAAAATCGCGTTTTCCATCTACGGCGATCGATCGGCACTATTCACCGATCGATCGGTTACTGTTCATAAAATTTTTTCAGTAGATACGATCGATCAAACGGAGACGATCAATCGTGAAAATTTCGATTTTTTTCTCAGACGATCGATCGGTTAATATTCATCCTACAGCACAATTTTCCAATGGTCGTAACTTTTTTCTCCGAACTCCGAATTATGCGTGATTAGTGGCGTTGGAAAGCTGACTTCTTGAAATTTAACATGAGATTTGAATTAGTCCAATCAGAGATACACACATGAAGTTATGAAGGTTTAACCATTAAAGTTATGTTTCACCATATTTTTGCATCTTTGCTCTCATTTTCCTACAAAACCAAAAACTATATTAAAGTAGCACTAATTCTAATCAAACACTAACATAAACATAAGTATAGGAGATAATAAAATGCATATTTTATGTATAGATCAGATACATGTAAACGATGCTAAAAGCGGGAGAGGGAGACCTAAGAGAACTTGGATGGAGTTAATAAGAAAGGATTTGACTTTACTATCTCTTACAAAAGAGGTAGCCCAAAATAGGCTGGAATGGAGGAGTAAGATCCATGTCGCCGACCCCAAATAGTTGGAAAAATGTGCTACTTGATTATGATTATGATTATGATTATGGGTGACTACCTTCCTAAGCTTTTTGATACCCTGTTACCATTTCTCTTAAACTAATAAATGCATCAACACGAGTCTAACACAAGGCACATAAGAGAATAAAATAATGGTATCCCATGATCCTTCTATTATTTTTTTCCACTCAACAATGAAATAATCCATGAAGCAGTGTCAAGACTACAAAACCACAAAGATTTTTAACATGTGAATCTTCTTCATGTGATCCCAAGTCCTCAACTATATGGCTAGTGGGGATGAAATTCACGAGTTTGAATGGGAGATGCCTGCAAATCACAACAAGGCACTATACCATCTTCAAATTCGACTAATTCTCCTACCAAAACTTCATCATGGCCATGAATACGAGCAATTGTTGAAATATAAAATAAAAAAATAAGATTTTCACTTCCTAATAGCATTTGAGAAACTTGGTTATCTTACAACCAAATCATCGCGTACTTGATGTGCGGTCCAAGTATTCACAAATGACAATGTTGATTTCCTTATTATATTCATGATGATTGTATTTAAACCAATTCCTTTTTTAGCTCCTCGCGTTCGGAAGTTTCACTTCTTATTACACCAAGATTCAGCTTTGGTTTTGACTTGATTGAAAACATTACCAAACATTATTATACGGATAAAAGTAATTATTAGATTCTCTCTAATATGACTAAAAGTTAAGGAAACATTCAAAGCTCCCAATTCCACCGAACATTCAACTCTACTGAACATTCTCCTTAGAATGGTTTCTCCTTTTGCATTCTTATTTGAAGTGACATAACAAAGAGAAAGTTTTTTTGTTGCGAAGCAATTGATCTAAAAACATCCAAATTTATTCTCATGAAGCCTCTCTACCTCCTATGTGCTGCTTTGAATGCACAGACATGAAACAGAGTAGGTAGGTAAACCCTGCTTGCCACACGGCTAAGGATGAATGTGTAACTAGATGACTGAATTGCTACCAAGCAAAAGCAACTGGCTGGAAAGAGTTTCAAGTTTATTTCATCATTGACCTTAGCCGAACTGAAGAAAGGAGCACCAACTGAATTCCCAGGACCATGGCATTACTTAACTAGGAGTTGTACTGTTTTGCTTTTATCAACTAAATGAGACAATTAACATCAGATGAAGGACATTTGACTATATATATGATGCGCATATATTACCAATGATTAGTCAAGAAAGTAGGCTGTTAATCACTTCTCCTAAAAGCTTAATCTGTTATGTAAACATAAGCATTTATGTTAATATTTCCTCACACGTGAACACTCCTTGACACTTTCGAGTACCACTAAACTTACGGCTTTCCTCTATTGTCGTGTTAGTTAACCACTCCCACTTCTTCTAATAGATAAAAAGCTTTAGCTCAATTCTTTTAGCAGAGGTACTTAATTAACCAAATCTATGATCAGCCTTAAAATTATAAACCAAAGCATTGTCCTAATCTTCAGCTGCATACTTCTATCATCTATGCTTCGTTAGTTGGTTAAAATTAAGTAAACTTAGTAAAGTTCTAGTTTACCTAAATGAAACTACTGAAAAAGAAAAGAAAAAAAAAACGAGAAAAGAGTACAAAGATGGTGGTCATTTAAGACTAACCACGGGGTATTGGTGTGAATTGTGATGTCCAGTGCGCAGTTTTGAAGGAGAGGTCCTGAGCTCAAACCCGTGCTCAGTAGGCTACCCAGAGGGATGATTTAGCTCTGGGGGCTGTGTATTACACCTGAAGGAATTGGCGGAATTGGCGGGCTCCCATATCATATTAGTTAGGACAAGAAGGGGCAAAGCAACAACCGACTCACCCTATCCCACCGCCAATTCCTTCAGGTGCATACACAGCCCACACAATACCCACACGCATATTAATCCTGTAATAGGCTACCCTTGAGTAGCGCTCATACCATATTACAAGTTCTGTAATAAACCAGAAAGTGAAGATAAACTCTGAAGCTTTCTGAACGTCTTCACAACCAAGCCGCCAAATTCCCAAGTGCCACGTGAAATCAATCTTCCCCAACAACACCTACATCACATAAGGATGTTGAGTATAAAAATATTCAGTGGGATACCGTAACACAATCATCAACATAAAAATAAACTAGGGTTTGCATTAATATTTTATACAACCTATTACAGGATTTCACTTGAATTATTTTATTAATCTTTTAAGCAAAATCTTTTATTGTTTCTCAAGTTCATCTTCAATGATTAAAATCTTTGTCCCATATAGACAGACTCGCTGAATGTCATTCTTACATGACAGACAACACGAAAATACCGCGACTATTATTCTAGCTACTATCGGTAATCCCTGCACACCCTTAACCCTTCAAGGGTGACTGCCTCGCCCATTCCTTACCTTAGAAGGTATAACCGTCGGAAGGGTCTGGTTCCACATCAGCTCTTGGACTCGATGTGGGTCGGGAAAAGGCAGCCTTCTAGGATGCTAGCATCTCCAATGTGCACAATAAACCACCTAACATCAATAGCTTTAGGGTGGGTGCAGAGCTTCTACCAATGAGAAGATGCAGAAGCTCTCTAAAATCCATAGAGAAGAGGCAACAACTTAAGCCTGACCAATAGAATATGTAATACTCTAACTCTAAAATCCATAGAAAGATGCAAACATGAGCCAAAATAATATTTAAATGCTCTCTCTAATATCTATAGAAAAATATAATAGCTTAAACCTGGCCAATAGAAGTTGGTCCTCATCAGGTACCACTGACACAGAGCTTCCACCAATGGGAAGATGTAAATGCTCTCTCTAAAATTCATAGAGAGATATAAACCAAACGGGCAGAGTTTCAACAAATAGGAAGATGCAACACAACCCCAATCAAGAGACCCTTAACGAGTATCATGGTATTACTAATATGAAGCTCTCTTAGGGTTATCGTCGAAGATAGTCGGAAATGGCTGGAGGTCGCCAAAAGTTGCTAGAGGTCTACCCAGCACCTACATCCTCAACCTCCTCTACTGCTCCTTGCCTACAGTGCTCCCACCACCCAACTCCGCCCCCACCTTCGCTGCCTCCTTCGACAAGAAGTCAGCTAACTTTTAGATGCTCGACATGATCGGTGAGGTAGCACACACTATAACAAAATTGGCTATTAGCGACGGTTTTATTTCTGTCGCTAAAAAATCGTAGATAAAGATATATTTTTACGACAGAAAATGACCCGTGGATAAAAGTATAACATTTACGACATATTTTTACGGAAGAATACAAACTGTCGATAATAATATCTACTCTCAACGGTTTATCATTCGTAGTTAAAAAATCCGTGAGTAATATATATATTATCCACGGTTTTTTATCGTTGGTTAAAATATCCGTCGTCAAACCCTATTCCTTTAAAAAAAAATACCGTCGCTAGATGCCTCCTTTTTACCCCACATCTAAAGAGTTGTAGCCGTCGTATCAACATCGTACGGCTTTGCCGTAAAAAAACTGCGGCCGTCGGATCAACCTCCTTGTTTTAATTCTAGTCAGCTTGCCGTCTGTCTATTTTCCCCCGATCGTCTCTTCTCGCTTTGCCCCTTCAGTTTGCCCTAGTCTCCATTTCTCCACCATCGCCTCATTTGGCCCGAGCCCGTGCGCTTCTCTCCCAGATGGTTCAAGCTCTCATTGGAGTCGCCAAAGAAGTCCGGGATGGCCCTATTTCCATTCGCCGTTTCGCGGAGAAGTTCACCAGGGAGGTGACGTCTCCGGCTGCCGGTATCCTTCCCAGCTCTCTTTCATTCCCTCCCCAAGTTCAAGGGCCTCCTCCTTCCGTGGCATCCGGGTACAGCATCTCCACCCACTCTGCGTCCCGCCGGCGGGAGCTAGAGCTGCGGGGGTGGTGATGATGGCCAAGAGAGAGGAGCTCAAGGATATCCATGCCAAGACGACAGAAGAGATCAATGAGGAGATTATCGACCTCAAGGGGGAGCTCTTCATGCTTTGTCTCCAGAAGTCCGCCCGCAACGAGTTAAATGAGATGGATCTGTGGTCTTTAGGTATGAATTTTTTCCATAAAGTTCCTCCTTTTTTGATTTGCAGCATGTTGCTTATTTGGAGGTGCGATGTATGTGCACTTTGTTATAGGATTAGAAGTCGATTGATTATTATATGCGGTAGATTTTATTCAGGGTTTAGGGATCTGTACGGTGGAAGTGAAAAGAGCTTGTTTTTTGTCTAATTGAAATCTAATTTGCCATGTAATCTAGTTTGTTTTTTGTTTTTGTCTATATATAAAAACCCTTGACTGATTCAAGTATGACAAAAATCCGTCTTTTGTACATTCCAGAAGTTGACCTGCTGTGTCAGAAAGTTCTGAATGTTGGTGATTACAGATTTTAGTATAAAGATCAATTAGACTTAAAAATAGCTGAATGTACACCATGGCTTTTCCTAATGATTTTTCCATAACAGAAGGATCCAGGGCTCATGATGAAACATCAGAGCACTTTAGAGGTTCATAAATAGAAGAATTTAAGTGGTGGTGATGGAGGCTGCAATGCTACGAGTATTAGCTTCCATTGCCCAACCAGTTGGAAGAAAGAATTTTATATCTTTCCGAGTTTTTTTGTGTGATTATTAATCCTAAAAGAGTTCATGTTTCACTACTGATTAAGGATTTTAGCATAAATGTCTTCATTTCATGCACTTTTTTTTTTGTATTTTGTCATAGCTGTGAGTTGATAGTTGTTGGTTTGTTTACGAGGATATGTCAAAGTGGTCTTGCCCACCTTTACCCCCCTCTTTTGTGGTGGAGGGCGTTGAAATTGGAAATGAGAATATTTTAACTGTTTATATCTGAGTTGTTGGAGGAATGCAAAGGAAGTGAGAGAAAAGAAATATGAATATAATGTAAAAGAGTTTAATGTAGATTAATGTGAATTTGAGGTCTGTTTTTCCTGTGATGGGACTGGCATGGCTGCATTTTAAAAGATCTTTACAGAGATTGATGTATGTTGAAGCAAGGGAAGACGAGATGCTGAATTGCAAGTAGATGCAACTTTCTCTTCATTAGATGTCCTGTCTACAGCTGATATATGAATGCCCCCAAGCTGTTAGATATGGGATGCAAATACCACATATGCTGTTAGGAGTATTAATGTATTTGTGTGACTAATTATTATACTCACATCTAACTTCACCTGACTGGTAGTATTTTACTGCAAATTGAAGATAGTTATTATCATATGTCAAATGTGATTTCACTTGAGCTTCAGATTATTGAGGTCTTTGATTTGGTAAGAATTACTAGTAATTGGTAAGTACTAGTTACTTGAGTTGATCATTCATGTTGTGGAGCCTATTGCATTTCCATAGTGTGGCATTGATGCAGCTGAAAGAGTTTTTATACATTATGTGCAATTTATCCTTTTGGAAAATTTGAGTTATGGCAGAGGGTTTTTTTAAGTTGATTGTCATTTGCGGTTAATGGAATGTATACTCCATCTATCTGATATTAATAGCTACATTTGGTTTTTGAAAATCAATTACAGTAGAACTATGTATATTTGCTCTTGTCATTTGCAGTTAATGTAACATATAGACCATCTATCTGTTAATAATAATTCCATTGGTTTTTAAAATCAACTACAATAGAGCTATATATTTCTGTCCTAGCCTTTCTACATACACGTCTAATAAATTTTTTCCCTTTTATCAAGTTGAATGATATGCGGGAAGAAAAATGAAACACTAGAAGTGAATTGATGTACACTTACTTTGTTTCTGAGATATTGTGGCGGTCAAAGAAGTTGATGATATGATTTGAGTTTTACAGCCAAAAGGCAGAGGTCTCTTGGGCACATGGTTCTTCAGCTGAAAATGATTTTTTAAAAAAGTTCCTTACCAGTTTTCTTTCATAATTTGCTAATTGAAGGTTTTCTGATTGTAAAATATTGAATTATTTGGAATACTTTTTCTGTTTCATATCATTTGTTTATGTTACAGCTTATAACCATGAATATTGTGTGTTGATGGGGTTACTGTTCTTGTTCTTTCTATTATTTTCTGGATTGGGTTAAGTATTAACAGGCATTAGTGTTCACATTTGTTTCTCCTTATTCACTATCACATTATGTTTCCTCTTCAGTGTGATATCTTCTCACCTCTGATTACCCTTTCTTCCCTCCACCATTTGACTGGTTTTTGTTCATGTGAATCATAATGAGAATTTAACTTTTGTATCTTATTCGTAGGGAAAACGTTTCTCGAAGGACTGCTGACTGATGGCTGGCTCAAAACGACATGGTTTTCACCAGTGGTCATGTCAGGCGTGCACCAAGTAATTTCTAGTGTTTCATGCAAATCTATTCTGTTTAGTAGATTACCTTTCTGCTACAATATCAGTTGTATTTACGTTTCTTCTGTGTATTGTTGTAAGATGACACTATATACATATACGTTGTTTATGGATACAATGTGGTACTAATTATATGAATAATATATGAGAATATCTTTTGCATTTATGAATAATGCTTGTTATCCATATTTAGAAAAGCAGCATAAAGCTGCTGTTTTTTTTTTTATTTTTTCGAAGTCTATACCGACAGATAAAATCTGTCACAAATGAGATAAAACCTCGCTAAACATTTATACTGACGGATACAAACAGTCGCTACATATCATTCTCGGGAAAAAATTCCCTTTTGTGATGGCAATATACGTCGAAAAAACATATTTTTAACGGAATTTATCTGTCACTACAGATTCGTTTTCGACAGATTAAAACAGTTGCAATAACTTTTATTCGACGGTTTAAAATCCGTTGCTATTGCTAATCCGTCTATAAAAACTCACCTGTCTGTCGTTTTTGAGTAGTTGCGGCGACCTTTTTTGATGGATTGAGCGACAGAAAATATCTGTCTCTAAAACACTTTTAATGACGGATTATGTGGATTTAGCGACAGATTATTCCGTCTCCAAAGCCCTTTTTTGTTGTAGTGACAGGGCGATGGCAGCACGATTGCATCCAATCTCCTGCAGTATAAGCCACACCTCTAGCTCAACTTCTGCCTTCTGCTGCTTCATCTAACCCACTGCAGAACACTTGTTCTCCACCAGCAATACACCTGGCCTTCAGCAGCGGCCAGGTATTACAGAAGGTAAGGGGGAATGCTGGGATGTGTTTCCAAGGACATAGCGTGCACGGAGCAGTCAAAACATGTGTAGTGGGACCTCTACAACCCTACTCAGGCAGTCAACGATCAGCTTGCGGAATGGATGTGGTCCGGAACTCCCCAAAGCATTTGCCAACCATTCAGTATCCAGCAGCTGGTTTCATCATCCTCAAGTTGAGTTCACCAAACTGGTTTCTGAGCTGATCATTGTATACTCTGCTGACAGCCTTTGTTTTTGCTATACTTTTCCACTCATTCATTCCTTTATTCAAATTCATTAATTCATCTGGCTTCTTGTAAGAATGGCACTGGTGGATTAAAAAAGGAGGAACCTAGCAGTGACATTTTATAATGGTTCGTGGTTGAGGCTTATCTTTTTCTATGTGATAATGTTTGTTCTTCTACTCATTAATCCGCCACCTGAAACCTGAAAAATGCTTTTAATGCATCTGGATTATGATCCTGTTACCATGATTTTAAAAGATTTACATGTGCTAGCAACAAAAATTAAATCTGTTACCTCTCCATGTGGCATGACATCCAATTTATATAAGTCACTGGTTTATATTTTGGAGGTTCGGGTTCTAATGGTTGCGTTTGATTAGAGAAATGAACAGAAGTGTCCGGGGTGGCTCTACAGACAAGTCTGGATTGGTTGCCCTTAGTTATATGATCTTTATAGGATGGGTCAGAAGGCAGTATATGATTTAGAGGTTGTTTAATTGGCACGAAAATCTGTTTAAAACATCTAAAGTAGATAGTCTATATTATTAGTAGTAAAAAGTAGATACATAGTACACAGGACATGTTGGAGCATGTAGTCTTGACTGGTTGAATTCAAACAGTTCGGTCAGCTAAGTTCGTTTTGTGACTCGCCTTGAGAAGGAAGGCTCCACCTATTATTAACACGGGTTTTAGCAATGGCCACCTGCGAAGAAATAGGCAACATCAATTTCAATATTCTATTCTCTTGCACCATATGAAGCGTATCAAATGCTATGAGATACACTATTTCACGCAAAAGCAAGATGAATAGTGTAATTTTTTGGCTTCTGCAATGATTATCTCCTGAATCCAACCAAATATATATGGGAAATGGTGTATCCTGATTGCTTTCGGTGGTGGGAACATATGAAATTTTCCTTTCAAATGGATTGCATCAGGAAGGGCCACTGGTGATCATAAAATGGCTAATGGCAAATTTGGATCCATGTTGATGCTGCCCCATTTTTTCCACTCTTAATCTTCTGATCTCTTGTTTTTGTTTGAGTTTACCAAAAAAGAAAAACAGAAGCCTTGCTAGTGCTGCTTGCTATCTCCACATATTTTGGACTTAATACTTTTTCTTACGTAAAGTCCTCTGGTTACAGGCTTCAACAGATGAAAGTACTGTGGACTCGTCGATCCCACCTCAATTAGGATTTACTGCTTTTTCAATGATACAACTTTTAGGTATCATTGCAGTAATGTCACAGGTAGCATGGCAGGTTTTTATTATTTTCATCCCAGTGGCAGCGACCTTCAATCGGTATCAACTACTTGAATTGGCATCACCTGACATGCATATTGCCATGAATTGTACAGTACCATTTTTATCTGCTGTTGAAGGTTCATTGATTTCTCCTTGTTCAGTTAGTGATGCTAAAGAATGCTCATGGGATACATCCATACTTGCTACAGGGGACGATGTGCTTGATAGTCTAGAAGATATAGCACTGCCAGGAAAGAAAAGAAGTCATTCAAATAAATGTAAGATCAATAAAAATGGCACTTGTGGTAATAATATAGGTAAGCAATAACTAAGAACGGTTGGAAATAAGATATAAATACAAAGCTGTCTATTGCTTATATTCAAATTAGCATCATTAAGGTCAGATATACCCTAGATAGATATACAATATATTCGGAATATGCAACAGTCAACAAACACTAATTCTCAATTTGGTCAACAAACCCCATCATTCACATAACCATTTACATCATATCACTCACGTTTACCATTTGGTTCTTAGTATGCGTTTTTCTACTCCGTCCAGAAATGACATTTAGTCTGGAATGTGAAACAATTCTCTTAACTGGTGACTTCTGTGATGAGAATTCATGGTTTGATAAACCACATGAGATGGGCATCCTAACATGCACCGTGCATACATTCTTGTAATTATTCAGCAGTTCTTCCACCTGTTAAGGCATTCATTAAATTTTGTGAACAAATATTAAACTTTTTTATTCATGCTTTCAAAGATTGCGAAAAAGAAAAATTAACACTGCAAGTCTGCAAAAAACAAAATGAGTCCAGAAATAAATAAAAATAACTCATCTACAAATGATATGCTATATTAAATTATAAAAAAACATAAGTGAAATGTTTAGGAATCTTCTCGTACATACTGCTCAAGTATTGAAGGAAAATGTTGTGCTCTACTTATTCTACATAAAAAAATTACAACACCAATTATTTGGGAAATTTGAAGTGGATTTAACTACACCAAGCATTGCATGAGCAGCTAATCACAAATTTACTTTGGCAGAAATTGATGAAAGACTCATGAAACGTTCAATTGTGAAAGAAAATTACGACCTTTCCCACCGAAGTTCGGATTGTTGTATGGTTGGCGTTAGTATATGCACAAATGACTTACAATCATTCCTGCGTGAGAGCAGATGTAGAAATCATGGGGCCGTTTGGCAGCTGAAATGGAGCTAAGAAAAAAAAATATCATAGCTTAAAATTTCCAGAGCAGAAATGGAGCTTACCTTTGATTTGTGTTTGGCTTTCACAAATCACGTATGATAAATTTCGTCAATGCCGATGCTCCCCAAAGTGAGCATCACATTTGTCAGCAATTTTCACCTAAGATTCTCATCACTGACAGCCTCATTTTCGTCACTCACACATTTTTCAGCCCTCTTTCACTCATCAGCTTGCAAACGCACGTCATTTTTTTCAGGGCTGAAAGGGCCTCTCTTTCTGTTTCCAAACGGCCCCCATAATTCTTGGGATGGCAAACCTTGTTGTCAATGACAATACCTATACAATTAGTAGGATTAATTTCTCATCGCTGATCAAACAATAGATTTCATGAATATGGATTTAAGAGGATTTTGCCAATTCATTTCTAGATGCAATTGATAGGTAGGAAATACCGTAATGAAAGGAACGTAGGAGTTTGTCGCTAGGTATTCAAAATCCTCATCCCACTCATATTTTGGCATATGATATAGGATGTATGAGATCAGTGACATCCACGATACAAACACGAACTGGAGTCTGCCCTATATATGAAAAAAAAGTGGTGGTGCTACATAGTTGCCCTGTTCTGTGTCTAGCAAAACATTATGCTCACCAGGTGGCACATTATCAGGAGAGTTGGGCTGAAAAAATTTGGTATGGTGATTATTCTGGGCAATTATAAGAGTAAACTTGGGAGACCAAGTATCATCAAGAAACTTACAAGCCTGGTCAAAGAGAAATTCAAAAAACAAGGTCAGTAACCCCCAATATGCTTCAACCTCAGAAACAGAAGTGAGGAAAAAAGTGCTAAGTTGATGAGAAAAAAGGTGGAAAATTAATGATGTAATGAACAAACTTGAATAATCAGTTCCAGCTCAATATTCAAAACTTAGCTGAACTGGGATTCACTAACACCAGGGCATTCAATCACCAAAAAAGAAGAAACTAGGAATTGAAGATAATCAATTTTAAACCGAACATTTATAGAGCAGAAATTCAGAACCCACTGACAGGAAGAAGAAAATAACACGGGAAAGAACATATAAACATAAAAAATTGTGAAGAACAACTAACTTAAATGACAACCATTTCAGCATAAGAAATAATGCAAGATAATTTAGCTAGTATGACCTTAAAATAAGTACACATAAAATAACTCTGCTCACAAAATTTGAAAAACTCCAGTGTGGCAAGAACAAATACTAGCAATGAAAATAAAGACCAGACGAGATATTTGACACAGATTTAAGTAAAATCCAGTATTTTAGGAACCACATTTCCTATATAATTACACTTTCCCAGGCAAATTAAACTCTATATATCAATGTGGCCAGGACAAACATAAGCTTTTCAAAATACTCCTATGAAAAGTTTCTTGCAAATAAACATACCAAAAATGATTATATGCTTCGATTTTCTTTTCCCTGAACTCCCAAAAAAGTCCACCAATAACTCACTGAAATCATAAAATAACATAACTTAATTAGTGTCAGACAAACTAGAAATATGTTTGACTATGTTATACCACCAATGACAATCAAACATCTAAACAACTACATTTTCCAAGTAATAATTTTCCACATTATCCATTTCAAGAATCAATTGAGCTTTTCAAGATAAACTACATACATAACAAAATGTGACAAGATGTTAAGAGAAATACCGAATAATGCCTTCAACTTTATCACCCCTTAGCTTGAACAGAGAGACGATCATTTCAACTTTTGGTTATTATATGGATAAAAGTTATTATTAGATTCTCTCTTATATGGCTAAAAGTTAAGGAAACATTCAAAGCTCCCAACTCCACCGAACATTCAACTCCACTGAACATTCTCCTTAGAATGGTTTCTCCTTTTGCATTCTTATTTGAAGTGACATAACAAAGAGAAAGTTTTTTGTTGTGAAGCAATTGATCCAAAAACATCCAAATTTATTCTGATGAAGCCTCTACCTCCTCTGTGCTGCTTTGAATGCACACTCATGAAACAGAGTGGCTAGGTAGACCCTGCTTGCCACACGACTCAGGATGAATGTGTAACTAAATTTAGGCAGTGGCTACAGTCTTAATGCACAGGTGGTGCTACCGATGTTATTATACTGTTTATGGAGATAGACTGAATCGCTACCAAGCAAAAGCAACTGGCTGGAAAGAGTTTCAAGTTTAATTCATCATTGACCTTAGCCGAACTGAAGAAAGGAGCACCAATTGAATTCCCAGGACCTTGGCATTACTTGACTAGGAGTTGTACTGTTTTGCTTTCATCAAGTAAATGAGACAATTAGCATCAGATGAAGGACATTTGATTATATATATGATGCGCATATATTACCAATGATTAGTCAAGAAAGTAGGATGTTAATCACTTCTCCTAAAAGCTTAATCTGTTATGTAAACATAAGCATTTATGTGTTGGATTTTTTTGCGAGGGGGCGATTGATCGCTGATGGGTGCAATCAATCGTCATTTGAGGAAGAATACAGTAAATACATCACTGATGGGTGCGATCGATCACGGTTGCTTGCCGATTGATCCCGGAGTGGTTTGGCTTCGTTTTCTGTCATCTTTTTTTTTTAATTATATAAATATGTAATACTTTAAGCGTGACGGCTACGGGGTGAGAGGTGTTTCGAGAGGAGAGAAAAAAAAACCTTGTACTTTTGATTTGTCTGATTAGTGGAAGTTTTGATTGGTGGCACAACAAGTGGTATCTGTTCTTGCCACGCACAACAAGTGTTATCAGAGCTCCAAGTTCGATTTCCCGAAGTCGTTGAGGTGATCTCCTTCTGTCTGGCCGGCCAGGGTCTTGTGCTTGTGGTTAGGTGGTGATTTGTTGGCTCCTTGCTCGGCCGCTCGGGAACAGAAGTGCACAGGAGGAGAAAATGCTCGATCAGAAAGCTTGGGTGGGATTCAATCTCGGTTCGTATGGATTGGTTGGTCCTCGATTGCCAGAGCAGACGAACAACAGAGGCTCGAGCGCTCGTGAGGAACGACGATCATTCGATGGCGACGGTGGCAGTCACTCGAGGTCACGGCGGCCACGGGCTTTGCGGCGGACGTCTGCTGAGAGAAACGGCGAAGGCTCATGGAGTTTGACAGCGGCGGTCATGGCGATCGACGGTAGGGTCTCGGAAAAGGTGACCACCGGCAGAGGAGGGTCGACCGCGAGGCAGTTCGACGGCAAAGAGGAGCAGAAAAAAAAATTTGAAAAAAAAAAGGTGCGAAGGAAGCCGAATCAGGAAGGTGTTGAGCGAAATTGAGTTTCAAATTTGTTCCCGAATGGTGAAATATACGTAAAATCTTCAATATATATACAATTTTCGATAGGTGAGAGGGGTTATGTGCAGTTTCCCCATAGATCATAGAGGGTAAAATGGCTGCTTCAATGTCTTGTGAATCGGACTTGAAACAGATCTTTTTTGAGTCATTTTGATATCTGGATTTTGTCATCTAGAGTTAGTGGAGTTTTTGATGTGGGTTTGTCATTTTGGGGTCCTGACTTCTGTGTTTGAGATCTCCTTCGTTGCTATGCTGAGGTAGACTTTGGAGGTGGATTTTCTTTCTTCCACTTCCCAGAACGGTTTTGTGGTGATTGAAAACTGCAAAGTGTGAATTAGTGGATGTGCGGTGGTAAAAAAAAAATCTATGCGAGGTTTGGTGATTTGGATGCTGCATGTCATGTGTTTGATGGAATGCCTCTAAAAGAATCAGGCATCTTGGAGTACCATGGTTTCTGGATATGCTAAGTCGGGTGTGTTCTATGGAACGATGGTTGTTCAGGGGATTGAAATTCATGGGCTTGTTGTCAAAATCGGGTTGCTGGATGATGTTTATAGTTGGCACGCGTTCTTTTCGCTTGATTTGTGCTGGGCTGTGTTGATGTAAGGATTTCGATTTCGGCTAGAAATTTAGTCAAGTTTGTGGATTATTTGCATGTAGATCAGTAATCCGGATTGGGTTGGGCAGTAACTTGGTAATGAGCAATCTGTACTTAGTTTTGACCTTAATCTGGACTGGAATTTGAAATTGGGTTTAGATGAATTCATTGGAGGTTTCTTTTGTGCTGACGGTCGTTTTTTGAAGGAATTGTTGCTTGCTGAATGGTCTTTTCTTGTGTCTTGTGTCGCAGAAATGAGAAAAAAAAAATTGGATGAGTGGGAAAGTCGAACACTTGGAAAATTGTATTGGCTGTGATTGGATGTTTCTTAGGGTTGGTTTTGCTTGTGGTTCGGGCTCTGCCCAGTCCGACCGCTCCTCCTATGTGGGCGTCCGCCACTCCCGCGCACACCTTGAGCAGGACATGTTTATGCATACGGGGTTGGTTGATTTGTATGGAAATGTGGGGAGGTCGGTCTTGCGTGGAAGGTCTTTGGTTTAATATCCGAACGTAATGAGATTTGGTGGACGAGTTGATGGTGACTTATTTGGTTTCGGGCGATTGGGAAGCTGTTAGAATGGTGTATGACGAAATGCTTGATAGAGGAGTTGTTGCATGATTTGTGGGAACGATGGGTCTAAGGATGGGCCAAATTCATGAAGGACAGTTTTGGATGTTTGCTTGTTCTCTTGGATGTTAGCGAATGATGAAGAACTTGATTTGATTGATTGTGGTCTTGGTGAGTACGAATTTGGTGGAGATTTGATCTCTTGGGATGCTTTCTTGTCAAACATTGATTTGCTTATAGGAATCAATATTCGAGGTGGAGGAAGTTGGTGATGATATGGCTTGGATCACTGCTTTCCTAATTGTTTGGAGCATCTATTTGGGTTTTGCTTAGTCTTTGGTGCTCCGTTGGAGGTGGAGCTTGTTTGGTATATGGATTTGCTTGTTGGTTGTTCGCGCTCGTTAGTTTGGAGAGATTTCAGTTCAAGGTGGAGGACATTGGAAGTGCTTGGCCGATGATTGTTTCGGTGACTTGAGGATCTCTCCAAGGTGGAGCTTGTTGGATGGAGATCATATTGTTGGGTATTGGTGACTTGAACCCAAGTTAGAAAAGGACAAATTGCCTACCGATCTACTGGAAGGCTTGGCCGGTAGACTAGATGTGACATGTGGTTGTTAGATACCCATTTTGAATGCATTTGTTATGACGAATCCTACCATATATGGACACTAGACGTGGGATACGTGTATGGAGGGGTTTAGGGTTCGAAATGAGTATGTTCTATCTGAGAGAATGACGTGGGATGTTTGGCTTGGGTGCAAGTCTTGTTTGGGGTGAGTTCAAGAGAGAGGACTCTTGTGTGGTTATGGCCACTTGTTCTTGTGTGCTTTGGCACGTGTTGGGAGTTTGATTTGATTCATTGAGCCCGGTGTTTGGGAGGTTTGAGGTGCTGCATATACTGTTAGATGATTTTGATCTAAGCCATTTTTTGGGCAGTTTGAGGTGCTAAATGCACCGTTCGATGGTAGTTTGTTGCAGTTTGAGGTATTTTTGGCCAAGGTGGAATTTGTTGGTGGCCAGAAAATTCGCCAAGGTTGAGATTTATTAGTTTTTTGTAAGGAGGAGATTGATCGCCATTGCTGGACAGTCATTTGAGGAAGAATACAGTAGATACGATCGATCACTGTGGTTGCTTGCCAATCGATCGCCGAATTACAGGATTGCGGTTTGGCTTCGTTTTTTGTCCTCTTTTCTTGATATAAATATGTAATACCCTAAGAGCGGCTGCTATGGGGTTTTAGAGAGGTGTTTTGAGAGGAGAGACAAAAAAACCTTGTACTTTGATTTGTGTGATTAGTGGAAGTTTTGATTGGTGGCCGTGGTTTTTTCCCCGCAAGGGGTTTTTCCACGTCAATCTCAGTCTCCTTAGTATTGTTGTGTTTCTTTTCTTCTAGTATTGGTTTTTGCCCACGCACAACATTATGTTTATACTTCCTCACACGTGAAGACTCCTTGACACTTTCGAGCACCACTAAACGTACGCCTTTCCTCTATTGTCGTGTTAGATAACCACTCCCACTTCTTCTAATAGATAAAAAGCTCTAGCTCAATTCTTTTAGCAGAGGTGCTTAATTAACCAACTCTATGATCAGCCTTAAAATTATAAACCAAAGCATTGTCCTAATCTTCAGCTTCAAACTTCTATCATCTATGCTTTGTTAGTTAGTTAAAATTAAGTAAACTAAGTAGAGTTCTAGTTTACCTAAATGAAACAACTAAAAAAGAAAAGAAAAAACAAACAAGAAAAGAGTAGAAAGATGGTGATGATAATAATCAGTTAAGACTAACCACGGGGTATTATTGGTGTGAATTGTGATGTCCAGTGCGCGATCATGAAGCAGAGGCCCTGAGCTCAAACCCCTGCTCCGTAGGCTACCCAGAGGGATGATTTAGCTGGTCCTCGGCTGCTTGTTGCCTTGCCCCTTCTAGTCCTAATATTATAATATGGGGATGCCATGCTTTCTACAACACCACTCGCGCGAATAGCTGCCTTAAAATAATAATAATAAAAAAAAAACTGTGATTCCCGGGCGAATTCAGAAGCAGAGATGGGCGGAAGTAGTTCTTTATGTGGGTTATTATAACTGATCTGCTGCATTATATGTAGTTCGCCAGATTATAAAAACTCTAAAGGAGTGTTCTTCTTGTTAATTACTCATAGTAATGGTTGCCTTATACATGGTCGCTGTAACATTGCAAATGTGCAATGTGAAATAGTCTATAGGAAACTTCTCAGAGATTTTTCTGAGCAAGCATTGGAATTGCAGGATTTGTATGATGCAAACGCGAGGAGGATAATTTGCATGGGGATGGCCTCTTGGCTGTACCCGTTGCATCCTCTGGGAGTCCTCCAACTATTCCACATCCATGAAGGTTGGAGAGTGCATCGACCACATCAACCGGCTTGTTGTCGAGTACAATTCCATCTTGTCTGTACATCTACGGAAACTAAGGGGCCGTTTGGGGCGTGATTATTGTAAAAATATCCAGACTGGATATTGGATATATACTGTAGCATCCATGTGGATTTTTACATCCCATCTGGATGTTTTGCTTTTAATCACGCTCCAAACGGCCCCTTAATTCCAAGTTGAAGGATGCACAAATCGTGTTCTGTGTAGGACTGCTAAACGAGCCGGGCTCGGGCGGCCCGCAATTATTCAATAGGACTGAGCCCACTAAATATTATGGTCACAGCCGATAAAGATATAAACAGGGCTGTTTATTGAGCGGTTATTGGGCTTGGGCTTCTTCAAGTTTTATCTTATATCCAGTACTTCGTCGGCACGAACGAACAGCGTAGACGAAGCTTGTCTTCTTTAAGTTTCATCTTGAAGCCGCCTTAATGTGCTCGAGTGCTTCGTTAGCACTAACGTCGGGCTCGCCTCCAGCTTGTACTCCGGCACCAGCCTCCGGGACTTGTACCTTACCCCGCACACGTTACACAGTGACTTGGGCCCCATTGGCCCCGTCCTCCACTGTGGAGTCTTCTCCGTCGCACAATGCGTGCACCTCCTACCACCCCCCCCCCGACGAAGAAGACGATGATGCTGCTGAGCTGGAACTGGAGCCACAGCCAACTTCCTTTCTCCTCGGCTTGCTCGTTTCCTCTGGGACTGTGGTTCGCGGAGATGGTGAGTGGAGAGGGGACCAACTGATTCCCAACGGCACTGCCGCTCTGGAGCGTCGTCGGGAATCAGATATCCAGTCTGGTCCCTCTGGATGGAGTGCATAAGGCCGCGCATGGCGAACACTGGGTCGTTCCATGAGTAGCCGAGCTAGGAAAAGCCGTCTCCGCCGTCTCCCTCGCCGGTGTAGGAGGTGGAGGCGCCACGGAGGAGTTCGAGCACGAAGAAGTCATCGAGGACCATGCACTCGACGAACTGGTTGGAGGAGAGGTGGAGGGAGCCCTCATAGCAGGACCGTACACGGTCCTCGAGCCGGCAGACATGCAGCGTTGATGTAAGGGTGGACATCGTGGCCGGCACGGTTGAGGGCCCGGCGGAGGGCGCGCCACTTGTGGGGGTCCATCTCACTGAGGCGGCAACGGTGGCGGTGGTATGGGCCGAGAGAGACGACATGCGGGGCGAAGGCTACTGAGGTGTCTGGTAGCAAGGACGCTGCCGACGTAGCCGATGGGACCCGCCGTCGGAGTCTGGGGACGGGAATGCGTCGTCCGGGGAAGGAAGCGGAAGTCGCGGTGGGCAGATGATGAGCCAGCGAGGATGGTGATTCAACTGCCGGATTTTATGAAGGATTTCACTGGGGGGGATGGAGCTGGACCTGGAGGTGCAGTCGCTCAATATACGCTTGCTTGAGATCAGTCGCATGCTTCAGTTAGGGCTTCCTCTCGATGATCACCCAGAGGGTCCGCGTTCACCATCGCCCGAGTGTATCTATGACAACATGGGTATACATATTAACACCAGAGAGTATCGGGTCAGGGAGAAGCTCAATCGGGAGCTACAGCAGATTATCTCGGAGCTCATCAAGCGCAACCTGGCCTTCAAGCCGCCCGCCGAAGCTCCACAAAAAGCTCTACATACCGATGAAGGAGTATCCTGGATACAATTTCATCGGGCTTATCATTGGGCCGAGAGGCAATACACAGAAGCGAATGGAGAAGGAGAGGGAAGGGATCGGTCAAGGAGGGCAGGCTGCAACAAAAGCAAAATCTGAAGCCGGACCCAGCGGAGAACGAGGATTTGCACGTTTTGGTTGAGGCGGAGACGCAAGAGGCCCTCGACGCGGCAGCGGGGATGGTGGAGAAGCTGCTTCAGCCGGTGGATGAGGTTCTCAATGAGCACAAGCGTCTCCGATCGGGGGGAGGCTTTCGCTTCGACGGGCTGTTATTGGCCCATGTGGTAGAGCGTGAGATCAGCTCAGCCCAACCATTTCTCGTTAAATGGGCTCGGGCTGGGCTGGTGCAATGAACCCTGAGCTCGTTTACCAGTCCTAGTTCTGTGATGTGTATAATGGGATGAAGGAGATCATAGGCAATCTCCAACTCTATGGTAAAATGTCTAGCAATTTCTCTTCTTGTTTCTTGACTGGAGTAGTAATTTGTGAAGCTACACATTTGCACATAACTTGTCACACCCCAAAATCCCATACCTCGATCAGAGTGCGGAAGCCAACAATTGAGATACATTTTGAGGTAGAGATCCCGGGCACGCGACCAAACAGTCGATTTCACCACCGATTACAATCATCTCAAAAGAATATGTAACCTATTATTCCCGCAATCAGTGTAATACAATAATAGATCCATAAATAATATAAAATGAATTTACTTAATAATAATCTATTTAAGAAAATTAAATAAAATAAACCTATAAGTCTATAGAATACAATTGTCAATAATGTCATAAGCATCAATAAAAACAAAGCAAATAACTAGTAATCTTTAAAACTCTTCACGGCTCCTGCAACCGCCTTTCCACTACTGTACTTCCTGATCTCAATTTTCATTTGTGCCTGCATCAGAGGATGCATGAGTATTTCATAGAAACACTCAGTAGGATGTAAAAACCCACTGAATTAAAATATGCAGTATGAAGAGAATAAGAATAACAAATAATTGTGAACATTCCACAATATCTGGACTAAACCAAGGTCTATACACCTGAAAGGTTGGTCAATAATAACCATCCCAACTCACAAGTATAGGAAAAACATCAATAAGACTCCAAACAAACATATGTATAAGGAGAGAATAACAATCAAATCAAAGGCTCCAGACATCTATAGTAAAATGAGTTACAATTTCTGCTCGCAGAACTGGTCGCTCGCAAATGACTAAAATAATATACCAGAATCACCCTAGGGGTCCTCTTTTGGAACCCTGCCATGCGTCTAGGATGCTGGCCCCACCAGTACTTACGGACACGATGGACAGAGACTAAAGACCTTCCGTAATGTCAACAGTCTAACGTACGTATAGTGCCTCCCTTCGGGCAGTATGGAATCGCAACTCCATAAATATTGGTGACTTCGCAAAATCTAGCAATGGCTTAATTGAGCATACTAGGAATCCACTCTTAGGGAGAATCTCATAAGATCTCTAGTGGAGGAAATAATCATGTAACAATATGAGTAATATTTCAAAGGAATGGAGGTCGCAACACTCTAAGATCATAAGGTATCTTTTTACCAGAATAGACTCCCTCTCGGAGTATGGATAGAAGTGTCAAAGTCCTTGGCCAACACATAACTCGCTCATTAGAGCAGGATAGAACAACAAAGCTTCTCAAAGGCATGCAATTCACTCTTGGAATAACAAGAAAATTCAAACACTTCAAATAATAACAACTCACCAAAGGAGCACAATACAATCAATACACACCTTTCATGCGCAGCCCTAGATAGGAATTTCCCATACACATTAGAATTTTATAATACAAATATCATAAATAAGAATACCAAGGAATCTTAGATGATTTGAATTCCAAGTGGAATCATAAACCGACATCAACAATTTTGAGATAGATAGTTATGAATCTCTTGATCAAAGGATTATCCCTCCTAATTAGATTACTTCTAACCCAATTCTTATTGTGATATTCTATAAGTATATAGTCCAATTACTGGTATTGACACGTTAATTATTATCATATCATATTACATGATGTTATTTGTATACTCAGTATTTTCTCTTAGATTCAGCTCACTGCCTCATGTACAGCAGTCCTCTTCCGACAGCTACTGTGCTTTGCACAGTAATAATTAACCTCCAAAATTTTTACTGATAATACCTTCATGAATCTAGTTTCTAACCCCACTGATTATATATTTTTCTGATTTTATTTAAATTAGTTATGAATTATTTATTACAGACTATCAGCACAAAAATAGTTCTGGCCGAGATTAAGAATCTTAATTAAACTTGATTATCTAACTTAATAACACATTATAGATGATAATATATCATTAACAAACCATATAATCCCCTTCTAGATCAATTACAGACCCTAGGATTATCTGGAATTACCAAAGTACACCCTTTTATTATGTCTCTTTACATATAGTTTTAGTCATTAATACATCCCAACCAAGATAATTAATTCAAAATAATCATTAAGACACATGACTCAACGTGGATTATGGTCAACGAAGCAATATCAAAACTTCTAACCTCTGTATAATGATTAAAGCAACCAATTTTGTGTATGAATTTCCATCTAGACACGTAGCATGAAAGCATATATGACTATGTTGCAATAAGCATGGAAAATAAGGACATAATTCATTCATCTCACATGAATCAAAGCAATACTCTAAGGTACTGAATCAACACTTATAAATATCATAAGACAGAAGAGAAGAAAGGGGAAAAACCATCCTACTCTTAATTCACCAAAAATTCTGCCTTTTTACGCGTTGCTTGTCTCCTCCGCTTCCTCCAAATCTCCCGCTCAAAGCTCTTGCAAAACTCCCACAAGAAGAAGCCTTATAGGAGGTAGGTGAACGTGGGAAGGAGAAGGAAAAGGTCTCTGGACGTTCTAGGGCTAGGTTTTCCAATAGCACAAACTAACTCTCTAGGGTTTATATAGAGTTTGGGGAGAATCCATTCTTAAACCAATTTTCTATATCATGGACACTTCCCACCAATGAGAAGGCCTCAAGATCCTTCTAGAGATGTGAAATTTAAGTCCAGTTGGGATTTTGCATCTTTTCCATGCAAATCCACCCCAAAAATAAGTTAGAAATCGCAAAACCGCAACCGGCGATCGATCGACGATATGGCGATCGAACGTTGCATGCCTTTTCTAAACTACCGCGTTACAGCCGATCGATCGCAATTATTGACCATCGATTATTTTTTCCGAAACAAAACAATCAATAATCACAGTAACTACGATCGATCGTTTTGATAGGCGGCCGATCGGTTCAATTTGTCGATCGATCATTTGTCTTGGCAATCGATCGCAGCCACGCCCAAACAAAATTCAATTTCTCATATCTTTTCACTCCGAACTCCAAATCGCGCATAGTTGGTGGCGTTGGAAAGCTCTTCTCACCAACTTTAATCCAAAGTAAAATACAACCAAATCAAACATTAAGAGGGTCAAATTTCGATTTTAAAATTCTTACTAATTTTTCGGGTGTTACATTACTTCATAGCAGACAGATAATTGATTTTGTTCAACAACCTTTTTTATGGTATGTTATTCATCTTAAAATGATCCATATAACGGCATTTTTACTTATGACAACTATGTGATCTCAGAAACATTCTTCTTGCTGTTTTATTATATCCTACTGAAAAGGACAGTGATAACCCTACATCAGATTTCTTATACATTTCCATACACAGCTGATGTGTATGAAAATGAGTGAGTGAACTTATGTGGCACATCAGCTGTGTATGAAAATGTGCAGGAAATCTGATGTACAAATATCGTTTTTCTACTGAAAACCACTTGTGTAAATCAAAATGTAGGGTTTGAAAACGTCAATGGCGCTTGTTGTGGGCTAGGAAGGTACGGGGGAATGGTGGGACTGGGATGTGTTTCCAAGGACATAGCGTGCACGGAGCAGTCAAAGCATGTGTGGCGGGACCTCTACCACGGAATGGATGTGGTCCGGAACTCCCCAAAGCATTTGCCAACCATTCAGTATCCAGCAGTTGGTTTCATCATCCTCAAGTTGAGTTCACCAAACTGGTTTCTGAGCTGATCATTGTATACTCTGCTGACTGCCTTTGTTTTTGCTCTACTTTTCCACTCATTCATTCCTTTATTCAAATTCATTAATTCATCTGGCTTCTTGCAAGAATGGCACTGGTGGATTAAAAAAGGAACCTAGCGGTGACATTTTATAATAGTTCGTGGTTGAGGCTTCTCTTTTTCTATATGATAATGTTTGTTCTTCTACTCATTAATCAGCCACCTGAAACCTGAAAAATGCTTTTAATGCATCTGGATTATGATCTTGTTACCATGATTTTAAAAGATTTACATGTGCTAGCAACAAAAATTAAATCTGTTACCTCTCCATGTGGCATGATATCCAATTTATATAAGTCACTGGTTTATATTTTGGAGGTTCGGGTTCTAATGGTTGTGCTTGATTAGAGAAATGAACAGAAGTGTCCGGGATGGCTCTACAGACAAGTCCGGATTGGTTGCCCTTAGTTATATGATCTTTATAGGATGGGTCAGAAGGCAGTATATGATTTAGAGGTTGTTTAATTGGCACGAAAATCGGTTTAAAACATTTAAAGTAGAGAGTCTATATTATTAATAGTAAAAAGTAGATAGATAGTGTAAGATAACCAAGTTTCCCAAAGCTTAAGCCGTAAGGGAACGAAAAGTTTGTTATGATTTATTTTGTACTTCATAATAAATCATCATAATGACAAAACTTTAATTTTATAATATAATAAAATATTATAAACCTTAGTTATATAAAACATACCTTGAGCCATTGAAGAAATCCAAGACTCAATAAGGAAATCAGTTTCTCTCTCTTAGCTTTTCTGTTTCACAGAGAATGCTTAAGTTGATGGAAATTAAACCTCTGTTATTCTTTTATAGGCAGAGAGAGGACCGTTACTGATAGTGTTATATATGTGTTTATTATCAGGACTGTAACTATCCAAGATAAATACTCTTAATTATACGTTCCATCAACGTATATATCAGAAACGTTATCTTTTCATGTTGACCCATTTAAGTGGCACGTGGGCCACATTAAGTGAGATATTAAAATATCTTATATTCTCTCACTTGGCCCATGTGACAGAATTTTTCTTCCAAAACATAATGCGCATATCATAAAGATAAATTCTTCTACATTGGTCATATCATAGTATCATTATTGAGCATAGACTAATACGGATCATAGCGGTTCCATATCATTAAATCGACATAGGTCCTTCTATGTACCACAATATTAGTTTTGTACTTAATATGATCTATAAGTGAAAAAGATCAATAATGGTCCACTTTAATGTCTTTGTTAGAGACTAAAATCCTGTCAAACATTTATGTATATACCAATGGTATTAAAACAGGATATCATAAGTATCAGAAACATTATATAAATGAGCTCAAAGTGTCAAACACATTAATTATCATAAACTCATTAAAATTTTATAATAATGCCCATCCTTTCGACATGTCCAGTAAATGTCTTTGGAGGCAATCTTTTAGTCATTGGATCCGCAATCATAAGATTGGTGCTAATATGTTCAATAGACACTTTTTATTTCTGAACTTCTTCTTTAACGGCAAGGTATTTTAATTCCATATGTTTAGCACCCTTGGAATACTTGTCGTTTTTGGAGAAGAAGACTGCTGCAGAATTATCACAATAAATTTTCAGCGGCTTTGCAATACTGTTGACTATTCTAAGTCCTGAAATAAAGTTCCGCAACCATAATCCTTGAATTGTGGCCTCAAAGCATGCCACAAACTCAGCTTCCATAGTGGATGTAGCAATGATAGACTGCTTCGCACTTTTCCATAAAATTGCTCCTCCAGCAAGTAGGAACAAGTAGCCAAATGTGGATTTTCTTGTATCAACACATCCAGCAAAATCTGAATCTGAATATCTAATCACCTCAAGATGATCAAATCTCCTATAAGTGAGCATCTAATCTTTCGTTCCTTGCAAGTATCTCAATACTTTCTTTGCAGCTTTCCAGTGATCCAATCCAGGATTAGTTTGATATCGGCCAAGCATTCCAACAGCAAAACTAATGTCTGGCCTCGTACAAGTCTGGGCATACATTAAGCTCCCAACAATTGATGCATAAGGAATTTCTTCTATTTGTTTGCGTTCCAATTCATTATGTGGGTATTGCATAATGCTGAATTTATCTCCTTTATGAATTGGAACAACACTTGATGAGCACTTTTCCATTTTAAATCTCTCATGGTGTTGTAATTCATTTGGAACGGACTATATTCAGGAGGAAGTGAGTTTATAATAAACTGCACGAGGAAATTCTCATCCACATTCATTCCTAGAGACTTAAGTCTTGCTGCAATATTTGTCATTTTAATGACATACTCATGCATGCTACGAGAGCCATCGTACTTCATGGTGGTTAAGGTAGCCATTAATGTCCCAGCAAGTGACTTATCAGCAATTTGGGAGCGCTCTTTCATAAATTTCAGAAATTCTTTAGCACCCTCAGTTTTGAGAAGAGCAGACTTTATGTTGTTTGCTACACTCATTCGCATAATATATTAAGCTTAGTATGTTTGATCTTTCCCAAGAATCATGGAAAGTTTTTTCTTCATCACTGCTAGTATCAGTAATAGCAGTAGGTTTCTCAATTTGAAGTGATAAATCAAGATCCAAAACACCTAAGTGAAATTGGATTTGTTCACTCCAATCAGAGAGATTAAGCCCATTAAACAATGGAACAGACGAAGCATGCGAATGAAGAGAAATAGGGACAGGTACTGCAAGAATAATATAATGCTCATATATTAATGCTTTGGAGTTGTAACTTAAACACGTAATACAGATTCAGACACTTAATTCAAATAAAACAATAAGTGTATACTGATGTTCTCCTTTGGGTGATACAACGGCATACCATGATAAACATAATGATGCTTATAAATCTACTATAATTTAGCAATTTAATATATCCCACTTAAATCAGTTTGCTATCTTTGGATATACAAAACTAATCTAATGAAATATATTAATTACCACCTTCATATTCATAAATTATAAAGACAACTGATCAACCTTTGGGAGATCACTAAATGTCTTATAAGCATGAATTTTTAATTACCCATAATATTCTATAAGGTCATTTCAATTCTAAGCATCACATACTTATAGGTAATTAAATTATCAATTATACAATTCAAAATTTGCATGACCTTATGGTTCGACCACTTTGGTGATTAACAAACCAACATAAAGTAAATTTAAATTGTATAATATCAATAATAATAATCATCATCATCATCATAATATATCAATAACCATAAGTTAATGCCAATAATATGCTTAAAATAATATGCTGAACCGTAATTTATTAATTGGATCAAACTAGAACTTTAATATCAGCCGGAACCCGAATTTAAAGGCTGAACCAAAAGCATTAATCTAAACCCGAACTGGATTTATTACTATTAGACCGAACCGGAATATTAATATTAGTGGGGCCCTTTTTTTTTAAGGACTGGACCGGTTTAGTCCAGTTCACTTTATAAGGGTTCAAAGGGTCATCCTCTTCATGAGGATGCCCTAAATCTTTTGACAGTGGCAGGCGGCGGCAGCCATGGGCTCCACCGCTGCCGCCGCCTTAGTCCTTCAGTGGCCAAAGGCCGCTTATCCTCCTTTTTGGTCCCCGTCCTCCCCGGTGATTCTTGCTGGAGAACTGGCGACTACACAAGGAGGAACTCGGCAGCGCCAGGATCGTCATCGGCCTCGTCGACGGTTGCGACAGCGATCAGGACGTGCGGGAGCAGCATGGGCGGCGGCCATGGACGTCGCCACCACGGGGTGACACGATGGCGGCCGAAAGGGCCGCCCTTTCTGTGTTTCTGCAATCGACACTATGGCGACCATAGGCGGGGTAGCATCTATTGGCGGCAACAGATAGATCGGGCGGCACCGCCGCCTTCTTTCTCCTTTTACCGCGATGCCGGCGGCGGCCAAAAAGGCCTCTCTTTTTATTTTTTATTTTTTTACTGCTGTCATGGCGACGGCCATGGACGCCGCCACCGATGAGCGACAATATGGCGGCCAAAAGGACCGCCCTTTCTTCTTCTTTTACGGCGACGCCGGCGATGGCCAAAAGCCGTCTCCTTTTTTTTTATATACGCCGACGGCTGGCTTGCACCGGCAGCGTGCTAACGGCTGTTGGTCTGGCGGCGGTCGAAAGCTCAAATACAGATCTTCTACCGCCATGACATAGACATGAGCCGACACTCAACATCCGGCGCCGGTGACACATCAGGATCTCGAGGAGAAGCATATAACGTAGCGGAAGCGTATAATGTACCAGAATCAAACGTGCTCTGATACCAATTGTTAGGATTTATTTTGTACTTCATAATAAATCATCATAATGACAAAACTTCAATTTTATAATATAATAAAATATTATAAACCTTAGTTATATAAAACATACCTTGAGCCATTGAAGAAATCCAAGCCTCAATAAGGAAATCAGTTTCTCTCTCTTAGCATTTTCTGTTTCACAGAGAATGCTTAAGTTGATGGAAATTAAACCTCTGTTATTCTTTTATAGGCAGAGAGAGGATTGTTCCTGATAGTGTTATATATGTGTTTATTATCAGGACTGTAACTGTCCAAAATAAATACTCTTAATTATACGTTCCATCAACGTATATATCAGAAACGTTATCTTTTTATGTTAACCCATTTATGCGGCATGTGGGCCACATTAAGTAAGATATGAAAATATATTACAAAGTTTCCCCCTCACGTGCAAGCGTCCACCATGCCTCCAACAAGAGTAGAAGTCAGGTTCTCATATAACCTGGAGCTCTGATACGAAGTAAGATAACAAAGTTTCCTAAAAGCTGTTAGGGAACAGAAATATTTATTCATTTATTGTATACTCTCACACTTCTTGACTGGTTGAATTCAAACAGTTGGTCAGCTGGTTGAATTCAAACAGTTGGTCAGCTAACTTCGTTTTGTGACTCGCCTTGAGAAGGAAGGCTCCACCTATTAACACGGGTTTTTGCAATGGCCACCTGCGAAGAAATAGGCAACATCAATCTCAATATCCTATTCTCTTGCACCAAATGAAGCGTATCAAATGCTATTGATACATTATTTCACGCAAAAGCAAGATGAATAGTGTAATTTTTTGTACGGAGATAGTGTAGATGCTTTTCATGAACATGTATAAAATTGTTATCCTGTTTTTTTGCTATCATATAAAATAGTTATTCTACACTGCTAGACAAAGAACATTCCAAAAGAGCACAAAAGACGATATGGTCAGAACTGTTAATGCCAAAGGAACGTATCCTTGTGAGTTATAACTAGCTAAAGTGTTACCTGCTTTTCCCAGTCAGTTCTGCAGGTAAAATAGATGAGAACAAGAGTTTGAACTGCTGTACCTCCAACCATTCCCATCCATATACCCTAATATAATCACGCACTTTTCAGACAGAAAAGGAATAAAGTTTGCACAATTATAGATCATGTGATTGCTGAAGGTAAATATCATACAGGAGTTTGCTGTTTACCTTAACCTTCAATTTGGCAACGTAACCAAGCAATACTCCAAGAGGAATGCCTACAGCGTAATAGCAGATGATATTAACATATGCTACCTTGCTTTGCCATCCAGCACCCACAGCCACTCCTGCACCAAATTTATCCAGTAACAATTTCTGAGAAATGCTATTAGAGAACAATTAGCTACCTTTATTTTCTGAAAAAAATTATCCAGTTTTATAAAGCTGTTTTTCATGAGAACAATTAGCTTGCTTAACAGAGGGAGAAATGTTCTCTCAGAAGGCACCTGAGAGGACTGGTTGAACGCTGTTGAGCAAGAGAGTGAAGGCCAGAAGGACCGAGAGATCTGCAACTCCGTCTGCCACTTCTTTGCTGCTGGAAAATATGTAGGAGATCTTATGTCTAAACACCAGTACCAGTGCCCATAGCAACACTCCAATACATAAAGAAGTCCCAACCACTACCAAGATTGAGAATTTTGCTGCTTTTGCGCTGCCTCTCCCAAGCTCATTGGACACTCTGACACTAAACATACGAATGAACTAATTATTGAATTCTAAACTGAATCAAACTTACTGAATACCTACATGGGAAATAAAGTTTGAATATTTTCAGTTTGAATTAATAGATTTAGCATGATTTAGCATGCTTACTTTAGATAAGATGTTGTTAGAGATTACCTTGCAGCAGCGAGAAACCCAAAAGAAACCATCAGCTCCCACCCATTGATGCTAAGACTGCATGCAAGCAGCTATTTGTTACTAATTGTGTTCTCATAGTTAAGGAATATTCTTACAAGAGAAGAAGCCATTTATTAATTACCAAACTGATAGAGCATTGATCTCAATGTCAGCATTTTTCATGTGTCCTACCAAAAGAATCAAAATACTGTTGTACCAGATCTCCACACTGTTTAGGAATTATAACAAAAAACCAAAAAACTAGAGTTAGCTTTTATTCGTTATAAAAACAGGTTTTTTTAATAGAATATTCATTGGATTAGCATGTAGCCACTATTTCTTTTAGTGCAAGCCATTGGATCAAGATCCGACGGGCGGTCGTTAAAGGGTGGGTGACTTATGGAACTTATATATAAGAAGGCTATCACATTACACAACATTCTTCATGCAAGACACTCCCTCCGTTCCAATTTAATGGTCGTATTTGGTTTTTCAAATGATCTGATTTTAGTTCATGATGAAAATCTAAATAGAACTGTTAATCTAGAACGAAGGGTGTAGTTAGTATAACTGAACTAAGGACTTACCAAAGCATGATACCTGAAGCAACTGATAACTTAACAACAGGCCACACTTCAACAAATGCCAACTTGGAGAAACCTGTCCAACTCTCGGGACAGCCTCCACAGAAGGCATAAATCAGCTGCCCAAATATTGGTATCCAGCTAGCGATGATCATGGAGATCATGACGCCGGGAACACCCATCCCCAACTTTGCTGTGAGGACCCAACAGATGAACGCGTGCAATGCAAGTGATAGAGCTGCCAGCCATGTGATGATCATGTTCTTGCTTTGGCACTGCAAGTACATTTGAAGGGTGAAGGAGAAGATGTAAGAGACAACTACTGGGAGGTACCAGAGAGATATGACGTTTGCCTCCACAGCTATGTCGTCTGACTGCCCAAGCAGTCTAAGTATTGGGGCTGAAAACACAAAGATGAGTATAAGGGGAAGGAAGAAGACTGTCTCCACCAGCCATGACCTCTGTAGATAGATTCCAAGCATATGGTATTGTTTTGCTCCGAAGGCTTGTCCGCAGAGAGTTTCCAGCCCACTAGACATGCCCATCTGCATAAACATATTAGAGTCGCTAGTCAATTATACATATCACCACATATCAAAGACGGCTAACTAAATGGTACATGGTGTAGTTTATTTGCATGTTACTCTTGCGTCTGCATTTTATATTTGAAGACATTTACGAACAGAGTAAGTAGCTATTTGCCAGTACATACAAATATAGAACTCATAATACTCAACTCGCTCCATATTCATAGCCCTATTTGGTCTTTCAAAATTTCATTTTAAAAATAAGAAAAAAAAGATAGTTTTCAAAAATCAAATTGGATTATTAATATGGAGTGGGGGGAGTATATAAAGGTAAAAGAAAGTTGTAGTAAGGCCCTAAACAACTATAGTGCATAACGATTTATACTAATTCTGCATGGCAATCTAATTTCATCTTCAAATTTAAGGCCCAAAAGACTATATTCCCTCCATTATAAATCTGCATGGAAATCTAATTTCCACTTTAAATTTGAATTAACAATAGTCCATAATGACTTGTACTTGTACTCTTTCCGCGCGGAATTAATAGAACATTTAGTTTTTGGAAATGAACTAAAATCTACAACAATTGTTCTATTAATTCCAGTTGGAGGAGTACTCTCAATGACTCAATTCTTATTACTAATTCAAAACTATTAAATTAATTGATTCTTATATGCAAGATTAACTTCAATTAAAAGAAAAAGGTAAACTAACTGCCAAATGATCTTATATCCTTTATAAGTTAATGGAAGGGACAAGCTGGAGATAGTGATAGGGCGTACAGTATACTTGTTTTAGCTCGTGGCAAATAACTTTTGGCAAAATTTTCAAACTTAAAGTTTCGGCCCAAAATAATTGTAGTTCAGATTTCAGCGTGCGTTCGAACACTTGATATCGGGGTGAAACCTGAACTTCTGGAATTATGGGTTGAAACACTGAACTTTGAGACCTTAAGGCCCAGAAATGCATTGGCCTCGTATTTCATTTGATGTGTGTGGCTTCATAAAAAACGGATGGCTCTTCTTGCTGAATATTCCAATGAATACTTCTTGCTACAATATTGCAATCGACACTTGCTTTTGTGAACTTGGACATAGAAATGGTCTCTGATAGAGCCAAAATGGCTGCGCAAATCCATGTGGCCGATGACCACACAAGTAGAATGAGTTTAGTGTAAAATTAAGATTGAAATTATTAAACGATATCTTGGAAATATAGTTCAAGTCTATGTAAATAGAGCCAAGAAGACAGGTAATATCATTGAATTCCGTCAGTTTCTTTTTTTTTTCTGATAACTGAATTCCGTCAGTTGGTCTATGTACCCGTTAACACTTTAATCTCTCTTTAGGCATTTCTTTTTTATACAAATAGCCTCTTGTCGAGAAAGTAACCAGTGGAAAGGTTCTACCAGGTGGACTGTGGGGAGCTCCATTTAGTTTCTAACACATACACTACTTACAAGAATACTAGACAGTCAGATCTTGACATCTAGAATGCATTTCAACATGTTAAACATCCAATGGGCCTCCCCACCACAGATCCCGTCGAACCTTTCCACTAGATAATCTCTCCTTTCTATAGTACTTAAACAAGCCTGAAATTAAATGCTTTTGAGAGAAGTCTCTAAAAAGCATAAGATCGAGTGGCAACCAAAGAATGCCGTTTCGGATATCAGTAAAATATCGGTCAACCAAAGAGGCAAAATATCGGAGATATTGTGTAAAAAAATATTGGTAGTATAAAACTAATTTTTACTATGTATTTTCTCAATATAACTTCTAAAATGAGTGATACTCATTTAGACAAGCATAAATTTTAAAATATGCATAAAAATACGTATATAATTCAAAATATATTTTTGTGTTTTAAACCTGTATTCTTTTCCATTTGGCATATAGGATGGGAAACAAACGGGAAAGATAATTTTTTAAAAAAAAATTTGAAAAAAAGTCAATTTTTTTTAAAACACCGATATATTAGACCCAAACTGATATATCGGCAATATATCGCCGATATTTAAAAAAAAACTCGATATCAATATTGTAGTGTATCATTTTACTGGGCGAAGGACGATATCGATATATCGCCGATACAACATTCCATGGCGGTAACACGGTTACCTGGTCAGCCACTGGCTGCCCTTCCGGAGGGGGAGTCGAGAAGAGTCACAATAAATGAATTTCAGGCCTTAATTTACAATGACGTCAATCGCAATTCCTTGTTGGGTTTCTACCTTGCCTCCCGCTCGATCCCCATCCCCTTCGATTCTACGGCCTACCACCCCCGCCGTGAATGCACCCAATACACGCACAATGATGGGCAGGTCTCGTACGCAGGGCCATGCCAAACCCACGAAGGGCTTGGATGTAATTGGCAGCTAGACACTAGATAGTGAGCTGCTCTTGAAGTCCCGTAACGTTTTCTTTGTAATACTCCCTCCGTCCCAGATTAATTGTGTGTATTGAAAATCAAAAGTTAACTAATTTTAGTTCTTTTGGTATTTCCAATCCGGTCAATTTTATTTTATGAACTAATCCAGACAGTTAATGGGAGACAAAAGGTGTATAGGTGGATTCCTGGGTGTTCCCTGCGATTGTAAAGGATTTGCATTGATGGCATGGCCCCAAACTTGGGGTCCATGCCAATATGCCATCAATTCCAGGAAAATTATTGGTTATGCGCCGCGCAGGGAAACAGTGTGCTCATCACCAATGGGTGACGGCGCACAGCTAATAATTTCTCTCAATGCCATGATGCTTACTGGTAGGCTGGTAGCACATCCCACATGTCTTTTCACTAGCCAGGAGATGCTTCTTGTACTTCATGGAGGCAAATGATCTAATGCACTTCTGGTGCTAATAGCAATTTTTTATTTATAATAAGCGATCTTTGCATGAGCTAATGAGACCAAACAATAGTCTTACTGTATAGGTACACAACAAATTGGTCTTCAAAGTTGTGCGATCAATTTGTGAAGCATGAAGAATCTCTAATGGTAATTGAATTGATGACACCACTGGAGCGAGAGAACAAACGAGAGACGTACTGAGATGTGTACATGGGCTCAAGTAGCCTTAAAATCCCAGCTGTCATACTAAGGGGCCATTTGGAGCGTGAAAAAATACAGTAGATTTTTCACGTCCGCTGTAGTATTCCAATTTTTTCACCATCGAGTGTGAAACACGACTTGCAGTGTTTCAGTTCAAAATGGAAAAAACATGAATACTACAGCATAACAAAACATCCAGGACCAATCATAAGATAATTTGTGTATGTGTGTGTGAGAGAGAGAGAGAGATTCTCATTTGATAATCACTGTGATCAGGAGAGAGGATTGACGAGGGAAAAGGTAGAAGTCACAGTACATTACCAGTATTCCAATGGAGAAGCGAGCAAAGACATGGAAGACGAGTGCAAGTGCAGCCATGGGAATGTTGCCAATGCGACCAGTGAAGGCCTGGGCAATGACAAACACCCCAAACATTGATATCCTTGTGAACACTGCCGGCGCTGCTACCACCCACAGCTTCTTCAACTCCACCCATACTCTTCTCCACACATTTCCACTTCCCTCAAGCACATCACCTTTCTCACTGCCTGAGTCAATCAGCAGCATGCGTCTTTCTTCCTCCATTTCTCCTTCATACCCTCTTCCACCACCCGCAACCAAGCTTTTAAAACCTCTGAAGTCATAGCATCTGCCCCACATGCATCTGACCTCCACGTTTCAGACGTGTTAATTCTACTTGGTCCTCAGGTAGACACCTTGAATCTGTAACAGCGAGGATGTTCCCACCCGCAGGTTTTATTGCCAAAAATGACAATCAATTCCATCGAATCCTTAATGCCATCAACAAGGAATAATATTTCATGGCAAGCCTCTGGTTATGCGATATCGGCAAAAGGAGAAAAAGGAACATTTTGTTGTGTGGTCGTAAACGAAGGGTTCCCGTTTATACTTTAAACAAAGCTAGCAGCAAATGAAATAATTGAAGGACACCGAGAATGACAGTAGTATAAATACGTTGCACCCATGTACATGACAACGTTCCTGTTGGAACTATTGTTGGGTTTTATCATAAAATAAAGAAAATAGATTTTGGCTTTCAACGGTTTTCTGCTAGAATTGTGCAAAACAACGGTTTTCCACTGTCGAACAATTTGGGCAGCCCGATCGATTGGGCCACAATCAAAGGGTGCGTTTGGATGCTAATAGGTGAAATGTTGAAAATTTATATCATCCTGAAAATAATCACGTTGATATTTTCTGATCGATAACAATCCGTTTGAAACCCTAAAAGTAATCAAGTGTCAGGGTAAAAATTTTCAGGCCTGATTTGTGAAAGATGAAATATGTTTGGAAACTAAAAATAAATTGCACTTATAGGAATATTCATCAGCTTCGGATTTCGTGTAATCGATTACACGATAGCTTTTTAATGGGACAAACTTTAACGATGCATTTCTTACTCATTTCTGATTCGTTTTAGCCTATTTTTTTATTCTTCCTCATTTTTAGTGTTCTTTCTTATAATGATGATATCATAAAGATGTTGAGCTACCACGTACTATTTATTGTGGATTTTGTGGGATTTTTTAATAAAATATTAAGGTCATTAGGATATTATGATGATGAGAAAGAGCATAAAAATATGAAAGAACAAAAAAATGGCCAAAAATAGACTAAAAATGAAAGAGATATGAACTGTTAAAATTTACACGATAGCACACTTTATAGTATAATCGATTACACGATAGCACACTTTATAGTGTAATCAATTACACGATAGCACACTTTATAGTATACTCGATTATACTATAGCACTAGTTATCGTGTAATCGATTACACTATAGCCCTAGCACTGGCTATCGTGTAATCGATTATACTATAGCATTGGCTATCGTGTAATCGA
This sequence comes from Houttuynia cordata, assembly GCA_039654745.1. Taxonomy (NCBI): domain Eukaryota; kingdom Viridiplantae; phylum Streptophyta; class Magnoliopsida; order Piperales; family Saururaceae; genus Houttuynia; species Houttuynia cordata. Next base: position 65,459,697 of record CM077503.1, read on the forward strand.
TTACACGCTACCTTTTTTAATTAGACAAACTTCAATGATGCATTTCTTACTCGTTTCTAATCCGTTTTGATCTTTTTTTTTTTCATTCTTCCTCTTTTTTAGAACTTTTTCTTATAATGATGAAAAAATGTCCAAAAACGGACTAAAAATGAGGGAGATATAATGGGGTGACGGCGGCGAGGTTTTTTAGAACTTTTTCTTATAATGATGAAAAAATGTCCAAAAACGGACTAAAAATGAGGGAGATATAATGGGGTGACGGCGGCGAGGTGGGGGGCTCAACGAGCGGCGGCGGCGATTGGCTCAACGGGGCACCGTCGAGGTGGGGGCACTCACCAGGGGGGCGAACCTCTGGGAGAGAGTTGATTTTTTTTCGTTGAAGAGGCGCGAAGATCGATTCGTCAGCCTGATTCTTATAATGATGAAAAAATGTCCAAAAACAAACTAAAAATGAGGGAGATATAACGGGGTGGCAGTGGTGGCGGCGGCGAGGTGGGGGGTTGAACGAGCGGCGACGGCGATCGGCTCAACGGAGCACCGTCGGGGTGGGGGTACTCACCAGGGGGACGAACCTCTGGGAGAGAGTTGATTTTTTTCGTTGAAGAGGCGCGATGATCGATTCGTCAGCCTGATTCTCACTTCGGTGAGAATCAGTTTTTCAGGGGTGAAAGGTGAAAATTGTCACCTATCACCTTTCAAGCCCACTTTTTAGCCTTTCAGCAACCAAACACCTTTGAGGCCTGAAAGGTAAAAAGGCGAAAATTTTCATCTATCACCGTCACTTACCTCTTTTCACCCCTTCGGCTTCCAAACACTTTTCACCTTGATAGGTGAAAATTTTCACCTTTCAGGGCTGAAAAATGATTTTTTTTTCAGCTTCCAAATGCACCCAAAGTTTTTTGGTTTTCGAACGGTTTAAAGTAGCGAGTTTGACTGGTTTAATGCTCAATTTAATGGGCATCATCACCAGATCGTGCCCAAAACATTCTTCTATTGTTTTCTATGTATATGAGGTATTTTTTACAACTCATGGTAAAACTTTCTTTGTGTTTGCTTTTAGTGTCAACTTCTATCATAGCTACAATGAGTTTCTTTCATTGTTAGGAGTTAATTACCAAAAAAAATCAGATTCCTATGAGAAAATTGGCATTGAAATACCTCTTAGTAAATTGACGATTGACTATTAAAAGGCCAAGGAAAGCCCGGTGACCCAAATCTCTATTAGGAGTTCTTCTTCTCTTTCTTATTTTGAGGGAACAATTGTTTCAACAGCTCATGCGGCGGCTGATATTATCACGCCCCAAATTTTCCCGGACACATCAGAGTGCGGAAGACTTATAATTAAAAGATGTCAGGAACATTCAGGACACGACGGGTAACCATGCCATCAATTACACAATCATTAAAAGACGAGTAATTGAATATTAATAACCTAAGAATGAACTATCAATTAAATAAAAAGTAAACATCGTACCTTTAATAAAATTCATACTAATCAATCCTTGGCACAAATGCCATTATTTCAAAGTTTATACAATAACTTAAATAATTAAATCTTCTGACTTCCACTTTGTGATCTTCAAGTCTAGCTAAATTCATTTACTCTCTGTCTTCACCTGCATTACAAGATGCATGAGTACTCCGAAGAAATACTCAGTAGGATGCAAAAACATCCATACAGAAATATAGCAAAGTTTCAGATGATCACAAGGGAAAAAGTTCAAATAAGAAATAATTGGACATTGGAAGTTCCATAAATAGGAATCAAAATAGAACATTAGCAATATCATTGATTTCATTAAATCCAGAACAACATTAATGTATGGAGATAAATAGTCAATAAGAATGAGAAACTTTCACAATCTTAAGGGATATCAATTCTAAAAATTCAGAACAACCAAAGTACCTAAAGAATATAATTTCTGCTCTCAGATCAATAATACTCGCAAGTGGGTACTTACCCGAATACCCTAGGGCTTTTCTCTTTGAGACCCTGCCATATATCTTGGATACGAGTCCATCGATGCTCACGGACACAATGGACAAAGACTATCAGACCTTCTGTGATATGTGACTAGCCTAAAAAATGTACATGTATGCCTCTCTTCTTGGGCGGGAGCCTCGCGAAGTTCCAAAAATTATTAGAGAACTCGCAAGATCTACATCAATAATACGAGCTTACTATGAGTCCACCTTTAGGAGAGCTAATATATACTTGAATAATGCATTTTATTAGCTCCTAAACTTATGTTTATGTTAGTGTTTGATTAAATTTAGTGATACTTTAATGAAGTTTTGATCTTTTGTAGGAAAAGAAGAGTTGCACTCTTTTTGGCTTAAGAAGAGAGAAAGAAGAAAAATATTTTCACGAATGAACAGTAGCCAATCGATCGCCTGATCCAAAAGAATGAGTCGAATGAAGGAAATGATCAATTATCTTATTTTTGATCATTCGTATCTACTGGAATGTTTGTTTTCTACAGTATCCGATCGATCACATCACTTACGCGATCGATCGCATCAATAAAGAAGAACCACAAGATGAGTTCGCGATCAACCATCACCTCATCGATCGATCATATCTACTGAAGTTTTTGAATGAACAGTGTGAGACTTTGATCGGCACCCATAGCGATCGATCAGCAGATGAAGAAAAGTAGCGAACGATCGCAGGAAACACTGGAAAATACGAATGAAAGCAATGATCAATCGGGAAGCGATCGATCGGTGAACAGTGCGATCAATCACTGTATTCGACAAATTTAAAACATACCCTATTTTGAGTCATAATTGGAAGGGGGTTTCGTGGTTCCTCTTGCTCCTATATATATGCCTTAAGGTAGAATGTTTTGAGCATCAAATACCTTGCATCTAATTGAGAAGAGAAGAGCAAAAGAAGGAGTTTTTGACGGCCAAAGAAGAAGAGGAGATTCATGCCAATAAATACACTAAATCAAGCTTTTTTTTTCTCTAATTTTATGTCTAGCTAAACTTCTTATCAAAGCTATAATTTATAGTGAATGAACTTTTCGTGTCCGACCAAGAACATGAGTTATCATATCAGATCAATTTGTGCAAAATAATAATTGAGAGTGGTAATTGCATGTTTAGTGGTGGATTTGATGCCTTGGTATTTTCATCATCTTGATACTTCTCCATATTAGTTAAACTCGTTTTAGGTAGCTAAATTCAATTATTTTCATTAGATTAAGTTAAAACAACAAACTTTCTTCTCTTGAGTTTGGTAGATTATTCATCTGTCCCTACTGTTCGACAACCCTAAATACTCATCGTAGTACAATTGCCTTTAGCACTTGCAAGGGTTTAATATTTAAATGATCAAGAGCATCACAAGGTCTCTCGTGGAGAATAACGCAATCACTGACACACAAAGCTAGAGGTGCCGCAATATGCCCTTAGAATCTAACTTTCTTAATTCCAACCAAAGACTCAATAGTAGACAAAGACTAAGGTTCACAACAATACAGATATGTAACACATGAGTAGGATTTGCATAAGAACTCTTGATCAAGAACTACAAAACGGTTGACTCTAAGATGTCAGGAATTTAGTTTGACAAACAACGCAATTGAGTTATAATAAAAGAATTAGGCCAAAACACGGAATAACAAAAAGTTCTACAGAGATCGAAACATTCAATTGATATATATGGTTTTGGCCCTGATAAGTTAGCTAATTCTAAGAGTCTCAACTGTGATTTAACAATGTTCAACAACTTGCTACCATACACTATCATATTACCATGATTTACTTTTAGTCATAGTTTAAATAGCAATGTTCTGTTATGAATAAAAACAGTGAACTTTGGACATGCACCACGGTCAGCACAAGTGGATTAAAGACTTGTAATTTTTATTGTATATGCCCCTATGAGTCTAGATTCTTACATTTTTATAGCATATTTGTAGGATTTTTTTCAAATTAGTTACGAATTATTTTATGTACGTCATCGGCATAGAATCTGATTTTGCATGAGATGTTTCAGCTGGTTAGTGGATTTTGGATTTTTGGGAGTGGATGAAACTGATTTTTCACGCCCCAAACGGCCCCTAAATAGGATTTCAAGTTTTGGTGAAAATCGACTAAAAAAATGATCAAAATAGGAAATCATATATAGACAAATCACTCACTGTCAGATCATGATATGACAGTTCTTATGCGTTCGAGCCGTATGGGTAGTTACTATGCGATTTGCTTCCACATTCTAGATGATGATTTTCCACAATTTGTTTTGATCAATCGGTTCTGCGTTTCCTGCACTGTGTAATGATTTGTAATGACCATAGCTCTCTGCTCTGAACTCTGATTGACATGTCGTTTGTTGCATTGGGAAACAAACTCAATGAGCTTTCATATTCAACTAGAATTATCGTAACCCATCAGCTATAGAGAAAGTTATTTCCACACAAATCTTTCAATGTTTCCCGCGTTATCAATCATTTGCGTCAGAGTCATTTCTTTTCTACAAAAACCATAAAACACATAAAATAGACATTGAAAAGATAACTCCAACACTAACATGTGCAAGATTTAGGGTTACAATATGCATCATTTCATTATTCATCACACCCTTAAACCTACATTTTGCTAGTCATTGAGTAAAATAAAAACAAAATAAAGAAGGGAACAAAAATTTAGATTATATGTCTATTTGTTCTGCACTTGTACTTTTTGAACAATACTTATATATCTATATTGAGCAAATATTTCAAGATGATGGTGTGGAACAGAACATTTAATTTGTGCATCTTTCTGCTTCAATTGTTTATTTACGCAAGTATTAGTGGTTAGTCTCTTTAAACATAGTTGTATGTATTTGAATGTGTATATATGATTTTATTATTTTAGGTTACATGTCTATAGGTAACATGGTTGTAAACCCTCATGAGACAAAACTCATCCTACTAGGGCTATTAACTAAGTTACAATCAAGCTAAATAACCCAAAATAATTTTATGGCATATTTATCTTGAAGTATCATGATAGAAGTAATACTCAAGCATCCTCAACTATAAATACATAGTATAGGGTATACAAACATAATACGCCATTTTTTACCAAGATTGTGCAATGCCTAGCTCTGCTAGTGATTCCCAACCATGGCTAGTCTATAAGGCTCATGTAGAAACAAAAGAGGCAGTTAGTGACTCCCAATCAGTTGGCTTAGGGTACTAGGTTTTAAGATACCCTTACAGACTTATCCTTCGAATTTGATAGACTACAAAGCTTGGCAACCATGAGAGAATTTATTCTAATCTCCAACTTTTGACGCAAACCCTTCAGTTTACTGAGGGACAAAGGCCCGGTCACTTGTTGGAGATAATAACAAACCTCTTTATTTTGCAAAATTTTTGGAGTGTATTATACCTTCAACCTATTTTCAAACCACAACCACTATAAAGTTAAGCAGATGGTCTATCATGATCATTAAAGCTCTAAGAATACCGCATTTTCAAAAATAGATTTGACTAAAGACATCCTACTAAAAATAATAGTTAACAAATTTCTAAATAATATTTCTTTGTGTAATTGATGTGTGTGACTGATTTTTTGAAAATAATAGCACATGAGTCCAAGAGAATTGTACAAGAATCAAAACTTCATATCTAAGTGTCTTCATCCTCAAGTTAAATCACTCACACTTTCTATGTAAATTAGTCTCTCTAAAAATTGAAGTATGCAAAGAAGGGATATATCAAACAAAACCCACAAAAATCTAAACAAAATCAACCTAATAACTAATTTTTATAAATTTTTAATTTTTTTAATTGTTATTTTTCAATTTTTATGGATTTTTTCAATATGCATTATTCTTCCTCTACACCCCCAAACCTAAACTAAATATTGTCCCGATTGTGAAGAATAAAAATGTACTACAATAACTAGAAAAAGAAAATTAGTATGAGAAAGAAGTCACTTGGATTGAGAAACACAACAGGATATGAATAATATTAAGTATACGCACACACTAAGAAAGAAAAGTTAGCACTGGTGATATCAAAATAAAAAATATAACCCCCCAAACCTAGAGTGAAGCACCCCCCACACCGGTAGTAAACAAAACATAAAATCAAAATAAACAAGAAACAAACTAAAATATAAGAAAATAAAGATTGAGTTGCCTCCGAGGAGTGCTAAGTTTATTGTCAACCTTAATAAACAGGATCAGCCATAGGTACAGAGTCAACCTAAGAGGAAACAAGCTCCAAATATGCCTTCAATAAAGACTATTAACTTTAAAAATATTGTCATTACTTATATCCTCAATTTCAACAACTCCATATGGATAAACTGTCTTGACAATGAAAGGACCAGTCCAATGGAAATGAAGCATTCCTAGAAATAGATGCAATCTCGAATTGTACAAAAGGACTTTCTGAGAAGGTTAAAAAAACTTCCGAAAAATCATTTTGTCATGGAACATTTTCATTCTATCTTTGTAAATTTTAGCACTTTGATATGCATCATTCTGAATCTCTTCCAACTCATTCAGTTGGAGTTTTCTATGTGAGTCACCTACATCAAAGCCAAAATTGAAATATTTATTAGCCTAGTAAGCTCTATGTTCCAATTCAATGGGCAAGTGATAGATTGTGCCATAGACAAGCCGATATGGGGACATTCAAGTACAGGTCATGAAAGTAGTACGATAAGCCCAAAGATCGTCAGCCAGTCTAAGGGACCAATCTTTGCAATCTGATTTCACTATTTTATCAAGAATTTGTTTTATTTCCCTAGCCGATATGGGGACATTCCAATAAGGGTCTTGAAAACAGTACGATAAGCCCAGAGAGTGTTAGTAAGTCTAAGGGATCAATCTTTGTGATCTGGTTTCACCATTTTCTCTAAAATGTGCTTTATTTCCCTATTTGCCATAGACAAACCAATATGAGGACATTCCAATAGGGGTGTTAAAAATAGTACGATAAGCCCAGAGGGCGTTAGTCAATCCAAGGGACCAATCTTTACTATATGGTTTCACCATTTTCTCAAAAATGTGCTTTATTTCTCTATTAGAAACTTCTACTTGTCCACTGGTTTGAGGCTGATATAGGGTAGCCACTTTATGAGTGATTAAATATTTTGTAAGCAAAGACTAAAAAGTCATATTACAGAAATGACTACCTCCATCACTAATGATAGCTCTAAGTGTACCAAAGCGAGAAAAAATGTTCTCTTTAAAAAATTTGACCACAACTTTGTGATCATCAGTCTTGCAAGGTGCAACTTTTACCTATTTGGAAGCAAGTTTACAACAACAAGGATGTACAAGTTGCCAAAAGATGGAGGGAAATGTCTCATAAAATCAATGCCTCATACATAAAAAAGCTTAATGATCAAAATGGGGTTAAGAGGCATCATATTTCTACGAGAGATTCTTCATAACTTCTGACAACGGTTACATGCTTTACATAAGGTGTGGGTGTCATGAAAAAGTGTGGACCAATGGAAACCACACTGCAAAATCTTTCAAATAGTCTTCTTAACACTAAACTATCCACCTAGCAATTATTAACTTACTCGCGTTAGTGATTATGAAAGGGGCCATGGCTGCCATACTTAGTGATAAAAAAATAAACCAACTTCCTTGTCAAGTCGTGAGTTTACTGATCGACGAATAAAATAATGGGTAGATAAGCAATTGGCAAGCGTACATAGTGCAGTATATCTTCTCAGATTTCAGTTAGTGCAGTATATCTTCTCAGATTTCAGCCATCTTCTGCACTGCTCTAGGATCTTTTAAAATGAATCTTTTTTCTAGGACAACTAAGAAACACAAAAAAAAATATGGTTTATATAAAGGGAAAGCAAAGCTTCTAAGACGACCTCCAAATTCTGGTAAAACCCATCATCCTTCTTCATTTCAGCTATATGTTTATTACTAGCTACACCGATCAGTCCCAACTAGTTACATACTGCCAGTGGCTACCATAACTTCCATGCATAACTATATCATTAAAGGCTTTAGTAAGATTACTCGACCATATAACTGAAATGGTCTCATCAAGTGTAACTTCTCTACAACTAGTAATTGTAGAGACTAATTTTTTCTAAATACGCTCTCCTTGTGGATCAAACTTGGTCTCATCAAGTGTAACTTCTCTACTACCCGTACTTGGGTAAACACTTTTAAAGTTGTAACAAATTTTTGGCGCATAGCTTTTCTTTCTTTGTAGCTTGATAAATAAGAGACTAAAACTAGTTCGTTTGATCTTCTCTTCATGCTTAAAGAAAGCCATTCTATCCCTCTGTCTCATACTTTATTCTTTTGTCTTTTTCCAATTAGGTGTTAGAAGTTTATGTTTTAAATTTTTTTAATTGACATAAATTTTATAATATTTTGTATCTTAAAAAAAAAGATTTTAGTGCATCTTTAGTTAGTCTTTTAAATATGAGATTTTCCATCTTTTATGCAAAATTGGTGTAAAGATCAAGTTGGTCGTCTAATTAAAGTTGAATTATTATATATGGATGACTCTAACTTGAATGCTAACAAACCATTGGTCCTAATTAAAGAGCCGAAAAGCCTTACAGATTACTTGATACCAACTAGGTCTAGCACTCCATTCATTGTGTTACTTGAAATCAATGCCAACCACTTTGAGCTTAAATTGGGAGTCATTCAGTTACTCCCTAAGTTTCATGGGTTCTAAAGATCCTTATATTCACTTGAAAGAATTTGACGAGAGTTGTACCACATTGAAATTCAATGACATCAATGATGATTCTTTCATACTTAAACCACATTCCATTTATACATGGAATGGCATGGTTCAAGAGTTTCTAAAAATATTCTTTCCAACACACAAAACCAACACATTGTAAGAATATCATGAGTTTTGAAGGTGAATCTTTTACCTATGTTGGGAGAGGTACAAGGACTTGCTCCTTAAATGCCCTCACCATGGTTTTGAGGTCTGGAATTGATCAATTTCTTCTATGAAGTTTTGACATCTCCCATGCGCCAGTCAGTGAAAACAATGTGTAACAGAGAATTCATGGATAAGAGTGCTGAAAGTGCTTGGGATTTCTTTGATGCATTATCAAAAAAATCCTAGCAATGGGAGAATACATAAAAGGTAGAGAAAACCTTCCTTCAAAAGGGTGGAATTTATGAAATGAGGGAAGATGTCGATATGAGCATGGTTTTCAAAATTGGACTGGACCGGCCGGTCCGACCGCGAAAAACCAGAACCGGTTGAAAAAATGGTTCGGGCAGTCTGGTTTAGGACGGTCCTGTCCGTTCGCCTGTTTTATTAGAAATCGGCCGATTTAGCTGGTGAACCATCGAACTAGAACCGGTCTGGTTCACTGAGAAACTATTTTATTAATTTTTTTTTAAATTGTATTTTTGGGGATTTGAACTCTCCTTAACTCGTCAATATCTTAACCAAAACAAGAAATTTACACTAAACATAGTTTAGTGTTATTTTTTTATGTAGGGGAAAGCTTTCTCCTTTTGCCTCTCCCAACACATTGTGTGCTCTTTGTGAGAGCATGTCACACATTGCACAAGATTGCCGGTCCATTTCTGCTTTCCAAGAGCTTATTATTGGGCAAATAAATGCCTTGAATAATTACAAGAGACTATTTAGTAGCCCTTACCTAGAAACTTGCAAGCCAAATTGGAGAAACTAACTTAATTTCTCTTGAAGACAAGGTTTATCGCAAGAGGCTCAAGGAGGGTAACCTACGAAGTCTCCTATGCAGCAGCAATTCCTACAACAACTGCCAATGAAGCCTTTGTTGGAGAAGACTCTCCAACAATTTATGCAATCACAAACCTTGACAAACCAATCCATGTCCCAGACCATGCAGACACTTGAATCCATAGTTAGCCAATTGGCTATAACATTAAGTGAGAGGCAGAAGGGTACATTCCCCTGTCAACCTATGACTAATCCCAAAGGTAAGTATGAGCTTGGCAATAGTTCAATATCTAATCCACATAATGAAGAAGTGAAATCAATTATCACCCTTATTTCAAGGTTGTAGACAAAACTATTAGGCCACCAAAAAATGATAAAGTGCCTACCGAGAATAAAAAAAGTCATGACCCATTAGTTAGTGTCAGTCGCATCCCGAGTTTTCGGCTTCAAGAATATTCGTATAAGGGACATCTTCCACACTCTGACAAGGCTGGGAATTTCAGGGCGTGACATAAATCCACAAATATTTCACTCTTAATCCAAATTCGTATATAATATCTCGGCACAAAAGTTAATTGTCTAAGCATTAGACGTTATAATAATCACGCACAATCAAAGATCAATATTTTAAGCAATAAATCAAAAGGCCTAAATTCACACCCAATGATAATCTAATCAATCGTTGTGCATAACATAATAATTAAAAGACAATCAAGATCATAAATATTTAGGAGTTAAATACATGCTTCATCAAGCCCTAGTCTAGAGAGTATTAGAATCCCATGGAGGTATTTAACATAATATTTAACATTGGGTACATAAGGGATGATAGAAAATTAGAAAATAAAATATTGTCCCTTCTCTTCTCCACGTTCAGATGCTTGATCTACACATGAAATATACATTTTATTATCTCCTAGACTTATATTTATGCTAGTGTTTGATTAGAATTAGTGTTACTTTAATATAGTTTTTGGTTTTTGTAGGAAACAAGAGTAAGACGCATAAATGAGGTGAAAATAGACTTTAATGGTTAAATCATCATAACTTCATGTGCAAATCTTTGATTGGACTGATTCAAGCTTCATGTTAAATTTCAAGAAGTCAGCTTTCCAATGCCACCAACTACGTGCAATTCGGAGTGTGGAGCAGAAAGTTATAGCCATTACAAATTTATGAACAGTAACTACGATTGATCTGCTATTCAATGTGATCGATCGCCTGAGCCGCAAAGTAGTGTTATTGAAGGAAACGATTGATCGGAACTAAAAACGATCAATCGTATCTACTGGAGTTTTTGGATTTGAGCATATAGTAAAAATGATCGATCAAAATCATACGGCATTGATCAACCTATTTTTGGCTATAACATTGAGCATATAGTTTTTCCTGTTCATTTGTCAACCAATTTTGGGGTTAGATCAAATTTTGGCGCCGTTGCCGGGGAGTGAAGTTTAGGATTAATCTTCTAATTAGTTTCTTTCATTCTAGCATAGTTTAATTAATTTTAATTATTCTTAGTTTAATTTAGCTGCTTATTTTGTAGGACATTTGGAGTATTCTGAGGCTGATCTGGAACGAAAAGCTTTTCATTTGATTTTTCTTCAAATTTGGTAACTTCGTTCCATATCTCTTTTTGAAATTTTTGTTGCTTGTGCATGCACTCGTGGAATAGAGATACCAGTGGAAGATTGGTTAGAGATAATTCTGCTATTTTGATTGGGAATTCTTTGTTTAAATTTTCTATTCCATCACACACACCACACAATATGGCTGATCAGGGTAGTAACCCTGATATTAATGAAAATGAGATTGAACATGATGCACCAATGCGGCCCTTGAGTGAGTACCTGCAACCTGCACGCACTAGCACACCCTCATGTATTATATTGCCTCTAGAAGCACACCACTTCACTTTTACGCCTGGAATGATAAACTTGTTTCCCAAATTCCATGGTATAGATTCTGAAAACCCTTATTTGCATTTAAAGGAATTTGAGGAAGTATGTGCAACATTCGAGCAGGCTTGTAGTGAAGACATTATCAGGCTAAAATTGTTTCCGTTTTCCTTGAAGGATAAAGCAAGGACTTGGCTGAATTCTCTTAAGCCTAGATCTGAAGGAACTTGGAAAGAACTACAAACTGAATTCCTTAAAAAGTTTTTTCCAGTTCATAGGACAAATGCTTTGAAAAGACAAATAACAAATTTTGCCCAAAAACAAAATGAATCATTTTATCAATGTTGGGAGCGATATAAAGATTTGTTAAATTCTTGTCCACATCATGGATATGAGAAGTGGCGCACCATCAGTTTCTTCTATGATGGGATGACGCCCTCAATGAAACAATTTGTGCAAACAATGTGTAATGGGGAATTCTTTGATAAAGACCTTAATGAAGCCCTTGATTTTCTAGATCAAATAGCTAAAGACTCAGATTCTTAGGATCCCACCGATCCCTCTGATGTTTCTAATAAGCCGAAGTCTTCAACTACTAGTGGGGGTCTGCATCATCTTAGGGAGGAGGATAATTTGAGTGCTAGGCTAGCCTCTTTGGCTAGGAAGGTAGAGGCCATTGAATTAGGGAAAATTAATACTGTTAAGTCTATTGCTACAGAAGAGGTATGTGGAATTTGTGATGTCATGGGACACCCGACTAATGAGTGCCCTACCATTCCTGCTTTCAAGGAGGTGTTGCATGACCAAGTAAATTCTATGACCCCTTTCAAGAGGCAATCTCCTTATGGAGAAACCTACAATCCAGGATGGAGGAATCATCCCAACTTTAGTTGGAGGAATGATAGTGCTGCACAAACACCACCTCCTCAGGCATCTTCCAATTATACTCCATATGTTCCACCTCACAGGAAGACACTTGAGGAGACACTACAAACTTTCATGCAAGGGCAAGCTACCATTAATCAACAAACCTCATAAGCCATTAATGATATAAAGAGCTCTCTCACTAAGTTGACATCTTCTCTAGTTGTTCAAGAGAAAGGTAGATTTCCTGCTCAACCCCAACCCAACCCGCAGGGGCAAGTTCACATAATGGACACACAACCTTCTGATTCACAATTGGAACATGCCAAGTCTATTACCACTCTTCGTAGTGGAAAAGAAATTGATAAAACAATTCCACTTAAGGCCCAAAAATCTTCTGAGAATGATGAATCAAAACATGATAATGAGGAAATTGATAAGTCTTGGTCAAGTGAAGATGTGAGATGTCCTATTCCAGCTCCATTTCCACAGAGGTTGAAACCACCTTAAAAGTTGAACCAAAATGCTGAAATTTTTGAACTTTTTAAGCAGGTGAAAATTAATATTCCCTTGTTAGATGCAATCAAACAGGTACCTTCTTATGCTAAATTCTTGAAAGATTTGTGTACCATTAAGCGTAAATTGAATGTGCAGAGAAAAGCATTTTTAACTGAACAGGTAAATTCTATAATTCAACACAAAAGCCCGCCCAAATATAAGGATCCCGGATGTCTAACTATTTCATGTGTGATCGGGAACTTTAGGGTAGACCAAGCCTTGCTTGATCTTGGGGCTAGTGTTAATCTTTTGCCTTATTCAGTATACACTCAGTTAGGTCTTGGGGAACTTAAACCCACCACTATTACTCTTCAACTTGCTGATCGTTCTATTAAAATCCCAAGGGGAATGGTGGAAGATGTGCTTGTTCAAGTAGACAAATTTTACTTTCCTGTTGATTTTATTATTTTGGACACACATCCTGTTATAAATGCAAGTGCAAATATTTCTGTCATATTAGGTCGCCCATTTCTTGCTACTTCAAATGCTTTGATTAATTGTAGAAATGGTGTAATGAAACTTTCATTTGGCAATATGACTTTGGAATTGAATATATTTAATGTTTGCAAACAACCAGGGGATGATACTGATGTTCAAGAAATGAATTGGGCTGATACCATTGTTAGAGATCAATTTCATGCATCTTTTTCTGATCCTTTAGAATCTTGCTTAGTTAACTCTTTATATGATGAATCTAAAGTGAATTGTGAAGAGGTTGAGATTTGTTCTTTGCTGAATTCTCTACAGGTATTGCAAATGAATGGATGAAAACCCAAGTTTGAGGAGCTACCATTGAGAGACAAATTGCCTATACCAGCAAGCATTCAGGCACCCAAATTGGAGTTGAAAAAGTTACCAACTGAACTCAAGTATGCATTTTTGGGTAATGGTGAAACTCTTCCGGTGGTAATATCGTCTCATCTTAATCTTATCGAAGAGGGTAAGTTGCTTGAGAAAGCATAAAGGTGCAATAGGATGGACAATTGCTGATTTAAAAGGAATAAGCCCTTTGATATGCACTCATCGGATTTAGTTGGAGGACAATGCTAAACCGTCTAGAGAGATGCAACGTAGGTTAAATCCAAATATGAAAGAGGCAGTTAGAGCTGATGTTTTTAAGCTCTTAGATGCGGAGATCACCTACCCCATTTCTGATAGCAAGTGGGTTAGTCCTACACAAGTAGTGCCTAAGAAATCTGGTGTAACAGTTGTCAAGAATGATAATAATAAATTAATACCCACTAGAGTTACATCTGGCTGGAGAATATGCATTGATTACAGGAAGCTAAACTCAGTCACTCGGAAAGACCATTTTCCGTTGCCATTTCTAGATCAGGTTCTGGAGAGGGTAGCTGGCCACACATATTATTGTTTCTTAGATGGCTACTCCGGTTACAATCAAATTGAAATTGCATTAGAAGACCAGGAGAAAACTACATTCACATGTCCTTTTGGCACATTTGCTTATAGGAGAATGTCTTTTGGCTTATGCAATACACCTGCAACATTTCAAAGATGCATGCTGAGTATTTTTAGTGATATGGTTGAACGCTATCTTGAAGTGTTTATGGATGACTTTTCTGTATTTGGTGATTCATTTGATGACTGTTTGTCTAATTTGCAGAAAGTTTTGAGCAGGTGTGAAGAGACTGTTTGTCTAATTTATAAAAAGTTTTGAGCAGGTGTGAAGAGAAGAACCTTGTGCTTAATTGGGAAAAATGTCATTTCATGGTTTCTAATGGAATTGTTCTGGGTCATATTGTTTCCTCGAAGGGAATTGAAGTTGATAAGTCAAAAATTGATTTAATTACGCATTTGCCTACACCTAAGACTGTTAAAGATATTAGATCATTTTTGGGTCATGCAGGGTTCTATAGGAGATTCATCAAAGATTTTAGTTCTATTTCTAGACCATTATGCAATCTCCTATCTAAAGATACTGTTTTTGAATGGAATGCTGATTGTGAAAAAGCTTTTGCTAAACTGAAGGGAATGCTTACTTCAGCCCCTATTATGCAACCCCCAGCTTGGACCTTACCATTTGAGATAATGTGTGATGCTAGTGACTTTGCTGTGGGGGGATTTTTGGGCAAAAGGGACGAGTGTTCTTTGAAAAAAAACAGAGCTTCTGTTGGGTGATTTTGGGTCATGTTTTTCGTGTTTTCGGTGGTGATTTTGGCCGGAAATCGAAGAGGAAGAAGAAGAAGAAGGGGAATCGACGGGGGAGAGAAAGAGAAGAAAAAGGGAGGATTTTGGTCTGTTTGTGCAATTGCTACAGTACTGCTACAGTACTATTTTTTGCTACAGTAACGGCTGATTGGAGAAGATGAACAGTGCTCTATGAATAGTGTTTCTGCAGTGAACAGTGATTTGCTACAATAACTGTGAATAGTGATTTGCTACAGTGTTTTTCCCCGATGCAATTTCTTTCGAATCTGATTTTTCTTTTTCTCATGAATATGAATAGATAAATCTTTTGTCAAAGCTAGAGGTGATATTATTTGATTAGTATTTCTACGTCTATAATGAAGAGCTACTTATTGCTTATTTGGTTGAATGCGATGATTTGAAATAGTCATAATCTATACAATTATTTGATTTGTCGTTAACGTAAGGTATGGCGAATGCTTATAATTCCCTGTGATTATTTGACTGAGCTTGTTAATGATAAATTTTCAATCGATATTTTTATGTTAATGGTTATGATGAACGTGAATGAAATATCTTCCGATTAGGTCAAATCATTATTTGAATCTAATTGAGAAATTAAATAGACGTAGAGTATTAATTAAATAATTGATCCTTGAAGCTTTGATATCTCTCATCGATTATCTTTGCTATCTTTAATTAATTTTAATTGATCTTTAATCATCATTTTAGTAGTCAATAAAATTACAATTTCTCTACAAAATTTCCTGATACAAATCTTAATTTGCTAAGCTAAGTAGTATTTAGATTAGTTTGGAGTAGAATAGTCCTACATCATTCCATGTGGTTCGACCTTGGACTTACTGAGTATATATTACAATTTGTCAATTAATCAAATTTTTACTATAACCATTTCTACAATTAATTAAAGCATTTGAAGTAGCAAGAAATGGGCGACCTAATATGACAGGAATATTTGCTCTTGCATTTATAACAGGATGTGTGTCCAAAACAATAAAATCATCAGGAAAGTAAAATTTATCTACTTGAACAAGCACATCTTCCACCACTCCCCTTGGAATTTTAACAGAACGATCAGCAAGTTGGAGAGTAATGGTGGTGGGTTTAAGTTCCCCAAGACCTAACTGAGTGTATAGTGAATAAGGCAAAAATTAACACTACCTCGAAGATTAAGCAAGGCTTGATCACACATGAAATAGTTGGACATCCGGGATCCTTATATTTGGGCGGACTTTTGTGTTGAATTATAGAACTTACATGTTCAGTTAAAACGGCTTTTTTCTGTACATTCAACTTACGCTTAATAGTACATAAATCTTTCAAGAACTTAGCATATGAAGGTACCTGTTTGATTGCATCTAACAAGGGAATGTTAATTTTCACCTGCTTAAAAAGTTCAAAAATTTCAGCATTTTGGTTCAACTTTTGAGGTGGTTTCAACCTCTGTGGAAATGGAGCTGGAATAGGACATCTCACATCTTCACTTGACCCAGACTTATCAATTTCCTCATTATCATGTTTTGATTCATCATTCTCAGAATATTTTTGGGCCTTAAGTAGAATTATTTTATCAATTTCTTTTCCACTACGAAGAGTGGTAATTGACTTAGCATGTTCCAATTGTGAATCAGAAGGTTGTGTGTCCATTATGTGAACTTGCCCCTGCGGGTTGGGTTGGGGTTGAGCAGGAAATCTACCTTTCTCTTGAACAACTAGAGAAGATGTCAATTTAGTGAGAGAGCTCTTTATATCATTAATGGCTTGTGAGGTTTGTTGATTAATGGTAGCTTGCCCTTGCATGAAAGTTTGTAGTGTCTCCTCAAGTGTCTTCCTGTGAGGTGGAACATATGGAGTATAATTGGAAGATGCCTGAGGAGGTGGTGTTTGTGCAACACTATCATTCCTCCAACTAAAGTTGGGGTGATTCATCCATCCTGGATTGTAGGTGTCTCCATAAGGAGATTGCCTCTTGATATGGGTCATGGAATTTGCTTGGTCATGTAACACCTCCTTGAAAGCAGGAATGGTAGGGCATTCATTAGTAGGGTGTCCCATGACATCACAAATTCCACAGACCTCTTCTGTAGCAACAGACTTAACAGCATTAATTTTTCCTAATTCCATGGCCTCTACCTTTCTAGCCAAAGAGGCTAGCCTAGCACTCAAATTATCCTCCTTTCTAAGATGATGCAGACCCCCACTAGTAGTTGAAGACTTCGGTTTATTAGAAACATCAGAGGGATCAGTGGAATCCCAAGAATCTGAGTCTTCAGCTATTTGATCTAGAAAATCAAGGGCTTCATTAGGGACTTTATCAAAAAATTCCCCATTACACATTGTTTGAACAAATCCCATCATAGAAGAAACTGATGCTGCGCCACTTCTCATATCCATGATGTGGACAAGAATTTAACAAATTTTTATATCACTCCCAACATTGATAAAATGATTCATTTTGTTTTTGAGCAAAATTTGTTATTTGTCTTTTCAAAGCATTTGTCCTATGAACTAGGAAAAACTTTTTAAGGAATTCAGTTTGTAGTTCTTTCCCAGTTCCTACAGATCTAGGCTTAAGAGAATTCAGCCAAGTTTTGGCTTTATCCTTCAAGGAAAACGGAAACAATTTTAGCCTGATAATGTCTTCACTATAAGCCTGCTCGAATGTTGCACATAATTCCTCAAATTCCTTTAAATGCAAATAAGGGTTTTCAGAATCTATTCCATGGAATTTGGGAAGCAATTTTATCATTCCAGGCTTAAAAGTGAAGTGATGTGCTTGTAGAGGCAATATAATACATGAGGGTGTGCTAGTGCGTGCAGGTTGCAGGTACTCACGCAAGGGCCGCATTGGTTCATCATGTTCAATCTCATTTTCATTAATATCATAGTTACTACCCTGATCAGCCATATTGTATGGTGTGTGTGATGGAACAGAAAATTCAAACAAAGGATTCCTAATCAAAATAGCAAAATTATCTCTAACCAATCGTCTACTGGTATCTCTATTCCACGAGTGCATGCACAAGCAACAGAAATTTCAAAGAGAGATATAGAACGAAGTTACCAAATTTGAAAAAAAATCCAATGAAAAGCTTTTCGTTCCAGATCAGCCTCAGAATACTCCAAATGTCCTACAAAATAAGCAGCTAAATTAAACGAAAAGTAATTAAAATTAACTAAACTATGCTAGAAAAAAAGAAACTAATTAGAAGATTAATCCTAAACTTCACTCCTCAGCAACGGCGCCAAAAATTGATCTAACCCCAAAATTGGTTGACAAATTGTAATATATACTCGGTAAGTCCAAGGTCGAACCACAGGGAATGATGTAGAATTAATCTATTCCAAACTAATTTAAAACTACTTAACTCAGCAAATTAAACTTCTTATCAGGAAATTTTGTAGAGAAATTGAAATTTAATTGACTACTAAAATGATGATTAAATATTCAATTAAAACTAATTAAAGATAGCAAAGATAATCGATTGGAGATATCAAAGCTTCAAGGATCAATTATTTAATTACTACTCTACGTCTATTTAATTTCTCAATTAGATTCAAATAATGATTTAACCTAATCGGAAGATATTTCATTCACGTTCATCATAACCATTAACATAAAAATATCGATTGAAAATTTATCATTAACAAGCTTAGTCAAATAATCACAATGAATTATAAGCATTCGCCGTACTTTACGTTAACGAAAAATCAAATAATTGTATAGATTATGACTATTTCAAATCATCACATTCAACCAAATAAGCAATAAGTAGCTCTTCATTATAGACGTAGAAATACTAATCAAATAATATCACCTCTAGCTTTGACAAAAGATTTAGCTATTCATATCCATGAGAAAAATCAGATTTGGAAGAAATTGCATTTGAAAAATCACTGTAGCAGGAACACTATTCATGGGCACTGTAGCAAATCACTGTTCACTGCAGAAACACTGTTCACCGAGCACTGTTCATCTTCCCCAATCAGGCGTTCCTGTAGCAAAAATAGTACTGTAGCAGTACTGTCGCAATTGCACAAACAGACCAAAATCCTCCCTTTTTCTTCTCTTTCTCTCCTAGTCTTCCCTCGTCGATTCCTCTTCCTCCTTTTCAATTTCAGGCCAAAATACCACCGAAAACACGAAAAACACGACCCAAAATCACCCAACAGAAGCTCTGTTTTTCGTCAAAATAGCCGTAAAAAAAACAGTCAAAAATCAGTTCTTTCGTCCCCCCAATCGCCCGGTTTTATAAACAGATCAAAAAAAAAGAGTCCTAGTCCCTTCGATTTCTGATTTCGATGAACGCAAATCTGTTCTGTTTTAGATCCGAATCAAAATCCAATACCCGATTTCAGCATTTTTCTGTTTCAGAGAGTCCCAATTGAACATGACTCAGTTCTTGTAGTTTCTGAGTTGAATACGATTCCTCTCTTTAGTTTCCAAATCCGCTGCCAGTTTCACCGTTTATCTCCTCCGTCGAAGTTGCCGTCGATTCCTGCTCCGCCGTCATGGCCACCGGAATACAGGGCCTTTCGCCGCCGTTCTGCTCTTGCCTTTGTCTGTCGACTGCTTTCTCAAGCTCCGCCGTCGACTGCCTTCTGATCTTGCCGGCCCTCGAGCAGAAGCTCGAGCGCTCTGCTCTTCTCTTCTGTTCAACACCCGAGCCGATTGGTTTGTTTTTTTTTCTTTTTCTTTAATAAAACCCGTTGTATCAATCGTATCCGCCGGATCAAATCTGCACATCTGTACTTTAATTTCGCGCCCGTCTTCTCTTAAGTGACTCATCAACGGTTCAGATCTTTGATGTGTGTGGTATCAGCTCTTGGGTCGCTTTGACACTTTAAAACACGTCTAATGCGCTATTCTGCTACCGAACTGCAATTCGCATTTTTAAACCTGCAATAACAAAACCAAACTAAAATTAGACGCATAATAAAAATATGATTCCTTAAATTCTTTAATGCATCTAAAATAGTTAATTAGAATGAATTAATTATTAATCCCCTAATTACTATCCTAATCACAAATAACCCATTTTATTCATATTTTATCACAAAAACTACACTGGCATATAGGTAAATAAGGCATATAATTGTGTATATTTTATGCTTATCAGGCATCGATCACCACAGTGAACAATTGGCAGAAAATAACAAAGGAAATGGTGATTGATCGAAAAGTGATCAATCGGCAATGCAGAGCGATTGATTGCCGTATGCGGTAAACTGAAATAAGCCCTATTTCGACTCGAATTTTGAAGGGGACTTTATGGTTTCTCTTCAAACATATAAATAGGCCTTAAGGGAGAACGCTTTGGGCTACCTTGGAGATCATCTTGAGCAAAATTGGAGGCTAGAGCAAATGAGAGAAAGAGAAGAAGAAGATGAAGAATACAATGGTGAATTCTCTTCCAATGCGAGGCTAAATACTTTTCCACGGCGTAGATGAAGCCCAATAATCTGGTTGTGTAATTTCTTTTCTCTCATATTATGTTTTTACTCTAGTTGGTGTATGGATTTTATTGTATAATCATTGTTAATTCATTAAAGGTTTGTTCTTTGTACTCGAGAGAGATAATAGTGAATTTTTGTGAGTTTCAATCCAAAGAATACTTGCGTATCCAAGAGGAACGTAAGTAGACTGAGGTGTTATATATCAATAAGGTTTCATTGGTTTATACTCGAGAGAGATAGATCACAATTCCATATTTTAACCGTTTTATGTGTTACATCCGAGAGAAGAGCACTATATTTTGAGTTGACAAGTGTATGTCTGAGAGGAATATGCTAACCAATTGGAAATCTTTATTCAAAAGAGAGAGAAAGAGAGACAATACACTAGTTTATTGTGGTGGATTCGAAGCCTTGGTCTTCTCCATATTGATTAAATCTCAATTAGATTAGCTAAAATTCATCGCTTTCTTTAGATTATTAAAAAACTGCAACTTTCTCTTAAATTTGGTAAATTATTTAACCGTCCCTGAAGTTCGACAACCCTAATACTCGTTATAGTACACAATTGCCTTGTGCACTTGCAAGGATTTAATTTTAAACGATCAATGCTCCGTGATCATTTAAATATAAAACCCTTGCAAGTGCACAAGGCAATTTTATTACAGTGAATATAGAAAGGGTTGTTGAACCTCAGGGATGGATTAATATTTTACCAAATTTAAGAGAAAACAACAGTGTTGATTCTAGACTAAGAAAACAATGAGCTTTAACTAAACTAAGTGAGAATTAATCAATATGGAGAAGACCAAGGCTTCAAATCCACCACAATAAACTAGTGTATCGCTTCTCTCTCTCTCTCTTTTGAATAAAGATTTCCAATTGGCTAGCATATTCCTCTCGGACATACACTTGTCAACTCAAAATATAGTGCTCTCCTCTCAGATGTAACACATAAAATAATTAAAACATGGAATTGTGATCTATCTCTCTTGAGTATAAACCAATAAAACTTTATTGATATATAACACGTCAGTCTACTCACGTTCCTCTCGAATACGCAAGTATTCTTCGGATTGAAACTCACAAGAATTCACTCTTGTCTCTCTCGAGTACAAAGAACAAACCTTTAATGAATTAACAGTGATTATACAATAAAATTCATAAACTAACTAGAGTAAAAACATAAGATGAGAGAAAAGAACTACACAACCAGATTATTGGGCTTCATCTACGCCTTGGAAAAGTGTTTAGCCTCGCATTGGAAGAGAATCCATCATCATGTTCTTCATCTTATTCTCTCCTTTACTCTAACCTCCAATTTAGCTCAAAGGTGGTCTCTAGATTCTCCAAGGGTTCGCCCAAAACGTTCTCCCATAAAGCCTATTTATAAGTTTGAAGATAAACCACGAAGTCCCCTTCCAAATTCGAGTAGAAATAGGTCTTATTTCGGTTTTCCGCACATGGCGATCGATCGCTCTGTATTGCCGATCGTTCGCCTATCGATCGATCGCAATTCCTTCATTATTTTCTTCCGATTGATCGCTTTGGCAATCGACGCCGTATGATACAGATTGATCGTAGTTACTGTCTTAGGCGGATCAAAAATTCCAGTATATACAATCGATCATTTTGAGGTCCGATCGATCGTTTCCTTCAATACACTGTTTTTGTGGCTGAGGTGATCGATCGTATTGATAGCCGATCGATCGTAGTTATTGTTCACAATCTTCAAATGGCTATAACTTTCTACTCCGAACTCCAAATTGCGCGTAGTTGGTGGCATTGGAAAGCTGAAGCTTGAATCAGTCCAATCAGACATTCGTACACGAAGTTATGATGATTTAACTATTTGAGTTACTTTTCACCTCATTTCTGTGTATGACTCTTGTTTCCTAAAAAAACCAAAAACTATATTAAAGTAGTAGTTATTCTAATCTAACACTATCATAATCATAAGTTTAGGAGATAATAAAATATATATTTCATGTGTATATCACTCCACCGCCCGGTTATCTGAAATTAGCATTCTCCCCCCTGTCCAGTCTTCCCTCCTGAAAAAAATGGAGTATGGTTCTCTTTATTTGGTGCTCAATGGTTTGCTTAAATAGGATTTCAAGTTTTGATGAAAATCGACTTCAAAAAGGACTCAAAACGGGCTCAAAATAGGAAATCCCGTATAGACAGATCGCTCATCGTCAAATCACGATCTTACAATTTCTGTGCGTCCGCGACATCTGGGCATTTGGATAGTTAATATACAATCTGCTTCCACATTCTAGATGATGATTTGCCATCGTTGATTTTCGATTGATCGATTTTGCATTTTTTGCACTGTGCAATTATTTGTAACGACCATTACTCTTTGCTCCGAACTCCGATTAGCATGTCATTTATTGCGATGAAAAGCCAACTCAATGAGATTTCATATTCAACTAGTATCATCATAACCCATCATCTATACAAAAAGTTATTTCCACACAAATCTTTCAATATTTCTTGCTTTATCAACCATTTGCATCATAGTAATTTCTTTTCTACAAAAACCATAAAACACACTAGGTAGACACTAAAAAACTAACTCAAATAGTATCGTGTGCAAGATTAAGGGTTACAATATACATCATTTTATTACTCATCATTAGTCTTCTGTCGTCGCTTCTGGCCATGGCCAGATAACCGCTACAGTTCTGTGCTAATGAGTAGGGTGAGAGAGGGGCAGAGAACCATTGGAGGAGTGGCAAACTTCGAAGTTTCTTACCCCCCTTGCTCCTCTTGCCCCGACCTCCCCCCTCCCCCCGACGATTGGAGGAGTGGTAAACTTTTTATTGCTCACAATCTGGTCTTCCTAGTGTCTGCCTAGAGATTATGCACTTGCAATGGCAAAGGATCTCTCCCCCTTTGTTGGTTTTTTTTGTTGGTTTTTGTTGGGCAGGATGGTGGAGAGGGGAAAACTTTGCTTCTCCTCCTCCCCCCTGTTCCCATGGTCCCCTTCCCTGGTTTTCATGTGCATGTGCTGGTGGCTCCAATGGTTGTTTCTATGGACAAATACGATTCCTTTGGAGGTTGTCCCTTTGGGATGATTGCTTCGGTTGATGCTCTTACCGTCATATCTCTCTCCCCCTTCGATACATTTGGTTCCTTTCTACTCTAGGTGTGCCCTAGTTGAGTGGTGATCAACTAGGTCGAGGTCCTTTGAGTAAGACTCCAACCTCCGTTGCATTAGGCGTGCGCTCAATCGTTCGGTTCTGCAGTTGCCGCTTAACAGTTGGGCGAGTATCTTCGGGGCTACTTCTTGTGAAGCTATTACCTGGAGCTCATAATCTGGTAGTCCCATTATATATTTCTTTGGCTCTATTGTAGAGATGTATTTTATTAGCAAATCAGCATCATACCGACCCTTCAAAGATAACTGAGGATGCATGGGTTCAAGGTCCTTCGCAATTGATTCAAGCTCAACATTGTGCATCTGTTTATGGTATTTCTATTAGACATTTTTTTTTATTATGGGAAGATGTGGATCTGTGTTTGTGTGTGTGAATCCTCCTCCCATTATATTGTATATGAGGTGGACTTCTTGTTTGTATTTTCATTTATAATTGAATAAAGTTTTTTGTTAGAAAAAAAAATGCCGATAGTTTAGAATAGTTACCGAATACCCTATAGCAGATTCCGCGTGCATTTTGCACGTGCTCAATTACTAGTATCTAGAAAAAGTTGGTCTAGCCAGCGCTATAGCCAAGCAATCGTCAGATCATGTTGGGCCCCTATGAGGCCCACTGATCTAACGGAAGCCTAGTGCACTATAGCTCAGGCTAGTTTTTTCCATAAAAAAACACACCACATGTATATTTTTTTGTTTAACTAGTCAAACGCCTAGCAATTGGGGCTAAAATGTAAAGTTTTATACCTGTTGTTAACAGGGGGGTCAAAACATTAATAACAGCAAAGAAAAAAAATCAGGGAAAAAACTATATCGTTATTAAGGGCAAGCCATATCACTATAACCGATTAAAGGGCTATAATTATGGTTAGTGGGCGAAAAAGTGGGCCAGCAACATGTGTTAAGTTTTTCTTTCTTTTTCCTATAACAAGGGGCGTCCGTGTTCTTAAGACCCTACTACAAGGGCCATGGCAACCGACCCCTTAGAGCATCCTATTCTACTCAAGATTTTAAAAGTTAGATTGAAAGTTAGATTGGTCATCAACCGGGGATCAACCCGGATTGACCCGGTTGCTAACGCCAATATACGACTGAAGATTAATGATGATTTCTTGGGGCTAAGCCAAGAGCGAGTGTAAGCACGTGACGCTCCGACAAATGGGCTGGGCCCATACAGCATTACAGATGTCCCCATGTGTGACGTCCTTGTGGAGAGACGACAAAAGATTGATGATGATAGCTGATCCGCCCTCCTTTTCACGGGGGTAACCGAAGAGGGAGCTTAGGCACTTGGACAAATTATTAGGTGTCGATTACCACTCAGGTGTCTATTACTTGCCCACCACGATAGGACACCAGTTGTCATGTCTACACCCAATAATTTCTCAAGCATGTGACTCCGACAAATGGGCTGGGCCCGGACAGCATTACAGATGTCCCCAAGTGTGACGTCCCTGTGGTTCGCCTTGTACTCGTCCCGCTGCAGCCCCTGCTCTGCTACTAGTCGTCTACTCTGCAGACTGCAGCGTACTACTCTTACCACAGTACATCATCATCTCTCACACAGCCATCGGGGAGAGGGGGGCTCTCACCAGGGGGGCGGGGCTCCCCCTCGAGCCAACCTGAATATACAACTGTGTGACGACAATGGGTCATTAAAGATTGGGAGGCCATAGTGAACTCTGCCGACTGAGCAGAATAACTTTAAACTGCTGTTGGTCGCCTAATATACGTGGCCTGTGATCACCCCAACAGCCACAAGAACCGAAACAACCTAACTAGTAATTATGTTCAAACTTCAAAGAGAACCCTGCGTTATGTTTGAAGAAATGTTTAGCCTTAATTATGGTAGTTGTGAGATGCTCGACTCATGTTCATAGCATGTTTGGGAAGTGTAACATGTCCGGAACCTCAAAGCGTGCAACTAACTGACAAGAAATATTGTTATAGGATGCCCTGACAACCTCCAAGTTTGCGGTGAAACATATCAGCATACTATGGGCACCACATTCATTTAACTTATGCAAAATTATGATTATTTTCTGTATTAAATAACTTTAAACCTAGGCCCCGGTTTTCCTTAAGTTTATGGGGCCCGTTTGGCAATTTTTTAAAGGGCTAGATTCTTTAAGAATTAAGCTTCTTTTGGAAAATCTCCTGAAATTTATTAAAAGAATCTAACTTCACTTCTTTTAATGGCATATGTTATAATTGTTAAAAAAAAAAAGACAAGGGCATTTATAAAAAAACACAATTTCATAATGAGATGCCATTTTTTATTATTAAATACCCCTATCTTTTTTAAAATTACAAATTCTACCATCGAACCCTAAATTCTTTCCTAGAAGTGGATTCTTCTCAACCAAACACCTTAAAATGAAAACCTAACTTCCATCCCTAGATTCTAAATTTCCTACTCTTTAAAGCTCTAACCAAACAGACCTTTATTCTTACGAGTGAATCTGCACATGCGAAATAGACGCACTGATAGGCCTACAAGAGAAATAATTAGGTACATGTCGCGTCGGAAACTCATGCTCACTACCAAAGGGTGATTGACACAACTTCCTTTATTAATCTGATGGGCCACAAATTCGATTTTGTGTCAATCACCCATTGGAGGTGATGAGCATGAAATTCAGGTATGCGTTGCGCACCTAATAACTTCTCGGCCTAGAGAGTACCTATTACTATTTATTGTCACTAGTAAGACATGCTAGTGTATTTGCAGGCGTCACGAAAGAAATTAAGAAATATTTTTTATTTTTTAGTTAATTGCTGTTTGAAAATGCTTGAATGTTTTTTTAATCATAATTATAGGTTTGATATCAAGGTATTTCTGGAACATGACATAAAATTGTCTGTTCCACCTTTTATGCCTTTAACAGAAGTATACATTATTATCTCTTCACTTATGAAATTCCATAAGAGGTTTATTTGACCTTAAGATGCTATAAAATGCATCATGATTTCTCACCGTATAACAAAAATAATCCAATTAGTTGATACTGTTATATTCTTCTATATGGATGACTAATGAAGGGTATTTCAGGCCAGACACTTGAAATTGTCCAATCCATCCTTTTTACTTTTAACGGTGTATAGACAGAGGTATAGATGCATAGATGTACAGTAAGAGATATGAGTACTGCTACAACCGCTGGCAAGGAAGCTCGCCACGCGCACAATGCACAGGCCCCATAACTTCTTCGAGGAGGCACATTCAGTGAGCATTGGTGGGTGCAGATGGTCATAGCAATTTGAATGAGAAGTTAATATTTTGCCTCGGTTTCTCTACCCCCTTTCTGTTTGACAACCCATGCACTTGCCTCTTCATTTCCTTAATCCTTTTATATTTTATTTTAATTATTATTAAATGTATATGACTAGAGCAAATCATTTTGTATTGTTTAAGATAATGTTCATAAACTTGATTTGGATATGTGTAGTAATGCATGTGAAGAGAATAACTATGGCAGATTCATATTATACTTCAAAAGAACAACATTTATTTGTCACTTAAATAGTTCGTCACACCTCACTACTCGTCACACAATAAACACGATGCATTGCAGAATGAAAAATTTAGGCGGTCGACATACGCTTTCAAAACATTAGTCATCCTCCCCATCCCCTTGTATGGCCCTGCAATTAAAAAAAAGTGGCAGCTATTAGAAAATATGTAGTATTGGCACGTGATCACATAATTAACGTGTTACTGTTATTGTTGTCGCCTTTGTAGAGGTGGATCAAGGTGGTATATGAAGTGAGTTAGCAATTGCATCACGCAGCCACAACATGGCCCGATCATCCTTTAATTGCATCTGATCTACCCCTCCACCACTAGTGGACGCACCATCCGAATTACCTGTGCCAACATTTTTTTCAATGCACCAAATGTCCATTCTATTGGATAGGAGGCATATTGTCGAAGATGTGTCAATGTTTTTTCAATGCACCAAATCCCCGTTCAACAATATTCTGTAAGGAAGCGTGCTTATAGTTGTACGTCTCATTTCAACCGTTCACATATCGTTGTTGAAATTGTGCTATATGATACATATGCCATGTACCCTTGTAAGGGCCCAAGAAGTCAAACTTCTATGCATATCCTGCATCAACGACATAGTACTTATACCCTGGTGGTATTGGAAAACTAGATGTGGTATCTTGCAAGAATGAATCTAAAACCCATTGATCATGCGTAGACCCCTCCCAACCTGTTATGACATATGTGAAACACATGCTAAAATCACACACATAAAAGACATTTTGTGTTGCGTTTTTTCTTTACCTCTATATGCATTGTTCACATCCGCCGCCACCTTCGCCATGACATGTGTGCTACCAATTGCTCCCACACAATCCCTAAACCATGGCCAATACATGGTGTTGTTCTTAATATAATTTGACACTACTTCGAGTGGCACGATATTATTTATTTTTTACTCAAATATGTCTCTAATGCCCCATAAACATTATAAAAATGCCTATGAATAGTCTCCTCTAAGTGAGAAAATTTGTGCCCAAGTTTCTGCACTGAAGTACTATGACCTAACAACTCACGAAATATCATGAACGGTTATTCAACAGAGACTCCTCGACTATCTTTTAGACCAGCTACTCTGGTTTGTTTACATAATTCTATGAATGATTTTTTGTTCATTCTCACCAAGTCCCTACACATTCTATCGTTTGTTATGTTGTATAGCATGTCACCCACTATTTCATCTCCCATCGTCCTATGTGGGTGGACAACATTTCGAGGCAGAGGGTTACTCAATCGCTACTCCCAATACTCTGCAAGTCCCATTACTATAGCATCTTCCACATCGTTATTGCCATATAACAGATTCTACATGGACACGAACTTAAAACTTTAGTTTTATACGCTAAGGGTAGTTGGGTAGATGCTCTCTTGTATAACATAAATTACTTACCCAAGGGTCCATTATGGTCATCTCATGTCGTCAAAATTTTTGTGGAAAATAATGTCCAAGATGATTGAAAAGCTTTTTATTGCTTCACCCAGATACTGAGCTGGTTGATTAAAATGCCCTTTCATTTGGTAGCAACCAATCTGTCGCTTTGATTAAGAATCAGTTTTAACACTAACAAAAGCAGCTTAACATGCTTGCAACATCAGAGATCGAGAACCCCTGTGAAATTTCACAATGCATTCCAGTTATCTCACAGACATGATTGTCAATTTCTGGTTATGAATATGGATGAAATGCTTTGTGGGTAAAAATGAAAAAGACATATTTTTTGACAATATTTAAAATGATCAAAAGAATCTATAATAACTGATGAATTTCTACCAAAAGAAAAACAATGTTACATGTTCAAATGTTGGAGCTGGTATGCATGTTAAAGGGAGGGGTGATACCTTGTATACTACATTTTTTCTGTCAGAAAAGGCAAAAGAAAGCAATCAAGATTTTCCAAATGTAGTCATCACACAAGCCAAATGTCTCAAATAAATAATAATCACAATTAGTTTCACACAAGTTACCCTACACCAGTTACCCTATGCTAGTGGATGCTTCTCTGTCCACTGTTCCCTCAACAATTCTTCTGCATATTCAACATCGTCTTCCGTTGTCAGCCACATACACCTTTTATGCTCATCAAGCATTAGTGACAAGCCAACTGTGTACAAAATCAGGCAGCCAACGCATCAAAGCTTGTGATCTCCTCTATTCTTTAATTTCCTT
This sequence comes from Houttuynia cordata, assembly GCA_039654745.1. Classification (NCBI taxonomy): domain Eukaryota; kingdom Viridiplantae; phylum Streptophyta; class Magnoliopsida; order Piperales; family Saururaceae; genus Houttuynia; species Houttuynia cordata. Next base: position 65,489,191 of record CM077503.1, read on the forward strand.
CTCAGCATTTTCCCTATCTCATGTTATCGGATCAGCGATAATGTTCACATGCCTCAATGCTATGGCATTGCGAGCACACATAGCTTCAAAAATGGACTTCACCGGCCTTCCTCTTTGACCTAGTCGGCTTAACCACAAGTGAAGGGTTCACTAGAGCAGTGTGAGCATGGGGGGCATATGACTGGGGGATACGTGGTCAGTAAAGGGTACTTACAAAAAATGAAAGCATATTAGGTAAAAATTGAAACCATGGAAAAGTGTTCTTTGAAACGTTTACATATATGTATGGATGTTCTTAAACACAATAAAGGTTCTCATACATGCAAACATCAATAGTAATAAAGTGACGATATTGGCATGGTTAGCTAGGACCACTACATTCAACAGATTTTTGTTAGAGAAATAGCCAAGGAATGGTCATTCCCCTGAATTGGGTTAAATTGGCCAAATTGAACCTGGTTCAAAAGTCAAAATTTCCTGATCTTGACAAGTTCATAGAATCTGACTTATGATATAAATGACACAGTTAAACTCAATCCCATTAAATAAAGAAAAAAATGATATTATACATTAACTCAAATTAACTTTATACAACATCCAACTCTTTATATATCTGAAAGATATCTCTGCTCCATATGCTCACTGCTGTGTAAGAGAACATGAAATGTCTTATACGCTTGCTCCCTCAAAATATTGATAAAACACCATCCAGTTTTAATGTCCAGTCATGGAAAAGCGGTGACTAGCTATATATTAGTCATTTTCTTAGGCTCAAACTAGAGTGCAAGTAGTGTCTTAATTTAGTCTCTTCTTGCTTAATCAAATGAAAAAAATCTTACCTATGTTTATTGGGATGGAGATGAAGCTGATTAATCGCTTGACAGTTTAAATAAAAAACAAGAGATCCTAGCACAACTTCCGAAAGACTTCAAACTTTCACTTTCAAGTGATAGAACTGCTAGGCATATATGTTGACTGCATCATATAAGTTACTATTCTTTTGGATTACTTGCTCAAAGCACATAAGTTGGCTGTGTCCTATTTACTGGCTGTTTCATGCTTCAGCAAGGATTCTGTGGCGTTTTACACTTCCCTCCTAAATGAGTAATTTAATTGTGCTTTGTGATAAGTTCATGGAACTCAACAACTAGTCTGTTTTTTCAAAGAAAAATTGAGTTGGACAGTATGTGTATTAGGCCATTCATTATATCACTAAATATTAGGTGTATGAGTTGGACAGTATATCACTAAAAGAAAAATTGAGTTGGATGGTAGGTCATTGATTATATGCAGAGAAGATAGGGTCTTAACTAGTCTGATTTTTCAAAGAAACTGAGAAAGTAAAATAAAACTCTCTTTGGTCTCATCTTTTTTAATTCTCAAATCTGTTGGCAAAATTTTCAGCTTCTTTAAGGTTTCACAAGCTTTATAGGACAAAATAAATCCAATCTAACAATAAGATCACCATTTTTTCCAGCTTCTTTAAGGTTGAATAAGCTTTATAGGACAATATAAATCCAAATATAACAAATAAGAACAATTGTAATTTATATGAAATTGATTAATCTCTATTGTATTATTCCCTCCGTCTGGAGTTAGTATTAACATTTATTTTTTCAAAATGTACTAAAATCCATTTATTTTAGAAACCCAAATGTTAATACTAAATCTGGAGGGAGTATAATGTTTTCTTGTTTCTGTAGTATCAGAACTGACATTTTATACATAATTAGTTGAATTTAGTAGAATACCAAAGCAATTGTTACACAACTCTGCCCAACAGCTGTTTGATAAAATGTGGCAACCGTAAGCTAAAAACAGAGCTCACTATAAGGCCTTCATCGGTTCATGTCAGCTGAAATGCACATGCCTAATCAAAATGTCTTTTCAATGTAACAAATGACAAACGAGGTTGACAGACATAAGAATAGTTGGGGAGTGCATGGGGGAAGGGGCTTGCTTGAATATCATCATCAAGGAGACTGGTGAAGGATCCATATTGACTCTCTCAAATCTCCTCTCGCAAGTACTGGTCAAAGTCATTAGGTTGCATCCTTGGTATTTCATCTTCTGTGAAATCTACTTCATGCGGCCGCTTTGATGCTTGAGCCACATTGGCATCCTGCTTTTGCTTAGGACGTCCATCATGAGCATGCTCCCCTGTTGCATGATTGCCGTCGAATATAATCTTTAGTTGCACTAGCTCATCTGTGTATCCCAAAGTCTTTAGGCACATTGCCTTAGGGTGCTTTTGCAACAAGAACACCGAAAATATACAATAGATGTCATTAGAAGCAAATTAGGGGAAATATCTAAATGAAGGAGATATATAATGAGGAAAATATGCAGGAGCTACAATTAGTTTTTTTTGGGTAATTGGAGGTCAACATATACTTATATGACACATACAACATAAAGATAGGACTCATAGTGTTGATCACTTAATAGGTCATACACATGAATGTGATAATGCATGGATGAATATATGCTTATCAAAAGTGATACTTCAAAACTTATAGGGGGAATTTATTAAATAATACTTTTAAAAAAATAAATACCGATCAGGAATAGTACAAAAATAATTTCCGATACGGTTATCTGATTAGCCACGCAGGCGCCTGCGTGACTTTTTTTTACCCCAACCCGAAAGGCATCGAACCATATGAGAGAGGTGTCGGTCACTTACATATTTAACTATTTTTGTGGGACAAACTTTAACGATGCATATCTTTCTCATTTTTAATCCGTTCTCGCCCTTTTTTTATTCTTCCTTATTTTTAGTGCTATTTTTTATAATAATGATATTACAAAGATGTTGAGCCAGCACATGCTATTATCGTAGTTTTTGAGGTATTTTTTTATAGGATATCAAGATCATTATGATATCATGATGATTAGAAAGATCACTAAAAATAAAAAAGAACAAAAAAATGGGCGAGAACAGATTCAACGATGCATATCTCTCTCATTTCTAATCCGTTCTCGCCCATTTTTTTTGTTTTTCCTTAAATTTAGTGCTCTTTCTAATCATCATGATATCATAATAATCTTGATATCCTATCGAAAAAATACTACAAAAACTAAGATAAATAACATGTGGTGGCTCAACATCTTTGTGATATTATTATTATAAGAAAGCCCACTAAAAATAAGAAAAAATGAAAAAAATGGGCAAGAATGGATTAGAAAGGAGAGAGATACATCATTGAAGTTTGCCCACTAAAATAGTTAAAAACAAGACCGACGCCTTTCAATTTAAATGCAAGGCGCCAGTTCAACCTGAACCAATGCCTTTCGGGTCGGGGTAAAAAAAAAGCCATGCTAGCACCTGCATGGCTGACCAGATAACCGGATCGGGAATTATTTTTATACTGTATCTGATCGGTAATTATTTTTTTTAAGTATTATTTAATAAATTCTCCAAACTTATATGTAATAATTCATAAATTGAAATGAGACATATTAATATAAATATGAAAGCTACATTCAAAAGAAATAGGGAATGGGGAACAAAAACATTCACCTCCTTAAATTGCCTCTAAAACTCTAGATTTCCAGATGTATAGGTACCCGTTGATGGGTTAAACCCACATCCAGTGTGATTAGACATCCACTTCTAACCATTGTAGAGGTACCTGGCTAGCATCAGCATTCATGTGTATGTCCCTCTTGCCCAATTCCTCCCTTACAAGTGCATAGCCTATTGGTTCAATGCCCTTGCCCTTTCTATGTCCAGCAATCAGAGCATTAGAGTATGCTCTAATCCATTCATAGTACTTCTCCTTGCCCCCCCAACATTCTACATGTTTCACATACTTTCCTTTCTTGGCTAGGCTTCCTATCTCAATAAAGGGGACCCTATAAGGAAAGGCATAAGGCATAAGAGCAATCATTAAATCCTATTTAATGGAAGTCCAAGCAGGTTGTACTCAAACCAATATTGTTTATCTCAAATCATATGGTTCAAAAAGTTAAAAAATACTTCCTGTATCCCAAATTAGTAGCTCCATTTGGAGTATCTTGAACAATTGTGACCTTGTTAAAGAGATTCATCATTAAGAGACTGACCAGGCCTTGTAATTCTAAGATGAACAAAATAGATCCAAAACCCTAGACAACAAAAAATCCTAAACCCTAGATAGCAAATCCACAATATATCCTAAAATTAACACACCATAGACAAAAACTCACATAGAACATGCTAAGAGGAGAAGCAGGTACGAAGGAAAAGAGCATTTTTTACCTGCGATGGCAAGATGGCGACTGCTTAGGCGATGCACAATAGGTCGATGGGGAGGTTCGCGTCGACGTGCAGGGGGATGCTGGAGTAGAGAGGGCAAAATCTTCACTATCCACATCAATCTCCCTCCATTTCCCCAATTATCCCATTGGAATACCAAAAAAAAGAACCCATCTTTTTCCTTTCCTTGCCTCTATTCTCTTTGATCTCAAAATTTTGCCCTTTTCCTATTTTGGTGGCACGCACCCTGATCTCGGCCAACGTAGGGCTTTGCAGCCTCGGCTACTACTGGGAGCTCCTTGTGCACCTAACGTTAGATCGCGAGAAGCTCCGCAATGCTGGCAGAGGTCACAGCTAGAAAGCCAACGGGCTCGACGGCTTACAGAGAGGGGAGATGACGAGCAAGAGGGCAGTGAGAGGTGACAAAAGAGTGAAAATCCCGTCTAACTTGCTAGGAAGAAAAAAGAGGAGAGGGAAGGATAAAATTTTCAAACTAATTCTCATTCGAATGATAATCAACATTTTCACCCATTTCAGGGATGATTTGCTAATTTTTATCACCGTCATGAGTGAAAATCACCATTTTCAGTTTCACTCACCCTGATTGGTAAAAATTTTCACCCTTCTCTGTCGGTAGCTCTTATCAGCTTAATTAGTATCCAAATAATTTTTAACATTTTCACCTTCAACCTAAAATTTTTCCTATTTTCAGTATCCAAAAAGCACCCTAAGTTTACTGGCATGCATAAAATCCTACACAAAACCCACAAGGAACTCTACCACATCGAAAAAGAAAAACCATCTGAAAGGTAAAAAAACCTAGCTAAAAACAGTCAAGGCTCAACCCTTATTGATTATAGTAAATATCTGGGCTAAAAATCCAGCAATTAGGATACAAACTGTTGCTTTTACTAAACCATCTATCACTGTACAGGAGTAAAAAATAGGCAACTTATATTTGCTTTTCTCGAGCCATGTCCCCTCATATATGTAAGTGATTACAACAAGCATAATCATAACGTACTATAGAAAAAAGGCAATTATAACTGACTTCTAAAATTGAAAACATTAACATAAATTCATTAGGACTTGCATTGTAAACATTAATTCTGAGGCTTCAGCCAAATATCTTACTGTATTCTACACAAGCAACCAAATACCGCTCAGATTACCCACATGGAACTCTGCCACATAGAAAAAGAAAAACCATCTGAAAGGTTAAAAAACCTAGATAAAAACAGTCAGGGCTCAACCCTTATTGATTCTAGTAAAAATCTGTGCTAAAAATCCAGCAATTAGGATACAAACTGTTGCTTTTACTAAACCATCTATCACTGTATAGGAGTAAAAAATAGGCAACTTATATTTGCTTTTCTCGAGCCATGTCCCCGCATATATGTAAGTGATTACAACAAGCATAATCATAACGTACTATAGAAAAAAGGTAATTATAACTGACTTCTAAAATTGAAAACATTTAACATAAATTCATTAGGACTTGCATTGTCAGCATTAATTCTGAGGCTTCAGCCAAATATCTTACTGTATTCTACACAAGCAACCAAATACCGTTCAGGTTATGCCTTCAACTTTCCACTTACACCACGCTTGTTGTGCCAGACACCACTTTTATCCCTATTTTGATTCCTAATTGCTGCAACAGTGCACTGGTCAGCTCGCCCAACCTTACTGTTCATTTCCACTTGCACTTTTCGCCGCCTCATCCTCATCCGGTTTTCTAACCTTAGGCCTCTCAAAGCTCGAACCCTTTTCTCAATTTCCAGAGCTTGAGAGAAATTCCATATCCTAACACCACCTTCCTCTCCTCCACAAACAATTCTATCAGCACCTATACCTACGGAGAACAAATTAGGCCCAAAACCATGTAGCATCCGTTTTGGAACTTCCACACTGGTGCATGTGGTTGCTTTACGACGGCTTCTAGAGGAAGAATGCTGCCTCGACCTCAGAAGCTTTCTAACATCAATAAGCGCAATTTTTCCATCACCAGAAGATGAAACAAGCCAAGGAAATTCAAAAGCAAGAGCATGAACATGGCTTGTGTGAGGGGCCCATGTCGCTACTAGCTCAATGCTGTCATCAGAAGAATCTTTGGAGACTTCATACATATGGATAGTCCCATCCTCACCCCCAGTGAACAAAAGATCGCCTAAGTAGCTCCGTGCAAGAGAATAAGCATTGCCAACATGTGCATCCCTGACAACCAAGATTGGAGTTCCACTCTCAATATCCCAGACATACACATCTCTACCAGCAGAACTTGCAATAGACGAACCACGAGGAACAAGACTCCAGACCCAATCTCCATGTTTCAAAACCATGACACATTTCAGCTGAATACGGTCCCATACACGGATGCACATGTCCCAAGAGCCACTGTAAATTTTAGAAGCATCTAAAGCAACGCAAGTTACAGGCCCTTGATGCTCCCATAGTCGAAACTCTGAGCTTTGGCTCAGAGAACTCTTTATGTCAAACAAGTGTCGCAAGTCCTTATTTGACCTCCAACAATGAAGAAAACCATCAGTCCCACCAGCGACCAAAAGTTCATGATCAGCTACTACAGCACGAATGGTGCAACCAAGGGAACGTGATGAACTGATCAGTAGTCCTTCTTCCATATCCCATATCCGCACAACAAAGTCATATCCTCCCGTGAAAAGAAGCTTTGCAAACGGCAGAAGAAACACCGAACGCACAGCTTCAGTGTGCCCATAGAGACAATCAAAGCTGTACCGCCCCATATAAGCTTTGCTCCTGTATTCTCTCTCTACAAAAACCTCCTTCCAAGATCTCTCATCCAGCAACGCCAAGCCCAAAGGCAGTCCCCACCTCTCACAATAAAACTCTTTCCACCCATAATGGTCGGACGCAAGCTTGTGAAGTGCGGTAGACACACACGAAACAATACCAAGCTCCTTGGCTTCGAGACGATGGAGAATTTCTACAACCAATGCAGATGGTAGGTCAGTGATGGATCGTTGAACAGCAGCGCAAGATAACTCACTGGATGACCCAATTTTTCCACCATCAACCAACGCAACACCCTCATCAATATGATATCCTGAATGCGTGAAATCAATTTCCGATTCAAACAACAATTCCTCGTCCAAGGAGTCGCTAACAGAATCGTTTGACGACCAACAATCCCCTTTTCCCTGGCATTCTAAAGCCATAAAAAATGGAAGCAAAAAAGCAGAAACCCTCCAAATTCTCACCGCAGGGATGGATCAAAAAATCAAAACTATCTCAGACCCAAGAATCAATTTAGAAATTCCAAATTTCAAAAGTATATATAGATAAAAAAAACCTAATTCGACTAATTCCACAGATCCTAGTCGTGCCTGCAGAAGAAGAGGAATCAAAATCAGCCGCCAATCGGATAGATGCCTATGAACACAAAACCTTCGAATTTACATAGAATCGAAATTTCCACAAAAAATCATCGAAAATAAGAGAATCTTACCAGACCTTGGCCGCCGATCGCCCACCCCAATTTCGCCCTAATTTCCGGAATCAGAAAACAGAAACACGAACGCCGCGTGCCTGGGAAGAGGAGGGGGCCTGAGCTCACGTCCCGACCAGTCCACGTGTATTGTCCAGGTGCAATCCCAGCCGTCGGTTTTCAACGTGGGGGGATTCGGAAATATCGAGATAGTAGTTTCCTTATTTGTAATTTTGGGGAACTAAAGTAAAAAAGCGACGTTTTTTCGTACTGTGAGATGCGGGTCGCGCAAGGAAGGAGTGAAGCCACGCGCTCAAGGGCAATTTGAGTGAACCTCTTTTTCTTGTTTTAGGATTTTTTTCCGTTTTCTGGGTTGCCGATGAGTTTCTTTCTTCTCTCATTTGCTTTGATTATGGTCTTCCTTGGTCATGTTTGAGCTCTTTTTTAGAATTCTGAGATTTATTTTTTTGTATTTTTGAATTGTCTTGAAAAGTAAGGTGGGAATGGGCTCTCTGTAGTTCAAATGCTGGTAGGGGTTCTTTGTGGCATGGGCTGGTTGTGCGGAGTCTAGCTTCCAAAGAAGGTTGAATTTAAGGCACACTAATCGATTATTTTGATAATTTGTGCTGATTAGTCGATACTTATTCTTATGGAGTAAAGTTCGATTGATCCCTTTGTTTTTTCTTACTACTTTTTTATTCTACTACTCCATCGTCCAATGAAGCCTGTCTGCATTTGAAAATGAGTTAAATTTATTGGACTCTAAAAGCCCCTACAAAAAAATGAGTTAAATATTGTAGGCTATGCTTTTGCATATGTTATATGTGATGTTTGTGAGTTTCCTTTGACTCCAAAGTTTACCAAACTTTATTTGTTAGCTCCCATTGTCAAGTTCACCAGACTTCATCATTCACAGAATAATGACCAACTATGTTGACTTCATCTTGACGTAAACTGGGGTGCTATGGGTCTTTGCGAACTGGATATTAACCGTACACAGTAGAATATTGAGAACAGTAGGAGCCATGGTACAAGAATACCTGTATTTGCTAGCTCTCTAGTCTGTTTGAATGATTTTGATAATGACTATTGCTAGCCACATATGTTTAGCTCTCTTAGTGAGGTTCATCTGATTTGTGAAGATTTGATTTACAGTGTTGCTTAGTTGCATATCTATCATCTAAACATGACTTCAAGGACTGTGAGAAGAAGGATCCATCATTCTGATGTTGATGGACATAAATATGAAAGCTTGGATGCCCCAAGATCAGATTCATTGAGTGAACCGCTTCTAGGAAACCATGGATATGATGATACAGAGTCAGAGGTATTAATATTTCAAATTTGTGATCATGTGGCATGTTATCTTTTAGTGATAGACATTAGTCTCTTCAATGGTTGCAGCGATACACTCAAGGAGATGCGGCAGATGACTGGGATGAGAAGAAAAAGGCACAGCTTCACTGGACTTTCCTTTTCTCTAACTTCATTACTCAATGGGCACAATGGATAGGTATACTGCTTCAACTTTTATTACTATTCCATCCATTCTTTTCTTGACATATCTGTTTCAATGATTTTAATCATTATCTCTTTTTCTACACTCGTTTGTTTTCATGACATAATAATGCAAAATATGTAACATAACTGGATCACTGATGGTACTAAAGTTGTGTTTGACTGAATATGGGCTACTAGTGTTGCTAGATTTGTTTTTGTATTCTATTACTCAAAGCTCATTTATTTTAGGATTACGAACATCAATAATTTTAAACTGTCCATCAGAAAATCGTGTTCTGATATACAGTTTTATTGGAATTGTGTAGGATGCTGAGATATTTTATCTGCTATAAAAAATTAATACGATTTTAAAATAAGGGTTACTTTAAGCTTGATGTATACGGATAATTTGAGTGTTTGTACCCTGCTGGTAGATTAAGAATGTACTCAAATCGAGATTCATAGAAGAAAAACGAGAGGCTAACATGACCATTTTTTGTTTCTGAAATGTTATCCATGCTCGTGCCCAGCTTCTATCTACAGTTTCCACGATGAAGGAATACCGCGGCATGTGAGCATGGTGCCTGTGCAACATAGTGACCAATTCTAAGTGCGAGCATATGTAGCATTGATCATTTCCTTTGTTAGTGAGGGTCCATAATTAGATTCGCAGTTTTACTAACTTAAACCTAAGATCATGGTATCCGCTCAATAGAACCAAATTTACATATTGTCAGAAGAAACTACTTCCTCTCAATGCCATCATAGGACATAAGTGGTGAACGTTTTATAATTGTTCTGTTGTAAATGATGTCAAAAGAGGGTGTGAGGGAGACCAAAGAGAACTTGGATGGAAGAAATGAAAAAGGTATATCGTGCAAAGAGGTGGCTTAAAACAGGCTAGAATAGAGGCACGAGATCCATGTCGCCGACCTAAATTGTTGGGAAAAGGCTTTACTTGAATATGATTTGCTTCTGTGGGTTCTTTTTTTGCTGATATAAAATGTTTTTGTTTCTTGTTGGCCATTGGGACTTTGTACTTAAACATGCTATTTTCTGCAGCAAATGTTGTGCTGAACTCGAGTTCGCTTCTGGGAAAACTTTTGCCATTACCTTTGATCACCCATAACGGAAATGTTAGGAATTTTCAACTTTCTCCACTGCAGGTATATGTGCTTGATACGTGCTTTTTCTCCATTTAAGAAGACGGTTTCTGTCTTTTACTTACCTAAGTATTACTTTTTATCTGTGGGTAACTGTGATTTAGCATATTTTACAACCTTACTAGGTGCTTACTTTTCATCTGATTTACCATTTTTGTCTCTTGTCCATTTGTTCCATTACTATCCTTTCAATGATGCTCATCACTGGGTACCATGCTAAAGTATTAAGATGTTCTTTTGACTGGGGTCGCTTTTTTTTGTGTGTGTTTGATAATCATCTAGAAAGAAAGGTTGATAAATCTACAACAGAGGTTGGAAGTCCCTTTTGATGGAACTCGTCATGATCATCAAGTAAGTTTCTTCCTGGGTCTGGCAACTGAAATACGTCATGTTGTTTAAATTATTTAATTGTAAGAATCCTCAAATTATTATTAGTAGATGTTCGAAGATGTTTCTCAAGTTAATAGAAGGTCCATTTCACCTTTCCTCAATGCCTGCTTGTTAGTTTTTTAAGTCTATAGAACATGATTAGGAGGTATCAAAATCCTTTTTTCAGGATGCTCTCATGCAACTCTGGAGATTGGCTTACCCTGGTCGAGAACTCCCATCTTTCAAGTCAGAACAGTGGAAGGAGATGGGTTGGCAGGGTTCTGACCCATCAACAGATTTTAGGTATCTAGGCATATGATTTGCAGAATTCATTGATATTTGTCTGGAGAGTGTTGAAAGTAATGAGTTGGTATTTTTCTAGGGGTGGTGGTTTCATTTCACTGGAGAACTTGATCTTTTTTGCCAAGAAGTATCCGGTACTGTGTAATGCAGTGTACTCCACACTCAAATTTCAATCGTTCATGTTCGTCTCCTAGTGATTAAAATAACCAGGTTTTATGAGCAGGATTCCTTTCAGGCATTGCTTCACAAGAAAGAAGGCAAGAGACCTGAATGGGAGTACCCATTTGCTGCTGCTGGTGTGAATATTTCTTTCACGCTGGCTCAAATGTTGGACTTGCAATCAGGTATTTAATTGCAGAGCTTTTTAATTAACTAATCTTTCTGGAAGCATGATTTTTTAAAGTTGAAGTATAGCCTAACTATTGATAATGACAACAAACAATGTTTCAGGCAAGCCAACTACAGAAGCAGGAGTTCGTTTTCTGGAGCTTCTTGGTCGAGATGAAATGGCATTCGATAATCTGTATTGTGTAGCATTTCTTATGATGGACGCACAATGGCTTGCCAAGCGTGCTTCATACATGGATTTTAACGTTAGCATATACTATTGATGTTCAACCTTTCTTTGTTTTTTTTTTGTGGGGGGGGGGGGGGGGGGTGTACAGACGATAGTTCTTATGCTTTTTTGAATCTCTGTTCTTATGCAGGAGGTTTTGAAGTCTACAAGAGTGCAATTAGAGCGGGAACTTTCACTGGAAGATGTCTCTAACGTTAAAAACTTGCCGGCATACAATCTTCTCCGAAGATAGCTGGGTCCTTGTCGGGAGATTGTTGATAAGTTCATAATGAATATAAATCATAAGAACAATCTGCAGATTGTATAATAGCCCAATATTACTAATAAGCCCATTCTTTTGGCAATTGCTTTCCTTTGTATATCAGTTCGTCAAAGCAGAGGAAGCAAGTTAAATAATGCTCAGTTGGGCTCCAGATCTCCGCTTTTTGGACGATCTGGCTATGGTTAGTACTCGGGCTGCAAGTATTCATAACTACCATGCAAGTCTACGAACCAGCTTTGCAATTCTGCAACAGAATAAGTCCGATTGCACTGTGCATCATTTTTGCGAAGGATGGCATAGATGCAAAGGATGATGTCCCCATGCTTAATGCTTCATTGCTATGTCACTTAAGAACTTGGATTAATGTTTTGAATTTTGATACAATACAGTAACGCTGATACAATACATAAGCGCCATGTTTCTTGGCACTGTGTTTAAGCACCAACTGGTAAGAAGATTTTAGCATAATTTTCATTCATGTTGTGTTCCAACTATTTCCAAGTTCCAATTGACAAAAAAGAATAAAAGGACAAGAAAAATCTCATAAAAAATTTCCTTTATCGGCACATGCAACCTGTATATGAAATGGGCCCACCTGTTAGTGTGAAAGTGGGCCCAATGTCCAAAAGAACCACAAATGTATGAATTGCGCCTTCCTGTCCTAGGCCCAATAATCTATACATGAAATATGCATTTTATTATCTCCTAAACTTATCTTTCTGCAAGTGTTTGATTAGAATTTTTACTACTTTAATATAGTTTTTTGGTTTTTGTAGGAAACAAGAGTAATACACAGAAATGAGGAGAAAAGTAACTCAAATGGTTAAATGATCATAACTTCGTGTACAAATCTCATATTGGACTGATTCAAGCTTCATGTTAAAATTCAAGAAGTCAGCTTTCCAACGCCACCAACCACGCGCAATTCGGAGTTCGGAGCGAAAAATTATAGCCATTTAAATTTCATAAACAATAATCACGATCGATCGGCTATTAATGTGATCGGTCACCAGAGCCGCAAAAGCAGTGTATTGAATAAAACGATCGATCGGAATAAAAACGATTGATTATATCTACTAGAATTTTTTAATCGCGCAAGACAGTAACTACGATCGATCGGTATCATACGGTGTCGATCGGCAAAGCAATCGATCGGGGGAAAATAACGAAGGAATTGCGATCGATCGGTAGACGAACGATCATCAATACTGGGCGATCAATCGCCATGTGCGGAAAGTCGAAAATAAGATCTATTTCGACTCGGATTTGGAAGGGGACTTCGTGGTTTCTCTTCAAACTTATAAATAGGCCTTATGAGAGAACGTTTTGGGCTATCTTGGAGAAACTAGAAAATAGACTTTTGAGCTTTATTGGAGGCTAGAGTAAAGGAGAGAAGAACATGAAGAACATGAAGAACACGATGGTGATTTCTCTTCCGATGCGAGGCTAAACACCTTTCCAAGGTGTAGATGAAGCCCAATAATCTGGTTGTGTAGTTTCTTTTCTCTCATCTTATGTTTTTACTCTAGTTGGTGTATGGATTTTATTATGTAATCACCGTTAATTCAATAAAAGTTTGTTCTTTGTACTCGAGAGACAAGAGTGAATTCTTGTGAGTTTCAATCCGAAGAATACTTGCGTATTCGAGAGGAACGTGAGTAGACTGAGGTGTTATATATCAATAAAATTTCATTGGTTTATACTCGAGAGAGATAGATCACAATTCCATGTTTTAATTATTTTATGTGTTACATCCGAGAGGAGAGCACTATATTTTGAGTTGACAAGTGTATGTCCGAGAGGAATATGCTAGCCAATTGGAAATCTTTATTCAAAACAGAGAGAGAAACGATACACTAGTTTATTGTGGTGGATTCAAAGCCTTGGTCTTCTCCACATTGATTAATTCTCACTTAGTTTAGTTCGTTATTTAGATTAAACAAAAACTTCAACTTTCTTCTCTTGAATTTGGTAAAGTATTCACCGTCCCTGAGGTTCGACAACTCTTATTAATACTCGCCGTAGTATAATTGCCTTGTGCACTTGCAAGGGTTTTATATTTAGATGATCAAGTTTTTGGCGCCGTTGCCGGGGACGAAAGCTAATAGTTTACCAGATTCTTAGCATAATTAGCGTTAGAGTAGTTTAGTGAGTCTTAACTTAGATTATTTGTCAATAGCTTAATTTGTGTTTTTCTTTCTTTTTGCAAGGTTAAGAGAATACGTGGAATTCTCACCAATGTGGAAGAGCCACCCCTTCCTCTAGTTTACATTCTCTTATCCTTCTCTTTTTAGATAAATTTGTGTGTTTGGTGTTTTCATTTTTTTTCTGTGACTGCATGTTGTGCTAGTTGTGGCTATTAGGATTGTTAGTTGTTGATATCTAAGGTTGCTGATTGCTAGTTGTGGATATCTAGAGTTGTTTCTATGATTTGTGGATGTGTGACAGTGTGGTTCGGGTGTTGATGAATGCATGGTGAAGAAATGTCTTCACCTTTTTATTGATTTAGCCACGAGAACCCATATAGGAGCTTTAATGATTATTGTTCTTCACACACACGTAATTCCCCTCCCTATGAAGTGCCCTACCACCCACGTCCCTTATAGGCTGATTCTTACAACCGTGGTTAGGATAATCACTCTAATTTTGGGAGTGGCACATCTTCCCTAACTCCTTATATGTCGGAACCATGTGCCATCTGTTTAAGTCCTATTCATACCCCAGTGGAGTGCCCTTTGGCCCATGCGTACCCTGATTTTATAAGAAAATATGTGAATGAGGCCCAAAGTCTTCATAGGTGGGAGGACCATCCTAATTCTCCTTGGGAGCAACCCAACCCTAGGCCTACTCTTCATAAGGCCCCTAGACAAGATTTCCTAAGCCAACAACTGCCTTACCAACTAGCCTCTACTCCTCAGTTTGGCCAATCATCCTTAGAAGATCAGATGAGCCAGATACTAGCCACCCTAACGGAGATGAAAATAGACCAAAAATCCCAGGCCCAGCTTGTCCATTCCCACACATAGGCTCTTGCGAACATTGAAATATAGTTAGAACAGCTAACACAGGCCATGAATATGAACGAAGAATGCATTTTACCTGTCAAGCCCCAATATCCGAAGGGCCAACTTTCTGATGAAGGGATCTGTTTTTCCCCTGACTATGATGTTACATCCCTTCAGAATGCCCAAAGGTTTGACAATGAGCTTGAGTGGGTTTTACATAATGATCAAGAGGGAGTAGAAATTAAAGAAGAAGTGAGTGCATTAATAGAACCCAGCTTTAAACCTTCTTCTATATTTGAGGAGTCACATTCTACAGCACTATCAAGAGAACCTTCTATTCCTGAAACACCATTCATACCATCTCTTGACCGATCTAACTCTTTATTTATTGATAGTAACTTAGATTGTTTCATAGATTGTTTAGTTGAGTCACTAATTGAGGAAGCTTTCCCAATTGGGTTACTAGAAGAGGCCCCTAAGGCCAAAATGGTTAATTTGGAGGAGGAGCCCTTTATTCTAAAATTTTCTTATGACCTTTTCTCATGGTTAATGCAGGGACCCTCTTTCCAAAGCTTCCCCACCCACCACTCCATCCTTTTATTTTACGATGTGCTCCATACATAGGCAACAAGGATAGGAGTGTGTGGTGCAATCATTTAATTGATCCAAGCTGAATTCTTGAGGATCTGGACCCTACAGAGGATCATGGCTCCGTCTGGCTGAAGACGTTAAACTTAGCGCTTGGTGGGAGGCAACCCACGTATTCAGGTGTATTCTCTCCTTTTCTTCTTTTTCTTCTTATATTTCATTGACATTTTCTACTTTGTGCACATTGAGGACAATGTTCATAATAGGTTTGGGGGAGAGAATATTGCTTTCATAAAAAATAAAAAAATATAAAAAATTGAAAAAAAATATAAAAATTTGATTAGTTTTTAGGTTGTTTGTTAGTAATTTTTTCTTAGGGTTTGATAGTTTATCCCGTGATATTGCATATTTCAATTCTTAAGAGATTAATTTACATTGGAAGTGTGAGTAAGTATACTGGAGGATAGATACACTTAACTGAGCATACCTTTCTATTATAGTTCTCTTGGAACAGGTGCTTAAACTTAAGAAAACTCACTCACACACATTAGTACATAAAGTAATACCATCTAGAGATTTGTTGAATGCTAATTTACAGTGGGATGTCTTTAGTCATAGTCATTGGATGATGTGTAGTTATCTGTTGAGCTTAAAAGATCATGATAGACCATTTACTTCGCTATGGCAAGGGATTGGAACCGGAAATAGGTTGAGAGTATAATATAACCTAGACAAAATAAAGATATGCTGAAAATATGAATGCTGAAAATGAAAATGTGAAAAAATGAAAACAAAATGAAAGAAATGGGCTGCTTGACTTTATAGGATTAACTTAGGCTGATGCTCGGGCCCGAAGCGGTCTCTTAAAACTTAATGCCCTAAGCCAACTGGCTGGGAGTCATTGGCCTGAGTCATTATTAAACCTAAGCATCTTGAAGTCAGGCCTTACACAGTCCTAGTGGAAAAAAAAAGTCTGTGGTGTATTATCCTCTCAAATCTAGAATGTTGGACCCGAAGGAGGCGCGTAGATCTGTGCTATCATGAACCTAAAGATTACGATGTCTATGCAAATTTTGATGTTCTTTGGTTAATGGGTAACACTGGATCTGTATAAAACAGAAATTTAGAATGTATTGGTATAATGTTCTACACTTTTTACTATCTATATTATCATGCTATATTATATTGAGCAGAAATTTCTAAGATGAAAGTATGGAATAAAACCACTTACTTGAGGGCTTCTATATTCCTGTTGATTATGAACCAAGTACGTGTGGTTAATTCTCTTTAAGTATTGTAGTTTGTATTTGTCGGGATAATATGTTTATGTGTTTTACAATGTTTTAATTTTTTCTTTATTTTTTGCACTTAGGTTAATTAGTTTAATAAATACATGTTTGTGGGTAGCATGGCTACAAACCCTCACGAGACACAACTCGTCCTACTAGGGCCACCTAGAGGTTTAACGGCTTGTTGCATACGCTCAATGCAATCGTGTTCCCTACGAAAGTGGTGTTTACTTTTATGTATTAGTTCCTTTAGTTGATTGTTTGATTTTATTTTGTTTTGTTTTGCTAGGGACTAGCAAAATATAGGTTTGGGGGTGTGATCTATACATGAAATATGTATTTTATTATCTCCTAAACTTATCTTTCTGCTAGTGTTTGATTAGAATTTCTACTACTTTAATATAGTTTTTTGTTTTTGTAGAAAATAAGAGTAATACACAGAAATGAGGAGAAAAGTAACTCAAATGGTTAAATGATCATAACTTCGTGAACAAATCTCGGATTAGACTGATTCAAGCTTCATGTTAAAGTTCAAGAAGTCAGCTTTCCAACGCCACCAACCATGCGCAATTCGAAGTTTGGTGCGAAAAGTTATAGCCATTTGAATTTCATAAACAGTAACCACGATCGATCGACTATTAATGCGATCGATCGCCAGAGCCGCAAAAGCAGTGTATTGAAGAAAACGATTGATCGGAATAAAAACGATCGATCATATCTACTGGAATTTTTCAATTGCGCAAGACAGTAACTACAATCGATTGGTATCATACGGCGTCGATCGGCAAAGCGATCGATCGGAGGAAAATAACGAAGGAATTGCGATCGATCGGTAGACGAACGATCGGCAATACGGAGCGATCGATCGCCGTGTGCGGAAAACTGAAAATAAGACCTATTTCGACTCGGATTTGGAAGGGGACTTCGTGGTTTCTCTTCAAACTTATAAATAGGCCTTATGAGAGAACGTTTTGGGCTATCTTGGAGAAACTAGAAAATAGACTTTTGAGCTTTATTGGAGGCTAGAGCAAAGGAGAGAAGAACATGAAGAACATGAAGAACACGATGGTGATTTCTCTTCCGATGCGAGGCTAAACACCTTTCCAAGGTGTAGATGAAGCCCAATAATCTGGTTGTGTAGTTTCTTTTCTCTCATCTTATGTTTTTACTCTAGTTGGTGTATGGATTTTATTGTGTAATCACCGTTAATTCAATAAAGGTTTATTCTTTGTACTCGAGAGAGACAAGAGTGAATTCTTGTGAGTTTCAATCAGAAGAATACTTGCGTATCCGAGAGGAGCGTGAGTAAACTGAGGTGTTATATATCAATAAAATTTTATTGGTTTATACTCGAGAGAGATAGATCACAATTCCATGTTTTAATTATTTTATGTGTTACATCCGAGAGGAGAGCACTATATTTTGAGTTGACAAGTGTATGTCCGAGAGGAATATGCTAGCCAATTGGAAATCTTTATTCAAAACAGAGAGAGAAACGATACACTAGTTTATTGTGGTAGATTCGAAGCATTGGTCTTCTCCACATTGATTAATTCTCACTTAATTTAGTTAAAGTTCATAGTTTTATTTAGATTAAACAAAAACTTCAACTTTCTTCTCTTGAATTTGGTAAAGTATTCACCGTCCCTGAGGTTCGACAACCCTTATTAATACTCGCCGTTGTACAATTGCCTTGTGCACTTGCAAGAGTTTTATATTTAAACGATCACCCAACAGGCCTCAAGTTTGTCAGTAGGGGTAAGACTGGGCCAAAGATGCAACCTAGGGAAAACTTCCCTCCCTATATACCAGGCCCGCGCCAAAGACCTTCCGCGAAACCTCCTAAATTGTTCCCAAACCCTAAAATCGCCAAATCCTCTACGAGCCATGGGCAAGAAGTGAAAAACCCATTCCCAGTAGCCCAAATGGTTCAGATCTGTCACTTAAAACTACAGCTTAATGGGTATTCTGACTCAGGCCCATTACCGAGACAGTTCTAAAAGCCCAAAATAGTATCAATTGAGATAGTTGGGCCACTTTATGTTTTATTACAAAAACAAGCCCAACATTCTCCCACTTGACACAACTTCTCAATTAAGCCATAAAAAGAATAAAATCTTCCACTTTGCTCAATAAAACTAACCAAGTGGGTAATGGGAAACTATAAAAATGACTTTCGTATGTGCATACAAAATGTCATAACCGTACAAAATACCCTTCGAACTGTATGTGGTAACTTTATACTCGTTCAAAATGTCATAATCGCATGAATCAGGGCGGTTATGTCCTCAAAGGAGAACATTCCCTTCCATGTATCACAATGCAACTAATTCATTTTAATTGGGTGCTATATATGGCAAAATATATTTATGAGTGAAGGCATGCTCCCACTCATTTTGCAAATATTGTCTCATACTTAAGTGCACTGAAAAATGAGACACCGCGAGAAAAGAAATTGTAACTGCTATGATAAATGAGTAAAGTCCAGAAGTACATAAGCAAAATCAAATGCAAGATGAGCTAATAAGACCCATACGATTCACGTGACTCTTAAACAGAGAAGGGGGTAAGCCCTTAGTCATTGGATCAGCAACCATAAACTCAGTACCAATATGCTAAATAACAATTGTCCCTGTTTTAACACGATCCCGAACAACAAGATACTTGATGCCGATGTGCTTACTCCAACTGCCACTCTTGTTATTCTTCATGAAGAACACAGCAGCACTATTATCACAGAACATCTTTAACGGCCTAGATATGGAATCCATAATAGTAAGTCATGTGATAAGGTTCATCAGCTAAGTAGCATGTAACGTGCCCTCATAACAAGCAACAAACTCTGCCTCCATAGTCGATGACGCTATAAGAGTTTGCTTAATACTTTTCCAAGAGACAGCACCGCCTGCCAAAAGGAAAATATAACCCGATGTCGACTTTTTCGTGTCAACACAACCAGCAAAGTCTGCATCTGTATATCTAACCAGTTCCAAATGATCAGAATGTTTGTATGTAAGCATGTAATCCTCCGTTCCTTATAGATACCCCATAACCTTATTTGCAGCTCTCCAATTATCCAACCTTGGATTTTGCTGGTATCTACCCAACATTCCCATAGCAAAGGCAATATTAGGTCTTGTACAAACCTCCAAGTACATCATACTACCAACTGCCGATGCATAAGGAATTTCCTTCATGCTTTCCAATTCCAAAGAATTCTTTGGACACTGGAACAAGCCAAATTTGACACCCATCACAATAGGAGCTGCACTAGGTGAGCAGTTTTCAATATTAAACCGTTTCAAAACTTTATTGATATAGGCCTGTTGAGACAACCCAACAATCCTTCTGGATCTATCACGATAGATCTCAATCCCTATGACACAAGATGCCTCTCCTAAATCTTTCATGTCAAAGTTCTCAGAAAGAAACTGCTCAGTCTCGTGCAACATCTCTAAGTCACTGCTTGCAAGTAGAATGTCATCAACATATAAGACCAGAAATGTGTAACGGCTCTCACTAACCTTAAGGTATATGCACCGATCAGTAATGTTCTCCTTAAAACCAAATGAAGTAATAACATCATTGAACTTTAAATACCACTGTCGGGAGGCCTATTTCAGTCCGTATATTGACTTCTTGAGTCTACAAACTAGATGACTTCCTTTATCTGAGGTGAATCCTTCAGGCTAGGTCATATACACCTCATCCTCAAGATCCCCATTCAAGAATGCCATCTTGACATCTATTTGATGTAATTCCAAGTCAAAATGAGCTACAAGGGCCAAAATAACTCTCAATGAATCCTTCGTAGAAACTAGAGAGAATGTTTCATTATAGTCAACACCATCTTTCTGAAGAAAACCTTTAGCTACAAGTCAGGCCTTATATCTGTTAATGTTACCAGATGGATCTAATTTAGTCTTATAGACCCATTTGCAGCCAAGAGTCTTGGCGCCCTGCAGTAACACTATGAGATCCCAGACTTGATTATTAGCCATAGATTTCATCTCTTCCTGCATTTCATCATACCATTTGCTAGAGTTATTTCCGGACATGGCCTGTGAATATGCAATAGGATCTTGAATGAGTCCAACATTCTCGTCAGACTCATGAAGGTATACAACATAGTTAGAAGGGAGTGCAGGTTTTCTTACTCTTGAGGATCGTCGAAGTTCTATTTCATCAACAGGCGGAGGTGCCTGTGCAATAGGAACTTCAACAACTTGATCCTGAGGGGCTATTAGAGGGGGGATAGGCTGTTCTGGAATCATCTGATCCTCTACTAAATGTGGGTATAATAACTGGAACCCGTATTTCCTCAAACACAATGTGTTGTGGAGAAATACTCCCACTGAAGTTACCATACTCAAGAAAACGTGCATTCCGTGCTTCGACTACATTAGGGGTGTGAGATGGACAATAAAACCTATAACCCTTAGACCTTTCTGCATAGCCAATGAAAAAACCACTGACAGTCCTAGGGTCAAGCTTCTTCTCAAGTGGATTATACACCCGAACCTCAACAGGACAACCCCAAATGTGCACATGATCTAAACTAGATTTCCATCCATTCCATAACTCAAAGGGTATTTAGGAACTGCTTTAGATGGAACTCGATTTAAAATGTACATGGCTGTCTTTAAGGCTTCACTCCACATATTGAGAGGAATAGAGGAGTTACTAATCATACTCCTCACCATATCCATCAAAGTGCAATTCCTCCTTTCAGCAACACCATTTTGTTGTAGTGTGCTTGGTATTATGTATTGTGCAACAATACCATCTTCTTTCAGGAATTGCGCAAATGGTCTAGATTTTTGTCCACTCTTTGTATACCTGCCATAGTATTCCCCTCCTTTGTCTGATCGAATAATTTTGATACTTAATCCAGATTATTTCTCTACCTCTGCCTTATAAGTCTTGAAAGCATCAAATGCTTCAGACTTTCCATTTAAGAGATAAAGATACATGTATCGTGTATGATCATCTATAAAGGTCATAAAATGCCTTTGACCATACAGACAGGGAGTACTAAACGGTTCACAGATATTAGTGTGTATAGTGCCTAATTTCTCATCATACCTCTTAGCACCCTTAGAAGACTTGTTAGTCTGCTTTCCCTTTATACACTCTATACATGTCTCGAGATCAGTAAAGTCAAGAGTTTTTAAACTCCTTTTACTAATCACTTTAAGCGGTCAATGGAGATGTGCCCCGAACGCCTCTGGCCGGTGCGACTGCTCAGCTCTGATACCAATTGATAAACTTCAAAGTAAGAGATTTAGGTATACCTGTAGCCATTAGAACCTTCAATGGAGTCTTTGTGCTAATCTTGTGCTAATCGTTTTCAGAACTATAATGAGTTTCTGATTCAGAATTTGGCTGAGAGTAATCTCGCTTAAGACACCGTATTAGTATGGCTAATAGTGTATTTATAACTAAACCAGGACACCATTGTTAAGAACCCTAGAATCCTGACCGTCTATTCATAGGTCATTCAATTGTTCAGATATGCCACTTAAAACCATAGCTTAATGGGTATTCTGACTCAGGCCTATTATCCAGACAGTTCTAAAAGCCCAAAATAATGTCAATTGAGATAGTTGGACCACTTTATGTTTTATTAAAAAAATAAGTCCAACACAAGGGTTATGGTTTTATCCTTTTTAAGCACCGCAACGGTGCGCGCAAGGCCCTCAAGGAGCCCCAAAAGCGCATCGACCACCGCATGACTGCCTGCCAGTTTGCCTCCGCTGGGCCTGTCCCCGTGGTCGGCCCGCCGGTCTCCGAGTATACCAAGCGCAAGATTTATATCAGCAATGTCTCTGCCGATGTTAACCTGCAGAAGCTGATGCAGCTTTTCGCAAGGTATGGGGAGATCGAAGAGGGGCCCCTGGGGCTGGACAAGCTGACGGGGAAACCCAAGGGGTTCACGCTGTTTGTTTACAAGACGGTCGAAAGTGCGAAGAGGGCACTCGTGGAGCCGCATAAGACTTTTGAAGGCCGTATTTTGCACTGCCAAAAGGCACTTGACGGGCCTAAAGCCCAACAAGCCTCAGTGCCATGTTCCATCCCTCTGCTCAGCAGCACAGTAGTCACGGATCCCATTTTGCTCGCCACGATAATGGTGGTTTCGTGGGTGGGGTGGGAACCCACGCGTCCCCCGGGAACTTGATGTCTGCATCTCCGGGGGGCCTGCCTTTCAATCAGGGAGCTTCACCCGCTGCTGCTGCAGTTAATCCGCTGGCCATGGCGGCCCTGCTTGCCAGCCAGGGCACAGGATTTGGGCTCACGAATTTGTGGGGATCCCTGGCTGAAACGCCTGGAATATCCCCACAGGTTAATCAGAATTTGCCAGCGGCTGGCATGGTGAACAGTGCAGGTTCTGGGATGCAAGGCGCATATGGCAATCAGACAAATAGCTTCAGTCCCAATATTATGGGAGGATATGGACAGCAAGCCATGCAGGGTGCCTATTCATCCTCTCAACTCGGACAGCCTAGTACCGGGCGATCACACTCAGGAGTAGGACATATGGGAGGTGCTCCCCCTTACGTGGGTCATTAGGTAAGTTGCAGGTATAATGCTCCTTTTTCTCCCTCCTGACTCAGTGATCTTCTATTTTTTCTGACTGCTTTTATTTTTTCAATGGAATGTGGCTAAATTTAAGAGGTGGTAGTAGTGATTTAAGTAACTACTACTCCCTCCGTTCCAAAATACTATGTACATTTGAAAAAATTCTCATTTTTATTGGATAATGAAGCCCACAAGGAAGTCAATGACTTCTTCTCCATGATATCCCGTCCAACTCGTATGCACGTTCACGAACCAAGTTCAAGTCAATACTTCCACTCATGTGATTTAGCAAAATATACACAGTATTTTGGAACAGTAAATATTTCTAAATATACATAATATTTTGGAACGGAGGGAGTATATTATATGCTCTATTACTGTCAGCATGTTTTGTACTCCCTCCATCCAGAAATATTACCACCATAAGGTTTTTCCGAATGAACTATTTTTAGTTTATTATACAATGACATTAGCTTCACTCTTATCACCATGAGGCATTTTTCTTTCCACAAGGCATTAGCTTCATTATACAATGTTCTAGTATGTAAGATACATGACATGGAAACGAGGTGAGCTAGTTGTTTCTTCTAAACAATACCATACAGAAGTTAGTTGCTCATTTCCTCGAGGCATACTGCAGGTTTAAACTTCTTGCATACCCATAAATGCCTTCTTGTTTTAGAGATGTGTCATCCGTTGGGGGCTTAGGCTCACATGTGATACACATTTAAACACTGTGACATAGTGTGGCTTCATTTTTCTGAATACAATCAAAACTTCCTTTTTTATACAAGTGCTTTTTATGCGTTGGTAGAAGGTGCTTGGCATGGACAGTGGATTTTTTTTTTAAGGTATTTATAACACCTATGTTAGTGCCTTTTAATTGTTAACTAAGTGGCGTCTGTTTTTATTTTGGTTTGTTTGTTTGACAACTATCTTTTGAGTTGCCTAAGGTGTTTATTATTGGAATAGTTTATAAGTAAAATTCTTGAATATTAGCATTGCCCGAGTTACATGTAAAGTGGCTTTTTCTGGATAAGGTTCCAGAATGCATGTGTTTTGTACACAACATAATTTGTGGAATTCACAATTTTATTCTTTTTTAAAAAAAAAATTGCATGTAATACTTATAATTCGAAGTGTTTTTTTTTTTAATTTGAGTTTTTATGCTATTTTGTTATTTATTGCAGATCTTTTATAAGTGCACAATTCATTTACTTGTCGAGGATGATTCATCTGAAGTTCCTTCTCCTCCACTCATCTTACTGCCATCTTTATATATGTGATGAAGCCTTGTTATTTGGTTCTGATAAAACTTCAGCTTTCTAGCTGTTGATCAGACTTGAGATTTTTTTTAAATTTTCGCTCTTCAAAACTGTCTTGTATTTTAAGACTCCATATTAGTTTTGGAAAAACTTGATGTACCTGGTTTCAGTCTAGGATAAATACTTTTGGCACTGTGGATTGAAATGGGTACTATCCACTTTGCTCTCGTTTTTCTAAATGATGTGTTTTAGTAATATCTTTCTTTGGAAATGTTCTATTTCCTTTTGTGCAACTTATGTACTGTTGGTCAAAATAAATTTTCATTTTATTGTGGGTGGATATGTACTTATGTACTGTTGTTCCAGTTTCTAGAGTTTTTTTTTCTGAGTTCAATGGTTGTCGTTTCAGATAATTCATGTGTTGCAAAAATTTGTACTGCAGGATTTTGGAGGTAGGTGGCGGATTTTAAATTAATCTTTAAGTAAAAGGTTTTTTGCAATCGATATTCTTTGGCTGAGACAATTGCTAAAAATTTTGGGATGACCGGTTTTGCTTAATCATTTAATTTTATTAGTAAACAAATATTTTTCAATAAATTAAATTTTGTTTTTCATGGGGAAATTAGATCTGTTGTATGCATCATTGTTGTGATGTAAATGTTGTGAAATACTAATAAATGTCTTTGAAGGGGTTTTGTGTTTTGGTTGGTTTTCTCTGCACAGTGGGTGGTCAAATGTAGGAAACTTCTCACCTAGGATTTTTTCAAAGCGTTTAAAGATAAGCTGTTTATGGTATATTATATTAAAACATGTGAACTGACTCTTACTAAATGTCTATGAACGGTTTTCATGTTGTGGTTGGCTTTCTATGCAGAGTGGGTGGTTAAATGTAGGAAACTTCTCACCTAGGGTTTTTGCAAAGCATTTTAAAGATAAGGTGTTTTGGGTATCTCATATTAAACATTTGAAGCTACTCTCACTAAAGTCACACCATCATGCGGAAAGATTTTATAGTTTAAATCTGACTTCGTTTTTAAAAAGCCCTCTCCATCTTGACATATACTTTCACGCTAAATCTTAAACACGTTCAAGTCAGTCTCATATGTTATTTGTCTTGCTCATATTCTTTTAGCAAGTCTAGATGTTTGTGGTATGGCTTCTGAGACGCATAAAGTCTACCATTTATAATAATCAGGACATCAGGTGTTGGCTTTGAACTACATATCTGACGTACATACACTTGAGTGGGCTTTTGGGCCTGGCTAATATACAGTGTTTCTAACCGTGTTTGTATGTTGTGAATGTTTTTTCTCTGATCTCCATAACGTGGGAATTTTGTGATGATTGTTTTATAAAGTTTTATCAGTTAACAATGACTTATTGGCAAATGTTTTCATATGGCCCAATGGAAAAATGAACAAGTGCACTTCTTGATAGTTTGAAGGTTTTAGGCACTTGTGCAGTAGGTTGTGTTTTGGTCTTCGTGTGTCTAACCTTATTTTAGAGCAAGGAATGTGTTGCAACGACAGATTTCTGATTTCCGATATGAATTTTTTTGTTAAGTGCATTCTCCAATGAAGTTCCTAATTTTTCTGCTCCATCAGCATGAAACAAACAGCGAAATATGTGGATTTATTTGTTGTCACCGAAATGTTTCCAAGCTTTGGACTTTTCAAAGATGCGGAATTGATCATTTTTTTTTTATTTCGTGGGCATGGTAGGACTTTGGTGGAAAGCCCACCAATTATCTTAACTATCTAAGAATTGACGGATTTGAATTGTTTGGTAATGTACAATTGTTGACCGTTAGATGAGCATTGCTTGACCAATATGATTAAAATATTCTCGTGGTGAGATGAGAGTTGAAATATGCAGTGGTTACATTTGCTTTTCAAGCATGGTGGAAGGAAAAGGTTGATTGGCTGGCGGGAGAATGATTCTACTTTTTAGTTGATTTTGAGCTTTAACAGTCAATTTTGGAGGCTCTGTTATGATCCATGTTGTAGGCTGTTTTGAGATTTTGATTAGTAAGCCATCAAAATGAAGGTTATATGCACTAGGTTCTATGGTTGGATCCATGAGAGCGGATGTGCACACATTGCAGGAGCCGTAATATATTTAGTCCACTATGGACAGGAATTTGCAGATTGGCAGGTCAATGTCGTTGAATTTGTAAATGGACAGGTTCCTTTTGTGATGTTGTTACACTTTTGGCAGGTTCTGTGCAGTTTATTAAGCCAATTTCAAAACGTGAATGGCATATTTCAGTGGAAACCACGAGTGGAAGGAACCGGCTAGGGTAAGACTTGAGTCATTAGCTCAAAAACCCGAACAGCAAACCACTAAATTAATATGGTGATGAACCAAGTAATAATTGCTCATCACCTATTCAAAGAGACTGCGAGTGACCAGTAACTTCCCATATATGTATAGCCGAAACATGTGCAACCTAGAACCCTCTTTCTCTCCGTTTTTTGCTCAGAGCTCTTCCATAGAATACCGTGGTCAAGTAGAGATACCTCATACCATGGCTATACGTGTCTTTCACTCAAGTAAATGTGTAAGCTCTTAACTCTCTTGCATAAAAGAAAGTACGTTTGTAAAGGAAGTATTTGTTGCTTTCTAATGTAATTAACTTATCAAAATAATCAAAATTTTGCGTTCTCTGCTATTGTTAAAAAAAATCAGACAACTTCTAAGAAATTCATTGCTAAGACATGTCCTTGGCCAACTCAGTCATTCTGAATCCAGCGATTAGTTATTCCTTCTATTATCCCCTTTTCTTAAAAACGTTCTACTTTTGCTACATATTGTAGAATAATAGTTTCAATTGTCTAGTGGTTTGTTGTTGGTTCTCTAATATACTCTCTTTGTCCCACATTAATAGCCCTATTTGGATTCTTAGTGCTTCTCAGATTTGCTCTCGTGTGCAAAGACAATGACAACAGGAAGCGTGAGAATAACCAACTTTATGCATTTTAATGTAGTCGTGATATATTTTGAGACTTCACTGACAGAAGAGATGAAGATGCCGCTGACCTGATTGTCTTACTGTCTTCTTGATATAGCATTCTCCTCTTACACTTTCTTTAATAACGCCAATGTCAACAACTTAAAATTAGATTTTATAATGGCTTGGAGAAGTTTAAATTGCATAGTTAATGCGCAACTTTAAATGCATATGCCCTATGTGATGCATGTATAACTTACAAAGGAATGCTGAAGCCAGCAACATCATTATCAATTAAAACTATTTTAGCAAAAAAAAGAACTGTAATTAAACATACTAAGACTCACAAATGCGAAGGGTGGTACCAAACTTTGGTATGGCTTCGTTGCAAAATTTTCTTCTTCTTTTCCTTCTCTACAAAGCTTTCGCCTGGACATGTTGACTTAACATAGATGGAGCATATGTGTCACATGAACGTATGTGAGAGGTATTTTCTCGTAATGGAGGACTTACATTATTTAGTCTGACACAACAACAATCAATATGGGGCAAATTCTTTTCCAAATCCAGACAATAAATGTGGGATGGAGGGAGTATAGTACTCCAAAGTTCCTCCAGTTTCACAGAATTTTCTTGAGAGATTAGCTTACTGATTTCTTTTTTCTCTGACCAGATAATAGCTGTCTTGTTTCTTTTTTGCAAGTGGAGAATTGTAAAAGTGACCTTTCTCTTAAATATACTAGCGAGAAGTGTGATAGACCAAGATTGCATGCCTTGTTCTCTTGATCTCTTCTCTAGTCTCTGATTCAGCCTTGAAGAACACAACTTACCCATATTTAGGACTTATCCTAAACAAATTAGCTTGTGATGAAACTCGAAGCCCAAGCAGGGTTTGAAAAACTAAGACATAGGAAACAGTGTGAACATGTGTCACAACCCCCGCCCTCATAAGAATTCCCAGTTTGTGGGGATTGTGGACGAAGTTAACTTTGCATATTTGCATTTAAAGTGTTTACATTCTGTTTTGCATAAAATTCTGGCTCCAAGTGGCGCATCCCCGCAATCGCAGGCAATCCGTACATGTTAGAGGATTAAAAATCCGGAAATGTTGGGTCATTGGAGATTCTAAAATCTAGTGGGGCAGCACTAAGTGATTGGGCTTTCCCATTAAAATAGTTGCCTCCATTTGCCGTACTAGCTTCTTTTTTTTATTTATTTATTTGGGGCCGTTTGGATCGTAAAAAATCCCAAAAATCTACTCTAAAAAATCCACCAACCAGAGATTTTTGGGATTATCCACTAACCAGCCTGAAACACTGGATAGTGGATAATGCCAAAAATCTACCTGGTTGTGGATTTTTGGGACCCCAAACAGCCCCTTAATCACCACTCCATAAATTGGATAGGTTTTTATATGAGTTCCATGGCTCATTGTCCATTATTCTAGATAATCTGGACTACTGATCTAACTGATTTATATAATCAAGCAATTGATGGTGGTCATCATAATCACCATCACATGCCATTTAATTGGGGTGAGTAATATAGATCTACCAGCCATCCACTTCATCATGACCTGAATTCTTGGTAAAATTTCTACTATTCCTAATTTTATCATTATTGTTCTTGATTATAACGTATAGCAGAATTGCACATGGTAGAAGCCTAGAAAAAATTTAAATTTTTTAGATTCCAATGGCGCTAGGGCCATGCATAAAGTTGCATGTACTATTAGTATTAAACTCTAAATTCCTTTGTCACAACCCCACATGAAGAATTTTAATTTTGAGAACTAGCTTTTCTTTTTATGTAATCTTTGCTTTGTTTGTTTGATTGATATATATACACCCCTATAGAAAAGCAAACCCACATGATCCCCCTCAACGCTGCCTTCAAAATCAAAGAAACATCCCAACATATACGAACAACAGAAGGAATAAAAGGTAGTTTCACTTTTGCAACCCATATTGTTTTAATAGGCGAAGCTTGAGGATTTTGTGTTGGCAGTTCACTCATTTGGAAGACAAAACTATGGTCCAAGGTATGATGGTCTGTCTCTTTTGCTTTCCATGTTCACTAGAATAACAGTGGACTGTTGGACGAGCTCTGCGCATGCATGCTGGAATTAGCTAAAATTTGGGTACTTAATATTAGTACTTTTCTTCCTGTAAGATGGGAAAAAGCTTACCACGAATATAGGATCTCAGATAGAATATATGAAGCATAAGGACCATAACGCATTATCTAACTGATATATACAATCCATGGTGCATCAGCAGAAAAGAAAAGAGTTTGAACAGTAAAACCGTGCATGTAAATTAAGAGGGTCCAAGTATTATTGACAGTTAATTGCATAGTATGTACTTATCCGATTGCCAAGGGATAACATTGTTGTTCAATAAATTATAGTCATATATTAATGAATTCTATTTCACCGGAAGTGACCTGGGACTCAGCTGTTTTGCATTGAAGGAATCGTTTCTATACAAGAAAAGGGAATGATATGGGAAATTGGTATATGAGAGTGTGAATAACTCCCTCCGGTCACTTTTAATAGATACGTTTTTTTAAATGAACTAAAAAGTGGTACATTTGAAATAAAAAGTGTCCGGAACTGCTAGATCACGAGAAAAAGGAGGAAAGTGCCAGGAAATTAAACTTTGCTTTATTGGCCGACTAGGCACGGCAGTATGTGTCATCTACTCCACAAAAAAACAAAAAAAGAATTCATATTGCAGGCGTTGGCCTTGAGATATATCGCATGCTTCTGTTTAATCTACTTGATATTAAACCATCGTTGTTGTTGAGACAATTAAATTCACAATGGAACGCTTGACTTGTAGGATTTTTCTACAAAAATACTCACATGCTTAGATATGTCATTGCCCTTGCCCATTATCTTTTTGCCGTCTCCATGTTCTACATTCAACCATCAATTGACTCAAACTCTCAACCCATATATATAAGCTAGTGCAATCTAGCTCAATACCTAATCTAATCTACTCCCTCCATCCGGATTTATTATCACTGTAAGTTTTTTTAAAATGAACTAAAATTAGTTCATTATTAAAACCTATGTTAGTTCATTTTGAAAAGGAAAATGATTTTTGTATATCATATTTCCTACACATTTCCATACACAGCTGATGTGTATGGCAATGTGTGAAAATGTGCAGGAAATATGATGTAGGGCTATCACTGTCCTTTTGAAAAGCTTACGGTGATAATAAATCCAGACAGAGGGAGTAATTAAAATAAAGGTAGTCACAATTTCAGTCTTATGAGTGAGTAATGTTTCAGGAATCATTTCCCTTTTTTTATAGCAATCGGAAATCAATTCTACTGGTTAGGGTCCTCTGTAATTTAAATCCACACCATGCTAAGCTTATTAATTAATAGTGAGGTATCATAACTGTTTGATCGTCCCAGGTTCCAAGTATAGCACAACCTAGTTAAAAAAACTTGGCATTATGACCCAGGTCTTCTCACAAACTCCTATCATCAAAGGGCCCCTCTCTGGCGCTTCTGTTATGCAGAGGGGGCACTGCTATGCCCGTTATATATTCTACATTTTTTTTCGAAGTTTTTCATTCTCCTTCCTAGGGAATTATTATCATCGTAAGGTTTTTCACTTAGAAAACTTTATAATGACAATAATTTCGGACGGAGTGAGTATAATAAAAGAAAACGGTTTACGTGAGATTGTTCTCACGTAAAGAGCATGAGGACAATCTTTTGAGTCGTTGGATTTCAATCCGAAGGTAGGTATCAAATCAATAGGTAGGTGAATGTGTCAAATCAGTGGGTAAGTGAATTCTTAGCTGTTTGTAACCATCAGATCAAGATTCAACGGCTACGAATTAAATTAATTTCATATAAGCTATACGAGAGCAATCTCATTAAACTATTTGCATAATAAAAAAAGTCTAACTTGTTTCGTCAAAGTCTTCCCTGGTTATCTAAGATTAAGAAGGTGCCTAAATTGGATTATTTCCGAGACTATCTTATCAAATGACTAAGAAAATTCACATACATTCCTGGCAAACGAGTACAAGTGGTGTGGTGAAATAATTTCATCTATTTACCCATTTTATTTTCCTTTATTTTTTCATTTGACAGTATGGTGGGGTGATCATCAAACTGCATGTAAAGCCAAATGGGCCCTTTTCTACATTTTTTCCACTCATTTGTTGATGTATAACATAACTGGTTAGATTATGCACTCTCCATCGGACCATCTATGACTATGACCGAGGGAATACTACCTGAGAGAGGCTTTAACAGAAAAAGAGTGAATTAGTACACTTAACTTTTTCCATGTCTATTTGGTGGGCGGCCTGCATGTGCGGCCTTGCTTTGTTTATTTGGTCTTTAAGCTTTTACTAATCTTTGCTTAATATTTACAATCATTTCTTTTCCCATCCCTTTATTTTTGGTAATATATTCCGTTTGGTTTGTCCAGTGGCGCCTGTCTCACTACAACAAATCAGGGTTTTTGCGACAAATTCTTTTGCAACAAAACTATTTTCGTCGCAATAGATAACCATTGGCGACGAATTTTAGAATTGTCGCAAATATTTTAGTATTTTGCGACGAAAATACAAATAGTCGCAAAAACTAGTACTATTGGCGACCAATCGCCAATTTGTTGCAAAAAGCAAAGCATTTTTACGACGAATAAGTTATTTCGTCGCAAAAGTGAATCTATTTGCGACAACAAAAACATTTGTCGCAAATAATGTATAGTTTCTGCGACAAATTGTTATATTTGTCGCAAAAGCAATATATTTTACTTTTTATAAATAAAATATTTTTTTATATAATCATAAATAAAAATATATAAAATTTCAAATTCTCATTATTTGAAAAAATAGACACTTTTGGCAAAAGATTAACCTCTTATATTTTTTTATAAATAAGAAGAAATGGTTAAGTACATCTCAACAAGGTATTTTTTAATGAAAATATTATTTTTGAAAAAATCTCAATGAATTTTATATTTAGACTCAATAAAGTCGTTAAAATATTAATTATTAAATTTTAAAAATATACTTTCATAATTTATTCTACATTTTTATGTGATTAAATAGATTTATTGTCAACTATGAGTTGTATTGGTACTTTAATTATATAACATTAATGATAGAAAGTTGTAAAAGAGGAATGCGGCATGATGGCTATCGTGTATGTTGGAAGCATTTATGTAATTTTATTTGAGAGGGGTTCACATTGTAACATGGTAAAAAGGAAGAAGGTGGATAGTGTTGTGGTCAATTATGAACGACCTCCATTCATAGGACTTAATTAGTTGTATGACACTAAATGCAAAAAATGTTTTCCATGAATGATCTATATATTAGTACAAGTGTATCAACATTGTAAAAGAGGGAAGAAGGGGTGAGATAAGGAGATTGACAATGACATGCAGTACTCATGTGGGTATAGTATACTTGATACATGAACGTGGTGTATCACACAAGTAGCGGTCCATAGCACTTGATGCCTATCACAAAAGTAGCAGGCCATACGCTTATGCATGAGCCGCGACACATACTTAGGCCATGTTTGGTTGCCTCCTGAGGAGATTTCCCAAAAGAATTCAAAATCACTTATTCGGGTGGCAAATGGGGTAATTTCTGAAAGAAGACGGGTATTTTTTTTAAAAAATAAGGTTTCAGTTAATGATGAGGTTTTTTATTATCAAATGCCATTGTCTTCTTTTAAAAATTACACCAAATGCCACCATGACCTAAATTCATCAAAAGAAGTGAATTTTGGCCAACCAAACACCTTATTTCTTAAACTTAGCTTCATCTAAAGAATTAGGATTTCCTACTCCTAAAAGTGCTAACTAAACAAAGCCTTAGCTTGACTTCAATAAAAAACCTTATTCCTGTTGATATGAACTTAGCTCACGTTGTGGCGTGAGTGTGGGCGCTGTGGACCATCGGATTCTGATTAAGCTTCACCCATTATTTGAACGGGCAGGCAGGGGTGAAATACAACATTTACAAGGAACTAAGCTGGTAGTCACAAAAGGTCCATATCACAAAGAGGCTCAATAATATAGTGAAAATGGGTAGATAAGATGGCCAGATAGGTAATTTTGGACAGATAGAGTATTTTGAATATTAGATACTTATTATTCTTTTCTATTATAAATAGTTCACTATAACAAAAATCGCTTATATCCACATATTTGTTTATGTCCTTAACAATTCCATGGTTAAAGATAGTATTTTTTGA
Source organism: Houttuynia cordata (assembly GCA_039654745.1). NCBI lineage: Eukaryota > Viridiplantae > Streptophyta > Magnoliopsida > Piperales > Saururaceae > Houttuynia > Houttuynia cordata. The sequence continues at coordinate 65,522,993 of CM077503.1, forward strand.
TAGAAAATTTTACGTGGAGAAAAGCAGATTATTAATGACAGATACTACCGACAAAAAAGTATCCGTTGCTACTATTTATCAATCTCCACGGTTTTTTTATTGTTAATAACTCTGTCAGAAATAATAATTTTTATCCACAGTTTTTGTTCAGTCGTTAATAAAATATAGCCCTGCCAAGTGCCGCTTTAAAATAAATTTCAGCAGGGCCCTTGTTGGAGTCCCGGGACCTACTGCCACAAAAGCATTATCTTGTGATGAACCGAGCTTATATCGTTACGGTTTGGTTCCAAAACCTGAAACTGAACAACTGACTTTTTTCCCCCAAAAAAAATAGAAAGCCATCATGAACCGTTCATTTGAACGGTCCAGATTATAATCAAAGAAACCCTCAGTTCTTTACCTCCATTCCCCGCTCCAGAGCTCCCCGGCCGGCCTCCACTCCTACCCACCAGATCTCCCCCTCGTTTCCTCCTTCGTGCAATCCACTGCCCAGCATATCAACAAGGCATTGTCCGTCGCCAACCACCTCGACCTTATCGTTGAATAGCTGGAGTGCAATCTTCTCTCTCGCCGCAAGGTCCTCTCAACAGTCAAACACTAAGGTATCGTACCTCTTTCGTTCATTTCATTCATATGAAATAATTTCGAATCCTCAGTAGTAGTTGTTTGCTTGCCAGATGAAAAAATTATGTCTTTGCATCTATGGAGGAAGTGTAATACTTACCTCTCTACAACAATTATCAGTTGGTCTGACTACATGGATCCCATTGGCGTCCGGGATACTCACTAGCAAGTACAACAAGTGAGAAATACCTGTTGGCAGCCGCTTTGCCCATAAAGATTACATGGTTTAGACTCTATAGCTTTGACTCAATTTGGTTTAGTTGATTAATTGCATTCAGAGAATATGTCCTGTGCATTTCTGTTGTATGATTTTAGTTTGTCAATTGCATCTTGACACCGTTTGGATCCGCCAATTGCATTAACTTCAATTCTTTCTCAATATCCGATGGTGAAACACAGGAATTCTTTTTGCCCAAAGATGTGGTAACTAAGGTTATGGAGGACAAGGAAGGTTTTTTTGTGGTACATTGTCGGAGCAGCTTAAAAATTCATTGGCTCTGAGATATGAATCTGCTAGCAACAAGGCAATTCAAAAGTTCTCATGCAAGGGTAATATAGTAGCATAGTTCTATTGTATATTGGAGTTTTATTTTTATTTTTAATTAAAATGATCATAGGTGATTGTATATGCAGTTTTCAATTGACTTTTCCGGCTATTATTTGTTGAAGCAACTCTGTTTAGCACAAACTTGTTGGTTGTGGTCGTTTCTTCAAGGGAAATGCGGAAGGCGAAGGATTGGGATGAGAGGCAACTGCTATTGTGAACAATTTGAGCTATGAGGTTCTCAATTCTGACGCATTTATATTATAGAATTACTATGTTTGATGGTGTTCTAAGTATGATTGCTTATTGATAAGGAAACTCACTCCATTTCATAACGTTTATGCTTATGTTCCATGTGAAGATCACAAACAGACCTATAAAAATATGTTAAGTCACAAGACAATAGGTAAAACAATTTCACTTGCTATTAATGATCTTAGAAGGACAAGAACAGGGCTATGTGTTATTTTTGCTTTTATATAGTTTTAAATTGTGTAAGATAGGGTGGGTAATTATGAGGTTTGAAGTGTAAAAACCTGCAAGGGCAGGTTACCTCTTTTATGTGCTTTCTTATCATACCTTGAAATGTCTTAAAGTTGTGTTTTGCAAAGATGAAGGGACAGGAGAGTGAATGACTTTTACCTATTGTAATATGTAAAGCAGTTAAATGGTTATTACAGTGATGCTGCCATTGATGAGAACTTTATTTTTTTTTAATGTCAATAGTAAACATTCAGATATATGTGTATTGCCTTCCATTTTTTCCAATATTTAGTGCATATGCAACTCCAATGACAACCAAATGACAATTACTGCAAATTCGAAGACTGGATCACTCCAATTTCGGACCAAATGTTGTTAGAACAGGTTGAAAGGGTGATATTTGACATCCTACTTAGCTTTCACCTCATACATTGTATTAGTTCTTGATACATCAACTACTTTTCTTTCTCTTTTTTTTTTATAGAATCTGATGATTATAGCTTTCTTGACAGGCAATATTTCATCAATTGTTTTAGATCTCAGTGACATTTTTCTGTTCCATGATCACATTACTAAAATAAAAAAGTGGATGTCATATTAGATGGTCTGCAAGTATTGTCTTATGATATGATACTTTGGACTCCTTCGAGGTTGATTACTAGACTCGGGAAAGAAATTATTGATCGAAGTTCATACTTGTACCGGGCATACAAGGTATGTAAGTTATTATTTTCAGTTATATTCTTGCAAATATGTACAATGAAAAGAATAATGTCTCAGTTGTTATGGTGGCCATTTTTCTTAATCGATCAAGACATGGATCCTTTGTTTGATTCTATAAAGTGAATACAAAGGGTACATATGCTGCTATTTAATTTTTCCCATGTTTCTCTGAACTTGCTGTAGAACAATATTCCAGTGTTTTGCCCTGGGTTAACGGATGGATCACTTGGCGACATGTTATATATACACTCAATCTGCAGTCCTGGCTTAATTATAGATGTTGTTCAAGGTAAGCTTTTTGTGTGATTGGGGACTTTGTAAAGCAATCTTTTGGATATTTCTAAGTTAGAAATGTGAAGAACCTGATTTTAGAAGTCTCTGTAGACTATTTGTAGAAATTCTTTTTAGTGTCATAGAAAGTGTATTAGTGATTTCTAAGTGAGAGGCTAACTTGTGCTAATTATGGCTTTTTAAACAGTCTATGGCCCTTGTAAAAATTGTACTCCCTCCGTCCTGAAATAGATGCTCCGTGAGGAAAAAACGATTACTATGGAGCATCTATTACAGCGCGGAGGTTTTTTTTATTGTGAAATAGTTTTTGCGACGAAGTAAGTCGTCGCAAAAGACTTCAGACGTTTTTAAAAAAGTGGAAAGCTATGTTTGCGACGAACTAATGTCGTCGCAAAACACATAAGACGTTTTTAAAAAAGGGAGAACTCCCTTTTACGACGAAACTATTCCTCGCAAAAGGAGTTCTCCCCTTTTTTTAAAAACGTCTTAGGTTTTTTGCGACGACATTAGTTCGTCGCAAATATAGCTTTCCACTTTTTTATAATAAATTTCGTCGCAAATGTTATTTTTAATTTTTTTATATTTTTTTCCTGTTTCCAACGATGATTGGAAAATGCCATCTTGTAGCGACGGAAAATGTCGTCGCAAATATTTTTTTTTTGCGACTAAACTCATCTTGTCGCAAATACTTTTTGTGTCGGCGTATTTGTGACAGAATGGCGACGAGCTATTTTTCGTCGCAAATAATATTTTGCGACGAAATCAGAGGTTTTGGCGACGAATTTGGTCGTCGCAAAAGCCAAGATTTGTTGTAGTGTCTCAATATCTCTGTGGGTTCATTTTGCTGCGAATCAGCAGTCTTTACTACTCCTCTTTTCTTCCTTAAAGAGTGCCAAGCGTATTCTTTCTTCATGTAACTGAAAAGAAAACTTTTCATTGGAATCTCAAGCGTTGCTCTCTTTATCACTCAGTGTTTCAGTACTCATTAAGCTCAGTCATTGCTCTTTGGTAGTGGAACTCTTGTTTTTCAATATTGTCTTGCAATTTCTGGTGATATATTGTCTCCATGATCCCGTCTTCTCTAGCCTGAAGTTTGGAAGGGAGTTGAGAGTCTGAATATGGGATTTTTCTGAAAGTCATTGGATTGGAAGTGTCGTAGTTAGACAATGGAATCTGATCAAGGTGGTGAGCAGAGCTCCTTGTAGAGCCTCATGAGCCTGGACCAAGTCCAGAGCCATCGGCGCCATCACTTGGGCAAGCCCCTTCTGAGCAGCAGAATGAACCTGGACCACCTTCTCAAGAGCGTCTATTCAGGCCATGGGGATGACAGTCATGTGACCATCGATAGGATGAATAAAGATCTGAGCAAGAAGACTGTTGATAAAGTATGCAGGGACACTCATAACAAAGAAAATTTGGAATCCCATGGAAGGCAGCCCCCTACTCTTGGAGAAGTGACTCTGGAGGACTTCTTGTCCAAGGCATCTGCTACTCATCTTGGGGCAGAATCAGATCACAAGAGGAAGCAGGATCAGTATCAAGAGGAGCAAGGCAATGTGATGGCAAATCGTGCTTTAAATTCTCTAGTGGATGCATCCATCTCATCATCTCCAATCTTAATTGGCGGTGCTTTGTCAGATATTCAGACACTTGAGATCAGCAAAAGAATTCCTCCGAGAGCTGTTGCTTAGAAGACAGTGGAGAGGCGGCAGAAGAGGATGATTAAGAACAGGGAGTCCGCTGCTCGCTCCCGAGCCAGAAAGCAGGTAGCTTCTTCTTGAGATAGCTAGTTGCATATTTCCTTCTTTTTTTCTTAATACTTGGAGTTGCAGTTTTGCCAGTTTTAGATTGATGGATGAGAGGTTATAAGTTATTTCTTTTTGGTGGAACTAACACAGGCTTACACCAATGAGCTGGAGAACAAGGTTTCTCGCCTGGAAGAAGAGAATGAAAAACTCAGGAAACAGACTGTAAGTTAGTTATGCAAGGTTCATTGATTTTTCTTATGGTACCAACTGCTTCCTGACATTGTCTTGACTCTTGATTCATGCTTTTTGATGATAAAGAGACTACAAGGGACGTAGAAGTAGAAACTTACTGAAATATTTATACGTACCAAATAACTACTATCATAGCACCTTTCGATGATAATGCAGGAGCTGGAGAAGATGCTGCACTGTGCAACTCCACCCGAGCCCAAGTATCAGTTGCGAAGAACAAGTTCGTCTTCTTTCTGAGTTTTTGTTGGAAGGTGCATTTCTTCAGTTTCAGTTGCAGTAACGAGTTAACTTGGATAGGCCAGATTGTCTCGGCTGTGCTTTGACATCTTAAGATTTTTGTTCTCTTCGTACTTGACCACCTTCCTTTCGCTTGTGCTGGAATTCACACAATCCTTTTATGCTTTAAAGATTAAGCATTTTTCCATCAAAAAGAACGAAAAAAGACTAAAGCATTTTTAACATTGTCTAGAAAAGCTAAAGAACGACAAAAAAACCTGTTATATCCTGTAGGGGATATAGATGCTTATTTTCCAACTTCAGGATTATAACATGCTCAAAACTCGATTGGTAACAAACTTCTGGAAACTGGAGGAATTTTTGTTTGGAAAGGAGAAGATATGGATAGATTTACAGCCAGGAATGTGGTTCACAACCTTCTTCAATGGAACAAGAATCATCAGCTCATAAATATTTTATATTTCTGTAAGCATTTTACAGTTCCACAGGAAGACGAGAAATGTCCTGTAGACCTGATGTAATTTGCCATAGGAATGATAGAAAAATTCATTTTATATAACGTGCTTGAAGAAGAATGCCCTTCTGTAATTGTTCTAGATTCATGATTCATCACAAGCTGCAAATGAAGCAACGTTCATATACAATCAGAAAACTGTTTCACAACTCAGTTCAGTTGAGGCCACAACCACCTGAACGCAAGATGTTTTGTCCCTCATGTATGTTGCAACCTCTACACATAATTTGATGTAGCCCAGTTCTTAAGCTCTTCTTTACTCCAATTGCGTGTCTGATTATTCCTCTAGGAAAACTATACACTAACCACAAAAGAAAGAATTCACACTCCTCACTAATGGAATTCCAGATAAGTCACTTCTTTAGCTGTCAGAACCCTCATTCTCTGGGAATATCATTCGCAGATCCTCATTATCTCTGTAGACTTGCACCAAAGCTGCTGCTTTATATGCAAAAATACCAAGAAGGGCGGGTACCAACTGTGGAAATTGTAATATGAACCTTACTTTAAAGATAACAAAGTACCAAATGAATGGATAAGGTAGATTTTGAAATGGGGATGCATTGAATTTTACCTGAAAGTCGAAGAAATTATTAGAAGTATGACTAGAGAGCCACCACAATCCATATACAGCAGCAGGAATTACAAGCCTTGGAGATGAAAGTGCTAAAGTGCTACCCTTAAATGTTCTCTCGAATGCATCCTGTAAGTCGTCACTTCTGATTCCAATCCTGTTTTTCAAGATCATATTGGTGTCAATGTACTCAAGCAATCAACCAAAAGTGAATGATGTTCAGCACTAAGATGCTTACTTCTTTGCTTTCTTCTTCAAAAAAATCTGGGGTATTGACTCTGAGGACAGATTGTCCACATGATAATAGAGTAGCTGAAGATACAGACAGCTGTGCTAGAGGTGAACACCACAATTAGCTTCCAGAAAGAAATCAAACAGAAATGTCAGAAAATGATTTGTTGGTAGTTTCTCTCATTGAACATGAACATCACTGAAAGTGGTACGTCATATTGTACAAGAACACACTGAAAAATAAATGGGTATTACCACTTAAAAGGGAAAATTTTGTTCGAGCAAGTTTTATTCAATAAAATGCTTATTGCTTGGCAATGTTCAGTTTTTAGTTTACCTAACAAATGGAAGAACATTATTAGCAGAAGAAAGGCTCAACTAACCTGAAAAGAACGCCCATGGCATAACTGATTCCAGCCTGTTAGTTCAATAGCAAAAAAGTTTAGGATACATGTCTCACTCATTTCAGTGGAAAAGACAGATTGAAATTAATTAAATACAGAAAAGTCTCAAGTGTTGGTTAGGTAACTAACTTGGCTTTTATTTTTTATAATCTCAATTATTTAAAATATTACAGAACTATGTGCAGTTTGCCAAAAATTATCTGTTCATATGACCTCCATGGACAAAGTTATCAGACAATATCCAGTGCAAGCAGCTCCAATGCCAGTGGTTAGAAGCAATAGTTCCCTCTTGATCTGCAAAAAATATTTATAAGAAGAATTCATCATCATCAGGCAAAGACTACTAGGCAAAAAGTCCATCATCAGCATCATAGATCACTAGGGATTTTGTATCTTGGTTTACTTGCAGGAGGAGTCAAATAATGAACAGCTGGGAAACACCATAAATGAAGATGAAGACGACGCTGGCAATGTTGATGAAATCGTCATCATCAATGCCTTTCTTCTAAGCATTGCTGTCGTTTTTGTTGCCATTTTTCTCTACTTTCTGTCATTTTCATTCTCCAGTTCTCCACATTTCTTTTACAACTAAACCAACACTACTCTCTGCCCATCTTTTATCTTTAGAGATTTCATATCAACTGTTTCCTATGCATAGCTTCTTCTCTGTTTGTTTAACAATATTCAAGCTGCTCTAGAATTACTTTGGATCCTATTATTCCTCTTTCAGTCCCCCTAAGCTCTTCCCATTTATTCATCTTCATATCTCATTCAAAAATTGGCTCTTCCAAAGTTAGTTTCTAATACTTGTTTAAATTAACTTTAAAAAGTAAATTATCATTTATGACATGATAAGACTATTAAATCTTACAAATAACAGTAGTGGAGTCAATTGCATACCGCCTCATACTTAAGAAGGTTCAACCTTTTCCTCTTTTCACGATCATTTTGCCATTCCTGCCAAATGCATTAACAAGCAGTTACACAAAAATCCCTAAATATTTTACCTAAAAGCAACTTCACAGGTTCCAAAATGGATGATACAATCAAGTTCCTAAAGATCAGTGACAGACCTTAGAAACCAGTTTGCTGTTAGAAGGGGCAATGCTGTCCCCAGAAACCCATTCCTGTGTGTGGATCAGCTTCAAGAACCCACCATTAGTTTCATCCTCCGTCGCCTTTGCAAAAGAAAGCACGAGTAAGAAAATGGAAGAAACGATTTGGCATACAAGAATGTTCACATAAATTTAGTTGGTCTAGGCATAAATTATACAGTTCAACTATAACCAAGATGGTGTAAGTACAATTTAGCTGGTTCAAGTGTGACCTAGTTGGAGACGTTTTACATTTCAGAGTTAGTAAATGTTCCCTCCTTCGAAAAAAATAGGTACAGTTAAGCTTATTCTCAGCCACAGATGCTTTTTCCCATTTGGGGTTTGCTGTGGCTAAAAAAAAAATCAATTCTCTACACTGTACCTATTTATTTTGGATGGAGGGATAATGTCAATTGCGTCAATTTGGAGAACAGATGTATCGAAATAGCTCTTCTTTCAATTGCAACTTTTTTCCTAGAGCGCATATCATAGAGAGTTGTCCATTACTTGCAGCACATGACTATTTTGATTGTCATTTTCTGTTACCATTCCAATAAAAGGTTTCTCTGCATGGTGAACAAGAAGCAATCTTACCTCAACGGCTGCCTGAGGATTTTCTGCAATTGCATTAAGCTCTATATCAATAGCTTTCAATTCTTCTCCTCTCCAAAGTTCATCAGAAACTTTTGATATAAAATCTCCATTCAATCGTCTCTCCTTTAAAAAAATGTTTATGATGTCTTCTCCTACAAGGTCAGCCCCTGAAGCAAGAGAGTAAGGCTGATTAGGTTTTCTATATATCAGAGACCTTTCTATGCGTTAGTTATTTGGGAGCAATGAAGATCAAAATGTATATAGACAAAGTATCAGGACCAAGAATTACTCTATATTCTGATATAATGGTAGTTCCTTGGTGACCCATCAACTTCAATTAAGGTTATATTTGTCCGAATTTGGATTCTTCAAGCTCTAGCTGGACGGAAATAAACTACATTTCTAAGAGGACATCCTCCCATCTGGGTATCCACCCCAAGTCAATCAAGATTCTCAAGCTAAGCCATTAATGTTCAGCAAACATGTGCCATTTTATAACCAATCCTGCCATATTCTGTTTCTTGGTCGATGATAAAACATTAAAATGCAACCTATCAATATTCTGCAAGCTCTTGCGTGTATTGTGTTAAAGTTTTTCTCTGTTAACAAAAACGGAATGTTACATTATCTATCGCCAAAATCTTAACTTCCAACTAAATAATATCACATAAAACTAGTTTTGGACAAAACGAGTAAAGAGCTTATAAGACAGTTGACATAATCTATACTGCTGCATCAAAAAGAAGGAAGACTTGCACGAGCAGAGGCATGGAAAGATGCAGAAGCACGCAAGTGGAGAAAGAAAACTAAAAATGCAGAAATACCCAAGTGGTGAAAAGGGTGTAACATGCCTGAGATGGAGCTTTTTTCCACGAAAACCTTCCGAGAGCTGGTCAGACGGTGATGAAGAGGACGAGAAGCAGAAGTTTTTGTAAAAAGAAGTGGCTTCAGCAGCTCAGGGGATTGGAATCCAAAAGCCAGGAGGGAGTCCACCATCCTCCCCGCCAACCGCATTCCCTGCTCTCAGACTTTGTGTGGAATTTGAGCATCAACCACTCTGCGAATATCTATCTATCTATCTATCTAGATTCTGTCGAGTCTATCCAGCGCAGAGAAGTGGGCATGGTCCGGAGAAAGGCTTGATTGGGGAGCAGAAAATTACCTACTACTGCCCTTAACGGCAGAGGCAGTGGGTTGGGTACCGAGGGTAGACTTGTCACCTGGAAAAACAGAATGAACCATTTCATTGGAGGATGAGTTTTTGCAAGTGCCTGATAAGCCTGAAAGATGTCCTCTCTCAGTTGACACCGCACGCCTTCCACTCTGCGCTGTTCCGTAGAAGTGTGTTCATTGTTGATCCTGATGATTGACGGCTCCCATTAATTAATGGAGGAATCCTGGCAGACTGCAATGTTTTTTTCTTGTATATATAGACTGCAAAAGTGTTCCTTGCAAGTGATACGCAAAATAATCATAATGTTATCAGTTATCGTTAGTTACTAATCACCTTTTTTCATGGTTTAATAAGGGATGCGTATGATGTCTTTTAATAAAATTTCCACCATCCATGATGTTGGATGTAACTCGTATTGTAAAATACTACTCTGCTATTGAATAATAAAAATTAAAAATACTACTCCCTCTGTACCACATGAATAGTTTGATTTAATTTGTCAAAATTAATTTATCTTTAAAAAATCGGGTGATAAAATTGGCACGGATGGGTACTTTGTTAACAAAAGGATCTTTGAATTTGTTGAAGCATGAATGCACTGAGACTCTCGTGACAGTTAGATTTACATCATATTCCAAAGCTCAAGTTGTTATCAAAGGCTCTTTGGTAACTGTTGTTCCCAAAAACTCGAGCTGTTACGAAACAGAGCAAGGTATACTTCAACAATCGTCCACACATGCAAGCATCTACTCCCTCCGGTCAATTTTAATAGATACAGTTATTTTTTAAATACGCTAAAAAATTAATTCATTTAGAAAAATACACTAAAAAATTAATTCATTTGGAAAAAACTCTATCTATTAAAAGTGATCAGAAGGAGTATTAAAGTTTGCAAGACTCCATCTAGCAAGTCTACAAGATATAAGATGACCTCTGATACTTGCATCATTTTATAACTCAACCACTTCTTCCGCAGGTGCAAGCATCCAACAAAGCTTAGCACATGGATACAATTAAAGGAGAGAATATACCAAAACCATGGGGCAAACACTAGAGAAAACTGCTTTATAGGGGATTTGAACCCAAGCCCTTGCCTCTCATTGATCTCTACTAATAGAACCATACAGCAATTGTAAAGATGATACGGAGTTTGATTTATTTCTTACTAATTTCCATTATCCCTGGCAGGTAGATTTCTAATTCTTTGCGGTTAGCAATTAGTAGAACATGAGCCATAGGCTTCTGTCTGCAGCCGGTGGTGCAGCATTATTCATGCACTTTCTTTCTGTCAGTGCTAAAGCATGAGTTAAAGCATGAGTTACTGCCATTGAGCATTGGCCTGGAGGATGCCAAGGTTTATCGCAGCCACCATTTACTGCGAGCTCTCTTGTCTGAGAAAGGATAGCACTTGAACACAATTTCCCCTTCCACTCTCTCATCTCCACTGTAGTGAAGCCACTTGTCTGAGTGAAAGAGCAGCTCCTCTGCCCAGCCCAAGACAGCATCCTCCTCCCCCATGCTGAATGAGTGAGAATTTGAACCTGGGAAGAGTATCACCATTGAAAGCAGGAGGAGAAAGACCAAAAAGACTGGAAGAAGAGTCACTGCAATTGTAGCAGTTTCCGGCGTCATTGTGGATTAGTAGGCTAAGACCCAAGTAGACATGGTTGATATATAGGCATTGTATCCACAATAAACGACTAACATATATATGGAAGGAGTGCATGTGAGACTCGTTTGCTTTAACTTGCTGAAAAGGATAAGTGAAGCAGGGAGTTTCTAGAATATTTAATTACTGCAGCAGTTTTAGGTCGTACCCAACTGCTGCATCATCTAGAGAAGGTTTACTAACAAAATTGGAGACAGTTACTTTCATTTCTGTTTATCGTCACATTAAACTAGCTATGTCTCAATGCAGAGCTTGACATATGCTTCTAAAGGCTTGAGGAACAAATCTTCTAGAAACTTAACTGTAGTTGATGCATTCAGTATATTAACTAGATTGTAAACGATCTCACTAATTCAGAAAATTTTGTGGGCATTTCCCAGCAATGGCATTACATACTTTCAAACTCTCTTGCTTAAAGGTCTTGTAGCCAGAGCTGCCCGAGCTGGATTTACAAGCTTAATACAGTCATCATGAAGGTCTCTTCTACAGTTTAACTGAATTTTATCTACTGAGAATTGAGATGATAATGATAAGAATAAATGGCTTATAGGCACAAGAATGTTCTGCTCTAATTGTGGCTTCTAGAAAATCACATGAATTTGATTACAACGGCATCAAGCTAAGATTCAGCCAGAAGTAGTATTCTCGGAGTGCAATGTGCTCTAGCTTCTGCTGCTTCTTTTATCTTCTCTCTCAGATAGTTTTTGCGCTTAACTAGATGCCTCTGGGGCTTCCAACATATGCCAGGCTTCTTCCCTAAAAAATTAAAAATTGGAAAGAGAAATTCATTAGCGCAAAGAAGAAATTTAGTGAAATGAGGGAAGAGGATGAGATTATATTAGATCTTTTTAGGGATTAGGTCTAAACACCTTTGACAACTTTTTTAAATCTATCCCGGCAAAGAGAAGGTGGAGGTGAAGGAACAGACGAACGAAGAGGGAAAGACAGGATATCTTTCAGGGTTAAAAGCAAACGGCTAAACTTTCATTGATTCATAGCCTCCAAAGAAGCCATAGAAAAGCCCCTAAAATGGTTAAATTACTTAAAATGAAACTTAGTACTCCATCCAATGAAGCCTGTCTGCATTTGAAAAAACATGGGTCCATCATTAGATGGTTGTCTTTGCTCCCTCATGACCAAAAACACAACAGAGGGGATGAAACTCTACTTTTTTGTACGGGCTTTAGAGCAAATAAATTTAACTCATTTTCAAATGCTGACACGCTACATTGGATTGGGGAAGTACCATTTATCTAGCCATAAAGGTCTCTTTCCACTTATAAGATAACTAAATGATACTGATATCAAGTCCTAACTAGACTCAACAAACAAAGATATTAATCACCACTACACAATAATGTTATACAAAACACTTGCATGAATATCAACTACTTCCGTACATCAAATTTCAGAACCACTTTTCAGCTAAACATCAAAATCTTCAAAAAGTCCCGTTCGACAATATAGATCTTCACACAGTTGTCTAATGCATCAAATATCTCCTTTCCAAATACTGAGCAGAGTGTTATGGCCCTATGAAACTGATGTCACATACTCCTTTTCAGTTTAACTTCAAGTTTCTCACTTGGAACTAAAAAAAAAGGTCTACTTTAATTATGAGAAATGGAGACATACATTTCCATTTCTCAGAGATATCCTCCCACCCAGTTTGTGCAAGGCCACTTACCCAAACAATCTTGAATCTGCAGACAAGTTGCAGCTCTAACAGGTATAGATTCTGTAAGACCAGTCACAGGCAATATCTTGAACCTGAAAATGAGAATTAAGTGACCTTAATACAGCGGGAAAGTGATTAGAATGACAGAACACGGGAAAAAGAAAAAAACAGTACTGATACTCCTCTTTCACTCTCTGTCTGGTTGCTTTGAAGCAGGCAATTGGAGAAAATGAGGGTTTTTGTCCGAATATGGTGTATCTGAACCCAATGGGACAAAATTGAAACAGACCAATCGAATTATATGACAACCTGCCTTTTCAGGTACTCGATGTGGAGTCTGGGTTCCTCATTAATATGGCCCAACAATCAATTTACTATGCCATTTTACAATCACATCTTTTCAGTTCCTGTTTTCCAATCAGATCACATTCTACATAGCCATTATCTACATTCACCAGAAGGGAGAGCCAGCCGTTCCCTTTATAATTCATCTATTGTCAGAACGGTTTGCTACAGAAAAAAAAAAGGCTTTGGACTGGCCGATGTTAGTTGGTAGCACAGTGATGTTCATATAGGCATACAGCAAAGCATCTCAAATTTTAAATGTGCTAGGTGAAAACAAAGTAAGGAAATAGAATATACAATGAAATTCACACACTTTACATGAGTCCGAGGCATATATTTGAATGATCAAATATTTGTTGCTCATATTGGCCCTTATATAGCTTACTGTAGTAAAATACTTAACACCAAAAGAGAAGAGAGCAATTTAAATTTTACCCTTCACAAAACTGACAAAGGCGAGCTGATGAAGGATAATGGCTAGATATGATTTGATTTTTAGTGGAGAGAGTTGAGCCAGAACCCTTACATGCAGGGCATTTCATCAACCCATCCTCTTGCCTTCTAAGCAATAGTTCGAGAACCCTGTATAAACTCCCAACTTGTACCCACTAACATTTTTCAAAACCACTGTTGTTAGAATGAAACAATAAATTATAGCAAATGTGTTTATAAACTGCAAAACATGAAATGTTGGCTTGTTTTTGTACATAAGATTATTAAAGTATGTGTGATTCTAGTTATTCCTTCTGAAAAAGCTCAGTGTGTATAGCATAGACATCACTCCAAAAAAACTATAGAAAATTCAAAAGGAACTGTATATCTGACTTCATCTAACTTAATTGCAAAAGAAGATAGAACATTTTTTGCAGATTCATGAGACAATGGCTGTGAACCCATTGCCCTCATCTGGTGGTTGAGGATTGAAGCCGGTGATTTGCAGATGCCACTAAGGTGTTGAAATAATGCCATGCTGCTATACAAATGATTACGAAATGAGTGTGAATTTGAATTCTTCATTAGTTCGCTATGCTTCTCGGTCAATAATTATCACTCGGGCATAAAACGGACGTCTACCTAGTGTCTCTCCAAAGAAACTGGTTGGTGTAGCTTGGGCCTAATCATCAGTCAGCTAGCAGCTAGCTGGGAAGTGAAGTTAAATGCATATCATATGATGTAGCAGGAAGTAAGGAGTAATCTTTACGGTATCAAGGAATCTTGTCCAACTTATAACACAACTAGACAAATGGTGCCTTTCTCGAAATCAGTTGGAGTCTATATTAGTGATGAGGGCAATATCAGCAACAAGTCAGAAAACTACAAAGACAAGAGAAAAATTAATACTCCCTCCCTCCGTTCATCTTGGGAAACCAAATGTACCTACAAATGCCGTAGGGAGGGAGTAGAAAAAGTTCAGCTTTTTCCTCAATTATAACAAAATTAATCAAACTATAGAATATCCACAGCTCATAATACACTAAACTTGAGCTTTTTCCTTAAATCAACTATACAAATGATGCCTTCTCAGAAAATAATGTGATGTGGATTGTGGGGCAATATCAGCAACAACGCAGAAAAAATACAAAGACAAAAGGCTGCAAGGAGAGAAGAGAGGAATGGCCGACCATTAGATCCCACTGGGTATCACTTCCGTGCGAACCTTACAGCATCTTGAGGAGGAGGAGGAGGAGGAGGAGGAGGGAGAGAGTTCAGTTGACACTCCCAGAATTGGTTGGGCAGAAAAGACATCTACCATGAGCGAGCTGTTGCAGTCGAGCATTACTTAAACTGTAAATATTTAAGTATACTTAATTAGGGGGTGGGAGCAATGAGAAAGTCCATATGTCATACGCCTATTGGGCGGCTTCTTCTTACTGCGCAGACACTGGGTCTGCCAGCAACTGCAAATGGGGGAAGAAGGAAGGGGTGACAAGCAACAGCATAGAGATTGAGGTTAGGTTAGGGTTGTTGAGCGGCCACCTGCCTCCTCCTCCCATCATGGCTTCTGAGAAGGAGGTTGCTCTTGCAGCCACTCCAACCGATTCCCCTACCATGTAAGACCACGACCTCTCTTACTCTACTATTAAAACCCACCAAAAAAAGGGGTCATCTTTCTTCAGCTTTGCTTTCGCACGGCCGGCCTATATCTTTTGATTGATAGATGCCTTTTGCTGCATTTTTTTCTCATTCGTTGTATAATTTTTACCTCTGCGTGGTGTATGAAAATCGTACCCATGATTTCTTTCTGGTTCATACATATTGAGAATCTGGTTGATTTTTCCCCTGTGGTTCTTGAATAGCTTACATAGGACTTAAGAGGGGCGAAGGATTTGATGCATCTAATTGCCCGGATGAAGCTAAGTCAAAAAGTAGGAACAAATTAAAAAGAAGAAAAACTTGGGTTTTGGTAGGTGACTAATTTATATGTGTAATACATTTTTTTTTTTGCCTGCAAGCAACCTATGGAACGGCTTCAAGTAATATTAGTTGTAAGCAGAGTGAAGCAAAATGCACCATATTCTCTAATCATAAGGCATATCCTAGAAGTAATGGCACAACGCCTTCTGTCATGGAGCGTGGGTATGCATTGGTCTCATCACGACAATTACGTTTGCCAATTATTATGACACCTTTGGAGTTTTATCATGGCATGTATATCACAGGATCCTTTACTTGGCAAATGGTGATACTTTCATTTTCTTGTATAATTTTCGCCTATGCAACAGTTTCAGAATTTTAAATATGTGAATGTTATTAGCTTAACTATTGTATGTATCCAGTTTACTAGATCTCTGTCAATTACATCATTTCTTCCTTAACTCTAACTGTCATTTCTTTCTTTCTTTCTTTTTTCTTAATACAACAATACCATTTCTTTACCAATCAATGTATGCTGTAATTGTGGTGACATAAAATGGCAACATCGTGAAAACAATTGACAATCTCAGGTAGCAAAACAACCTTTCTTATCTCTGCAAAAATAATGTACGGATACTATGATTGTTACTCTTTAAGTAATTGGTCTTGGACGGGGATGATATTGAGCCAAGTAGAGTCAGGATTTTTGCAGGTGGACTCAATCGTAACCAGCTTTTTAGTTGAGTCAAGCTGGTTCAAATTATTTTCAAATTTCCGCGTTCATATTTTAGATATGATTTTAAATCATTCAATTTGTTAAAAATCTAAGTAACTTTAAAAATGCTCTTAAATAATCTTAATTACTATACAGCAAGAAAACTCAAGATTTAGTTCAGTAGTTTTAAGATTAATGTAAAACTAAAATGTGAAAAAAGTGGGCTAGGTATAATTCGAGACAGGTTGACCTCGAACTCAGATTGAAAGCTAATTTTTAGGGCATGAGGCAACCAGAATCAAGTGGGGGAAAAAGAAATTGCTTGCTGGCTTAGATCAGTGTCACCCCTATAGATGGATATATTACTTTGATTGGAAAAAAAGGAAAAAGGAGAAAAGAAAGGGAGAAGAATGAGATTGGAGTGAGAAAGGTAGGAGGAGGGCAAAAATGGATTTACCCTCTCTGGTTACAAAAACTATTATAATTCAAAAAGAAACTTCTCCAATAGAGAATGTCTCATTTACTAGGATGAGAGTGTGGTAGCTGAGGTTAGATCCTCTTTGCATATATCTGAAGGGAGAAAGACGCTCATGCACGTGGTTCCCAAATACAAATACTGTTTTGGCTTTCTTTACTTAAACAAAATCGTCACATAACCAGAAGAGAAAGATGCTCATGATTGTGATCCACACAGAAAAGGGACTGCGTATTGTCATCCTTTATGCTTCTTGTATTGATGGGATTACACAGACATTTGTTTCTTAAAGCTTACATTTATGAAGTCTGGACAATCAATTCTGGATGGAGTATTTCTTTGAAAAGTTCAAATATAGATTTTGGTCTTTCATTGCTATATAAATGTGAAATTACATTGTTCAATTTTTTGTTAAATATGTGCAGATTTGACAAAATTATACGGAAAGAAATTCCTGCCAACGTGATTTATGAGGATGACAAGGTATAATTTTGTGTATAGTTGAAAATTTTCTGTCTCTTTCATGTATCTTCGTGACCCTTATATTATAATATTAATTTTAATGTTTGTGTTGGAACATGAGCCCCAAAAGGTCATAAAATTATCAAATTTCACTTAGGTAGTGCACATGTATATTCAAGGGATACATCCTTATTGTTAAAGTATCTGTTTGTATAGGCCCTTGCATTCAGGGACATCCAACCACAGGCGCCAACACACATTTTAATTATTCCGAAAGTGAAGGATGGATTGACAGGGCTTTCTAAGGTATGAGTTGTGCAATCTTTCAACATAATTTAATGCATAGAAAGAGTATGTTTCATCATTACTTTTACTGGGAAAATATATTCACATGATTATGCCAACGTTTAAGAAGCTTACCTATGAACACAAATGTATTTGTTTGTGAGGCTGTCAGTAAACATTTCAAAAGCATTTACTTTGCCCCCCAAGTCATAAGGTATAATTTCAGAGTGCAAAATTGGTGATGCTTATTAGATCATCTACTCCCCCTCCCCCACCACCTCCCCTGTGTTTCTCATACAAGGGCACACATGGTATGATGCAATCTACTAATAGAGCACCAGCTTTCCAGGTATCGTAAAAATTAAAATCTCAATGCCATATGTTGGTGATCCTTGTTTCTCTTTAATAGTTGTGAATGAAATGACAATAAAAACGAGGGAATTGGTGCAGATGTCAACCCTGGCCGATCTGGTAAGCTTCCCCTAGAAATGAAGTATGTTTGTGTTATGACCTGCCCTAGGGGTTGGGTCTGCCTTTGTGGTCTACTAGGTTCCTATATATGAATTTATTGCTAGGCAAATCCTAGTCAATCTAGTAGACCTCACAGGTGGATCTGACCTGTAGGGCGGGTCATAACAGTTTGTTGATCACACGTGACTCGCAGTGAAGGCACATGCCTATAAAATTAACTTGCTAGAAGCAATTGCTTAGATAATATGGTGACTCTTTCTAGGCTTTGCCTTATGATTAGGGAATATGGTGCATTTTGGCTTCACTTTACTTACACCTAATATCAGTTGAAGTCTCTATATCAAAAATCCAAAAATAAAACGTGCACTTGCCACAGATTGCTTGTAGGTAAAACAATGTATTACATCTTTAAGTTAGGCAGCTATCAAAACCCAAGCGCTTCTTACTTCTAATTTGTTCCTACTTTTTTAATTGGTTTTGGAGGCAGACAGTCCCCCGTCGAGAAACCCATGAGCAATGTCAAATGCAATTGCTGTTGACTTTTTGTTTTAACTTATGCCAAAATCGTGTTTTAAGTTATATTCTGTTGCCAAGCAGATTTTTTGTAAAATCCAAGTATGGTTACATTCAGCTATGAGCCTTTGTTATTAAATAAAAAACACCAGGACATCTACGAGTAAGTATCCTTCAGAAGAAGGGAAAAGGAAGACCAGATTTTGAGGCGTTTCTATAAGCCCAATTGCTTATTTAACTATTGACTTAAATTATTATGATCTGCTCCAGTATGTGGGATATATGCTGCATTTGTCTAGTTATATTTATTGCTTGATTTCAAAGATGTCTTATATACATTCTTTACTCTCAACTTAATTAATTTAGCTTCTTTTTGTCTGTGTAATTTTTCGGAAGGCTGAAGAAAGGCACTGTGAGATTCTTGGCCATCTTTTATACACTGCCAAAGTAGTAGCAAAGCAGGAAGGACTGGACAAGGGTTTCAGGATTGTGATTAATGATGGGCCAGATGGATGTACGGCTTGTTTACTCTTTGTACAGTTATAAAACTCGTTTCATGTTATCTGTTCTGTTTTTAACTTTATTCTTTTACAGGTCAATCTGTTTACCATCTTCACATTCATCTCATTGGTGGACGACAGATGAACTGGCCACCCGGCTAAGGATTGCCATGGTTGAGACCATTTAGCCCTGCAAGGGATTTCTATCTTTGGCCGTTTGCATGTAACAATAAGTTGACAGCAGAATGCTTCATGAATTGTGTTAACCATGGATGTCTGTTCGACACTTCTATAAACAGCGAATTTGTTAGGTGTAGTTTTATTTCCAGTATCTACCGATCTAGACTAGGAACGTGCTGTAGTTTTTTTTTTTACCTATGAAGTTCTGATATTCAAGTTAGGTTGTGATTTGTGAGTATTGGACTTCAGATAGGCAACTAATCCAGCCAAATTAATCTAAAGTATAAACGTGCCCCCATATGCGAAGTGTACATAAATTGGACTGGTGACAATTTGTACCCCAGTGAACTCTAGGGAATTAAAGATGTACTGATCATGTACTAAGCTTTTATAAGCCTATGTATGTAAATCAAGAAGTTTCAACTTCATTTATCAAGAAAGGTGGCATGCATGCGATGCATCTGAGCCAAACTTTTAGTTCAGTGGATGAAATATAGTTTTTTTGTAATAATGATAGCCTGCTCCATGCCCCAGCCTCCTTGGACAGCATAAAATTTCGCAGTAGCAAAACAGGTTGCTGTGAAATCGGCCCCATCTCCCCTCCTGCCCTCCAAACTCATTTGCTCTCCTCCAACTCCTCCTTAAAGGAACTTGAAAATTTTGCAATTACAAGGTGAAGTATTTTGTGGCTTTGAGAGCCTGAGTGAGAGGCAGTGGAGTGCTTCCCAGTTGAGGTTACCAGCTAGAGTTGGGACGGAGGAGAGCTGGTCGTCAAGTGTTTTGGGAGCCAAAGGCAGGGAAGAACCCAGCTCGGTGTGAGGAAGGGATGGAGCAATTAATTAGTGCAGCATAGTTTCAGTTCAACTTTTCACAAGAGTAACTCTCGATGATTTTCTCTATGGTTTGTTTGATTTTTTTCAATCTTATTCCTAAGCAAATCTTTGGTGATTGATGATGTTTCCCCTTGAGAGCATTATTCATGAAGCAGAAGAGTGGAATGTGACTATCCAATATCCAACACTAACTTCAGTTTTACATGGATTAGTCCCTCCGTCCCTTTATATATTACTTATATTATGGGTGTCAAACTCACTTCAACCCATATTAGTCCTATTATGAGTATATTAGATGCTTTTTAGTTAGTAGGAGAATGAGAGTCTCATAATTAACGCAGGACATAGTTGTTTTCGAATGAGATAATTAAAAAAAGAAAAAGTTATGAAAACAGATGCAACCTGTGTAGGTATATGTTTACTTGGAAAGACCCCAAGCTCAGCAACAAGTGCACAACATGTAGCAAAAGACCAAAATTTTTGCGAGATTCTAATATCAGTGCTACTATGGGAAGAAGTACATTAAAAACTTAGTTGGCCGGAGGATAACACTCTCGCAATTGATGCGGGAAAATAATATTTTGTAAAATAGGGAAATTCAAATGTGACAGTGAGTATATAAAAGATAAGCTCTTTAAGTATATATGTTATTTGAATAAGATTCCTAACCTAGCAATAAGAAGTGCACAACATGCACAAAAGAGAAAATCTTTGTTTACTTGAAAGAGCATTGGCTCTATTGGAGCACAATAATAACAATAACAAAAGTAGGAGGTAAGCCTCATCTCCTTCTTCTTCCAATAGACAAATATAACAAACATATTTTCTTCCACTTATTACTGGTTTAATATGCTTGTGTTTGGTGTCAACAAAGCATTCATATCTTCCGCAAGTTAGAAAGCCCCTTAAACCTTCGATCCCTTCCTTCTTCACATGATACTTTTATCATGTTGCAGGAGCTAGATTCTCTCTCTCCCCCTTCATTGTTCTCCTGCTATATTTTAAAAAAAATTGTAGAATCCAAAAGGCAAAGTGGGAATATAAAAAAGATGCAATCATTGTAGGTATATGTTTACATGGAAAGAGACCCGAAGCCAGGAACAAGTGCACAACATGTAGCAAAAGAGCAAATCTTTGTTTACTTGTCTATCGTGGTAGTCCTACTGTGGATAAAAGCATATTCAATTCTTTCCATTTGATAGAAAAATGACAATCTCACCATGAACCTAAAGCAGTTTCTTTTTCAGAAAAAGATAAATAAAAAGGAAAGTCGGAATACAAAATAGTTTCAAGCTTTTGTAGCATATGTTTACTTGAAAGAGACTCCAAGCTTAGTAACGTGCGGCAAAGGATCGAATATTTGGGTATTTGATCTTCTTGTTAGCCCTTAATATGGGAAGAAGCATATTAAAAGCTTTTTAGTTGGTAGGAGAATGATAGTCTCAATTAAATGTCAGAAATAGATTTTTTAGAATGAGAGAAATAAAAAGGGAGAGTGGGAGTTTAAAAAAGTGCAAGCTTTGTTTGTAGGTGTGTATGTATTAACTTGAAAGACATCGTTAGCCCAATAACAAAATACACAACATGCAGTAAAAGAGTAATTCTTTGTTTACTTGAAATCTTTGTGACAAAATCTAAGTTTTATATCGCGTACAATTGGTTTTTTCCCTTCAACCATTTTCTTGTATGCTGCATTGAACATGTTTTTTAATAATACACATCTTTTCTGTATAGTATGCATTTTATACAAACAAAACACGTATTATATGCGTAGTCAAGGAGTTTTTTCCTGTGCTTTTTACGTCCTTTACTTTATTTTCATCTCTTACTTATTTTTTTATAATTAATTTCTTCACTTGTGTTATTTTCCTGTACTTCTCTCTTTTTTTTGCCCCTTTTTTATACTTTCCCTACCTTTAATATTGCCATCTCCGTACTTTCTCACCAAGCTTGAAAGAGCATTGAGTCCCAATGGAGAAGCAGCAACACCAAAATTAGAGGGTAATCCACATCTTCTTCTCCTTACAATTAAAAAAGAAAAAAGAAAAATGATCCCCTTACTACATATTTAGTGCTATGAGGGTGTTAAAAAGAAATTTAATGCTTAAATTACAAAATTTTGAAAAAGCTTCTTAATCTTTTGCTCCTCCTCCTTCATTCTTCTCCTCCTGCACTTCTCCATCTTCTTCCCTGGCTATATTGTTGCAGGGAAGATGACCTCATTCTTCTCCAAACTCAAGTTTACTTCAAGTCCGTCTTACGCTGCAAGGCTTGACATTAGTTTAACAAGCAACACTATTGAGAGAATAGAGCAGCCACCTTATACACCAAGGCATCCAGCACCCTTAAGTTACTGAAAATTTTTGGATATGGTCTTTTAATTAATTGTTTTTCCATAAACTTTATATTTATATAACGGGGTATTGGTGGGATGGTCAGGATCACGCCTCAGGAAGCAGGGGTCCTAAGTTTGATACTCTTCTCCGTTCGCCATTCTGATGTACCTCGTGTTTATGATGTGTGGGCCTTGTATGTGCCTGAGGGGATTGGTGGCAGGATATTGCACTCTAAAAGGCTCCCCTGCCCCTTCTAGTGATTTGGACACCCCTCCCCCAAAAAAAGATCTATCTATGTCATTAGCCTTAATTGAGTGACATGTACATACACCACTCGAAAAACCTTGCAGACATCAAAACTTGATCATTTTAAGTATGAATGATGATAGTTTGGCTAAGACCAAAAATAATCCAAAAAAAGCAACTGAACAAGGGAATTCTTTAACAATAAAAGCTCCCTTGTAAACTTGCCACATGGTTTTATGTGTTGAAGTATAACCGATGTGATATTTAAATTTTTTCTTACACAGAGATTTTACCAAAAGTCATGCTCCGAGTAAAAAGAAGTTGAGCACATTGCAAGTAGAAAAACTATGCACCAAACACCAAACCCACCTAGATGGCATAAAATCTCTGTTATCCAACAACACCTAATAGCCCCATCATTTACATGGTACTTCTGCAAAAAAGTTACTATGAAGTGCACACTAATTGCAATATAGTTATTGTTACCATGAAAAAAGGAATTATTCTCGTTAATTTTACTAACTATTAACTTATCTTGTATGTAGAGTAGTGCTTCAATATGAGTTCAAAATAAAAAACTTCAAGATACTCAAAACTTACTTCACACTTTCCTCTTGTGAAGCATTCCAATGCCCTCAGTCGGTGATCTGAACTGCTCTGTGAGGCTTCGGAGCTGGAATAAAAAAGCAGAAAACAAACTAAGAATCCCATTATAAAAAAATTTTTATAAAAAGGTGAGCTGATGTTTACCATTGGGGTTTCCCTGTTCATAGAAGTTTCTTAAGAGAGAGACAGCCTCTGATGCTAAAATTCCTCCACTACATCGGAAACCATTCCATTGAGAAGCCTTACAGCTGTCAGATGGGCAAAAATTAGGTGTAAATTGATAGTCATCCTATATTTCTTCTCAACAAAAAAAAGGAACCTAGCACAAATTTATAAATGTTTTATCATGAAGCGCTGACCTTTACTTGGCTCTTACTTATAGAAGTCATGCATAAAAAATTATAGAAAAATACAGAAAGCTACCTGGATGGCTGCTCAGAACTCCCTGCATGTAATGACAAGATTGATCCACACCCTCCGAATTTATCATTAGCACACCCATAATAAACTGCTCTTATTCCTACCACAATAACATAAGAAAACAAAAATTGAAGTGCAATGTTCACCCCAAAAAAGATAGCAGTCAAGAACAAATAAATGACCCACCAAGAATTGACAAGGCTGTTGCACACATAATACAAGGTTCACAAGTGACATAAAGATCACACCTAGAGAACCGGCCTGCAACTTCCTTTTCCGTAAGACTAAACTTTTGCCACTGCTCAAGTAAAACATCAATTGCCTCCATCTCCGCATGTCTTGTAGCCTGATATCCAGAAAAAGGCACCATTTTTACAGAATGTATAAGATATATAGAAGGAAAACAGGAACCACGTCATTACTATACAAGTACTTTTCTAAATGAAGAAAGCGAGCAACTGCTCTTACATTTCGTGTCTCAGTTGTTCGGTTCCTCCCAGAAGAAATAACCTTTCCATCGTCGATAATTACACAGCTGGTTGGCAAAAGGACAGTTAGTGATAAAAGCAACAGTAAAAAATGACGAATCATTCAATAATGCCTGCAAGCAAAAAAAAGATAAAAATAATCATGAAATGCCGCAGGCAAAAGAGGTATCCCCTTCAAAACAAAGTTTTCTGTTTGTCCATGTTTCCTAAGAACAAAAGGCATAAGTTTCACAATGATTTCAATAACCGGAGAAATTTGCTTTACTAAACTTCCCACTCATATGGTAAACCTTTGTCATTTGTCAAGCAATGATTGCGAGACATTTCAACATAGCTAGCATACATGCTTCTGCAGTACTCTGATAAATATCATTCATTATTCTAACAGAAACATGTAGAGATTTGAAATTGTGAAATGGCAAGCCCATCACCAAAATTCTACATATTAAAAAAGGTAAGCAATTTAATAAGTCAAAATAAAAGGATACCTCAATGCTAATATACAGCCCTATATATAAAGACCTAACATAAATTTAAACCATCCAGTCACACAGCCAACCAACAAATGTTCAAACGTGTACATTCAATAAGGTGTTTGTTGTATATTATGCTTACCCAACAGGGACTTCTAGGTTTTCCATGGCAAGTTTTGCCTGCGAGGATGAGAGATATTTAAGACTAGGAATCAGGAAAAGTCGATGAAGCGAATTCACCTTGACAAGTATACTTGCTACACATTCAAACCAAAACACCTTCAGAGTAGATGCCATGCAAGCTCACCTGCTCCAGAGCAAGCTCCATGAATGCAATTGTAGTCTGCGAAACATCTCCAGGAACAGACGACATCTGAGCAGAAGAATGGAAGCATATCAGTCAAAACATGAATGTCACATACGATCCATTGTAAAACTCTCAAGTTTATGTACACGTGTCTAGGCTCAAACCAACTAAAATCTTTGCCAGTTTAGCATATGGGAGCATGGAAAAATCAAGAAAAACAAACTCATATACACATATATTTGGCTGCCTGCCCAACAGCGCACTAGCGCTGCACCTCAGGCTAGATTTTTCCTAATTGTCCGCCATAAAAATAACATACTTGGTTCATAAAATTCAGGGAAACAGATAGGGGAATTGTATCGAGAGAGGGAGACAGCGGCTGCAGCGGATGCGCCGGCGGCAGAGCAGTCGGACAATCGGAGAAGGCGGCCTCGCTGGTCAAAGCTTCACCAGCGACTCAAATAGTAGTAGAATTTAGAGTCCTCATTCGGATATCAGTAGGGCTCGTCCTGGACCGGACGGACATCGGACAGAAGTTGTCTATGTCCATGTAAAAACCTCGAAGATAGAAGAAAAAAGTTTACATAGGATTAAAAAAAAAAAGTAAATCATACCCTTTTAGTGGTATCACAGAAAGTATATGAACCGAATGAAAATAAAAAAGAGTTTATAGTTATTATAATAAAATAACTCACGAATAGAACATTCAAACAAAATCGATGATAGATTGGATAAATTTTTCACTAACAGAGAAGAAAAGAAAAGATCTGTCTGATCGTACAATCACAATTAGAAACCAAATCAAAAAAATTACAAGCGATAAAAAATGCATATTTATAACTTCATATATAAATCTTAGTCCTAACGAAACAAGTTGGTATGAAAAAAAATAAAATATCAGAATCCAAAAAAGATATTTGGCAAATATAAAAAAAAAGAAGTACAAGATTAATACGTAAATGGTGTTATTTTTAAAAAATTTCATTGAAAAATATGCATAGATGTTTTTCTATTTACTATTAATATTTAGAGAGAATATGCACAATTGTTTCTTGAATCAATAAAAAAGAATCTCAATAAAAACACTTGCAATGAATAAAGGGATCAAAGAGTAATTGGTGAAACAAATCAAAACACAATTCAATTTATTTTGACTAAAAAATTTATTTTCTAATAATATTTATATTATTAACAAAAGTAATCAAAATTTATAAATTTCTTGGGACTTATTTTCTTTATCTCGAGCATATGTATTTTATAAATTATCGCAAACCCAAGTTATTAACTTAGATCCCTTTGGATCTATACTTAAATTCTTCAAGTCCCTCCGTTCCAAAATACTGTGTATATTTGAGAAAATTCTCAT
The DNA here is from genome assembly GCA_039654745.1 of Houttuynia cordata. Taxonomy (NCBI): domain Eukaryota; kingdom Viridiplantae; phylum Streptophyta; class Magnoliopsida; order Piperales; family Saururaceae; genus Houttuynia; species Houttuynia cordata. The sequence goes on from CM077503.1 coordinate 65,549,203, forward strand.
TTTTATTAGACCATGAAGCCCACAAGAAAATCACATTACTTCTTCTCCCTAATATCTCATCCAACTCATATGATCGTTTATGAATAAAGTTCTAGTCAATCCCCAAGTCTCCTCTAATTTTGGAAAGAAGAAGTCACGTGATTTGGTAAAATATATATAATATTTAAAAATAATAATATTTCTAAATATACATAATATTTTGGAACGGAGGGAGTATCATGGAGCATTCGTTTTTCTTAGGGGTGCGTTTGGAAGCTGAAAAAACTCATATTTCAGCCCTGAAAGGTGAAAATTGTCACCTTTCAGGGTGAAAAGTGTTTGGAAGCTGAAAGACGGAAAAATGATCGGTGACGGTGATAAGTGAAAATTTTCACCTATCATTTGAAAAGTGTTTGTTAGCTGAAAGGGTGAATAGTGGCTCCTGATGGTTCACCCCTGAAAGGCTGATTCTCCCTCTAGTGAGAATCAGCCCGACGAAAAATATCACGGGTCACCCTTCTCTCGTTTAGATTGAAAATAAAGAACCACTTAGAGACACGAGGAATATTTGATTCCAAATTAAATCAGAAGAAACTTTTGAATTATAAAATGAATGAATGGAAAAATTGGTTAAGGGGTCATTATCAATATAATTTACCTCAGATTGGATGGTCTACATTAGTATTGGAAAATTGGTGAAATAGAATCAATAATCGTGATATAATTCAAAATAAAGATTAAAAAATTCTTTATTCATATGAAAAAAATTAAAAAAATGTTACATATATGACCTTTTATTATATAAATAAATTAATTACGAGAATGGGAAGCACTAATCTATTTATGGCTCATCAGCCAAAATAAATGAAGACTAAGAAATTACATATATTTACAATAAACCTAAATACGAACCATTCTTTTATGTACCGGAAGTTATAAGGATTAATTATTATTTAGTAGTAGAAGAGTGTATTATCAATACAAGATGTCGAGAAAAAAGATATGTTAATAAAAATATTTTCGACACATTTTGCCTCATGGAAAAACTCTTGTGAATGGAGATGAAAATCATTATGATTTGTTTGTTCATGAAAATATTCTATCTCTTAGACGTCATAGAGAATTGAGAATTCTATCAGCCCTACCTCAAGTCTCGAGCAGGGCCGCCTCTCCGCTCTGCTTCCTGCTCACCACCTCCTTCCTTGACTCCGTCCTCGGTGGTGCTTCCTCCTCCCAAGGTCTCTCCTTTCTCGTCCCTCGACTGTGCCTCCTCCACCGTCCGGCCGACCGTCTCCTTCCTCAGTCACCTCTAGCCCCAAATCAAGATACTTGTCTTTATAAAAAAATTGTGAACAATTCTTTATGTTTTTACCACTAAAAAACGATCCGATCATTATCTACAATATTTCTTGTTCCTGAACTCAAACTCGCCACGGACACGGGCTGCTTAGCGGACACGGCTCTCCTATATGCCAGCCACCAGAATGTCGGTGGTCTGTCCGTCGTCTTCTTCACTCGCGATTCGCGATTGATTCCTTTTAATAGAAGAAGATTGATTTCCCCCGAGTCTCTTTCTCAAGGGCTAAGATAGACGAGAGACGTTCCCGACCACCTTGAAGCTATGAACTCCACCAGATGGTGATTCTTCGATTGCTTTTTCGATTTTTATTATATACATGCTTCTCATAAGCAGTTGAATGAATCTGGCGATTCTGTTTGAGGTCAAATTTTAGGCAGTTTTTCTTCATATGTGTGACTCTACATGTTTCGTTTTTTCTCTTTTGGATCCAAAACGTATCATAGACGTAAGTAGACTCGTACTTTACAATTCATAAGTTAAAAGTCGAATAGATTTGCTTCTTTTGCTTTGTGTTTGAATCAGCCGTTTTAATGCATAAGGCAAAAAAAAAAAATTGTTAAGATATGTTTCATTTGATCAAAGTGCCAACAACTACAAATTTAGAATGCGCTTAGTGCGGGTCAATTAGTGATTGTGGTGTTGATGTTATAAGTCTTCTAGTGCTAGTAAACTATACAAGTTTCATTTCTTGGGAGTATGTTTTGGTTCCACATTGCCCACTGACTGTCTTTTATGCAGGGGAGATTTCTTTCCGTAATCACAGGGCTGCTTTGTTTGATGGGATAGAAGGAGGGATCAGGGCTACCACTTCTTCTGACTCCTCCCATGAAATTGATGAGCATGACAATGATACTGCCATTGACAGTCTTCAGGACAGAGTCAACATACTTAAGAGGGTATGTATTTTTTTGTAGCTGATTTCAAGTATTATTCCTAATAAGTAGTCATAAAAACGATGGAATTGCTTACTTCCAAAATTTAAGCTTAAACACGTTATGTGATTACAAACAGGTATTGATCATGTATATACCTTTGTGGATGGGTTCAATTCTTTTGGAGGTTATGTGATAATTTTAGATTGGAAGATTTAGCTGCTTATTGTCGACTTCTGCATGTGACTATTTTCTTGTAGAAAATCAATTAGTAAAACCCATCTTCATCTGAAATAAGCAGAGTTGCATGACTCTTATGTTTAAGAATGTATTGTTTTCATTAACATATGTCTTGTTGTTTTCAGGTTTGTTTACATTAAACAGTTTGCTGGTACTTTCTTTCCATTAATTTGCTTGACTTTTAAGTGGAAAGGGGAAATAGATTATGGTATCTTCTGGGTAGTCACAAATCAAGTTCTCAGACCATCATCATCATCATCATCATCATACCCCTTATCCCAGCTATCTGGGGTCGGCGGCATGGATTATATACCGCATTTGACTCTTATGGGAATCAAAATGGTACAAAATCCATACAAAGAAACATAGTGGCAAGTTTTTAAGCCGGATGCCCTTCCTGATGCAACCCTTGGAAGAGGGGACAATGATAAGAAGATTCAACATCATCATATTCATCATACACCTTTCCAAATATGTGGATTGGCTTCACAAATCAAGTTCTCAGACCATGCTAGGCATTAAAAGGCATACACTGTTGACACATGAGAGGAAATTATTTGATATTCAACAATCACATGAAGACACTAGGAAAGCTTTTCACCAACATATTGAGTTCTACCTTAGGCTGTAGTTAAACCAGGCTAGTATTGGTTTTAGTACCTGTTACATTCAGCTTTGGCTTGGCAGATGCATTTTGTTTGGATTTCTGAGGTTAATTTTTATATTTGAACCTTGGTCTTCTTAAAGATGTAACAGTGAGAAAAAGATAGGAACTCTGAAATTGCTAGGCGATTTTCAATACTAATTTCGGATGCAGATCCCTTTTTAAGGAGGATACACCTCATTTGTAGATCCTATGGAATGGGCAAATCTGGTCTGTAGAGTGACATTTTCATCCCTACCTACAAGATTTTTAGGGTAGTTTCATGACTTGAGCAAATTGTGACCACATTCACATTTTCTAATAATATTATCACCATTAACAACCCCTTTTTGTAGGGGGTTAGTGACATAGATTTGTCCGATCATGGCATTTTTTGCTTCCAAGTCACTCTTTGCCAAGGATTGCAATCTTGGATCTTGGCATCGCCTCAGTCGGCCAAAGTAGTCTGAGATGAGACATTTCGAATGGATCAGGGAGATCAGGAATATATCTCGGTGTTAAAAATGTATCTTTTGCTGACTAAAAACAAGTATTTCTATAAAATTACTATAAAACAATCACAAAATCGTGAAAAAGAAAAGCATATCTTTTACCAACTTAAAAAAGCTATTAGGACACTCAATTGTTTTGTAAGAGAAACACTATGAATACAAAGAGTTTCTTCTTTCTTGCTTTGGTTTTCCTCCTTAAAACTAAACTCTTAATATAGAAAACGTCTTATCTTCTTCTTCACCAAAATCTCGCCAAGCTCTTGGGAAATTTAATTCTGTGAAGGACTGATTTCCCAGAAAAGGGGAAAAATTAACTTAGTGTTCCAAGTCTTATTCTGCCAAGACGGGGGATTGTTGAGATCCCGCAAGATTGCATTCCTTGCACATTGCCAGGTCTTTCCTCAGCAGCTATGTTCAAGATATTTTGGATTGTCCTTTTTTAAATTTGTTAACTATACAATACATCATATGATAATTCATATTGTTTTTGCATTGCTAGAAAGTCTCGGATACATGCATTATTTTTTTGGATTCTTGCAAATTTTCATGACAGATTAGCTAAATTCTGATGGCTGTTAATTGTAACTAGAATTGTCGCTGCAGTGGGCATAGTATAAATTCTAGATCAAATCAAGTTGATAGCGCCCCGCACCCTCTTTTTGACATCGAAGAGATGGATTGCTTGATTTTGGCATGTAGGAGGCTATGATGCTGTGTTGATAGTTATAGGCATTTTCCTCTTCTCTTAACTTTTTCCCCGGCAATAGACTGTCACCTAATTTTCATGTAGTATATACTATGTACAATTGAGACTATTACAAATTAAAATACAGTGCTTACTAATAACTTTTTACTCAAAATCTGCTTTTGAGAACTACATTATCACATACCATGTTGGCAAAAAAACAAAAGAAATTACACAACAGTTTTTTACGGTGAGGAATTTTAGGGTTAAATGGTAACAGGAAATGTTAAGAAAACAGAATTTGGCTGAGATTGTTCATTTTGAAAAACACCACCTCCTTTTTAGTTTGAACTTCCTACTCTCCCTTGCTACCTCCAGAGTCCTGCTGATGGATTATTTTGTTGGACAGTTGACAGGTGATATACATGGAGAAGTGGAGAGTCACAATCGTGTACTTGATCACTTGGTATTGTATAATCATGCATACTACTGAATGTAGATTGATAATGAATCTCTCTCATGCTCTCTCTCTTTCACACACACATGCACACACGCACTCGTGCATGGGTGCATGCACACGGCCATGCACGCACACATACACATGAATATAAACAAATAGTTGTGTATTTTCTTAAGTTGTGTTGAAACTTTTAAGCATACGTTGTAATTATATGAAGACACTGTTTATTCAATTTTAGGGCAATGCACTTCGAAAATAAAACAAAAAAGGAACAATTTTTCCTTCCAAAAATCAATGTCCAAGCAGTCCTCCGACAAAATTTCTTAAATCAGAATAAAAAATACAGCAAAAACAGAAAAAAATTCAGACTTCCTTAATCCTACAGGCTTAATCAAATAAAAAAATTACAAAGTTCAAAGCTTCCGCTTTTCTCAACAAGGAAGAACAACAAATCCGGCAAAAAACAAAGAAAGACAAACAGATCAGCAGAAACCTCACAACCCAGCATCCCAAATCACCATCGCCCACCGATAAATCAAGGGGAATTCTCTCTGGGATGATGGTTCGATTCAAGATGGTGTGGAAGAGTACTATTTCAATTTATGTTACCTTTGAGGGCTGTCCTGAACCACTTGTTGATAATTTTATGGAAAAAATTACGTTTTGGTCTAACTTGCTAAAGTTTCTCCATTTTAGTGGTTAAACTTTAATAAATTTGTATGGTCAATGACCAAAATGCCCATAACAGAGGGGCTAACAGCCCCTCACTCTCCTGCCAGATGAAGAAGACGGAAGCAATCATCCACCATCCCCTTCCCCTTTCTTCCCCATCTCTCTTGTAGCAGCCATCCACCATTAGAGGAGCTCCAAAGACCTTCATTCGGTGGTCCATCAACGTCCCACTAAAGTCCAACCATTTTCCTTTGGCGAGCTTAGATTTCCACTTCCCATCTCGCTTGTAGTAGTCATTCACCATTAGAGGAGCGAGGGGCGACCTCCCTTATGACGGCGGCGCACCTCTGTCACAACACAACCCTCCCCGGTGCTCCCGTCTCACGGCGACGACCTCCCCTCACGGTGGCATTCACCATTAGAGGAGCTCCAAAGACCTTCATCCGGTGGTCCATCGGCGCCCCACTAAAGTCCGACCTTTTTTCTTCTGGCGAGCCCAGATTTCCACTTCTCCTCGTATTTGAGATGGCGGAAGTAATGGCAATGGCGGCAACCACCTCTAGCAGCAGCATTCCGGGCATCCAAAGCGAAGACGATGATGGTGGACAAATCGGCAGAACCCAAACAGTGGTTGCAGACGAAGGTAGTGGACATACCGGCGCAACTCATACAGCGGAAAAATTGAAAGTAAGTAGGAAAGCTACTATTTTTCTTCTCATTTGATTTGTCTGGTCATTGCTTGAATGTCTAAGTAGCGATAATAGGTCGAGTAGCTTAAGTTATGAACTGTAAAAGAGGTTGTAATAATATATCGATATGTTGTGATGACAAAGTCATGATTTGTAAAATAGGTTGTGGTCATGTGTAGATGTGTTGTGATGACTTGTAGATGTGTTGTGATAGAATGTTGTATTATCGCTTGTTGTGTTGAGTTGTAGACATGTTGCGATGGCATGTGGCTTTGGTTGTGATGTCTATTAGCTTCAGTTGCGATGAATGCTGTAATTCATTGTGTGAAACGTACTAGGATTAGCCACTTCAGTTGTGTTGGCTTAGAATTTGGTTGTGATTGTTGTAATTAATGTTGTGATGACTGTTGGCATCAGTTGTGATGTTATATTGTGATAGTGCTGCTACACAAGTTGTGACCTATGTTGTATTCTTCTGATTTATTTTACAACTCCAGGATGAAGCAGGCAAGTTTAAAATTTTGGTTTGATACTGTGGGAGTATTGGATCTAGCCCCGGTGGAACTGTGAAGATAGTTGGAGGTAAAAGCACAGCGTTGTCACTAGAAGAAGATGAAATTTTTAGTTCATTTATGGAAAAATTGTTGTTGCTTTCAATGTTCCTCCCAACAATTTGAGCGTTGCATACTTGTACCCTGATGTGTATGAGCTAACTTTCTTGATATTCGATAAGGGAATGGCTGACTTTAGATAGTTATTCCGTGGAAGATTTTGTAAGGTGCTGGTGACCCATGATGGAGATTAACGACCATTCATGAGTTCTTAGGACAGTGTGTACGACTGCAAGGTTAATCCTCTTCCCACCAGTGGTAGTAGTCAGCCAACACCGTTACGTTCGAGAGTCTGGGATAACAACTTGGTGGGGTTGGGCAGCATTTTAAAGGCCAAGTTGAAGTGAGGAAGGCATTGAAACAACTCTCTATTGCCAAGAACTTCTCTTTCAAGTATTTGAAGAACACGAAGCGTCGGGTTATGGCATCATGCAGGGTTGAAGGTTGCCAGTGGAAAGTGAATGTGAGCTTGGAGCAAGGTTTATGTTTGTTTGTGATGAATGAGTATGAAAAGCTTCATACGTGTGCTGGAGGGGTAAGGAAAAAGTATCACCCTCATGCTTCACAAAACTTGGTGTCGGAGCTCATTTCCAACAAGATAAAGAATGCACCCTCGTATTTCGCATCTAAATTGGTAAAAGATTTACGAAATGACTATGAGTTGAGCGTCTCATATCAAAAGGCATGGCGTTCAAAGGAGGTAGCCCTTAATTCTTTGTTTGGTGATTATAAGGATTCTTACAACGACATCCCTTGATATTGCAACAAAGTAGTAGAGACAAACCCGGGGAGTGTAGTGAAGTATGAGGTTAATCGAGCAAACAGGAAGTTTTTATGTTGCTTCATCGCGTTGAACGCGTGCATTCAAGGGTTCCAACACTGTTGGCCATTGCTTTTCTTGATGGGGCTCATCTTTATGGGAAGGCAAAGGGGACTCTTCTAGCAGCCACTGTAGTTGGAGGTAACCACATCTTCCCCTTAGCCTATGAAGTTGTTGATAAAGAAATTAAGGATAATTGGTTGTGATTCTGACAACATGTGCGGGCTTTGCAAGGGTATTCACATTGGTGTCCGATAGGGACAAAGGGTTGCTCGAAGCGGTTGCAAAGGTGTTTGAGGACAAATTCCATGGCTATTGCGTGCAACACTTGGAGTGCAACGTACTGAAGATAGGTTTGAAAGGGAACAAGGTTAAAGGAACAAAAAAGGCAATGAAAAAATAAATTGTGTACATGATTAACGATGTTGCAAAAGCGAGTGATATGCATGGCTATCAAGTTGCATTAACTCACCTCCGCATGCATTCTAATGTAGCATATAATTGGATCATGGCAAATCAACCTTAGAATTGGTGCAACGCCCTCTTTCAAGGTGAGAGATATAACCACCTTTTAAATAACACTGCCAAGACTTTCAATAAATGGGTCAAGCCGGAGCGCGACATGCTAATTCTTGCTTTGCTTGATGGCATTCAGATGAAGATAATGATTAAGATGAATGAAGCGAGAAGGGCAGGTAAGAACTGGATTCCTACCTAATTCCAGAGGTCAACGACTGGCTCAATGAACTGACCAACAAATCTCGGGGGCTATTGGTTGCGGAGTGTAATGGGAATGTGGTGGAGGTGGTTTCAGAGGATGGACATCTAAGGATGAATCTCACTGACCTCACTTGTACTTGCAGGATGTAAAGGTACACCGTGTATCTAGGCATGCGTTGCCATATTTGCTAATGGAGGATCACCAACCTATGTTTATCGAGGGGATTATTGGACTACTTAGTGCTATAAGGACACATACAGTGAAGCAGTTTTCCAGATCACCCATGATGATAAGCCGGTACGTGCAGAGCCACCTGTGGGAGAGCATTTCATCCTTCCACTAAAAACCAAGAGGCCAAGGGGGAGGCTGAAGACGAAGCCCTATCCGTCACAACCATTAAAATGGAAACATCAATTTAGATGTAGTCGTTGCAATGGCCTTGGGCATAATCGGACTTCGTGCATGCTACCAATCAACGTGGATTGAGAGTGCCGATGAACTTTATTTCTGTAATAAACTTAATCCCTTAAATGACATTCGGTAGAACTTGATTTTTTATGGCTTGTAATTATAATGTTTACATACTTTGTAGTTTGCAGTATGATTCATATCGTAAATGCCTATCGCAATGCAATTACAACTTCAACGTAACCTGCTATCACAACATGCATAAGTCACTATAACTTAATCACATCGAATGAAGAAGGTACTCGAAGTTAGTGTATGTGGCAGCAGCAAGCCTATCCCAACTCAAACACAACCTTAACGTAACCCGCTATCACAACATGTATAAATCACTACAATTCAATCACAACGAATGAAGAAGCTACTAGAAGTTAGTGTATGTGGCAGCAGCAAGCTTATCCCAACTCAATCATAACCTCAATGTAACCCGCTATCACAACATGCATAAGTCACCACAACTCAATCACAACGAATTAAGAAGGTACTGAAAGTTAATGTATGTTGCAACAACAAGCTTATCCCAATGCAATCACAACCTCAACACAACCCGCTATTAAAACATGAATAAGTCACTACAATTCAATCACAACATCATGTGTCATTAAACCCAAAATATATCACAACCTAGAGTCCTAATCTAACGCAACCTCATAAATCATGACTGAGAGGTCCCTATTATGAGGGACTCGTGAATCTTCCAACTAGGCTGCAAGGAGATCATCTATTGTATGAGCAGGTGCAACAGTGTCTGCCCTATTGGTCGGGGTAGCATTAGGCGAGGAGGCACAATTTTCTTCATCATTATCATCCCCAAATGGAAGCTTCTGTAGTTTGAACGGTGATGTCTTTTTAGCCTGTGTTTTGAACCTCTTGGAGGTAGGGATCGTGGGGGACTCTAGGTCCTCAATAAGGCTCATTGCAAGGGGGACTTTGCCTCATGTGGACTTGGCTGCCACTTCATGTGCATCTTCTACTGCCTCGACTGGGTCCTCTTCTTGTTGGCCTGCTCCTTCAGGCACTTCTTGTTGTGCCTCTTCAGTCCAACTTTTTTCCTCTTCACCTGCTCAATCCACAACTTTCTTTAACTTTCTCATCTCCACCTCCAATACACGACACCTGTGATTTTCCGACATTATCTCCCTCTCTAGTCTATTTTTCATCACATTTATATCATTAGGCAAACCCTTGTTAACTTCATACATTTGCATATTGGTCAACATCAGCTTATTCACAAGGTTGGACAAGCTTTCTAGAGTGGCAAGCTTATTCTCCAGTAGCCTATGAACTTCTACAATCAAGACAACACGACAAAGATTACAACCTACATTTTGACATAGATCACAATCGAAAGAAATATCATCACAACTCAATCCTAACCTCTATCACAACTTACAGTTACAGTATCACAACCTACATTTCACCATCACAACGCAATCTACGATATCTAACACAACTTAAGTATAAAAAAGCACAACCAGTTCACAATCAAGTACCTTCGACACAACCACTATCACAAATCAATATGAGATCTATCACAACCTACAAGTATATCATCACAATTCAATGTCCGACTCTGCATATAATCCATCACAATATTCTAAGGGCTATTACAACCTACATTTACACCATCTTAACGCAATGTACGATATCTAACACAACATAAGTATAAAAGTTCAATCGGTTCACAATCAAGTACCTTCGACACAACCACTATCACAACTCAATATGAGATCTATCACAACCTACAAGTATATCATCACAATTCAATGTCGAATATTGCAACCTACATTTCGACATTGATCACAACCGAAAGAAATATCATCACAACGCAATCACAACCTACAGTTACACCATCACAATCTATATTTATACCATCACAATGCAATATACGATATCTAACAACAATATCAACTTATTCACATATTGGACGCAACCACTATCACAACCTAGAGGATATCATCACAATGTTATGATCCCTAATTAGAGTAGACTTTCATAATTTAGTTAATCCTAGTTGGAGTAGGATTAGTTTACTACTTTTCTAGTTTATATTTTTCTAGGCATGCTACTTCTATTAAGATTAATTTATTACTTTCCTATCCATAGTAGAATTAAGTAATTGTAAGGCTACATGCCTGATTCTATAAATAGGGCTTTAGCCCTACTGCTACAGTACGTGAACAGTACTTCTGAGAAATAGATTTCAGTTTTCCTTGTCTCTTCCTTCTCTTCTTCTTATTGTTCTCCCCTTTCACTCTATACTTCTCCCCTTTCATCCAACCTTCTCTACTTAATCTATTGTAGATCCTTAAGCATATTAAGGAGATACAATGTTGGTATCAGAGCCTATCGATCCTAGGGACTTACCATGACGAAACCCAGCGGAGTTTCAACTGAGAACCCCCCTAAATTAAGTGCTTCCAAGGATCAGCAGGTTGAAGGGCAAGTTCAGGGCCCTGCTATGGCGCAGCTCGAGGGGAAATACTGTGAGATTCAGACGGTGGTTCAAACCTTGTCTCACTCGACGAATCAGTGATTCCAATCCTTGGAAGCCAAGGTTGATCAGTTGTAAATCAACATGGCTGAGTCTCTGGGCAAACTCTTTAATTGGCTTGATCAGTCGCAGCTGAACCAATCTGGCACTTCTTTCGCCTCCTGATCGTTTAAAATTAAAACCCTTGCAAGTGCACAAGGCAATTGTACTACGGTGAGTATTAAATAGGGTTGTCGAACCTCAGGGACGGATTAATATTTTACCAAATTCAAAAGAAAGCAGTAGTGTTGATTCTAGACTAATAAAGCAATGAACTTTAACTAAACTAAGTGAAATTTAATCAATGTGGAGAAGACCAAGGCTTTGAATCCACCACAATAAACTAGTGTATCGTTTCTCTCTCTCTTTTAAATAAAGATTTCTAATTGGCTAGCATATTCCTCTCGGACATACACTTTGTCAACTCAAAATATAGTTCTCTCCTCTCGAATGTAACTCATAAAACAATTAAAACATAGAATTGTGATCTATCTCTCTCGAGTATAAACCAATGAAATTTTATTGATATATAACACCTCAGTCTACTCACGTTCCTCTCGGATACGCAAGTATTCTTCGGATTGAAACTCACAAGAATTCACTCTTGTCTCTCTCGAGTACAAAGAACAAACCTTTATTAAATTAACAATGATTACACAATAAAATTTATATACCAACTTGAGTAAAAATATAAGATGAGAGAAAAGAAACTACACAACCAGATTATTGGGCTTCATCTACGCTTTGGAAAAATATTTAGCCTCGCATCGGAAGAGAAATCACCATCGTGTTCTTCATGTTCTTCATCTCTTTCTCTCCTTTGCTCTAGCCTCCAATAAAGCTCTAAAGTCTCCAAGAGTTTCTCCAAGATAGCCCAAAACGTTCTCTCATAAGGCCTATTTATAAGTTTAAAGAGAAACCACAAAGTCCCCTTCCAAATTCAAGTCGAAATAGGTCTTATTTCGGTTTTATGCAGACAGCGATCGATCGCTCCGTATTGCCGATCGTTCGTCTACCGATCGATCGTAATTCCTTCGTTATTTTTTTCCGATCGATCGCTTTGCCGATCGACGCTATATGATTCCGATCGATCGTAGTTACTGTCTTGTGCGATTGAAAAATTTCAGTAGATACGATCGATCGTTTTTAGGTCCGATCGATCGTTGTCTTCAATACACTGCTTTTGCGGCTCTGGCGATCGATCGTATTCATAGCCGATCGATCGTTGTTACTGTTCATGAAATTCAAATAGCTATAACTTTCTGCTCCAAACTCCGAATTGTGCGTGGTTGGTGGCGTTGGAAAGCTGACTTCTTAATCTTTAACGTGAAGCTTGAATTAGTCCAATCTGACATTTATACACGAAGTTATGATAATTTAACCATTTAAGTTACTTTTCACCTCATTTCTGTGTATTACTCTTGTTTCCTACAAAAACCAAAAACTATATTAAAGTAGTAGTTATTCTAATCAAACACTAGCATAATCATAAGTTTAGGAGATAATAAAATGCATAATTCATGTATAGATCACACCCCCAAACCAACATTTTGCTAGTCTCTAGCAAAACAAAACAAAACAAAACAAAATCAAACAATCAACTAAAGGAACTAATGCATAAAAGTAACACCACTTTCGTAAGGAACACGATTGCATTGAGTGTATGCAACAAGCCGTTAAACCTCTAGGTGTCCCTAGTAGGACGAGTGTTGTCTCGTGAGGGTTTGCAGCCATGCTACCCACAAACATGTATTTATTAAACTAATTAACCTAAGTGCAAAAACAAAGCAAAAATTAAAACATTGCAAAACACACAAACCTATTATCCCGACAAATGCAAACTACAATGCTTAAAAGAATTAACCACACGTACTTTGTTCATAATCAACAGGAATATAGAAGCCCTCGAGTAAATGGTTTTATTCCACACTTTCATCTTAGAAATTTCTGCTCAATATAATATAGCATGATAAAATAAATAGTAGAAAGTGTAGAACATTGTAGCAATATATTCTAAATTTCTGTTTTATACAGATCCAGTGTTACCCATTAACCAAAGAACATCAGAATCTACATAGTCATCGCAATCTTTAGGTTCATGATAGCACAGATCTGCGCGCCTCCTTCGGGTCTAACATTCTAGATTTGAGAGGATAATACACCACAGACTTTTTTTTTTCGCTTGGACTGTGTAAGGCCTGACTTCAAGATGCTTAGGTTTAGCGATGACTCAGACCAATGACTCCCAGCCAGTTGGCTTAGGGCATTAGGTTTTAAGTAGACCACTTCGGGCCCGAGCATCAGCCTAAGTTAATCCTATAATAGTCAAGCAGCCCCCTTTTCTTTCATTTTGTTTTCATTTTTTCGCATTTTCATTTCAGCATTCATTTTTTTTCAGCACATCTTTACTTTGTCCAGGCTGTATTATACTCTCAACCTATTTCCGGTTCCAATCCCTTGCCATAGCAAAGTAAATGGTCTATCATGATCTTTTAAGCTCAACAGATAACTACACATCATCCAATGACTATGACTAAAGACATCCCACTGTAGATTAGCATTCAACAAATCTCTAGATGGTATTACTTTATGTACTAGTATGTGTGAGTGAATTTTCTTAGCTCAAGCACATGTTCCAAGAGGACTGTAACAGAAAGGTATGCTCAGTTAAGTGTATCTATCCTCCAGTATACTTACTCACACTTCCAATGCAAATTAATCTCCTAAGAATTGTAACATGCATTATTACGGGATAAACTATCAAAACCTAACAAAAAATACTAACAAACAACCTAAAAACTAATCAAATTTTTATGATTTTTCAATTTTTTGAATTTTTAAAATTTTTTTTATATGTAAGCAATATTCCCTCCCCCAAACCTATTATGAACATTGTCCTCAATGTGGACACAATATAAAAAATGACAATGATCATATAACAAAGAAAATAAGAAAAGGAGAGAATACACCTGAATGCGTGGGTTGCCTCCCACCAAGCGCTAAGTTTAACATCTTCAGCCAGATTGAGCCACGATCATTCTATAATTATTGGATCAATTAAATACACCAGCCCGTCATCCAGGTCACCAGCAGCCTCGGGATAGGGTTTTAGACGATGGCCATTAACTTTGAATGTACTCCCATCTTTTGGATTTTTTATCTCAACAGCGCCATGTGGAAATACTTCTTTGACAATAAAAGGCCCAGACCACCGAGATCGGAGCTTCCCAGGAAATATGTGCAGCCTAGAGTTGTAAAGTAGTACCTTCTGATCTGGCTAAAAGGACTTTCTGAATATCATCTTGTCATGTACGGGTTTGGTCCTCATCTTGTAGAGTTTGGCATTCTCATATGCATCAAAGCGCATCTCCTCTAATTCATTCAGTTGGAGTTTTCGCTGCTCACCGGCTTTATCCATATCAAAGTTGTAGGCCTTAATAGCCCAATAAACCCGATGTTCCAACTCAACATGTAAATGGCAAACTTTGCCATATACCAATCTATAAGGAGACATACCAATAGGGGTCTTGAATGCGGTCCGGTAGGCCCATAATGCATCATTCAGTCGCAAGGACCAGTCCTTTCTATCGGGGCGAACCGTCTTCTCAAGAATCTGCTTGATTTGGCGATTTGAAACCTCCACTTGGCCACTCGTCTGAGGATGATATGGTGTGGCAACCTTGTGGGTGACATAGTATTTCTTGAGAAGAGCCTCAAAAGACCTGTTAAAAAAATGAGAACTGTTGTCACTAATGATAGCACGAGGAGTTCCAAACCTGCTGAAAATATTAGATTTCAGAAATTTCAGCACAACTTTATGATCATTGGTCCTAGTGGCAACAGCTTCAATCCACTTAGACACATAATCCACAGCAACAAGAATATAAGTATGACCAAAAGATGGTGGAAAAGGTCCCATGAAATCGATACCCCATACATCAAACATTTCAACAATCAATATGGGTTGTAGGGGCATCATACTCCTTTTAGACAAAGCTCCTAGTTTTTGACACTTATCGCAAGATTGACAATAAGCATGGGCGTCTTTAAATAGAGTTGGCCAATAAAAACCGCTTTGAAGTACTTTGGCTACAGTTTTCTTACCACCGAAATGTCCACCACAGGCCTGAGAGTGACAAAAAGATAAGATGCTATGAAACTCACTCTCGGGGACACATCGTCTTATGACTTGGTTAGCACATATCTTAAACAGGTCAGGGTCATCCCAATAGTAATGTTTGACTCGAGAGAAAAATAAGTCTTTATCATGTTTAGACCAAAAGGTTGGGATTTGCCCCACAACAAGATAATTCACAATATGTGCAAACCAAGGTGGAGATGTAGTGGAGACAGCAAAGAGCTGCTCATCAGGGAATGAATCTCTTAGAGGGTCATGGCTATGCAGATCAGGAATAGGAATTCTGGATAGATGATCAGCCACGACATTCTCCGAACCCTTTTTATCTTTAATTTCAAAGTCAAATTCCTGCAGGAGTAAGATCCAATGAATCAGCTTCGGCTTGGCATCCTTCTTAGAAAGAAGGTACCGCAATGCTGCATGATCAGAGAAAATAATGATCTTACTCCCCAAGAGATATAACCTGAACTTATCAAATACAAACACAACAGCAAACAACTCTTTTTCTGTGGTAGTATAATTCAATTAAGCATCAGTGAGTGTCTTGCTAGCATAGTATATAACATGAGGAATTTTGTTTATGCGTTGGCCTACCACTGCCCCTACAGTGAAATTAGATGCGTCGCACATTATTTCGAAGGGCAGTGTATAGTCAGGAGGCTTAATGATAGGGGAGCTAGAGAGGAGGGTTTTGAGTTTTGTAAAAGCATCTTTGCACGACTCATCAAAGTCAAATGGCACGTCTTTACCTAGAAGATGACATAGTGGACGTGATATCTTGCTAAAATCTTTGATGAATCGACGATAAAACCCTGCATGGCCAAGGAAGGACCGTATTTGCTTAACTAATGTAGGTGGTGGTAAATTAGCAATCAGGTCAACCTTGGCCTTGTCAACCTCTATACCCCTTTTTGATATAATATGTCCAAGCACAATCCCCTGTTGAACTATGAAATGGCTCTTTTCCCAACTTAACACTAAATTTGTTTCCTCACAGCGTTTTAAAACCAAAGCAAGGTTGTGCAAGCATTCATCAAAACAAGCGCCAAACACCGAAAAATCATCCATGAAAACTTCCAAAAATTTATCAATCATGTCAGAAAAGATGGACATCATGCATCGCTGAAATGTAGCAAGGGCATTACAAAGACCAAAAGGCATTCTTCGATACGCGAATGTACCGAAGGGACATGTGAAAGTTGTCTTTTCCTGATCCCCTGGAAAAACTGGCACTTGGTTCTAGCTGGAGTACCCATCTAAAAAGCAATAAAACTCTTGGCCCGCTAATTTCTCTAGGATTGGGTCAATGAATGGGAGAGGGAAATGGTCCTTACGGGTGTTAGAGTTCAGCTCCCTATAGTCAATGCACACCCGCCAGCCCGTGGTCTCTCTTATTGGCACAAGTTCACCCTCTGAGTTTGGTTTCACCGTGATGCCCGATTTCTTAGGGACAACTTAGATAGGACTCACCAACTCGCTGTCAGAGATAGGGTATATGATACCTGCGTCTAGGAGTTTCACTATCTCTTTCATCACCACCTCTCTCATGTGAGGGTTCAACCGTCTCTGCCCTTCCCTAGAAGGTTTGGCCTGGTCCTCCAGGTTTATGCGATGCATATATACAGAGGGGTCTATACCCCAGCGGTCAGCCACTGTCCACCCTATAGCTCGCCGGTGTGTGGTAAGGATCTGGCCAGTAGATAGGCTAGATGAGATAATCACAGGAAGGGTGTTGTTGGGTCCTAGGAAGACGTATTTGAGGGAGCTAGGAAGGGTTTTTAGTTCAAGTGTGGGTGGGGATTCTATGGGTTTCAGTGGTGGGGTGGTAGACACGGGAGAGGGTCGGGGTGGGGTCTCTATGGGATATGTCCAGGGTATAGGGCAGCCACTAAATGGTGATGGACCTCCTCAAGGTCAGGTGTGCCATCATATTGATCGATCCAGTCATAGAAAAGGGTGTGCTCGAGGGCATCCTTAAGCACAGCAAAGGGAAGGTACTCCTGGACTAGGTCATCTAGGTCGTCAACCATAAGGCACTCAGCTTCACTCGAGGGTTGTTGGGAAGCACTAAAAATGTTTAATTTAACTTTCATGTTCCCAAATGAGACATTCATGAGCCCTGACCTACAGTTAATGGTGGCATCGGCTGTGGCTAGGAAAGGGTGGCCAAGGATAACAGGAATTTGGGATTTGGAGTTGGCAACTGGTTCCATGTCTAAGACGACAAAATCAACAGGAAAGTAGAACCAGTCAACTCCAACGAGAACGTCTTTTGTAACACCTCTAGGTCTGCAAATGGATCGGTCTACTAATTGAAGAGTGACTGAGGTGGGCTGCAACTCTCCGAGGCCAAGTTGTTCATACACTGAGTAAGGGAGGAGGTTAACACTGGCCCCCTAAATCTAAGAGAGCTCGACTAAGGGTATGGTCACCTATGACAATAGAGATAACAGGGACACCTGGGTCCTTAAATTTAGGTGGCATATCACTGGTAAGTAAAGAGCTTACTTAGTTGGTCAAGAAGACCTTTTGGGTGACATGGGATTTGGTTTTCCTCTTTTGGGTACACATGTCTTTCAGGAACTTGGCATAGGCAGGTATTTGTTTGATAGCATCTAAGAGGGGAAGGTTGATCTTAACCTGCTTGAACACCTCTAACATTTCCTCCATTTGTTGGTGAGACTTACTAAACGGGGAGGGTTGGTTGAGGCATTGAGGAAAAGGAGCCTTAGGGACATAGGATTTTTCATTGGTGGGTTCCGTGGTGGCATCCTGCTGCGGTGGGAGACTAACTGGCTCAGGCATGGTAGGAGTGGGTTGGTTCTGTTTCTCTAGGGGAGTGTCCTCACTCGCAATGGTTGGGTCCCTAACCTGATTGTTAACTTGTTTACCATTTCTTAGGGTAGTAACGGCTTGCACCTGCTCATTTGGATAATGGGAACCTTCAACGGCGAACTGGCCTCTAGGGTTCTGCTGTGGTTAGCTGGGCAAGGTTCCTACTTCCCTACGGTTCATAGATTGGGCCAGCTGTCCTAATTGGGTTTCTATTTTGGCAATAGATTGTGTATGGGAATGAACAAGTTGGGCCTGGGTTCTTAGCTCACCTGTCAGCTCTCTGTGTTTGGTTTCTATCTTGGCGTCCACCTTGGCTTCCATCGCATTAAAAGCTGAGAGGAGGGTAGATTGGGTGGCTAGCATTTGGCTCATTGATCTTCGAAGGATGGTTTCTTATTAGTTTGGCCAAATGGGGGATTTGTGGCTGGTTTGGTAAGATTGAGTTGGCATAAGCAGGTAATTAAAATCCGTTTTAAAGTAGTTAAATTTTATTGTTTTCTCTAGATTAATTAAACTGCAAACTTTCTTTCAATTGAATTTGGTAAACTATTGTACCGTCCCCGGAAATGGCGCCAAAAACTTGATCCTTTAAAATTAAAACCCTTGCAAGTGCACAAGGCAATTGTACTACGATGAGTATTAAATAGGGTTGTCGAACCTCAGGGACGGATTAATATTTTACCAAATTCAAAAGAAAGTAGTAGTGTTGATTCTAGACTAATAAAACAATGAACTTTAACTAAACTAAGTAAAATTTAATCAATGTGGAGAAGACCAAGGCTTCGAATCTACCACAATAAACTAGTGTATCGTTTCTCTCTCTCTTTTGAATAAAGATTTCCAATTGGCTAGCATATTCCTCTCGGACATACACTTTGTCAACTCAAAATATAGTGCTCTCCTCTCGGATGTAACACATAAAATAATTAAAACATGGAATTGTGATCTATTTCTCTCGAGTATAAACCAATGAAATTTTATTGATATATAACACCTCAGTCTACTCATGTTCCTCTCGGATACGCAAGTATTCTTCGGATTGAAACTCACAAGAATTCACTCTTGTCTCTCTCGAGTACAAAGAACAAATCTTTATTGAATTAACGGTGATTACACAATAAAATCCATACACCAACTAGAATAAAAACATAAGATGAGAGAAAAGAAACTATACAACCAGATTATTGGGCTTTATCTACGCCTCCTTTGAGGACATAACCGCCCTGATTCATGCGATTATGACATTTTGAACGAGTATAAAGTTATCACATACAGTTCGAAGGGCATTTTGTACAGTTATGACATTTTGTATGCACATACGAAAGTCATTTTTATAGTTTCCCATTACCCACTTGGTTAGTTTTATTGTGCAAAGTAGAAGATTTTATTCTTTTTATGGCTTAATTGAGAAGTTGTGTCAAGTGGGAGAATGTTGGGCTTGTTTTTGTAATAAAACATAAAGTGGCCCAACTATCTCAATTGATACTGTTTTGGGCTTTTAGAACTGTCTCGGTAATGGGCCTGAGTCAGAATACCCATTAAGCTGTAGTTTTAAGTGACAGATCTGAACCATTTGGGCTACTGGGAATGGGTTTTTCACTTCTTGCCCATGGCTCGTAGAGGATTTGGCGATTTTAGGGTTTGGGAACAATTATGAGGTTTCGCGGAAGGTCTTTGGTGCGGGCCTGGTATATAGGGAGGGAAGTTTTCCCTAGGTTGCATCTTTGGCCCAGTCTTACCCCTACTGACAAACTTGAGGCCTGTTGGGTGATCGTTTAAATATAAAACTCTTGCAAGTGCACAAGGCAATTGTACAACGGCGAGTATTAAATAGGGTTGTCGAACCTCATGGACGGTGAATACTTTACCAAATTCAAGAGAAGAAAGTTGAAGTTTTTGTTTAATCTAAATAAAGCTATGAACTTTAACTAAACTAAGTGAGAATTAATCAATGTGGAGAAGACCAAGGCTTCGAATCTACCACAATAAACTAGTGTATCGTTTCTCTCTCTTTTGAATAAAGATTTCCAATTGGTTAGCATATTTCTCTCGGACATACACTTGTCAACTCAAAATATAGTGCTCTCCTCTCGGATGTAACACATAAAATAATTAAAACATGGAATTGTGATCTATCTCTCTCGAGTATAAACCAATGAAATTTTATTGATATATAACACCTCAGTTTACTCACGTTCCTCTCGGATACGCAAGTATTCTTCGGATTGAAACTCACAAGAATTCACTCTTGTCTCTCTCGAGTACAAAGAACAAACCTTTATTAAATTAACAATAATTACACAATAAAATCCATACACCAACTAGAGTAAAAACATAAGATGAGAGAAAAGAAACTACACAACCAGATTATTAGGCTTCGTCTACGCCTTGGAAAAGTGTTTAGCCTCGCATTGGAAGAGAAATCACCATCATGTTCTTCATGTTCTTCATCTCTTTCTCTCCTTTGCTCTAGCCTCCAATAAAGCTCTAAAGTCTCCAAGAGTTTCTCCAAGATAGCCCAAAATGTTCTCTCATAAGGCCTATTTATAAGTTTGAAGAGAAACCACGAAGTCCCCTTCCAAATTCAAGTCGAAATAGATCTTATTTCGGTTTTCCGCAGACAGTGATCGATCGCTCCGTATTGCCGATCGTTCGTCTACCGATCGATCGTAATTCCTTCGTTATTTTCCTCCGATCGATCACTTTGTCGATCGACGCCGTATGATACCGATTGATCGTAGTTACTGTCTTGCACGATTGAAAAATTTCAGTAGATACGATCGATCGTTTTTAGGTCCGATCGATCGTTGTCTTCAATACACTGCTTTTGCGGCTCTGGCGATCGATCGCATTCATAGCCGATCGATTATTGTTACTGTTCATGAAATTTAAATGGCTATAACTTTCTGCATGGTTGGTAGCGTTGGAAAGCTAACTTCTTAATCTTTAACATGAAGCTTGAATAAGTCCAATCCGATATTTGTACACGAAGTTATGATAATTTAACCATTTGAGTTACTTTTCACCTCATTTCTGTGTATTACTCTTGTTTCCTACAAAAACCAAAAATTATATTAAAGTAGTAGTTATTTTAATTAAACACTAGCATAATCATAAGTTTAGGAGATAATAAAATGCATAATTCATGTCTAGATCACCTCCATACCAGCAACTTCTTTGGCAATTTCTGCCCCTACTTCAGGTACCTCAATTTCAGCCACTTTGCAATCAGCTACCCCTAATCTGACTACCACGGGTGTTTCACAGGTTCAATTTGGCACTCATGCACCTAGTCACATGACTACACTACCGATTTACTTGTCTTCTATGGACATGAGTGATCGTTTAAAATTAAACCCTTCCAAGTGCACAAGGCAATTGCACTACAGTGAGTATTAAAAGGGTTGTCGAACCTCAGGGACGGATGAATGATTTACTAAATTCAAGTGAAAGAAAGTTGCAGTTTTAATTAATCTAGAGAAAGCAATAAAATTTAACTACTTTAAAATGGATTTTAATTAATATGGAGAAGTGCCAAGGCTTCGAATCCACCACACAATAAACCAGCTTATCGTCTCTCTTTTGAATAAATTCCTAATTGGCTAGTATATTCCTCTCGGACATATACTTGTCAATTCAAAATATTGTGCTCTCCTCTCGGACGTAACACATAAGCGATTAAAATATGGAACTGTGACATATCTCTGTCGAGCATAAACCAATGAAATCTTATTCCTTTATAACACCTTAGTCTACTTACGTTCCTCTCGGACATGCAAATATTCCTCGGATTGAAACTCACAAGAATTCACTCTAGCCTCTCTCGAGCACATAGAATAAACCTCAATAAATTAACAGTGATTCTATAATAAGATTCATACACCAATCAAGGTAAATTTAAGATTAAGGGGCCGTTTGGGGCGTGATTATTACAAAAATATCCAGACTGGATATTGGATATATACTGTAGCATCCATGTGGATTTTTACATCCAGCTGAAACACCTCAGGAGGAGTTTCAGCTGGATATATAAAATATCCAGATGCTACAGTGTAGCAAAACATCCCATCTGGATGTTTTGCTTTTAATCACGCCCCAAACGGCCCCTAAGATGAAAGAAAACGATACAACCAATTTGCTCGGGTTTCATCTACGCCTTGGACGCGAATTTAGCTGGCCATCGGACAAGAAGAACGTTGTTGATTTGAAGGAGTCATCATTTACTATTCACCGGAAAATGCTGTTCAAAATCACTTTAGCAAAGTACTGTTCACGCGCAGGTACTATTCATCGTCTTCTCCGTTCGGCCGGTTACTGTAGCAAATGGCGGAGTTACTGTAGCAGTCCAAAATCGATCCTTTTCCGGCCAAAGTTGCGCCCTTTCTTCCTCTCCTCCGGCGGCTCCTCCTCTCTCTCTCTCTCTTCCGACCGAAACCCGGCCGGAATCCAGCGGAACAGCAGCGGAAAAATTTGGTTTTTCCCGGCCACACAATCCTCTGTTTTTTCCTCTATTCAAGCTCCCTTTTCCGGCGGCTTTGGCTCTGTTTTTATAGACCTCAGCCCCGTCCCAAATCAAACACAATCCCAAGTCTGATTTGAAGTCGAATCGATCTTCAAATCCGGCACTTTCTAAATCAAGGCCGACTGTTTTTCTTTCCCGATTGAACACGCCGGTTTTTCCGCTCGTCGAGCCTTGCCGTCATGGTCATCGCCGTCGTCCAGTCCATCCTCGCCGCCTCACCGTCTTCTCCGTCGCCGACGCCAGCCTCGCCGGGGAAGCTCAGACCACGCCGGTGCTCGAGCAGAGCTCGAGCTCTGTTTCTGGACGAAAGGCCCGAGCTTTGGCTCGGGCCGCATTTCTTTTTTTTTTTTAACTGAACTGGACCGGAACTAAACCAATTCATATTTCTTTTCTTTTTTTTCTTTATTAAACAAAAACTCGTTGTATTGATCTCATCCATCCAATCTCATCTTGATGGTTCTTCTCTTTAATTATGCCTCTTTCGTGTGCTATATTTCAAATGATCATATCTTTTTGCTCAGAACTCTGAATTGTGCACAGTCAGTGGCGTTGGAGAGTTGACTTTGTGTACTTTAACATGAAGCTTAAATCAGTCCCATCAGAGATATGCAATCGACGTAATTAATATTCAATCATTAGAGTCGCGTTTCACCCCATTTCTGCGTCTTGCTCTTGTTTCCTACAAAAACCAAAAACTATATTAATGTAGTAGAAATTCTAATCTAATACTAACATAATCATCAGTTTAGGAGATAATAAAATGCATAATTCATGTATAGATCAATGAGCGGCATATTTCCAATACCATCTCAGCCGATGGCAGTTCCTGCATCGTTATAACCTCGAGTCCAACAACAGGGAGCCCATGAATCTGATTCAACAGGTTCAGACCATGCTAGTGCATTACACAACCAACAACCACACTTCATGACTAATCCCTTGTTTGCGGCATCACTTGCTAATCCAACTGCAAATGTGGGCAATAATCTAGGCCATACTCAGTTTTATCCACCCGATGTCCTTGGCTGCCAACAATTGCAGCATCAAGAGGAATTGAGTTATGAAGATTTGCAAGGACATCTTGACCTTGATGCAGCCTATGCTGATTTTGACCGAGAATGTCGACAACATGATTGACATGATGCTAGTCACTACTCTGGCCGGGGTGGCCGCTATTGGCAACATGGTTGGGGTGATAGAGGCCGACCCAACCAGGGCCATTATGATGATCGTCATGGTGCTGATTCCAGATTCCAAGCAAGCGTTAAGCGCTTGGAATTTCCAAAATATCATGGTGAAGATCCAACTGACTGGATTTTTTAAGCTAAACAATATTTTGATTTCAAAATTCACCTAATGAGAAAAAGGTATGACTGGCTTTATTACATTTTCGAGGTGAACCAGTGCGATGGGTTAGGTGGCTTTGACGACATCATCAGGGTATCTCCTGGGAAGAATTCATGTATGAGTTATGTGTTTGTTTTGGTCTTACCAAGTATGATGATTTTCACTCTCTTATGCCTCGAGTGATCCAGAGGGGAACTACCCAGGAATACCAAGCTGAGTTTGAGCGCCTTGTTGAGCGCGTTCCTCAATGGCCCAAGTGTGCACTTAAGGGGGTCTTTCTATCAAGTCTTCGCGAGCCTATCCAATATGAGGTTCTTTATTCTCGCCCTCGGACCTTGCGTGAGTCCATTCAGCTTGCACGCATGGCTAAGGCAAAGCTTCGACATTCGGGTTCACCTACTCAGTTTTCTCAACTACCCCCTACTCGTCGTCCACTACTACCTTCTATTGGTTCGCCCATTCGCAGCGGACCCCCTCCAGATAACTCATCGTGTGCTGCTGCTGAGTTAGAGGATAGACGGTCTAAATGTCTTTGCTATTATTGTGATGAGAAATTTACTCGGGGACACCGTTGCAAGACTTTTCATGCTTTTGAGGGGGATGATATTGAGTACCTCGAGGATTATATGGATGATGATTCTCAAGATAACCAAGCTGATTATGATGATATAGTCGTGCCTGAGGGTGATGGTGTGAAGATTTCTATGAAGGCCTTTTTCCGGTACTTATCACCCTATGACTTTTCTGTTCATGGTTCTATTAAAAAGCAATGAGTGTCGATATTGATTGATAGTGGTAGCACCCACAACTTCATTAATGACAGAGTTGCTCGTCGCTTGGGATGTCCTATCTGGAATTCCGATGTGATTATTGGAGATGGCAAGCGCCTACAAAGTAAGGGTGTCTGCCCTAAAGTGAATCTGCTAATACAGGGCCATACATTCCCACTAGACCTATATTTGCTTCCTACTCAGGGTGCTGAGGTAGTGTTTGGCATCCAATGGTTGGAGGAACTTGGTGCGGTTGCTTGGGATTTCAAAGACATGACTATGCAGTTTACTTATAAGGGGCAGCCTGTGCGACTTTCTTCTCAGCCCCCTGGGAAGTTGCAATCGGCTGAATCTGAAGAGATTTTCGGCAAGTCAAATTGCCAAGGATACTTGATGCATCTACGGCCCTTGGATGATATTCCCCAACCTGAGCTTCCTAGTTATTTATTTGCTCTTTTGGACGAACATTCCTATCTCTTTGAGGAACCATCTGGTTTACCTCAACCACGAGCACTAGACCATCGAATTCCGCTTCAGCCAGCTGCTACCCCTGCTAATGTCCGACCATACCGCTACTCGCAGATTCAAAAAAATGAGATTGAGAGACTTGTCCATCAGATGCTTGACACATATTATACGTCCTTCTCAGTTGTCTTTTTCTTCTCCTATTTTATTAATGCGCAAGAAGGATGGCACTTGGCAATTTTGTGTGGACTATCGGGCTCTTAACACTATTACTATGAAGGACAAGTTCCCTATTCATGTGATTGAAGAGCTGCTTGATGAACTTATGGGTGCCACATTTTTCTCCAAGTTGGATTTACGCTCTGGCTATCACCACCCTGATGACGTACATAAAATAGCCTTTAGAACTCATGATGGTCATTATGAATTTCTTGTTATGCCTTTTGGGTTGCCACCTTCCAGCATTTGATGAATGATGTCTTTCGAGATTTTCTACGGTAGTTTGTATTGGTCTTTTTTTATGACATCCTGATTTATAATCCTTCCTAGGAGTCTCACTTGGGCACTTGAGGTCTGTTTTTTCTCTCTTACAACAACATCAGCTTTACCTCAAACGTTCCAAGTGTTCTTTTGGCTGCAAGTAGGTGGAGTATCTCGGCTATATTATTTCTGCCTCGGGTGTATCTATCGATCCTTCCAAGATTGTTGCCATGAGCGATTGGCCTACACCAAAAATTGCTAAAGCACTTCATGGTTTTCTAGGTTTTATTGGCTACTACAGGAGATTCATTCTTGGTTATGGCATTCTAGCTGCCCCACTTACTGCCCTCTTGAAGAAGGGGGCTTTTGCTTGGTCAGATGAGGCTTAACGCGCGTTTGATAGGCTCAAGGAGACAATGACATCAACCCCTGTCTTGGCACTTCCGGATTTCACCAAGACCTTTGTGGTGGAGAGTGATGCTTTGGATGTTGGATTGGGTGTTGTGCTTATGCAGGATGACCGTCCCATTGCCTTCTTCAGCAAGGCTTTATCGGGTCGCTCCCTCCTACTTTCGGGCTACGAGCGCGAGATGCTAGCCATTGTGCATTCGGTGACAAAATGGCGTCCCTATTTACTTGGCCGACACTTTATCATTCGGACTGATCATAATCCTCTTAAATATATGATGAATCAGTGTATTTCTACTCCGACACAACAACGATGGATTACGAAGCTGTTAGGGTATGATTATGAGATTGTCTATAAGAAGGGCACTGACAACCGAGCAGCGAATGCTTTATCTAGACAATTTGAGAGCTCTTCCCTATTGAGTGCCCCCACTTTCCCCTTTCTTGATGATCTCCGTATCTCCTACAATTAAGGACCCAAAATTCTTTTGATATTATTACACGCCTTCAAGTAGATCCTTTATGCTTACCAGGTTATGTTTTACAGGATGATTTTCTATTATACCAGGGACGCTTGATGGTACCAAAGGATGACCATTTGCGACATGATATCCTTCATCATTTTCATTGCACACCTATTGCTGGTCATGAGGGTATTTTTCGTACTTATAAGAGGGTGTCGCAAAGCTTCACCCGGCGTGGTATTAAGCATGATGTGCAGCTATTTGTTGCTCAGTGTGATGTGTGTCAGTGTGCAAAGGCGGATACTACTACACCCTTGGGCTTACATCAGCCACTCCCTAAGCATATTTGGGAGGATATTTCTATGGATATTATTGAGGCATTACTATTGGTGCAAGGAAAGTCAGTTGTACTTGTGGTTGTCGATCGACTTTCCAAATATGGCCACTTCTCTGCTCTTGCTCATCCTTATACAGCTCGGTCAGTTGTTGAAGTTTTTGTGCGCGATATTGCTCACCTCCATGGGATGTCACGCACCGTTGTTTGTAATCGGGATAAGGTCTTCTTATCGAAGTTTTGGCAGGAGTTTTTCAAATTGCAAAACACTAGCTTCCGTATGAGCACTGCTTATCATCCTCAGACTGATGGTCAGACCGAGGTGGTCAATAGATGTTTGGAGCAGTATTTACGTTGTTCTGCAGGCATGACTATCATTTTTGCATTGGGCAGAGTGGTCCTACAACACTGCTTATCACACTGCAGCTGGTTTTACACATTTCAGGTTGTATATGGTCAGCTCGGCCTCCTCCCACCATCATGAGTTATGTTCCATTACGGTCTCCTGTTAGCGAAATAGACAATGCTTTGCATACTCAAGTTGAGGTTCTCCGCCACTTCACCAACATCTAGTGGTTGCCCAAAATCATATGAAGCAGGTTTATGTTGGCAGCCATCGAGATCGGGAATTTCATATTGGTGACTTGGTCTATCTTCGCCACCAGCCGTACTGCCAGTTGTCCGTCTACTAGCCAGGAAATGCGAAGCTTTCCCATCGCTTCCACGGGCCATATCCTATCATTGAGTGGATTGGAGATATTGCTTATTGATTGCAATTGCCTCCGAGGTCCCAAATTCATTCTGTCTTCCACATTTCTCGACTCTGGAAGTATATTGGTGACCCATTCGCCGTCACTCCTGCGATGCCACCGCCATTACTACCGAAACAGTCACAGCTTATACCTCATGCTATACTAGAACTACGACGCATTCGGCGTAAAGGTCGTGTGGTCCAAGAGATTCTAGTTTCATAGTCGGCGTCAGCGGAGCGTGGTGGGATGTTATGATCCCTAATTAGAGTAGACTTTCCTAATTTAGTTAATCCTAGTTGGAGTAGGATTAGTTTATTACTTCCTAGTTTATGTTTTCCTTGGCATGCTACTTCTATTAGGATTAATTTATTACTTTCCTATCCATAGTAGAATTAAGTAGGAGAAATTATATAAAAAATCATCAAATTTTTTTTCCAAAATGGCACACTGTAGTAAATATTTCTCAAAATAGTACTCTTACAAGCCAGGCAGGCGCCCGCGTGGCACGGGCACTTGCGTGGCTTTTTTTTAAATTAAACCGAAAGGCGTCGGTTGAAGGAGAAAGGAGAAAGGCGTCGGTTGATGCTCAGTTTCCTTATTGGTCGCCTTGAGGGCAAGGCGTCAGCGGAGCGTGGTGGGATGTTATGATCCCTAATTAGAGTAGACTTTCCTAATTTAGTTAATCCTAGTTGGAGTAAGATTAGTTTATTACTTCCTAGTTTATGTTTTCCTTGGCATGCTACTTCTATTAGGATTAGTTTATTACTTTCCTATCCATAGTAGAATTAAGTAGGGGAAATTATATAAAAAATCATCAAAATTTTTTTTTCCAAAATGGCACACTATAGCAAATATTTTCCGAAATGGTGCTCTTACAAGCCAGGCGGGCACCTGCGTGGCGCAGGCACTTGCGTGGCTTTTTTTTTTTAAATTTAACCGATACCTTTCGGTGCCTTATGATTTTCGTCCCATTTTAAACGGGTCGTCACTTCAACGATGCATATCTCTCTAATTTCTAATCCGTTTTTGCCCTTTTTTTTATTCTTTCTTATTTTTAGTGATTTTTCTATTTATCATGATATTACAAAGATGTTGAGCCATCACATACTATTTATCATAGTTTTTTTGATATTTTTTTCGATAAATAGCATGCAATAGATCAACATCTTTGTGGTATCATGATGACTAGAAAGAGCACTAAAAATAAAGAAGAATGAAAAAAAGGGCGAAAATAGATTAAAAATGAGAGAGATGCATTGTTGAAGTTATCGCCCCTTTAAAATGGGACAAATTTATTTTGAGCTATTTTAGTGGGACAAATTTCAACAATGCATATCTCTCTCATTTTTAATCCGTTTTCATCCATTATTTTTTCATTCTTCTTTATTTTTAGTGCTCTTTCTGGTCATCATGATATCACAAAGATGTTGATCCATCGCATGCTATTTATCCAAAAAAATATAAAAAACTATGATAAATAGTATGTGATGGCTCAACATCTTTGTAATATCATGATGAATAGAAAAAATACTAAAAATAAGGAAGAATGAAAAAAAGGGCAAAAACGGATTAGAAATGAGAAAGATATGCATCGTTGAAGTGATGACCCATTTAAAATGGGACGAAAATTATAAGGCACCGAAAGGCGTCGGTTGAACTGACGCCTTTCGGTTTAATTTTTAAAAAAACCCACGTAAGCACCCGCACCACGCGGGCGCCTAGGTGGCTTGTCAGAGCACCATTTCGGAAAATATTTGCTACAGTATGCCATTTTGGAAAAAAAATTTTGATAATTTTTTATATAATTTCTCTAATTAAGTAATTGTAAGGCTACATGCCTTATTCTATAAATAGGGTTTTAGCCCTACTGCTATAGTACGTGAACAGTACTTCTGAGAAATAGATTTTAGTTTTCCTTGTCTCTTCCTTCTCTCCATCTTATTGTTCTCCCCTTTTACTCTATACTTCTCCCCTTTTATCCAACCTTCTCTGCTTAATCTATTGTAGATCCTTAAGCATATTAAGGAGATACAACACACAACTCAATATGAAATCTAACATAACCTACATGCTCATTAGTAGCTAATCACAACGTAATATATAATATCTAACAAAACCTAAGTATAAAAAAATACAACCAGTTCACAATCAAGTACCTTCGACATAAGCATCACCAACTTGCTCATTAGTAGCTTCTCGTCTGCATTTGTTGCTAGGTTGTTGGATGTCTTCCGATTCAGTATCTGAGCCACTGTTGGGCCCCTTATTTGAAGGCTTAACTCTGGCACGGCTCCTAAGAGCTTCCTCCACTGGTGCCTCCACTACCCTTTTTGCCTTGCTCTTTTTTCTTTGCTGCCTCTTGCGTGGTAGCTGATCGGCCTTATGACATCCTTCCTCAATGTCCCCTGCCACATCCTGCCCCATAATGAGCAAGTCTGATGTTTGTTCATCCTCGGTAAAGACAAGCTCTATAGCCAGACCCTATGTATCCAAGGCCGTACTAGCCTCATATGTGTTTGGGGCAACATTCACACTCCACTTCTTCAACCTGGGTGATTGATCCTCCTCCTTATCCGATCGCATCAACCACCCAAAGTCTGTGAACTTGGCCTCGACCAATTCGAAGAACCAAACCTGTACATGATGAATATTGAAGTTAGTTGTAATGTTAAACATTCAAGTCAATTGTAATAGCAGCCTTTACATCAACCCAATATAAGTAAACACAACTTATAATGGTGAACATAAGCATGCATCACAACACACATCTCAACCTAAACATAAAAAGTCACAACCTAAACTGCACTAAATAATCACAGGGACACGACTACACTACAACATACGTAAAAATAACGTATATAATTAACCACAACTTATAATGGTGAACACAAGGCATAAGATACAACGTACATGTAAGACAGCTCCACAACTAAATAAATTGTATCGATCTTTCCTCTCCTCCCTATCCTCATAGGTGTTACTAACGCCATTCCAAAGCGCATTGTAGACATTCCTAGCCCAGGGATATGCATCAAAGGTGGCAAAGTTGGACTCATCCATCATTGCCCAAAACTTGCCGTCAACCACATCCCCTGGCCTGGGTAGGAGGAACACAACAATGCAGTATAGCAACGCCAACCTTGCCCTGTCATTTACCTTCAACTTCTTGTTGTCAAACTTTTTCTTTATCATCTTTGCAGTAATCCTACTTACTCTTCCCCAGGGAACATCCTCTCCTGGAAGGTAGGGCCCTTTGTGCGTTGTGATGATTTCCTTCAAACTACAAATCCATCATGCAGTGGCAACTGTAGTATCATACTCATATCTATCGGCTTCAAGGTGGTTGACCGCCTGCCAATTCGGAAAGTTAAGCCGCTTTCCCTCCTGGCCAGCATGTGGCCAATTAGACGATGACATACCATTGTGTCTGGCATCTCGAAGAAGACTTTGAAACAAGTCTTCATTAGTTGCTCATGCACCCCTCCCTTCAAATTCGGAATGAGTACTTTCGAAGTTGAGCATCTGCATTCAACTCTACCAATCTGTAAAATGTAATGCAATGCAATATTAAGTACACATGAAGCACAACCAAATGCATTTAGGGAACACAACTTCATCGCAACCATAACACAACTACAACACAATCTCAATACAACTATCATATAACCGATGGATCTCAACCTTATAAAAGAACCATCACAGTGTCACTAAAATCCATCAGAGCTCATGACCAACACGAGGCCCTCAACTTTCCCTTCACAAGTTCTATACAACTACTATATGTTTCCATCATAACCATAAACACATTCATCAAAATGAGTAGAACATACAAGCACATCTCAAGCTCACAACCTGTTAAATATCATAAAACAAACACATGCAACTCAACACAACCATTACTCTTGTCCATCACAACCTTACAACGAACCATCACAACGTCACCAAACTACTACACGTTTTCATCCCGTCACAAGTTGTACACAACTACTACACGTTTTCATCCCAACCATAAATGCATTCATGAAAGCAGTTAAACATACCGACACTTCACAAGCTATCACAACCTATTAAACATCATAAAACAAACACATGCAACCCAACACAACCATTACTCTTGTCCATCACAACCCATTAAGCAATATTATACAATACATGAAACTCTCGACATGCACAAGCCAAAAGCAGGAAAAAACTAATTCATCAAGCAATCATGAAAGGAAGTAGCTTTTACTTTAAAAAAATTGAGGTTGTACTTACTTCTTCTTGGCAAGCGGAAGAGGTAGAAGCATTTGCTATTGAGGGCGCCGCCGCGAGGGGAGAGCTCTCCCGCTAGGGAGAGTGTGTGGGAGACAGCGAGGGAAGAGCGCCGCCGGTAGGGGAGACCACGAGGGACAGCGCTGCCGCAAGGGGAGAGTGCAAGGGGACACTGTCGCCGCGAGGGGAGGTCGCCGTCGTGAGACGGGAGTGCCGGGGAGGGTTGCATTGTGACAGGGGAGCGCCGCCGGCAGTGAGGGAAGTCGCCGTTGTAAGACGAGAGCGCAACCGCCATTGAGGGAGGGTCGCTGTGAAGAGGCGGTCTAGAGTTGTGAGATAGTTGGAACACGAAATGGAAGACGTTGTTTAGGGGTGTGATGGAGAAACATAAGGTTGTGACTTTAAATACCCATGTGGACAAATTTTCATTTTTGAAATCGCGTGGGTCAAGACGTGGAAGAAGACGTTGAAACGGCGTTAATGATGCCGTTTGGTGGGCAATTACGTTGTTCCACGCGGTGAAAGGTAATTTTGTCATTTTTTAAAATTTTGAATGCATGGGAGCTCGTGCGGGACGAAAGTGGATATCAAATTTTAGGTACTTTGTACCAAAGTGGATATCATATTTTTCCCCTTTATAGCATTTTTGTTAAAATTCACCTACTTAGACTAAAATGTAAACCAGCCTACCATAAACTGCAGGTCTTTGAAACCAAATCTAGTCGGAGAATGGCAATGCTTGTTGCGTCATTGGTATTCCTGTTCCTCCTTGTATATTATCTGACCAAATAAATTCTGCAATCTTTGCATTGGGTGAAACTGCAAGACTGGACATTGTGTTTCATGATACCTATGCCAATTTCCATGTATAGCGCTGTGATGAATCAACTTTTTCTGGGGCTAGCATATTTTCTTTTTATATCTAGTATTGAAAGTTGCCTTGGTTTTCTTTTTCATTCTGTTGAAAAATGAATTTAGGCTACTAGTATACTACAATGGCATCTCTAAGTCTATTAGATGGGCCATGAACTTCACCTTACAGCTTTCAATTACCATTTGAAAGCTGCCTCTTCTCTCTTAGAAGGATTTCAGTTGCTGGAAAAGATGATTGTCCTTTGATTAATTAGTGTAACATTCCAATCATGGCAGGCTTTTTATACGGCAATTGTTTGACGTAAATCAACTTGAAGGCAGTCTAATGACTTTTTATTTTAACCCACAAATAGGTGATTTCTGTCGTCCAATTCCAAATTTTATTATCTTTGAAAGACGGCCATAACTGACAGGATTACATGATTTGCTCCTATGGTTATCAGGGAAGGAGATATATTCTGATGCAGATTGTATTGATGGTCATTGTACATGATACAAACTCCACCCTTCACTCTAATTCTGCACACACTTTTATTAGCGAAATGGGTGAGGAAAATAGGAGGAGTAAATTGGAAGCTGATAGTTAATAGGAGAGTAGTTCACCAGCCAAGCCTAGCCAGCCCACACAACTTATACACAAACGGTCATCTGAAAACACACGGACGGTTGACGTCCCCATCTGTGTTGGGGTAGGCTGGTTAAAATGTGGGGTGGTGAACACTCATCCTTGTAAATTGAAGAACAAATATTTAGAAATGAGAAGGAAAAAATCTGTTTATTTTTTCATCAAAGGGTTAAGGTAAGGTTAAAACTTGGTGGGTTAGATGGGGTCAGGTAAATAAGTTCTTAGGTTGTGAATATACATATCCTTACTCAAAGGATCCCGTAGTGATTCCTTAGTAGAGGACTAGAGGTAGAGCCCAACCTCCCTAAAGCCAAAACCTCGGAAGCATGGCCATATTTGTATCCGATACGTATTAGATGTGGATATAGCAGCAACACGATTGCCTGCGTATCTTGCACGTATCTGGAAAAAAAAATCCGCATATTTTGTATACAGATGGATACGTGTCGGATACGAGATAAATCGGGCGAGAAGTGTGGATCTAGGGCTACCATGGGATGGGTCGTCGTCGCCGCGGAGAAAGGCGACGAGCTTATGGGCTCAATCAAGTGCGGGTTCGGCGATCTTGATGTTGGCAAATGCGAGGGCAGTGAGGAGGGGGCTAAGGAGGGTTTCGGGGTCAGCGAGGGAGAGCTGATTTGGGGGAACTGGGGGTGGGAGAAGGGGAGGACAGAGTAGTAGGCGCCGACGAAGCCGGAGAGGGAGATGAGGAGGAGGAGGGGCCAGCGAAAGGCATGAAGGCAAGCGGTGTGTTTTTTGAGACTACACAGATCGACTGGCAGTTGCATGGCATAGCTACGTGGCATGGAGTGAAGCAAAGATAGAGTAAGAGGACACTCAAATAGTTAAAGATACACATGCTGCCCGAGCTAGATGAGGAATCCAACATGAATATTCTAATACTCCGTTCCAAAATACTGTGTATATTTGAAAATTTTCACTGTTCTAAATTATTGTGTACATTTTGGTTAATCATGTGACTTCCTATTTTCCTCTTCTTCTCTGTCACTCCCACCCCCATCGTGTAGAGCCCCACCTAGGAGAAGTCCTTCAACATAATTCCAAAGCCATTTTCGCAGATTTTCATGGCTCCAATCCAGATGAGGCGGTCGCTGGCGTTAGGCCTCTCGGGGGGGGGGGGGGGGGTGCGGAGGATGCGTGGCTCTCGCGCACGAGACCATGCGCATCAGTGCCAATCTCGCCTCCGCTCCTCCAGCAGCACCATTGGCTGTTGCCGAGATCTGCGGGGAGAGGCTCGATGTGCGGTTCTGGCTAGTGGAGGACGAGTTCGTGGAGTCGAGCCTCAAGGTGCTCTGCTACAAGGAGATCGGCCTCATGGGTTTCGCAGGGGTTTGTCGATACGTGATGTTGGCATCCAGTCGTCGGAAGCGCCCGTTAATGTGAGTAGGTGTTTTGGCAAGTCAGCTTATTTTACTTAATTATGCTGAATTTCTTATTGGTTTGTAGGGCTACTACATCTTGGGTCGGGTATAGCAAAACCCGATCCTACCTGAGAACCCGAGATAGGAACCGAGATTTTAATAAAAATTATAAAAATAATTTAATAAAATAATTTATATAATTATAATAATAAAAAAAATTTTATATATTAAAAAATAAAGGATATAAATGGTATATCTCGGGTATCTCGGTTCTTGGGTATTTTAAAGTCAAACCCGACCCGACCCGAGATATAACCAGGTTTTTAAATCTCTAAACCGACTATACCCGAGATAGGACCCGACCCGGGTCAATGTCGGGTCGGTTCCATCCGGGTTGGGTCCGGTCCGGATTTTTGGTGCAACCCTATTGGTTTGTGGATTTTGAACATGCTGGATTCTAATAAATTTTCTTTTTTCGCTATTCTTTTCCCATTCTATGAACAAATAAGAAAAAGTAAAATAAGCAGGAGAAGATGCCACCATTTTAGCCATTTTTGTGTAGGAAAGAAACAAGCAAAAGAGGAGCAAACTCTTCGCTTTCTGCAGCTCTGCCAAGCTGGAGGAGATATAAGGCATGGCTGAGGAGGTGGCTGTCGGAGGCGATGTGTCAGGGTATGAGGCAAGAGGGAGGAGAGACTGGCCCTAGCAGCAGTGGTGTGGGTATGACGAGAGAGGGGAAAATTATTGGCTACGCGCCGCGCAGGGGGAACAGTGTGCTCATCACCAATGGGTGATGGGCACCTCTCCCCTGGTTGTAATGATTGCCCCAAAGGGACCCACAAGCAGGGAGACGTGTTCATCACCCATTGGTGATGAGCACACTGTTACCATGCGCGGCGCGCAGGTAATAACTTCTCCGAGAGAGGGCAGTTAATCACCCACTTCATCGGCAGAAACCATAGCCAAATGTACAAAAGGAAGCGATGTTGTCCTGCTGGGAGATGTTACATGCCCCAATTTCTTGAGGTCTTAGAGCAGAGCGTTGACACGATCAAAGTCGGGAATGTAAGCAAAATGTCACGAGAAGAAAACTCTGGCTTTGTGCAGCCCTTGTCTTATTAGCGAGCAGCTAGGAGAGCGGGTGTAGCTTTCTCATATCCTTTAGTATATGTACACGAGAGAGAGAGAGCGAGAGAGAGAGAGAGAGAGAGCGAGAGAATGTTACAACTTATATGGTCGGTTTTTAGATGTTGGGACACCACCTTGTTTGTTATTAGAGTGGTGCATGACTATTCCATGCTCGAACCACAACTTGTTTGTAACTCATTCAAACGAGTAACTCTGTGTCTCTACCCGGTCTTTTGACTAGGTACCACACTGACATCGCTATTCTATTCTAGCGTGCCACTTTTGCATGATGTATAGCCACAGAAGCCATGATTCTGTAAGGCATGAGTAGTGTTCAGTATTGATCCCTTCAGCCTTAAGCTTAACCTGATGAAGGCAGTTCTTCTTCTTCTACGTACGAATAATATCTTGAAACTTGTAGTCTAATCTTAGAGCCATCTCGGAGAACACCCTTCTATACGCGCTACATTGTTGGCAATGTAAAGAAAAGGTTGGGAAAACCAAGAATTTGTTATTTCTGACTATTACTGTCTTAAAGATAATATCTGTATACCTTTGCAAAGATGATAAGGAATCGTGATTAGAAGTGTTGATGATCGAACATCACACGCAGCGAACCACAGTAAGGAGAAGCAAAGGAAATAAGACGAAGTCCAGTAAAAGTATGCAAAAAAACTCGTTTTTCATGACTTTATAGAAATCCTGTTAAAGGCTTGTTGAAAACACCTTTTTCTGTTAAACGGACGCGTCCATCCGTTAACGGTCATAAGAAAATAAATCGGACCCGTTTTGGTTGAACTAAAATAAATTAGAAAACCAAACAAAATGAATTTGTCCCAAAATAATATTATCTTGTTGACCCAACCCAACTCGACCCGGCTATGTGTGCGAACCGAACCGGCCGGACGGTAGCGGCGGGCTTGCGCGTGTGTAGGTTAGCCCATCTAGGTGCATGGGTATAACATCTCTCTCCCCCACAAATTTAGGGTAGCCTAAGGGCCTAACTTCAAAGGCCAAACTTGGGCCTTATATACCATCTACAACACCTCCTTTATGTAGATGTGGGACTATTTATTCCTTCACCCAATTCACTCATTCAAAATAAAGTGGGTTCTAATGCCCACTTCTAACCGAATTATATAATCATGTCTAAAAATACCAAGATTAATTATGCAAAATGTTAGGAGTTCTTATTACCTCCTCCAGTTACTTTTAATAGTACCGTTTTTTAAGATGAACTAAAAATTTAGTTCATTTGGAAAAAGTGACCGGAGGGAGTATGACTTCACATATATATCATTAATCATTCCATGTACTTCAAATTTCTGTGATGACAAAAAAAAACATCAGTTGATCCAACATTGCTGGTGAAAAAATAGCTGTAACAGGGATATCTGATGCAAAGCTAAGTGCATTCCTTGGTTCAAACCCCCTGAGGCTTACTGATCAAAATTAAAGTGGAAATATCTTCATGATTATGCCATTCTCCCATGTAAAAGCAAATTGATTTTCATTATTATTAATACTTCATGTGCAACCATCATGTCATGAAGCAATCTACATATTTGGAAAGGTGTGATGACATTGAATCTTTTTACCATCTTCCCCTCTTCATATAGTTGCATCAAGAAGGGCATCTGGCAAAAAAAATTTGCATGGAGTTTCTAGCATTTTGATTCCGATAAGAGTCAAACGCGGTATATAATCTGTACTGTTGACTCTACTCTCCACATAGTTGGGATTAGGGGTATGATGATGATGACTTTCACAAGGGCTAGTAAATGAATAAACGTTGAAAAACTTGAGATATAGTTTTCAAAAATCATTCTGAAGGAAAGGAGGAACTTAGTTACTGTTGTTTCCTAATAGCTTAAGGTTTTAGGTAGCGTGTTATATTATAAGCATATTTCCAACCGTTTTCGGTTAGGCACAGTGCTAATAATAAGTAAGCATTCAGGCGTCGCCTTCTCAAGTGTATGATAGAAGAGAAAGAAGTTTGGGATGGATTGTTGTTTAAGCCCGTCTGCTTGTAAGTATTGGATTATTTGTATATAGAATAGACTCCTTCGAAAATGCTCGTGAAGATCATCGCCACTACGACTAAAAGTAGGTCAGCTTGGTTGAGGAAAGACAAGACCACAGCTTAGGAAAAATCCAATTATCATCACTAACATTTTGGCATCAAATGCAGTTTCTTGTTATCTCCATTTGCTATTTTGCATAGAAACACTAGGCACCCACTTCCTATGATTCTCGGTCTCTGATAATGGGCCTTTTTTTGTGTCAATGGCCGTTTGCAATAGAGGGAACGTTTGAAGCTTGAAATTGTTTATATAGGAAATAACTTGACCATTCACTAGAGGATATTCAATAGTGAGATCTTGTGCTCTGATGCATTTAATATTAGAACACAAAGACAAAAATCGGCCACTGGAACACAAAGGCACCGGTACAAGACTTCACACGCTTGAATGATGAGACTTGAATAAGTTAAGATGGATTGTTATTACTGCAGAACACATGAGTAGATGCGATGGATTGTTATTACTGCAGAACACATGAGTAGATGCAAGGAAGAAATGTGAGTCATATTTTTGGTCAATTTGCCTCCAATCTTTCAGACATCCATACGCGCTTTCTCTCTTTCAAGCAGTGCTCTAGTAGAATGCCCATCCTTTTGCCTCTTGTGGCCATCTGTATGTACATATTCAATGACCCCACTTTTCCCCCCTCTCCTTGAATCTTGATCATCAGTCAGTGCCACCCTTTGAGGAACCCTCCCTTCCAACAAGTTAGAGCATGATCAGCCATCTTCCTATGTAGCCCCAACCCCAAGAAAATCAATAAAGGGCAGCCTGATCTTCTCAGTATCTCCCATGACAAAGAGCTGCTTTCCCTTGGGAGCAGCGACAGATTCAGCTGCAGAGACGTCAGAGTTTGAATCTGAATTATTTCCAGATTGATCCACACCGCCCATCATCATCATCAAGGGATAGCAACCATGACCAGACTCGTCAAACTCCTTGCATGCCTTTCCTTTATTGCCTGCACAATGAGACCATGAAGTTAAAAATGCACAAAAATCTATATATTCTCATAGAAGGGAAGAGATATGTTCTATAAAAAACTACCTGTAAAAAATGTGGAAGGCTGAGGAATAAATGGGCTGAAGAGGGTTGGGGTAGAGTAAGAGGAGTTAAGGGAGAGGCCAGTAGAAGTAGATGCAGACTCATCCCTGCAGGTGCCACTACTGATGGTTGTGGATTCGGTAGTATTGCATGGATTGTTCATGTTCATGTGGAACTCCATTTGCTCCATCTTGTTCATGGTGTTGTAAATGAGGAGGGCGGATGAACTGGAGGAAGGAGGCTGCTTAATCTTCCTGTAGGCGGTGGAATGCTCCCTGTGCTTCCTGGCCATGATGACATGCCAGTGGTTCTTGACTGCGTTGTCAGTCCTGCCAGGGAAGAGCCTTGCTATCATGGCCCATTTATTCCCGTACACCCTGTGAGCTGCCAACAGCTTCTCCTCTTCTTCGTCGTTGAAGGCTCGTCTGTTAATCCTTGGGTCTAGCTGGTTGAACCATCTCAACCTGCAGCTTTTCCCTGTTCACACCACCACCAACAATGCAAATAAAGATTCAGCATCATTTTTGAAAACCCAAAAGATCACAAACTAGGAAAGCCTCTCTTTAATGGTTATCCTCCTATATATGATAGGTGGGTCAGCAAATCCTTCTGTGGAAAGGCTTTTTCTCCTTTTTGAAAAGAGATCACTCAAAAGACATCAACATCTTGCTTCCACACTAACTTGATTTCCTCGGTTCGAGAAAAAATATCGTCTAGATTACTTTTGTAAAAAAAGTTACAATCTTTGGGTAATGGACGAGACAAAAAAGTTATGTAAAAACATTGAACACATCATTTGGGACAAGAACTTAATCACAAACAAGAGAGAGCCTATTTATATATTGCTACTATGTGGATGTAAGGCATGCAAAGAAAGTTCATTTTCCTCAATGTATAACTTTCGTTTTGAAAAAAGTCAGCAAGTTCACCATTTTGTATTGATATTGAAAACACTGAAAACTTTTTCAATCTTTCAGATTGTTGTGTTGCTTTAATATGCACTCTTGTGCAATAGTCATTACCTGATCTTCCTTCAAGCTTCTCTGCAATGAGATTCCAGTTCTGGGGGCCATACTGAGCTACAAGTTCTTTGAGCTTGGCGTCCTCGGTGGGTCTCCAATGGCCTCTGGCGCAAAGCTTGGCCGGCCCACCATTATGGCCTTTAACCACAACAGAGCTGTCACTACCAAAACATACTCTATCATCTCCACTAGGATCCTTCGCCTCCACCTGCTCAAAGTTCCAAGCTTTCTTGCAGTTATCTCCTGCTAAAGGATCCACAATCTGAAATCCCATATTAAAGCTGTTACAGTCTCCCCTGACATGAAAATGGGCCATGGAAGCAGGCTGCTGCACAAAGCTCACTGCCGAGGATTTGCTGAATCTCTCCATCTCTCTGTCCAAACAGGTCAATGCTTGAAGTAAAAAGTTCGCTCCTTTCCCAACAAAAGAGAAGATTTTGATTGGAATATGGGGTGAGAGAAAACCCTGAAACTTGAATCAATATTTTCCTAGTCCTGGCTTAGATGAAAAGAGGAGAGGATAGTAGAATGTCAAATAGAAATGGGTTTTTTGCTACAGAGCCTTTGCAGAAAAAAAAAAAGAACAAGAGAGCAACGGAAGGAAGGTGATCAGTAGCCATCTCTCAATACCAAGGAAGAAGAGCTAGTAGGACTATAGTCTGTAGGAGAATAAAGGAGGTGAAAACTGAAACCACAGGTGGCACGACCTTTTGAGAGAGTAAAAAGGATTTGAAAAACAAATGGGTTGGAACTTGGGAACTTAGGGAGAAATCCAGACGGTTATCTAATCCAGTCTCCTCTCATGGTTATGCGAGTTTGGTTGTGCCTAGGAATCTGGGCAAGGAGGGGAGGGGAGGAGGAGGTCAGAGAGGAGAGAGAGTTTTTGCTTACTTTGAGACTGATTCCTGCTGCGTGGGGTTGAGCGTCTTCTGTTTGGGCATGCAAGTATGCAACGAGAGAGAGAGAGAGAGAGAGAGAGAGAGAGAAGGAGCCGCTCGTGTGGTTGATGGACTCAAACTCTTCTCTCTGCTTTTGCTCTGCTTATATCCTCTCCCCCAGGCCCCAGCCTGCGCTGCCCTCCTTTGCTGTCTCTCTCCCCCTTCACAACCATCCTTGTCCGTTTCCTCTGCGTCCCATCTCTTTTTGCCAAAATATATACAAGAAGAAACTCATCAATAAAAGCCAAAAGGAAACCAAAAATAAAATAGAGAGAGGGATAAAATTTTGATTGATCATATAACAACAAAACCTTTCTCCTTTATTTCTATTCTGCACCGACCCAACACGTCATGTCCCTCACATTTTTCAGATGGGAAGACCATTGAAATTAGAATAAGACACTGACATTTGAGTTAGTCATCTAGTTTTGATCCATAAGTTCGAGTTAATCTTGTTTGATCTTTATTTAAGGCTATTTTTTCATTTTAAAGGCCTGGAAGAGAACTCATTAATAATTTTTGTGGCAACCTAGTGGAAGTGGACCCATTTGAGTAGATGTTCTGTTAGCTGTCTTGGTGTTTTTTCTCCTTTTGTTGAGTTTTGTTTCCTAGAATTGCTGTCCTTTACAGAAGTTTAATTGTTTAGAATTTTTTTATTTTTTTCTTGCTCATGTTTGCACAATAAGCCAAAGAAGCTTTTAGGATTGCTTTTTGACTGAAATCATCATGATAACCTTTGGCTTTTGACTCTCATTTACTTGTACAAGGCCATATAACAAAGAATGATCCATAACCAAATCTCCACCTCTCTCTCACCATTTACCACTGCCCGCTCTCCAACTACTTCATCTTAGAAATTATACACTCTCAGATACAATTAGGAAATAAAAAAAGATGACAGTTAAAGAAGAAAAAATGATAAATGGGCAACATTGCTGAGGGTGTAAATAAATGTACAAGAGAGGTGAAAAGGATGTCACACTAAACTCACGAGTTGAGCATTTGAAGACCAAGAATCGCAAAAATCCGTAAAGCAATCTTTTGGCAGGGGTGTGGAATCTGATGCCGAAGCCCCTTAGTGCAAAAAACTGCCCAAACTGCTCGAAAACAAACTCTCTCCCCCCCCCCCCCCCCCCTGGCATTTAACTCTGCTATTCTCCTATTCCCCCCACCACCAATGACCAGATAGATCCATTAGGCATTTACCATGCACCTCTCAAATTTGATCTTTCTTTGTACATGAGAAACCCTAAACAGGAAAAAGATAACATTAATGCAGTTTGACCCAATCGGCTCAGACCAAAAGGGCTAGCCAATGCAAATAGAAGACCAAAAGGGCCCCATCACTGCACGACAGATCTACATGGCAAATCACTATTCAATTCACTTCGTATTTTGTAACATGCATAACGTTTCCGTCCTAGGTAGTTCATGGGTCATGTCCAACTTTTGGACATGTGAGAAATCCTATAAGAGGAGATGGACACTATCAGTCATCAGATATAACTGATGACAAGAGGTTCAAAACCAAATACTCCAACAATCAAAGGCGGAGGAAGGGATAACTGAGGAAAAAGAAGTCTTTAGAGTGAATACAAGATTCATAAACACAAAGGGCATTCAACAGAAGTGGTGATGCATGCTACAGTTGGGTAGACCAGCAGCTAGCTAGGGCAGCCAGTAGCTAGTAGCACTGTTGGTTGGTCTGCACTCTGCAGGGAGGGAGGAGGCTCTTCTGGACTTTGCAGGGCATGGTGCCAAATGTAGAAACTTGATGACGGGGCGCTGACCCCGTGGTGTGAAATAAATGTATGCATAACTCGCTGTGTTGTAATAATGAATGAGAGAGAGAGCGAGAAGAAGCAGAAGTAAGGTGGTGAGAGAGGGGGTTGGTTTTACAATTTTTTGAGTTTGATTTGGTCAAAGTCTAGGGTTGGGGGGGAGACAAGGGGGCTCCCTGTTTCCTTATCTTCCCACCACCAAAGACCTGAAGACTAAA
Source organism: Houttuynia cordata (assembly GCA_039654745.1). Classification (NCBI taxonomy): domain Eukaryota; kingdom Viridiplantae; phylum Streptophyta; class Magnoliopsida; order Piperales; family Saururaceae; genus Houttuynia; species Houttuynia cordata. Next base: position 65,592,329 of record CM077503.1, read on the forward strand.
TTATTTTTAAACAAAAAAAGAAAAGAAAAGGTGCCATTCAAAGTAAAAGGTCTATTTGTTGTTGTTAAAAAAAGAGAGTAAAAGGTCTATTTTTTCTTGGCTTGTGGGGCCCGATTCCCCTATATCAGCCGTTGGATATAGCCATGTGTCTCTACTGAGAAAATGAAAACGCTTCTGTCACTGCTTTGTCAGCTACTTTCACTTCGCCCCATCCCTTTTATTCATTTCTTTACTCACTTTTGTGTCTCTGTCCTTTTGGATTTCTGATGAAATTGATGCATGAGATATATATTTGCAGCTTTGCTTAGTTGTTCGTTGGGTGCTACCACCGCTCGCCCTGTCGCCCATTACCTGCTCTCCCGCTAGCTCGCTAATAAGACAAATCCCTCACAAAATCCCAGTTTCTTTTCCTTCTCATTTCCCCCTTCCAGATACACCCTCTGAGCTGTTTTACACTCATCGAGATGATAAATGTTTTCCTAACCAACATTACGTGAGTAGGAAGCATGATCAAAAGACAATTGGCAAGAGGACCCAAAATCTTAGTAAAGTAGTAATTTCTCTTTTTATTCAGCCAATTTTTCCCTTATGTTGACGTGATAAAATCTGTTATTATGGTACATAATTTTGGTGACCAAAGTTGGTCAGTCTAGATGCACCCCATTATAATTACGTCCCCACCCTCACCAGCGTAATTTTTACTCCCTCCATCCAGAAGTACCTATCCTCGAGCTTTTTACGTCTGACCTGGCGCCAAACACGGGTATCTCATATTACCCGGAATCCCTTTCTTCCTTCCATATGACCCAGAAAGTACCCAAAATGCCCTTAGGTTTAGGTATAAGCCACCCAACACTTTGGTTTTCCATATTACCCGGAAAGGGAGCGACTACCCGGAGAAGCTGTCGTTAGTCGGAGAAGAAGGCGTTCCGTCCGGCCTCTCCGCCCATATCATCGCCGGCGCCGGCGCCGGCGCCGTCGAACTCCGAAAAGGTCATCTTCGCGGCAACAAGCGGGAAAACGAGCGGGAAAGATCGGGTATTGGAAAACAACTTCAACGGAGGCAAGGTACATCAAAAAACTCGTAGGTGAAGTTAAAATACGACGATTTGTATCATGAAAGTTGGTTCCAGAGAAGAAAGTTCAAAACTTAGCAAGTTTTCAACTATTGTTACAGTCGTGTTGTCGACAACACGACTGTAACACTAGTCGTGTTTGATGAAACACGACTCATAGACGTTGCTTTTCACTCATATACGGTTTTCAATATATCGTGTCTCACGGATTTTTAACCTATTTCGGTTTTTTAATGGCAGGTACGGATGGAGAAGATAGTTCTTTGTTTACACTACGATGGAGTTTTGACAAATTCTGCTAAGTACGTGGGCGGGAAACGGAAGCTCCTGCCTATAGATACACGAGTAAAGTACCTGGAACTGTTGCAGCTAGTGGAAGAAAGATTACCGCTTAAGTCTACACCTGGTACATTAACTTTGTCATATCGTGTTGACTCTGAAGAATACACATTTGTCCTTGAAGACGATAAAGACGTGGAGTCAATATTTATACTTCACAAGAGCAAGCAAGGCACAAATGGACTACTCCGCCTGTACGTGGAGTGGACTTCTACGGGCAATAACATGGAGACTTCGACTCTCAATAAGGAAATAAATGCCAATGCAAATAAGGAGGAGGAGAGGCTACCAGAGGCAGAAGTGATGCCAGCCAGTAACACACCGCCGGAGAGGCCGTCCAGCCCGGGCAATAAGACACCCGCATCAGCAGTCGAAGGAGGAAGAGATGGAGACTATGCGAGGTGAGACTTCTAAGGCGCGGATACAGGCAAGTCGTGTGCTATTATAGTCGACTATAATAGTACACAACTAAAATTTTTATCGTGCCGTATTGAACATGACTATATAACTAGTCGTGTTGCATAGTACACAACTATAAATCAATTCGTGTTGCATAAGACAATACCTCATAGTACGTGCTATCGTTTTCTCAAGTCCATTGATACATCTTTTTTCTCGCTGTTTCGGAGATGGAGAAGAAGGTGAAGATGAAGAAGAAGATGAAGATGAAGATTCTAGTCCAGATGAAGAAGAATTGTTGGATGAAGATGAATTACCGTGGTCTGCAGATGAGTGGGATGAGCCTCTTACAGTACCACATTTCAGCCAGCCATATCACACGGGAACATCAACTTCTAGAGGTCCCACGGCAGGAGACACATGTAAAGGGAAATCTGTCGCGTCGGAGGACGATGACTATCGCAATATTGAGGGTGATGGTGGTTGGGATTGGGGTACCTATTCTGCACAGGCCGGTCCTTCAAAACATTGTGAAGAGGAGACGATGTTGACCGGAAGTTTGCAAGCAGAAGACTACGAGGCACAACTTACCTTAGGGGCTAGATTCGAAAGCGTCAAGCAGTTCAAGATGGTTCTAACTGATATGGCAATCAAGAGGAAGTTCATGTTCAAAGTAGCGGATGAGAGCAAGGACACATTCGCTGCAAGGTGCAAGGTTTCGGGGTGCAAGTGGTACATACGAGCGTCGAACAGACTTGATGGAGTCAACGTAACAAGGAGGGAAGAACGGCATACATGTGACACTTCTCTAAGTTCGAAAGATCATCCATTGGCTTCTCACCTCTGGATTGCGAGGAAGTGTCATGGCCTCCATAAGGATTCAAACTCCATAAAAATCTCAAATATCCAACAATACATTGAGAAGCATTGGGGCGTCACAGTCAACTATAAAAGGGCATGGAGGGTGAAAGAGGAATTGATCCGATTGATCGATGGCAACCCTGAAGACGCTTATCGTATTTTGCCACATTACGGAAGGGAATTAGAGCGGTCTAACGCAGGTACACATGTGGTCATAGAAAGATCAGCTGATATACCTGATATCCCAATTGGGTTAGCCGGCTACGACTTCAGACGTGTGTTTTGGATGTTCGGCCCGGTCGCAAGAGCATTCCGAAGAACACTGAGACCGTTGCTCACGCTTGATGGAACATTCCTAAAAGGAAAGTACCCTGGAGTATTATTGGTTGCTACAGCAATCGATGGCAATCAACAATTAATGTGTCTTGCATATGCAATTGTGGATAAAGAGAATATCAAAACGTGGTAAGTTTACAAGCAGGAAAGACGACTATTCTAACAGTCGTGTTTTGGACGACACGACTGGGCAACATTCGTGTCCTCGAAAACACGACTACTCATACAGTCGTGTTTTGCTTATAGACGACCTTGTAACAACCTGAAGCATTCTGTGTTTAATATGCTTGTCTCTCACTTGTACAGGACGTGGTTCCTCACCTTACTTAAATGTTTTCTCTTTACGGACCCCCCGGCATCCCTGGACACTATTATCTCTGATAGACAGAAGGGCCTTCTGAGAGCGGTCGCCGATGTCTTTCCCGAGGCTCACCATGGGTTTTGCCTACGGCATATGGCCGCAAATATGCTTAATACTTGGAAGGATAAGTACCTGAAGGAACTTCTATTCCGAGCAGCAAAATGCTTCAGGAGACCAGAATTCGATGCAACGATGGAGAAGATGAAGGAACACAATGAGGCGGCCTGGAAATATGTTGACAATATTATGAAAACACATTGGGCGAATGTAGAATATCCGGGTAAAAGGTACGGCACTCTCAAGTCGAACGCGTCAGAAAGTGTAAATAATATGCTTCTAAAGGCAAGGTTTTGGCCAATAACGCGGTTGATCGAGCAAACGCGGGCGACCACAAGCGTCCATTTTCAGAGACGCCGAATAGAAGCAGACAGCCTACCGACTCCGTTAACAAAATATGCACAGAATCATATCAATCAGATGAGGAATCAGAGTGCTGGAACAGTTCGAGTTCAACCGCTATCATTACGGCAGTTTGAAGTGACATCTTTATACCATGTGGTAAGCATACATTCGTTTTCTATAAGATACGACTATAAGAAAGTCGTGTCGACGAATACACGACTACTCATACAGTCGTTTCGTGTCATGCACGACTAGTCATACAGTCGTGTCTTCGACGACACGAGTATTCTTGGAAGACACTGATGTTGTTCATGTTGTCTCATCAGGATGTTGTTGACCTTACGAATAGAACATGCACATGCGGCTTCTTCCAGAGCATGGGACTTCCATGCAAGCACGCCATGGCATGTATTGATGAGAGGAGTTTGGAAGCGGTAGAATATTGTGAGAATTGGTACTGCGCAAGTACGTACCGCAGCACGTACGAAGAAGTAGTGTTCCCTACTTCAGACAGAAGTCAGTGGGGAAATTACGGTGTTTTATTTAAATGCGAACCGCCAAGGCTTGAAGCTCCAAAGAAGGGCAGGAGAAAGACAAAGAGAATTGAGTCACAGCCCGATCCACCTGCAAGGCCACGTTCGAAATGTGAAAATTGTCGTGAAGTTGGTCACAACCGTACAAAGTGCACTAACAGCCCGGTTCCGAAAGAAAAATCGGTCGCGCAGGAAACGAACACTTCCGCAACAAGGCAAACTGACTACGAACGAGACAGCGCATGTACGCCGCTCCGGCTTACCTCAGCCCCCACCATTCTTCACTTAGGATGTGGTCAAATTCTTGTATAGCGCATATTAACTTCTACCGAAATGAACATCTATACTGTCGTGTATTGTGAAACACGACTATATATAAAGTCGTGTTGCATTAGAGACGATTATATACGTAATCGTGTTGTATCAGAGATGATTATATGCGTAGTCGTTTTCCATCAGAGACGATTATATACGTCGACCTGATGTATGAAGGCCGTATTCACATTCATGCGTGCGATATTTTGTCTACATCTGGTACTTTGTACATTAAAATGAATTGGAATTATGAGTCAAAAAAATGAATTGGAATTATGTGAACTTTGTACATTAAAATGAACTTTGTGCATTGAAAGAGTACGGTATTTACAGCAAATGAACTTTGTACATTAAAATAATGTGAATAAAATGAATTTCAATTTATTCTTTATCCGGAAGCCACAAAAAACCCGCAACTGTGACTGCATCTTTTGTGCCTTGTCCGGAATGGTCGTCAAACTCGCTGTTAATAACCCCCCGAATCAAGGTTGAAGCGATGACTGGTCGCCACAGTCGTGTGATTGTGGACTGATCAAACTCCGGTGGGTTGACATTGGACGCCAAATGCGCGACGTACATCATGATGAAGATGCCACAGTCTTTCGAATTTTGTTGCCACGACGCTTTGGCTATCTGAGTCATCTTCCAGTCTAGCAAACCAAACCACCCCAGCTTGCCTGCCATCACAACGTTCATGAACTGCGTGAATTTGTCAGCAGCTTTTCTGTGATGCGGATATAATTGGGATCTGCCAGACAGCGGGTTGTAGAATCGCCATACACAGTGCGGAAAATGGACATACACGAGGCAGAAGTGGGAGCCGGTGCGGATTGGGAAAAATGCGTGGAACATGTTCCTGTTCAAGCCGTCCAGCATCCTCCCGAGCTTTTTAACCAATTTGGCATTATTTCCTCCTTCCTGGTGCTCCTGCGAAACCGACAGAGATTTAGACAACGATGCTCGTAATATCATACTTACTTACTTATCACTCCTTATGCAGGGAACACTTACGTTGTCGAATATCTCTTTGAATGCGTGGCAACCAAAAAATGCCCACGGATATTTCATCGGGTTTCTCTCATTGCGCTGGCTCAACAGACTTAAAAACGCATCTATAACCTATGGAAAAACATCCACATGAGTCATTACACTTCGGTAAGGCAACATAAAACTTCCAATTAAAAGTCGATTATTCTATATATACGATTTTCATGCTAGTCGTGTTCTCGATAGACACGACTATTCGTATAGTCGTGTATTTCAAAGACACGACTATGCGCAAAGTCGTGTCTTCGAATACCGACTTTACGTCAACAAAAACATATGAGGAGCATAGGTTTACTTACATTGGTGTTTATTTCTGTTGTTTGTAGGAGGGATAAATAGTCGTCATCACATAGCGTTGGGATTGGATAAGCCTTCCTCGGATTGGCAATCCATCCATCTATTGCCACTCTATCCCGCTCTAACAATACCCCCATGTCGAAGCATAACTCCAAATCGGCATAGTTGTCGGGGAGTGCAATTACAGACTAGACTTTTGAGGGGTTAGGAGGACATCGACGTCAACCGGCTGGGATGCGGTTAAGCCAGTGCCCTCCGCCACCTCCTCCTCCTCCCTCGCCTTCTCCTCCTCAGCCTCCTTCGTCTTCTCCTCTTCCTTCACCTCCTTCGTCTTCTCCTCCTCCATCGCCTCTTCGTCGGCCTGCACCTCCTCCTCCTCCCCCTCCTTCTCCAGAACATCCGCCTTCACCTCCTCCGCGTCGACATCCCCGCCCTTCACCTCCTCCTTGACGGTTTCGATATCCGACTGGGGTAAGGAAGAGATGACCTCATCAATGATAGAGGTCGCTTGTCGATCGGATATGGTTTGTTCGGAGTCGGCTTTCGGCTGAGGGGACCTATTCCTTCTTTCCTGCTCCTCCGCCATTCTCCGTATATGGTCCTCTTCTCTAATCCTCTGCAATTCCCTCGCGGAGACAGTCCTCATTCGCTTCCTTATCACTGCACCAGGGGGGAATAGGTCCCGTCTGGACGGAGGACGGGACTCGACTTCTGCACGCTCCATATCTTCGTTGAATTCTGGTTGGAGCTTCTTCAAAAACAACTTGGCAGAGGATCTCTTTGTAGCCCGTTGAATCTTGTCTTCCTCATCCGCGCGTTTGATGGGTGCTAAATTGACATTTAACTTATTCATGTCAGTAGTAGCAGCACGATAAAAAACATAGTCGTGTTGTATGAAACACGATAAACCACATAGTCATGTATCATTAAACACGACAAATATAATAGTCGTGTATCATGGGGCACGAAAAAATAAATCATCGTCTACAACTCACCTTTACCCCATTTCGTCGAATCCAGATGTGACTTCCTTGCCAGCTCCTTTGTCCGCATACCAATAGGAGTGTTCTTCTTATGCTCCTTGATTTGGGGCCGCTTCTTTGGGTCCATCTGATGCACTGATGACTTGTGTGGCTCCATTTGGGGCCGCTTCTTTGGCTCCATCTGATGCACCGATGACTTCTTTGGCTCCATTTCGGGCAGCTTCTTTGGCTCATTCGTCGGCTCGTCAGTCATCTCCTCCTTCGGATGCTCAAAGATCTGACCTTCTAACAGCATTGACGCTGAGGCGGCAGAGGCCTTGATAGAGTGGAGAATCTCTCGCAGAGGTCCGACTCTCCTTCCCATCTCCTCATACGAAGACAGAGCTATCTCAATTAGTGACTGTATGCCCTGAAGGGCACCCTCCAATCGGCCCATTGCAGTTGCAGTGGACTGGGCAGCCGTCCTCGAGGAAGTGGAGGCAGGTTGGTTGGGAGTCCTCTTCATTTCCGGCCTCTCCGGCCTCTGCCGTCGTGGAGGAGGGGCCCCTGAGGTTGACGAAGCAAGGAGATATGCCTCTCCGGCCATGGGGCTGATTACGTCGACGAGTTCCTCCCCTATTTGAAGATTGTGGAACACTCCCGTCCAATAGTCGACCATACGGTGCTTCTTCTGTGCACCTTTCTTCACCTCTGTAATGAGGGCCCCACTTCCTGGCCATCTTTTCGCCCGTGGGCTGGTAGGGCCCATGACAGGATGGAAGATTGTCGTGTGCTCGAAAAACCAAATCTGCATATTAAACAGATGAAAACATTATAACAATACGCGGTTGCCTTAGTCGACTATAAGTTTAACACGAATTGAACTATGGTCGTGTCGTAATGAACACGACTATATACATAGTCGTCTTCCATCATACACGACTATAAATATAGTCGTGTTCTATAATACACGACTATATATATAGTGGTATTGTATAAGACTTTTTCCCGATCGAAGACTATGATTGCTACATACCTGAAGGACATATGCGGCGCCATTTAGGCATCCACCGCCCAGGCACTCTCCTTGCGATCTCGCACCCACTAGTCTGTTGGTATGGGTTATTCCAGAAACCAACATCTTATGTATAGCCCCAACCCAATTGTATGACCTCAATCTTGGGAGGTCGTCAATGTAACGGTACAAAGAGGGATGAACCGCTCTAGTGCTGTGTGGAAACAGCACCGTGCAGAAGAGAAGGCAGATGATCATCCTCGCAATGTCCTCCTCTTCCATCTTCAGTTCGCCCGCGCTCAGCTTGTCTATGATTTCCTCAATGTGTGGTATTTCCGCTCTCCTCGCGGTGAAGTACTTTCTGAAGAATTGACCTTCCGGTCGGCGTGTCAAGGAGGGGAGGACCTCAACTCTTTCGCCCTTTGCGGGCAATCCGGTGATAAGGGCAACATCTTCCTCTGTGAAATGTAGCGTCCTACCCTTGATATTGAAGACCTTCACTGACTCATCCCAGTACCTGACCAAATGGTCGAGGAGGTTCCGAGATACAACTACGTCCTCACCTTCAAAAATGACAGCGAAACCAGCCTCTTTGATCACTTGGGCACATCTTTGGTGACGCTGTAGGAGGGCCGCACACTTTTTCATCGCTCCCGGTTGACAACACGTCTTCAGCGCCGGTCGCGCATTATATGTTCTCTTCACTGGTCGGTCCATCGGAGCCTTCCTTTTCCTGCCCCTTTGATTTCGCTGCCGAGGTGTCAAGACAAAATCATAATCCTCCTCCTCTTCCGATGGTATTTCCTCCATAGACTCATCTCTTTTTTTATCCATCTGCAAGGAGTGAGGTATATTGGTCAGTAGAAAAGTCTCCTCGGTGCAACACGAAAATATAACAGTCGTGTCGTCGCGGACACGACTAAATACACAGTCGTGTCGACTACAGACACGACTTTATAGTTCATAGTAAAAATTAAAAATTCAAATGTCGGACCTTATTAAACTAAAATCAGTAAGGATAGTTGTAACTTACCGCAGTGTAGTCGTCTGTATGTGTGTATTTCCTTGCAGGTGCCTTTCAAAGTCTTCCTCGCTGTCAACCGAAGCTCAATCCGGTCAATCCGCCTGTTGCATGCAGCAGGAGGGAGCCGCGGGGGTCTTCAGAAGGTTGAAGATCAGAAATCCCGACGGATGCGCTTCAAATCGCCGCCTTTGTCCACTCTCCCTCAGTCGTGTCGTCGAAATCCAGCAGGGGGGCAGCTTGATATCGAGATGGGGGACGCGAATAGGCTCGAACTCGTCCGTCTATTCCGCCGGTTGAATCGCCGCTCCAACTCGCCGGTCGCCGGTGATGTCGCCGATGTATATCGCCGGAGAACTTCACCCTTTTTTCGTGTTGTACACAACACGCCTCTTCGCACAGTGTTAGCACAAAAAAATAGAAGAAAGGGCATTTTGGGTACTTCAAGTCCAGATTCCGGGTCATATGAGATTTCACAGGAAAAACCTGGTAATATGGGAATATTAAATTTGGCGCCAGGTAATATGGAAAAAACTCCCTATCCTCATTAGAAATCCATAATAAACTAAAATAAGATCATTTTGAGTTTTTAAAGAGGACAATAAATTCTGAACAGAAGGAGTAGTTGCTAAAATTTTCTTCTAAATAACACATATTATGTAATGACAAAAAAATTTGTATAAAAAAATTATTTATATGATCAACCTAAATTAAGAAAATCGAGTTTCAAATTTTAATTCTTGTGAATGATATGTTTTGTTGTGTGATTTACTTCATGTGTTGCATTAGAATGTGTTTAGTAGAACACTTGTTGACCCAGGAGTCTCCGGCGCTGAGGCTGACCCTGACGCCAGGGTCAGAGATGAGCCTGACTCCAGAACGAGGCTAGGCGCCGATGATAGATTCATGTGGGGTGCAACATTTTGTTCTCATTGACGAATTATAATTAAAGATTGTTTCCTAGTTAGTTTTGAAGTAACATTGGAAGTTACGAATTAGAGTAAAAGTTTAGACTTGTAACCAATCATTGGGCGTCAGACTTACCTGGGTGCCAGGTCATCTGGGCGCCAAGTATTGATGATGCAATCAAAATATTTTATATTGTTATCTTGTGTGATTAGAAGTGATTTATAATAAGGGCGAGAGTTACTTAGTTGCCGGATGGTAACCGTAGAAAGTGATGGTGAATTAGGAGTGTGTTGAGAGTCCTGACCGAAGTAGACACTTCTAGGACTGGGTGCCAGATAGGATAGAGGTGTTATGATTCTGGTGATCGGAGGCGACTTATAGGAAGAGACACCAGTACAGGAGGGGTGCCAGAAAATTCTGAGTTGGTTAGGCAGTCACTTGTTTTGAAGTTGCAATAGACTTACAAAGTGGCTTTGCAGTTGGAATTGGATTTGGAATCCAAACCAACTGGGCGCAAATAGTGACTGGATGCCATTGGGTATGAGCAGAACATGGGTAATGGATGGTTGAGATCAAAAGGAAGTTAAATCAAAGGTTAAAGAGAGTCCTAGTCGAATTAGGAAAACCTAGTCCTATTTAAACTAAGAATAGAGCTAGCCGACCACTACTTATTGGCCGACCAGTCACCTCTCTCTCTATCTGTGCTTTCTTCTTCTCTCTCTCACATCCTCTCTCAATCCTCTTTCTCGTCTTTATCTTCTTTTCGTTTGCTGGTTGGAGCGCGGAGCGACGTTCGTGGAGGATCAAATTCACTAAAGCGAGAAGAAACTTCTTCTGAAAGTTAGGATGGTTTTTACATAACTTCCTCTAGGTTTTCATTCTCTTGTGTTTGAAGTCAAATAATGTTATGTCTTTGCTAATGTTATGATTCTTGAATAAGTTCTTGAAAGTGTGTAGATTATATGCTCGGTTGTTGTACTTATTAATCGACTTTGATTGATTATTAGAATCTTATTGTCATTACTCGTATTGAATTGATAAGAACCCTGAATTCTTGTTGCTTCCTTGTTGATGTCTTTTCCTATTCTCCACCTTGTTGTCCATTTATAGTGGTCCTATTTCGTGAAGCTATTATATATGTATGAAAGTAAAACAACTCGATACATACCTAATATCGACTGAACCTTGCTAATTTGAAATCTGCCAAACAAAGAATTTCGTGCTTTGTCATGCATCATTCCAGCCAGTATATGTTATGTATCACATAAAAAACATGATAACTACTGTTGGACTAAGTTGAATTATTAACATGATAACTACTGTATAAATCTTAATTAATCTAAACAGTTGACCACGGGTTAATGCTCTATGCCAGAACTGTTTTTGCACCCATAGCTTGAACTAAAAAGGTCATAATTAAACCTATAAGTATCGGAAAAATATGTCATCTATTGTGTCGGATTCTAGACTCATATGAGCATCTACTATAAAAATCTCATGTGCTAACTCCTCACGTGTTGTTCGTAGGAATTTCGTGAACCTTGATGATCTGTTTTAGACAGAACCATATCTTCCATTTATACTACAAATTGTGTTAACCTTGTAAATCAGATAACCAAGAGTAAAGTAATGAAATTAATACTACATACATAAATCATTATAGTATGAAGTGTCTCTATTTATTATAAGAGTCCTTATAACATTACAACTCTATCTGAAGGTCAAGACTTGCAGAACACCTGTGTCTTTCTCAAAGGTTTCTCATTCAGTTTCAATTGCGTGTAATATATTGTTGTTGTTAGAGCACTGCTATTAAAGTTATTCATTATTGAGTTGGTTGGAACTAGGAGAGTCAATTGTCACAAGGATAATTGTGAGGCTCTGTATACTCGTGACATCTCTGTTTCACATAATGATTAATGAATGAGTTCGACCAATCTGTATTGCACAATTGTTTTTTGCGTAGGTTTCCACAGGATTCTTGCGAGGCCCCTGTCTGAGGGAGACTCTACCATCATAGTATGCTCATTGAGCCATGATTAGATCTTGTGAGATCTTCGTTATTAATTGAAACCTTGCAAGGCTCCCGACCAACATGAGGCATAAACATACATTTTTAGGATGTTGAGACATTACGGAAGGTCTAACAGTCTTTGACCATTTTGTTCGTAAGCACTTATGGGGCCCGTATCCTAGGCACATGGCCAGATTCCTGCACGAGAACCTCTAGGGTAATTGGGTAAGGAACCACTTGTGAGTGGTGATGATTGAGAGCAGAAATTGTACCTCCATACACTTTAGTTGTCTTAGAGTCTTGGTGAATGATGAATATTTCTCAATTGACGAAAGTTTTGTGTTTCCAAATATGGAATGGCTGATGTTTAGTTTCTTATCCTATTGAACATATTCCTTATCATATCTTGAGTATCCCTATTCTGTTGTGGTTTTTGCATCTTACTAGTATTTCTTCAGAATACTAATGCATCTGGCATTTTAGGGCTCACATTTTTAATGAGCAAAAAAAAAAATTTCTTTTAATACAGGGAAGGTGGAGGTTTTATCCCGCTCGCCCCTTAAAACACATATGTAGTTAGATTTTGGTCTGACATCTTGCATCACACTATGAAATATGATCCAGAACAAATATTAACCTCTTCTATGAGACCGGTTTACGTGAAATCGTTCTCATATAAGGGGCATGAGAATAGTCTTTTTGGTCGTTGGATTTCAATCCAACAGTGGTATCAAATCAGTGGTAGGTGAATGTGACCAATCATTCACCCTTGTAGCCATGAGATCAAGATCCAATAGTTATGACTTGAATTGGCCTCATATAAGCCAAATGAAAGCGATCTCATTTAAATGGGCGGGTATTAAATCAATGGATAGGTGAGTGTGTCAAATTAGTAAGTGAGTTCCTTGTAATCGTCAGATCAAGATCCAACGGTTACGAATTAGCCTCATATAAGCTATATGAGAGCGATCTCATTTAAACTTTACCCTTTTGGGGAATTGATCTTGTACCATTAGTTTATGAGATCGTTCTCATATAAGGATCAATTTATATAGGATCGTTCTCATATAAGGATCGTAGGGCAGTTTATGTATTGATGTTTATGTCGTAGCATTAGTAGGCAACTTTATGTCTGTTGGATCTTCATCTGACGGCTACAAGGGTGAGTAATTGTTCACACTTCACCTACCCATTGATTTGATACCCACCATTAGATTAGAATCCAACCACCCAAAAGATTGGCCTCATACTCTTTATATGAGAACGGTCTATATATATATATATATATATATATATATATATATATATATATATATATATATATATATATATAAAGATATATGAGAACAATCTTTTGGGTCGTTGGATTCTGATATGACAATGAGTATCAAATCAGCGGGTAGGTGAGTGTGACCCTCATTCGTCCTTGTAGCCATCAGATCAAGATCCAACGACTATGACTTGAACTAGCCTCGTATAAAGCAAATGAGAGCGATCACATTTAAAATTTTACCTATATATATTATGTTATATAAACATGAAATCTTTCACATTGGAAAGTGTATTGCTGTTTGAATGAAACTTTATTTTTTATGGGTAAATGAAACCTTATAGTACACACATGAATGATAATGATTCAGCAGGCATATACGACCATCTATTTGTTGCCACTTAATAGGAACTATAATTTGAGCACACGGTTTTGGACATGAATGCTATTGAAAGTACTCCTATTTAGTGTTTATTTTTTGTACAATGAAATTATATAGTATTACTAATGCTACAAGTTCCAATAAGTTCGATGGGTGTTCCAAAGTCCCTTAGAGTTGAATACTTCATTTGCTCTTCATTTTATTGCTTCTCATACTAGCTACTGTATATTAACTATACTCTATAGTATATACTACTCCTTTGTTAGTACGACTTCTTTGCGGGGAGTCATAACGTGTACGCGAAACCGCACATTGGCAATGGATTCCCGCCGCTTTTGATAGTGTTTGGTCCCTTCAACCCTAAAATGAGCCACTATTGTTACTACGTTCTTGTACCCTATGCGCTTAATTATTAAAAAGAAAACTATTTAAAAAAACTAAAGCCAATTACTCCAGACCAAGCAAGGTTTTTAAAATCGGACCGGCCATCGAGTTGTAAATTTGGCCGGTCCGGTTTGATCGCAGTCAAACTGCGGGTCAAACCAATTTGACCCGGGATAGATAATAAGAGAGAACACTACTGATGCCCACCTCATATATATAATAAATATATATATATTGTGCACAATATATAAAAAAATCAAGTAGTCCAGGGTTAAGGCGTTGGGAATGATGGTTGTAAAAAATAAGTCTTTTTTATATAAAAAATTCTAGTTTGACCTAATGAAACTCCAAACTGGATCGGTCCGATTTGTCGGTTTAGCGAGTCAACCGGCCGGGTCAACTGACCAGGGCTAACCGTCCTGACCGAACCAGTCTGTTTACCGATTTCGGTTTTCCTCGGTTGGATTGGCCGGTCTAGTTCAGTTTTAAAAACCATGAGACCAAGAGAACAACTTCACGTTTCAACCTTGATTTTCACATGTCTTAACCTTTAAGCTTTGATCTTAATCTCTCCTCACTGTGCCACATTAGGATAAAAACTACTAATCAAGCTTGTAAACGGACAGACAAATATGCGGACAAGATGCATCCGCAGCCATCCATGCACTCCAGAGTTATATGTCTGTCCGTCGACTGTCAGTGACACCGTATCTGTCCGTCCGCATTTGTCCAAACAGACATGAACAAAAATGGATGGACAAGGACTTTATGGAGAAACAATAAAAAAGATAATCAAAGAAACAAAGGCAACACAAATTAAAACAAAACCAACACATCTAACCTCAACCAAGTCAAAACAACAAAAAGCCCACGAAAAATTCAAATGGAAAACAATACAAATTCCTTCCATAGGACAAAAAAAGTGAACATTATATCCAAAAAGGAAAGATGTGTATATATATTCATGGATATGGACACGGCTGCTGATGCGGGCATGCTTTGTCCGCAGCCCGGTCCGCTCAAAGGGAGGACCAAAAAAATTGTCTGTGTCCAGGTCGAGAGCCATGACAGGCAATTTTTTAATGTCCATGAGCTGTAGACGGACAAATGAAAGGATGGACATGGACATCGAGACGCCGTTTACCATCTTACTACTAATTTTAATGATAATGATAACAATAGCCAGAAAGCCACACTGCCTGCTAAATGATACTGATAACATGAGGATAACGCCATCGCCCTTGTACTAATTTTGCACGCCCGTGAGGCCGAATGCCAGATCCCTTCTTTCTTGCAATGCTAATCCCATTTATGCACAGATGATGCACTCTTCCTTTGTCGTTAAAAAATTAAAATTCGTTCACCTTAAAAACACGGGATTCCACTTACTTGTCTGTTAGGCAGGAATAACTGCCTCCTAAATTCTTCTGTTAAGCAAAAGTGATCAATAATAGAGCCACACTGAGACAAGTATAGTGCATGATATGACTGCCTTCTCGTCCACTTTTATCCTTTATTTGTGGTCTTTCACTTCAGCAATATCATATGGGTCCCCCCTCCTGAAAAACATCTATCTGCATTGGATTCTTGCCTGCTTTTTCGTCTTATCTATCCTCACTCGTCTTTAAAAGAAGTACTATAGTATTATGCCTGGTAAGTGGATAAACCATCAAACTGAGTTACTGAAACAGCTAGCAAGCTCATCACTTGTGTATCGTGAATGTTCACCGATCGTTAGATATATGTCAAAATCATTCATTTTAGCGAACGTTTCTTGATAGAAAACGTTGTCTTTGAACAAAGAAGTGAGTTCCGTTGAAATTCCACAGGCATGCAGATGGAGGTAGCTTAGCGGGGCCCAAATGAGAGTGTCGGCCACCACCATCCAAAGACACATGAAAGCTCTCTTTGTATATATCAAATCAAATCTTGTGTGTGTGAAGATGCGATCCCTTTTGATACGTTGGGTTAGTTGGGGCTGCCCCTTTTGCTCAGCTAGAGGACACCCAGTGCTGCAGCCTTTGTTGAAAAAGGGGGGAGACGCCCCATGGCATACCACCCAAAGACCATAGCTGTTACATATTTTGACCATGAGCATATAGCTTCAAAATTAAAAAGTCGTCTAGATTCTATAAAGAAAGAGGGCGTCTACCAGATTGAATTGCAGGAACCCAGCCCACGTAGGCATGGGGCCCTGCAGTTGTCCACAGGGATGCACAATTGCAGATCCTCATGCCAACATGGGCTGGGGTCTGCAATCTGGTCCTCAAACTCAGTCAGCAAAATATTTTCCATAAAGAAAGAGACTCACACCCTTTCCCGAAGCCACAGCCACCAAAAACAAGGCCCTTTTTTTGTTTGCTTCTTCAATTTTTTTTTCCAACAGTTTTATTCTTCAATTTCCCCTCAGATTATGTGTATCCTGCAACTACAATATTGTGATTTACGATTGGACCCATATCTCCATTCTGTTTTTCTTTAACGGGTATTATTCAAATGACTACTGATTAAAAGGTATAAATAGTTAGTTACTCACTCCGATCCATATTAATACTTTAACTTACTTATTCATAATGGACTAAATTTAGTTCATTTTCAAAACTAAATCAGATTACTGATCACTAACACTTTGCATTGTTTATAGAAAAATCAATTATGAATGTCTGTCAAACAATAGATTGGGACACTGGGTGAGGGAACCTTTACCTCGTGTCAGCATCCAATCACCAACACGTGCTTCAAACCCTAAATCCAAAAAGTAATAACCCACTTTCACTTGGAAGGAAGAGCCTTTTTCTCTGTGGTAATTAGTTACTGGTGTAGGTGAAAGTGCCCTCCCTTGGAAGTCATGCATGGCAACATCATCAGACTGCTCCAATTTGAGGAAAGATAAACCACACGTGAGGCCAAAGGCCTGTGTCTCCCGGCTGAACGCATAAACCTAGGGTTTTGGTTCCTTCCATGCTTTGCTTCTTGTCCATAACTGGATTGTTAAGATTCTGTGTCTCTCGCTGTTCCACATATATCACATGTGTATCATGTAATTGTGCTAGCATGCTTTCAGCCAAACAAAAGTAAATGCTAGCATGAGGTCCCACCACCGACGTACGTATAAACTTACTACACGGGACCCACAGGACGGGGGGCAGGAAGAATCAATTAGTACAAGTGTTTCTAGGATTAAGGCTAATCAACAAATATTATCTTTTGTCTTTGCTTCCTAAATCATATTTCCAAGGATGACATGCCCACAACCAACAATAGACAAAACTAGGAAGCAGGCCCAGAGAATTTGAGAGAGCGAGGTTAACTATGTCATCAGTTCCCATGTGAATTTAAGTCTATAATAAAAACAAGTCTGCATGCCCTCGTATAGAATGACCTTACATCACTTATTTTATTTAATTCAGCTCAGTGCTACAAGTTCCAAGCTATTGTTCTCTTATTCCTTTCAAGTTCTATTGGGACCACACACAGACCTCATAGTCTTTGTCATGGTATAAGTTGATTGATTTATGTATATATGGAAGATCATCGAGATCCAGGTCCAGCCATGATGATCAATACCGACTTTTCTCCTCGTCAACTAAAGGTAAATAGAGAGAAGACAGAAAAGGAGAGATTTTCAAGAGTTGTTCTCCTTTCCAGTCAAATTTGAAGGCATTTAGCCACCTACCATTTTTTTGCAAGAGGAAATTTGTGATGATTTTGTCTCAAGTTGTTTCATACGCATCGGGAACGTCCGGCTTGCATTTCGTCAGCGTCATCTTCTAAGATTCTGATTTCATGACTCGGTGTCTAGTTCTAAGTTTAGTTCGTCCTAACAAATTATACATGTTTACTAGTGGCCAGTTTGATGAATCATTAGCCTATGAAACTGCTACATACATAGATGGGATAATAAAAAAGGTATTGTTAGGCATACCTCGTTATCATCCTCCCTCCGCTAAAAAAGAAGAAAGTTATTGTCCCTCTTTATTGAAAGCACATGTTTAATTTCCAATTATCTGTAAGGAAGTTAGATAACAGCATTTCCTCATTAAGATAATCACTGATGATGCATAGAAGTCAGAGTATAGTCTACATCACAACACTTACAGCTAATGGAGTGATAAGAAGAAGGAGAAGAAGAAGGATAACGACATAACGATGAAAACACTTAATTACACACGTTCTTAGTGCTGGGGTTTTTTTAATTCAATTTTTTGAATTGCAAAAAAAAACCTTAGAAATTTAAGTCATTAAAGATTTAGGAGTTTCACTTTGACCATCCCATCAAAGTGAAGCCTCCATGTTGAATAGCAATTCAATTGGAGTATAACACCCAAATTTGAATTAGACTTAATGTGATGGAAGTTACTCAATCACATTCTAAGTATATATAAAGGGACTTAGACTTTAGTTAAGGACGCACCTAATCTCTCTTACTCTTGAGTCATTGTGTGCAACAATAGTCATAAAATTTCAGTTCTAAAGAGTGCTTATTGAAGGTGCATCTTAAAAACTCTTGAATGGTTCGTCGTATTTCAGGAGTAGTGATTTTCCCCAAAGAGCATGTTCACTAAAAGGCTGAAATTTTTGCTTCAAGAGTGTGATCCACACGCTTTGGACGTGTAGTTGTTTTCTAATATATTTTTTTGCCCACTTAGATGTACTCCCTCTTCTCCAAATTAAGTGTCCGATTTGGTTTTTTAAAATACATTAGTTTTTTTCAAAATGAACTAAAATTAGTTAACTTATTTTGAAAATTTGAATAGGACACTTCCTTTGGAATATGGAAGGAGTATATCATAAGGCATATCACAGGGGTAGTTAACAAAAAATAAATTACTCCCAATGTCCCACTTTAGTAGTCAGAATTAGTTTTGCAAATGATTTTTCATTTTGAAAAACTAAATCAGACTAATATCGTGGGACACAGGGAGTATATGACAACAGTGCGGAGATGCAGATTGTAGAGACCATATTTCAGTTCATTTTCACAATCAAATAGGACACTTAATAATATGTAACGGAGGGACAAGTATGGAAACTTGGGTTATTGGCACATTTTAGAAAAATTCCGGATCAACATGCACAAAAAGCCCATGCTAGATATCAGTTTTGGGCTTCCAAATATTATTGGACTGGACATTAACTTCCTCTAAGTGGGCTCAAGGGGCCATGGGCCTCTTTCTTCACTTCATCGTGAGACATATTACCCAACATGCCCTTTATCCAAGCTTGGTTTGTGAAATGTGGAGCTGCTTCAACGGTACAATTGCAGCACGCATGGCAGAATTTGGTGCTCAAAAAATTTGTTTATTTGAGAAGATTCAACTCTGCAAGATGGAGGCAGGAGCTCCAATCCTTGCACATTTCAATCTCAAGGAGTGTCGGATCTCTGTTTCCTCATGTCCTACTACTACTCCAGCTTTCCACCCCTCTTCCCATTCCAAATCGTCATATTACTACCATGTCAACACCTCTCTTTGCTTCAAGACATCATCAAGGCCAACGCCCCCTCTCAAGTCACAACCCTTGGCTCATCTCAGGCCAGTCAAAGCCTCTTCTGCCCAGGCTCCTGCCTCAAGCTCCGGAGAGAGATGGCTTCTTGAACCAGTGGGTATGCATATCATCTTACAAGCATGTGCAACATATATTGAGTATAAAATTATTTTCAGTTGCACTCTCCAATTTCCTTGCGGGTTTTGGGTGTTGCTTTTCTTTGTCTACAGCTAGAATAATAGTAATTCCCCTTTCCATTACATTTTCGTATCTAATGAGAATCTAAATCAATTTCGTCATGTCTATCATGCATGTGTCCCAATTAATGCAAAAATGAAATCCTTATGCTGAATTCTGTTAAATTTGTTAACTTGATCTTAAATATTTGCTCTGGCTAAGTAATCAAGGACGTCCTCTATTTTCTTAGATTATTTTGTCTCTATGCCTCGGTATATAGAAATGGGAAACACAATTACACAAATGTTGTGCATCACTTTACATATAATTAGTGTTACCCAGTTTACTAAGAAGCGGAGGAGTGAATTACAAGTGAGTTCCAAAAAATGATTCAATTTCTTGATTTATATTTGAGCCTTGTATGGTATTTTATCATGACCTTCATGAATCATCTACTAATTATTTGAAGCACATTACTTGTTTTGATAGCTGTGAGAGGTCAGATATGAGTAGTTAATCATCGAGTGTAATATAAGCTCTGCATTCATAACATATATTTTAAGAAACTGTCATCGATAATTTTTATGCAACATTGGACCTATTCTCTTGCATAAAAAGAAGCCACCATACGCATATTTCAAATTTTGGTTCCCTTCAGGAAAAGTTTACTCCTGAAGTTGAGATGCCTTTTCAGAATACTTCCATTATGACTATATCCATATGACCTGAAGTAGTGTTATTTTATAATTTCTTCTTGATCAAGTTGAGTACATAAATTAAATGCATTTAATAGAAGCCAAAATCACATATTTATAGAACTTTCACCTTTTAAGTTGATTGTTATGATGTTTGCTGGAATTCTTGTTGCGGATGAAATATATTTTCCTAGAGACCAGTGACTGCTTAAGCTGTGACTAAAATTTCCAATTCTTCAGGTGATGGGGATTGGAGACATATTGGTTTTAAAGTTCCAAAGCCTGGTGCATATGAGATTGTTTCAGTAAGTGTTGGTATTATTAACTCCGTCAGTAGCTTAGGATTATATGAATCACATATGATCCTCATCATTATCATACATTCATACGCCTTATCCTAGCTCTATCGTCAGCGACATGGATTCTATAAGAAATTTGACTCTAATCAAAATGATGAATCTCATTTGATATGTGGCTTAATTCCAGGAATCAGTCATTGTCGGTCGTACTGCAGAGAAAGCAAACTTAGTAATTCCTGTCGCAACAGGTACTCCCATTAAATATATTATTTAAATATTTTTCACCAGCAGCTTGATGCTTTGAAAATCATGGAGTCAGCCTTTTCAGCTATTCTCATGAGTCATGAGGGAGATAGAAAACCCACAACATTTTATCCCATTCTGACATCGACTCTCCATCTAATCTTTTTGCATTCAACCATTACATTGAGCTGAATATTTATATGTTTGTATGGAACATGTCTGCACTTTCCATTGTGAGCAAATTCGTACAGGAGAAGCTTTTTGGCACCCTGTATATTGTAATGTATTTTAGTTACTTGTTATAAAAAGGCTTACACTTGTCTCTATGTTACACAATCTACCATTCAATTAGTAGTAAACTGGAGCTCATTTCAGCCTATTAAGGACAATCATTTAAGTATTTTTTCATTGATCTACCGTAAAATGTTTTCCATACTAGATTGATCTGATCTGGGCATGATGCATAAATTTCTTTGAGTTAGTGAAAACGGTTGTTTACTGAATCTACGGCCAATGTACATAATTTTTTCATAGTGCCCCAGGGTTATTGCCTTTTTGTATTCTATTCCAAATGATCTTGAGCGCTTGGCATTTCAGTATAATGGTTTGATATTCCCCTTAGAATTGATTGTCAATTCCAATTGCTAGAACTGATGTATTTTGATCATTTGTCATTTACTTTTGCTGAATTATGAACGCCAATATGCACAGGAGGTAATGCGGAATGTAGTACATGCAAATATCATGCTTCTTTCGTCATAGATGAATCCTTATGTTGAAGGAGCTCCTTAATTCTAACAACTTTTTTCTCTCAAACAAAATGATAACAGTGTCTGCTCTACATGCTCGGCTAGAGATGAAAGGTGGTGCTCTCCTGGTGACGGATTTGGACAGTACAAACGGAACATTTATCAACGAGAAAAGGCTCACTCCTGGTGTTGTTGCGACTATATTACCTGGAAATCTCATAACATTTGGTTAGTCATTGACTGTATACGCCATCCTCTTAGCAAATATTCAATGATTTGTACTGATGATTAGGAAATTTGTGTTTCAGTCATTAAGATTCTTTAAATTTTGCTTTGTTTTTGGAAAACGAGATAAAAAGCAAAAGCAAAAACAAAAACCTTTTTCTGAAATATTAAAGCCATATGTACAATTATCTGGTATAACTTATTCTGAAAATCTTCTTAAACCAATAACCTTCTGTTCAAATTTGCCTTCTCTGTAAATTGTTACTAATTATTGAATGAAGAAATGTTCTTTAAGCTTATGTCATCTACTCTAGTTGTTTGCACAAGATTGAAATGATCAATAAACTTTCCACAGCTAGAGATTATCCAATTTGATGTAAACCATTTGAGTTTTTTTAATTCATAAATCGAGGAATGGTCATTTGTTTCTTATTCCATATTGAGGAAGTTCACGAGGATGCTTATTCTCTTGCTTTAGGTGATACACATCTAGCAATATTTCGTGTTTCTAAACTTGAAAAAGAGGATCTTCCCAGCAAGCAAGATGTACAGGAGCTGGAAGTTGTCACGGTTGAAGCAAATGCTGATAGCATAGGTTAAAAGCCAATTTAAATGTTAAATTAGTGCAATCTACTGCACAATTGATCTGACTAACATATTTGTCATCACTATTCTTCACTGTCAATAAATGACTTTTTTTTACTGGAAAGATCTTTTCTATTGTGCATAATGCAAAGGAGTTTTAAGGGATGAGATTATCTTAAGGTGGAAACATCTTCATTTATTAGTTTCACCTGTATACAACTTTCTTGAAAGTCTAAGCATTTCAATTTCATTGATCAGTGGGGAATACGTTGTTGGCTTTAACACTTCTTTTGTTTAGTTAGCTGGGTGGAATAGAACCCAACCTTCTATGAATGACTCTACTAGTCAGGTCTTGTGCAATGATGAAAACTTTACCAGTCAGGTCTTGCTGCTTACCTTTTCATTGCACAAGTAACAATTGAGGTGAAAATCAAATCAAGTGCGAGTGTTGTTTTCCACTTAATTCTCTCTTCTTAGCAAGTGGAAAATAGATCTGTTACTTAATCAGTGGATGCTATATATATATTTATATATATATATATATAGGGAAAAGTTTAAATGAGATCACTCTCATTTGGGTTATATGAGGCCAGTTCAAGTCGTAGCAGTTGGATCTTGGATATGACAACTACAAGAGTAAGTGGCGGTTCTACGTGTTAGAGCCAATGTCCTGGCTTTAAATTCCACGAGGAGTGTTATTTTCCATCGTTTGTGTTCTGGGTCACATTTATCCTCCCCTCAATTAGTTCTACGTGTTGATGCTCCCACGTGCAGGCAGAGTGTTGAATATAAACTAGCAATATCCCTTTATTAATAGTCATTTGCAAGATAATGTACCTTGGTGTATGCTTTTTGCAGATGATGTAGTTTTAATTGATGAGAGTAAAGTAGGTTTAAATGCGAAATTAGAATTGTGGAGGGTTGCTCTAGAATCAAAAGGTTTTAAAATAAGTAGGACTAAGACCGAGTGCATGGAATTTAATTTTAAGGAAGGTAGAACTATAGATAGAGCCCTAGTTGAAATAGATGGGCAAGAAGTGCCAAGGTGTGATCAATTTCGTTACTTAGGATCCATTATCCATAAAGAAGGGGATATTGATAGGGATGTGGTGCATAGGATAAATGCGGGGTGGGTAAAGTGGAGGGCAGCCTCGGGAGTGTTGTGTGATAAGCGGGTTCCAAAAAGACTTAAAGGCAAGTTCTATAGGATGGCTATTAGGCCTGCAATACTCTATGGAGTGGAGTGCTGGGCACCAAAGAGGAGTCATATAGATAAGTTGAATGTAGCCGAAATGAGAATGTTGAGGTGGATGAGTGGGATAACTAGGAGAGATAGGATTAGAAATGAATATATTCGTGAGAGCCTAAGAGTAGTGCCTTTAGGGGAGAAGCTGAGGGAATGTAGGTTGCGGTGGTATGGGCATATGCAAAGAAGACCTTTAGATGCCCCTGTGAGAAGATTAGAAGGGATACAGGTAAACGATGCTAAAAGAGGGAGAGGGAGACCTAAGAGAACTTGGATGGAGTTAATAAGAAAGGATTTGACTTTATTATCTCTTACCAAAGAGGTAGCCCAAAACAGGCTGGAATGGAGGAGTAGGATCCGTGTCGCCGACCCCAAATAGTTGGGAAAAGGCGCTAATTGATTATGATTATGATTGTGATCCCTTTATTAATAGCTCGAGCTTTTGAAAATCTTGGTTATTTAACAAAGACACACACCTTTACACACTATATGCCAGACTCGATCCTTGCACCTCTCACACATCTGAGAGAGATCCAACCAGACTGACTAAGGAAGGATTGGCAAAGTGCCAGTAAATTTTACATATAGGACATCATGTAAACCAGAGGGCTAATATGTGTTTTCTAACATAGTCTCAAACTCGAGGAAATTGATTTGGTCATCTCCATCGTTATCAAAGGCTCTGATCATCTTCCTACAAGCATCTAACTCCATTCCTTCTTCAAAGTTTAATTTGTACATAACTCTTTGCAGCTCAAGTGCACTTATGAACCCATCTCCATCTTCGTCAAAAACAGAGAATGCATTTCTAAGTTCTTGTATACTTGCTTCCTTCTCCTCCAACAATAGGTACACCCCGCTCTCAAGCATGCATTCTCTGCATTTCTGATCAATTGCCATTATACTGGTGTTAGCCTCTCTGTCATTTTCTATTCCAAGTTTCTCCAGTACGATTTTGATATCTTCACCAGTCAGCATCTCTTTACGTGAATTTGATCTCTTCTGGTACATGGCTGGAGTCTGTACAGTGTTATCACATAAATCACACTGCCCACTTGAAATTTCTGTATTGCCTTCACCATCTCTGGAGGGACTGGCTTCCTGAGGCTTGATGTCAAATGGAATGTAAAAAGAATGCCAGACGGCCTTCAAATAAAATTGCAACATTTTTATGAAAAGATTCAAAACGGATTGGATAGCAAAACTGAACGCAGAAGATGCAATAAAAATCAAGTCTGACAACATATTTATTCCAAAGGGATGAGGGAAAAAGACGCCTTATTTATGCAGACCTCTGCATGTGTTGCAGTGGACGATCAGCACTAATGCGTCCTTATATATGCATTTTAATGTAAGATTTGATGGAAGGAATTGCAGGTTACGCAGAAATTGGATGGCAATTTCAGGACTGCCATACCAAGATATATGCATCTTGCAACTAACTTGCTCCCTTTTTTCCTAATGATACTTGCTCCCTACTTAAAGTAGAACAGGGACAGCTTTTACCCATCAAAGCGAGGCATTTCTTTTCCTTGGACCCTTGCATAGAAGAGCTATATATTGTCTCCCACATTTTAATTTCACGACTGAAGAAGAGACTCCTATTTCTGGCATTACATGTAGGGCTGGTTATGTAGGCCCTGTTAATTATTGTAAGAAGAAGAAACATTTTAACTACCTGCACCTACGTTGAAGCTGATAACACTTTGCCAAACTGGCTTCCTCCCAACCTGAACTTTGTGGTCTATAGGTGAGTGTTCTCCATGAAGCCTCCTCGTCCTCGACGTGAAGTGCACTATATTCACTCCCCAAGTCTCGATTGACTAGGGGACTTTTATCACCTATGACTATGAGTACATAAAGTGAGTTGGGTGATATGCTTATGAGCTTTCTTGAAATATCACAGAACCTTCAACGACCCTGCTAGCCTGAAATCCGGTGCTTAATGGTCGATTTAGTCTTTAGTGATGTACTAATTTTATCGATGTCTCCCAAAGCGATGAACATAGGGTAGTTACGCTCACTCGCCTGCCAATCTATAACAATTGAAAGTGAAATGAGTGGAGCGGATAATTTCAAGTCATAAATATAATTACTGAATATCTGTCGTCCTATGAAATCCACACGTAAAAATAAAAAAGGAATTATGGATCAATAAAAAAAAAGTGATACTAAGAAGTAAGAGGTGCGTAGAGACTAGAAATTTCGAGGCTGAACTCCAGCCCACTGTTATACATGCATCCTCGGCATCATACGTCCCACGATTATAACACGAAATGTGGGGGGATTTGTTAGAAACCCCAGACTACCAGCCTCAATCACTTGGCTCCTTTTCCCTCACTTATTACCTGCTCCACATTCTTTGCAATTTTGGTAACTTTTACTTAAAAAACCTTATACCGAACCACATACTTCCTTTTTCTTTGCCTAGCTATTTTAATTAGCACCGAACAAGAATAGATTGCGCTTAAAATTTCATCCCCACGACAAACACTCTTTCTATAAATGTCAATCTACTGCGCATATATGGAAAAAAAAACTAAAAAATGAGTAATAATGCTCATACATCCTCATTTTTGTTTTTATGTTGGGAGAGGGGCATTTGGGTAAGAGGCAGAGACTGCGTGAAACTTCTAAATAAGGTAAAGAGAATATAAAAAGTATTTTTCTGTTTTTGATAAAAATATAAAAAGTATTAACATTTGGGTAGTACAGTGTCATAATTCTACAATGTCATACACTCTACTCTACATTATTATAGCAATATCATAAAAGATTCAAATTGCCGGTCAGATATAATACTTGGTGGTGATTATATGTCTTCACTCAGGCTGATCTCCAAAGTCTTCTTTCTTTGTGTGTGTGCAAAATCATACACTCTTGAAAGGACACAGGAAACATCAATTAGATTGTGTTAGTCCAAGTCCGCAGTCGCGTATATTGTGGTACGTACAATCATGATTAGCAATTCCATTTAGCATAACCAATTAGCTAGGGAAGTGTTTTTCATCCACATGGAGGATGTACGCCAGGATATCCTCCATCGGATGGGAACTGTCGATCATCAAGAATGACGGCGCACCTACTACTACTGTACGCTCCATCAGACAGCTCCAGTTTAATGGAACCGACATTAGTTCAAGATCGACGTTTTGCATTAATGGAAGATATCCAGGCAGACTGGAAACACTTCCAATCCATCAATAAAAAACAGAAGCTCAACAACTGAGGGCCCGGCCCAACAAATTTTCCAAGCATGTAGAGGTCCAAATGACTTACAAATGCATTGCAACATATTGATATGGTTATCTTAGCAACAGCCAACATTAACCACAAAATTCTTGTAAAACTCGTCCACCTACTTGTTTGGAGGATCAGTATCTAAATTATCTTGTTAATTTTCTAGTAGGGTCAGAAGAACTTAAAGAGCAATTCAATGGGCAAAGCTAACAATGGGACAGGATGCTATTGCCACAAAAACTCCCTCCGGGATCTGAAGTATTGTGGAAAAGAGATCGAAATTATCAGCCATGAAAAGGTGAGAAAGAAATATAAACTGAAATTGGATAATTTACACAAAATAAGAAGAAGGAAATCGGATATTCTACACATAAACCAAATAAATAGAAAATGTTCTCCAACAAAAAAAAACTTCAATGAAGGTTTCAATTCGAACAGTACATGTGCAGGATTCACCAGCTCTACACCATGTAGAACTATTTTTCTTCCAGATGAAAATTGTAGGACAGTCCCTAGAATGACTTTCTAGTATTCATAAAGCTTATTGATTTGCTTCTATAATTGGGGTACAACATCATTTACATTTTAAAGAAGCAACATTGGGGGGGCAATATTTGTCAATTCAACATGATGGCCACGGACAATTTACTCATCTCACCACTTCAAGAAGATTAGTTAGAAACTTGAGCATTGATTGTCATAATTTCTTACGTAGGCCATTGTACATTCAGGTAAGAGACATGTCAAAGACGATGATCTAAGCCACCACCTAGGCTATACTGAGCATATTTGTCATATAAGAATGATGGCAACTGCGGGTAGAATTGGAGGGCTCTTCTTGTGAGAATTTAATCTTCATTGAATCTTGGTGGTATGCCTTCAACAATTGCGACAGTCAACCCCAGGATGTGGGTGAACACTCGGCGGGACATCTGGACGCAGAGGTCCTCATGTTTTTCTTCCGAAGCTTCTGGTATTATGTTGATCGAATTTTAGCATGCACGGATTATAAAAAACAAAACAAAAAAGTCAAGGTACACTTATTATTTCTTTCTTTTTTTCATAAAAAGGTAAATTATATTCATAATCCCTGACCTTGATTGAAACTGGACTTAGCAGCCTCACATTGGAAAACCTGTATTTATGTTAGATCTTCTGTTCACATGGCATGGCTGCTATTGTGAGTGCTTTCACATGTGGTTTACAGAGGATCTAAACCCTTAATTGTATCGCCTGGTAACACCATGAGGGAATGAATGTAGTTCTGATATACATCAGGAAGTGTAGCCACAATTTTTTTTCCAAAATTTATCATCACTTTCACGTGGCGAAAGCAAGGAATGGTAACTTTGTCTTCACCGACACAGAGGCAGGAAAGTAAACCTATAATCCACGAGGAAGAGCAATCTATTGAATCCATAAGAGAAGGATGATACAACAAATCTCAATCAAGAGAGAACTCACTCAAGACAAGAACACTCGACATGAGAGAGAGAGGAACTAGTATTTTAATTCAACTCTAGATGTTTTGCTCGCAAGTCTTACATGCTGATCTATAGAGCAACATGGAAGATTAGTATATTCCACTTGATCAAAACTTAGATCTTTCCACTAACTACAACTATTTCTAGACTTCTCCACAATTTCAAACATTATAATTATTTATAGACTTCTCTGTAACTTAGAGAATACTCCATCCGTTCTAAAATACTGTGTACATTGAGAAAATTCTCATTTTTTATTGGACCATGAAGCCCACAAGGAAGTTACGTGATTTCTTCTCCTTGATATCCCATCCAACTCTATGCACTTTCACAAACCAAATTCAAGTCAATTCTTCCAAGTCTCCTCCAAATTTGGAAAGAAGAAGTCATGTGATTTGGTGAAATATATATAGTATTTTGGAATAATGAATGTTTCCAAATGTACATAGTATTTTGGAACGGAGGGAGTATTATGAACTAGGTGCTTATGGACCGTATCCTACATCACTCTTGAAAATGATTCAACCTGTTAAGGGTTTACATTGGTTTTTTATGTTATTGATGTCGCTACCTTCTTTTTTGTACGTTTCTATTTTTACCTTGATCTTAAGGTCATGGATTGGCTGGATGCCTTGAAGTCGCGGACAGTAATTGCTCCCCCTGTCCAACTTTAACATTCTGGCCTGTTTTTTAAAAATGAACTACTTTTGGAAGAGTAGGCACTATTGGGACAATTACTGTCGGATGGAGGGAGAGAAAATTTCAAGCAGAATGTACGAGTGCACACTGTTCCATCTCTAACTTATTTTGGTTGGCAAGGGTCTCCTGTGTTAATACAACTTTGCAAGAAATGGTTTAATCAATCTCAAAAATAGCAATTAAAGACCAAAATCTGCATAACGTACCGCTGATGAGTTGAAGAAGACCAACGTTAGATGCATCTATTGTTCGTTCAAATCCGAAAGCACATACTCCACCAAACTCTTGACACGTGATGTGATCATAGAGACTCTGACCATGGAATGTCGTATCGGGTATCAGTAAAATATTGGTCGGCCAAGGAGACGAAATATCGGAGATATATCGGAGATATTGTGTAAAAAAATATCGGTGGTCGAAAACTAGTTTTTAGCATATATTTTGACAATCTAACTTCTAAAATGAGTTATACTAATTTAGACAAAGTATAGATTTCAAAAATATGCATAAAAATGCATATTATGATGGGAAACAAACACAGATGTTTTTTTTTTCAAAAAAAATATTCTAATTTTTTTTTAAATTTTTTTTTTTTAAAAAATAGCGATATATCGGCCGATATCAGTCCGAAATCGATATATCGGGAATATTTAAAAAAATTTAAAAAATGAGATTGACTCGTATCTGTGTATCGGGTGGGGCCCGATACCGATATATCAGCGAGCCGGCATTCCATGACTGTGACAGAGTAGGCGTAACCCAGAAACACGTAATGCCATGGAGTGCCTCATTCAATTTTTTGTTTTTTGTAGTCTGCTTAATAATTGAGCTTACTATTCTGGGCCATGTATTGTGGAGTTGAGACCTGGGTTTTATTTCAGCTAGGAAGGAACTCGAGTCCATGCATTTCACATAGTAGGTTGCTTATTAAAAAGTTGATGGCATAGGTGAGGGACGGAGGGCAATTTCATAACATTTTGCATTGGCTCTCTTGTGTTGCTAAATAGAGGACAGTTTACATGAGATCGTTCTTTTGGGTTATTGGATTCCGATCCGAGGGTGAGTATTAAATAAGTGGGTAGGTAAGTTCTTTGTAGCCGTTTGTAACCGTCTAATCAAAATCCAACAATTACAAATAGAATAGGCCTCCTATAAGCCAAATGTGAACGATCTCATTTAAGGTTTTTCCTTCTAAATAATAACTTCTTACGTCATACTTCTTACATGGGTAAGAAAAGAGAATAAAACAAATTGCTATTTTAATAAGCATGTGGTTAACATAGTTTATGCTCTGTCTAGTTGTAAGATTTAAAAATGAACGGACTGATTTAGTAAAATAAATGAAAAAAACTAAAAAAGAACTGATGGGTTGGCAACCAGGCTGGTTTTGGATACTCAAAATAGGTACAGGTTAAGGCTGCAGGCGTGATAAATGATCAAGTAGAAATAGTTTAATAGCTGATTAGCCATACTATGGCTAGTTTGTTTTGTGTTGGACATGGACCTGGACAGTGGACATTTTGTTCACATCCCTCCAACATTTCCAATAAAGTGTCCCTCATCTTTTCTCGAGTTAGGACTTGCTACGTTAGCATGATATCTATTTTTAATTAAGATTTGTTCGAGCAATTTATAATTGGTTATGTTTGATTAGTTTGCATCTGATTATATGAATGGAAATGAGTGAAGATGAAATGATATTTTAAGCGGGGATGATGCACACAATGATTATCAACACCCAAGAACTTAGGAGCCATTCTTGTAGTAGTTTGACCTTGCCCGTTGATGGCACCTGTAAATTCATGCTTAGCATATCTTATCATGTGTATGAGTATATTGGAACAATTCGATGGCCAATTAAAAGCTAATGCATGGGAAGCACCACTGTTATAATTTCTTATCATTACCATCATTATATAAGTGTTTAGGGATTTAAACCGGGTGACCTTTATAATACAGATGAAAAATAACATAATAACTAGAAACAAGTTAATAAATTACCTAAAACGCATTTGGCGTGTAGGTCTTTAGGCTCCAGTGTAAGTGAGCAGACCTGGGTTCGAGTGTTCACCGAGGTGTAAAGGTGATCTTAGATAAGCATGGGTGGTGTGTGTGAATTGTCACTGCAGTGAGCAGTTGTTGAAAACAAAGTAAGGTAATAAATTAACATTGCTAATTATTTAGCTGATATTGCAAGTTCTCAGCATTGAGAGAGCAGAGACAGCTAATTAATTAGTGGATATAATTAAACTGCCAACAACATCATAAGGATATGTAAAGATTGTTCTCTTGAACATCAAAATTCATAAACATTGTTGGGAAAAAAAAGGTGACCAAAGGAGTACTGTTTATTCAACAAGTGATTTAAAGTGAAACCTGTGAATTAAGAAGAAACCAAGATGGAGAAGAAGGAACAAAGAGGGAGGCTAGAGTTTCAATTATGATTACTTGAATATCAAAATATAACAAAGAGAGATATATATAATCTTACATATAATAAATAAAAGATGAATTTACCCTTACATCTAATAATAACTCTAATATCCTCCATCAAACTCAAGATGTGATTGCAAGAAGCATCGAGAGTTTGCCAACTAAAAAATGAAAACGTGGAGCCGTATGCGACTTTGTAAAAAAATTTGCCATATACATGAACGAGGAAACAAATGACAAAGTGATAATGTCATGCTGTAGATGATGACGAGTGAGGTGACAATCAATATCGATATGTTTGGTCCTTTCATGAAAGACGGAGTTGTGAGCAATTTGAGTAGCACTCTTATTATCACAATACATAGGAGTGGGATGAGAAAGAACAATACCTAAATCCGCAAGTAACCAACGTAACCATACTATTATGAACTCAATTAGCCTTTCTTACTTCTATTAGGAATAAGATTCCTTCTTTAATATGATTTCCTAGTTAGGATTTACTACTTCTATTAAGATTAGGCTATTTTTACTCTTTATATATGTAAGGCCTATGGCCAAAACAGGATTATCAATGAGAATCACAGATTAGTTTATGTTTACTTATTTTGTTCTAGTTTAACCTCGTTCTTCTCCGTTGTAGACGCCGTGTCTACATCATTGGTATCACTGCTCAACCACCGGGCCGTCTTCAATCTGCAGAATCTACAGCGATACTTGGTCATTATCATTGTCATGGCTACTTGCTACAGCACCACCCGGGAGTTGATGTTCCTGAATCCATGACTGTTTCACCGGATTTGCCCACCTTACTTGAGGAGCATCATGCTATTTTTGAGGAGCCTCATGGACTACCTCCTCCTCGTACATATGATCACCAGATTCTTATCTAGCCTGGTGCACCTCTGGATGAGATCCCCGAGCCCGGTCCGCCGACCATGGTGCCTTTGGTTCTGTCCACGCAGCCACCTCTTCCAAAGCCACCACCTTCAGCTTGACTGCCATATTTTGCTAGAGTTGCCATTTTCACTTTCGCTGCAGTAAAATGAGCACCTCGAGGACGAGGTGATGCGGAAGCGTTGGTGGAATGTTATGAACTCAATTAGCCTTTCTTACTTCTATTAGGAATAGGATTCATTCTTTAATATGATTTCCTAGTTAGAATTTCTACTTCTATTAGGATTAGGCTTTTTTTACTCTTTATATATGTAAGGCCTATGGCCAAAACGGGATTATCAATGAGAATCACATATTAGTTTATGTTTACTTATTTTGTTCTAGTTTAGCCTCGTTCTTCTCCGTTGTAGACGCCGTGTCTACATCACATACGATCTCAGTGGTAGTGGAAGTCATAGCACGATACTCAGCTTTATACGACAATCTGCTTCTTACTCTTCCACGAAATAAGAGAATCACCTAAAAAGATACAAAATCCAGTAATAGATTTGCGAATGATAAGATCACTGGCCCAGTCAGCATCAGAGTATACCCGCAACTCCAAAGATGAGGTAGATGGAAGTAAAAAACTCTGAAATATAGTGCCTGAAGATACCGAAGAATACGAAGAACAACAACCCAATGAACTGTAGAAGAAGCAACAAATTGACTAATAATGTGAGCAACATACACAATATTTGGACGTGTAATAGTGAGATAAACCAAACTATAAACAATACTGCAATATAAAGTAGGATATGGCAAAGAAGTATCATCAGAAGGAGAATACCGAACATTAAATTCAAGAGGAGTATCAACAGTCCTAGAATCAATAAGATGAGCACGCTCAAAGATATCAGCTGTGTACTTGGACAACAAGAGAATATAACCCTTAGGAGAGAGGGCTACTTCAATACCCAAAAAGTAACAAACATATCCCAAATCCTTCATATCAAAATGTCATGCTAATTCTGATTTTAACACTGAAATTCCATCAACATCGTCATTGGTAATAATCATATCATCGACATACAAAGAAAGTAGAGTACGACTAGCAGCAGTGCACCTCAAAAATAGAGCATAATCATGATCACTGTGGCGAAAGCCAAGAGAAGTGATGACAGAGGAAAACTTTTAAAACCAGGTTCGAGGTGCTTATTTGAGACCATATAACATTTTCTTAAGCTTGCAAACTTCACCAAGGTTATGAGAAACACCAGGAGAGGGTACCAGGTAAACTTCTTTTTAAAAATCGTCATTCAAGAAGCATTTTTAACATCCATTTGAGATATATGTCATTGACGAACAAAGGCAACAACAATAAGAGTCCGAACTGTAGTCATTTTTGCAATAGGTGCAAAAGTCTCCTCATAATCAACACCATATTGCTTAGAAAATCCCTTTGCAGTTTAGCCTTGTAGCACTCAACTGACCCATTGGACTTGATTTTTATTTTATAGACCCAACACGAACCAATTGTACTCTTACCAAGTGGTAGAGATACCAAATCCTAAGTATCTGTCTTATACAAAGCAGAAAGTTCTTCAACCATAGCATGTTGCCAAAGAGGATCAAGAATTGCCTCTCTATAAGATTGAGGCTCATAAAGTTTGTGAATAGAGACAAAAAATGAAGCAAAAGAACCACAATAATAGGAATAAGTAAAATCTAATAATTGAGTGGACTTATGAATGCGTTGAGGATAGCGAGGATGGGGATCCACAATCTCAAACAGGGTAGCCGCAGAAGGAGAGGAAATAGTAGGAGTATCAAAATCATTAGAAACCAAAGTGCCAGTACCTGCAGAATTAGTAGGAATAAGAGAATGAGGACCATGAGGTGGAACAATATCTAAACTATCTTTAGACTCGGAGAAAAGATCAAGGTGAATAACATTAGACTTGGTTAGGTTATAAGAACTAGCAGGAATAAAAAAGAATGGTATATGCTCAAGAAATACAACATGACGAGAGACATACAATTTTTCGGTGATTGGGTCAAAACAATGATATCCCTTTTGACCTTCACCATAACCTAGAAAAACATAAATACCAAAATGGGAAGATAATTTTCTACGCTCTACATGAGGTCGAAGAACAAAACAAGTATAACCAAACACTCTTAACGAGGAATAACCAGGAGCATGTCTATACAACTTTTCAAAATTGACAGACCGGAGGTGTGAGATGAAGAGATCTTATTGATTAAGAGGAGAAGGGTAAGAATTGTTTCTCCCAAAAATTCACGAGGAACATGGGTGGGCAGACAATAAGTGAGAACGAGCAGTTTCAACGATGTCTATGTTTTCTCTCAACAACACAATTCTACTATGGAGTGTCAGTACATGAGGTTTGACGAAGTGTTCTATCAAAAGCAAGCAATTTACAAAATTTAGTAGAGGTATACTCAACACTAAAATCACATCTAAAACACTTAATAATAGCATAATGTTGAGTTTTGATAAGGTATGAAACATAGTATAAATACTCAAGAAATCATAACAATTCTTCATATGATAAACCCAACAATATTGAGGGTAATCATCAATAAATAAAACATAATATCGAGACCCCTCTTTTATAGGAATAGAAGAAGGTCCCCACACATCAGAATGAACCAAGTCAAATAAGACAAGAGAAGAAGAAATACTTCTATTAAAAGGCAAGGTAGAAAATTTTGCCAGTTTATAACCACTACAATTAGAAATATCATATGTTTACAAATTTTCTAATGCTCCTGTAGAAGCCAAGTATTTTAGACGAGACGAGAATGTCATAAATAAAAACTAGAAGAAGGACTAAAAAGAAAAGAAGACAAATCAACACTAGAGACTGCAACTGATGGTATTCTTAGCTCATCCAAAATATAGAGTCCCCTCTTCCTACGACCTATCCCAGTCAGCTTTTGGGATTGTTGATCCTGCACATGATATGTAGTAAAAGAGAACGAAACTGAGTAACAAAGACACACAATTGACCAACAGAAACAAGATTTAATGTAAGATTGAGAATATAATAAATATTAGAAAGTGATAAATTGAAAGTGACAACAGAACCAACACCCGCTAAGGGCATAGGAATACTAGCAGTAGTTATGACAGATTCAGATGAGGTAGGACACAAAGAAACAAAAAATGATAAATTTGATGACATATGATGGGAAGCTCCAGAGTCTAAGACCCACATAGAGAAAAACATACTTGAAGAATTAGGAGATGACAAACCTTTAAGAGTAGAGACAAACATAGCATGTGGTTGTGTGGCAAGAAACTTCTAAAATTGCTTAGCAAGGGTGACCACTATGGGATTAGAGGATGACATGGCTCCAAATTTAGACGGGTCTGATGGTCGTACAACTGCTACCATATTAGGTCATGGAGGCCTATATGGTCATTGTTGGAATTGATTTTGATTCCCAAATTTCCAAAGAGTCTACTCGTGGCCCGTAAACTATTGGTGCTGCTGCATTTTATTCAATAGCTTAGAACATTGATTCTTCCAATGTCCCTTCTGCTTACAAAAATAGCATTCATCATTATCAGACTTCGAAGGGGGTTTGTTCTGATAGTTGGCAGGAAGTCTTGAAGGTACTACTAAAATAGATGGATTAGGAGGTTAGAGAATTTCTCTTTCTATATGGGATTTAAGACAATTTTTCTCAGCCAACAACTCGCTGACTACCGAGTCAACAGAGGGAAGTGGGCCATGATGCAGGATTGTCCCACAAAGTCTTTCAAAATCATCGTGAAGAGCCATAAAAAAATTGACCCAATCGTTGGTTCTCTCTACGGGCAATATATGGTGCAAACACACTT
Organism: Houttuynia cordata; assembly: GCA_039654745.1. NCBI lineage: Eukaryota > Viridiplantae > Streptophyta > Magnoliopsida > Piperales > Saururaceae > Houttuynia > Houttuynia cordata. Next base: position 65,628,561 of record CM077503.1, read on the forward strand.
AGTTATGCTAATTTAGTGAGAGCCAACTGATCCCAAATTTTGGTCATGGCAGAATAGAATTCCTAGATACTCATACTTTTCTGTTGCATTCCCCAAATATTCATTTCCAACTGATATTGTTTTAGAAAATTAGACTGTGTGAATAATCTTGTCAAATGATCCCAAATCTCCTTAGTTATTTCACATTTTGCCAACTGAGTACCTATCTACGACTCAACAATATTGTTTATCCAAGTAATGATTTTTGAATTGTTGGATTTCAAATATCTAATTGTTCTTCATATTTTGCAAACTTTGATCTACAGGTTTACCCAAGGTCCCAATAACATAACCCCACATCTTTTTGCCCTTAAACAATTCTTCATTACATAACTCCATTACGAATAATTTTTTTCATTCAATCTTACACTTTGAAGTGAATTTTCTCTTTCACTAACTATTTTGAAAACCAACAGAGATAATAAGCAACCACAAAGAAGAGAGGAATGAATTACCAGATTCAAAAGATGAGAAAAAAGATAGGGCTCTAAATTATTGCGACTCCAAATATTGAGATTTCTTGATCTTCGACTCTAGATTAGTCCAAATTGCAACAACTCTAAATTGTATGAAATCCAAATTTTGTGGCGGTTTGGACTTCGCCCCGAACCTTGAGTAGGGGCGCGCTTCCCCCTTGCAACCCCTAGCCAATTCACCGCCGAGTTGGATCGACGAAAATTATGGAAGAGATCAAACTTTCTTCCATAAGATCAAAGATCAAAACATTCATTGCTCTGATACAATGTGAAATGAGAAGAAACCAAGAAAGAGAAGAAGGAACAAAGAGGGAGGCTAGGGTTTCAATTATGAATACTTGAATATCAAAATACAACAAAGATATATATATATATATATATATATATATATATATATATATATATAGTCTTACACATAATAAATAAAAGATGAATTTATCCTTATATCCAATAATAACTCTAATAAAACCATGTGATGACATGCATCATACAAATAATTTGAAGTGAAAAAAAAAAGAAGCCAAAATTTCCTTTCAGCAAGAAAAATGGTGAAACTAAGGGGTCATTTGGGGCGTGATAAAGCCAAAACATCCGGTGTGGATTTTGGATGTCCACTGTAGCATCCATGTTTCTTCCAACATCCAACTGAAACACGTACTGAAGTGTTTCAGTTGGATATGGAAAAAAGTTGGATGTTACAGTGTAGCCCCTAAGTTTTTAGTTTGGTGAGTTGGTGAAAACAAGGCTAGAGAGGTAATGCACAAATGATTTGATCGAAGAGAACAAACCTTTGAGGGTGAAACTTTCTGAATGAGAACATGCATGGCCACCATCTAATTCGTAGAATCACCAACTTGATAACAAAGCAGATATACGTGGCGCCTGGACAAGAATTTGGGGAGTAAAGGGAACGTTTCATTTTGGATTCGACTGATGAAAGTGATCAACTGAACCGGGCCAAGCCACCAGAAGCTAGTAAAAAATCATACCCTAGTCTTGTGAATGAAGACATTTCCATTAGGAAAAGGAGTAAACGTACTCTTGAGTGTACGGTGTACCATGGTGCTTAGTCTTTCAAGTACACCCCTACACTTACTAGTATTCTTTTGTGTGGTCCCTACACTTAAGTAACATGGTGGATGGGCTACTGCCAAAGAAGGAACACAGTGGATGGGCCTTAGGGTCTTACTAATTGTACCAAAATAAAGGTTCTTACTGGAGTAGTTAATTGTCACAAGGTTAATTGCTGACGTAGCTAGACTACTTGTACTAATTGGGCCTTAGGGTCTTACTAATTGTACAAAAATGACCTTAGGATCTTAGTATACAAGGTTAATTGCTGACGTAGCTAGACTACTTGTACTAATTGGGCCTTAGGGTCTTACTAATTGTACAAAAATGACCTTAGGATCTTAGTATACAAGGTTAATTGTTAACGTAGTAGATGAACACTACTATGCTACTAACATAATAGCAGATAGACTAGTAACAGTTGAGCACAAAAAAGTTGGACTCGTAACATAATAAACCTCCAGGTACTAATTGGGGGCTGTAAGGATTTCACAACTGAAAACTGGAAAAAAAAACACATGAATAAAGTAGAAATTGCTTTCTTTATATGTTGAACAGCTTTTCCCGCCAAGGGAGGGAGAAATCCGGATGATATGTAGAACTTCAAGCATAACAACAATCAGGAAATCTGTTTATATGAGCCTGCGTGAGTGGAGACAATCAGAACTGTGGTATTTCAACCCGGCTATGAGCTTTTACTAAGGGGTGGCAGGTTTGAATCACTGTCCGCCTTGTGCACCATCTGATATCCGAGGGCTCAAATTGTCTCTCACACGGACGTACATTAGTCCGGACTCATGTTAACTTTTTCCATCACGGCATAAAAACCCTTCTTACCAAAAACAGGAAAGTAGGCGGCATTCACATGAAGCAAAAATTTTTTAAAAAAAGAAAATGGGTGTTAAAATGTAAAATGTATGTTTTGTTTTATCGTAATTCTGATTGTCCAAAAAAAAAGAAGAAGATTGTCATAACATGAACAATGAGATTGCTGCTGGTCCAAACATATCCCACAGAAGCAAGGGAATTCGACATGAATGCTAATGCCAAGTTGCCAACAGAAGGTCTCTCTTCTGAATGACCCACAAGTTTTCGTCAATAACTCCCGCAACCAACAAGCCCTTCATTTGATTTTATTTTAAGGTTTATTATTCAAGCCAAAATATCGCATCTATCTTTTCCCTATTTTAACGGCCAACTTGAAACCTTAAAATTAACCTTTAAAAAAAAAAAAAAAGTCCCTTTCCCTTTTCCGTTGTCTCTCTTCTGAATGATATGGCCTTTTTTGGCCTTTGGGGGTGGGTCATTTTGGACACCATATATTACAATCAGAAGATGAATCCAGATTCCAGTAGATGATTGGAAGAGGGGTTGACGATGAGAGGAGGTGGTGGGGATTGGCGTGTGGGAAGGCATGCATGAAATGAATAGTGAGAAGGGGAGCAAGGCAGGAAGGAAGCAGTCGTCTTCTTGTCCGGCAGAAGTGGCTTACCAGGTCATTTCAACCCAATTCAATTCAATGGAAAAAGCCGCCCTCCCATGCTGGTCAAACCCCATCTTCAGATATATTAATTGTTAATACAAACTCAAAGCAGCACACCCTGTTGGATCTTCAATCCGCTTCTTTCCTTGGGCTTCTTCAGCATCTTCCTCCTCTCCTTCCTTCTAGAACTCCCACAGGCCACCACACTAGTCCTACCCATTTTATTCTCGCATTCGCCGCCCCCTCTTCTCCGTCTTTGACTTCTACTTCTTCTCTTCCTCTTCTTAAAACTCGTCTTCTCTCTTCCCACTTTTCTCTCCTTTCATTTGCTGCTAATCAATCATTAATAAATTCTTCTCATTATTATTCAACATCCTCATTTGCCTGCACGATACCAATTGGACGACCTCCTCCTCCGTCCTTCTCTTCCCAACTCAATCTTCTTCGTCTTCGTCTCCTTCTTCTTCCTCGTCTTCTTTTTGCTGTGTGATAACGGTGATTGGAAGCAGGCCAGCAGAAAGACTCTGTTTTGTTGGCTGTGTGATTTTCGGGTTCTGGGTTTTGTGCTGCTGATTGGCCGTGTCTCCAGCTTATCAGACGTTGTCAGATCCCCCTGAGCTAAGCTGGAGCTGGAGTTTAGTGGGGGGAAGAGGCCTCTGCTCTGCTCTCTGGTTCATGGCCTCTGATCGGCCTCTCTTGATCCCTTCTCCTCGCACCCCCACCGATCATCCCACTCCTCCTTCTTTCCCCGTTTCCCACTTTCCTTTTCCTCCAATGGATCAACCAGCTGCATCAGTAGTGCAGAGCTCAGCTGCACCTGTAGAAGCCAGCTCCCGTCAGCCCGGCTTGCCCTCTTCGTCCGCCCGCAGAAGCGCTTTCCACGGGTCAAAGTCATCGGCCCGCTTCTCCATCGACGCGTCCGACGTCTCCCCCGTCCCGGCCAACTTGGTGGGCACCTCGGCCTCGGGCATCTCCGTCGAAAGCTTGGGTCTTTCCACCTCCACCCGCCGCCGGTACGGCTCCAGGAGGTCCGACTCCGAAGGCTTCTCCTCGCAGAGGGAATTTAGCGATGAGGACGCCAGATTCATCTACATCAACGACCCTGACAAGACCAACGACAAGTTTGAGTTCACCGGCAATTCGATTCGCACGGCCAAGTATTCTCTTATCACCTTCTTGCCCAGAAACCTGTTTGAACAGTTCCATAGAGTGGCCTACATCTACTTTCTTGTGATTGCAATACTCAACCAGCTCCCACAGCTTGCTGTGTTTGGTCGCACGGCTTCCATTCTTCCACTTGCATTTGTTCTTCTAGTTACTGCCATTAAGGATGTGTATGAGGATTATAGGCGACACCGGTCGGATCGAATCGAGAACAACCGGATGGCGTCTGTGTTGGCGAGTGATGGCGAGTTTGAGGTGAAGAAGTGGAAAGACATTCGCGTTGGGGAGATGATTAAGGTCTCTGCTAATGATACACTCCCCTGTGACATGGTCTTGCTTTCGACCAGCGATCCCACAGGGGTGGCCTATGTACAAACTATCAATCTAGACGGGGAATCCAACTTGAAGACGAGGTATGCAAAGCAGGAAACTCTGTCGCGAATGCCGGAGAAGGGAGGGATTGAAGGGCTCATCCGGTGTGAGCGCCCGAATCGGAACATATATGGATTCATGGCCAACATAGAAATCGAGGGGAAGAGAGTCTCCCTGGGGCCTTCCAATATTGTACTTCGTGGATGTGAGATCAAGAACACTGCGTGGGCGGTTGGGGTCGTGGTTTATGCAGGGCAAGAGACCAAGGTAATGCTCAATAGCTCCGGCGCTCCTTCAAAGAGGAGTCGACTGGAGACGCATATGAACCGAGAGATTATACTCCTGTCACTGTTTTTGATTGGGTTGTGTTCCATAGTTTCAACTTGTGCTGGAGTTTGGCTCAGGAGGCACCGAGATGAACTGGATTACTCTCCCTATTACAGAAAGAAGGATTTCTCTGAGGGAAAGGATGAGAGTTACAACTATTATGGGATCGCGTTGGAGATCTTCTTCACATTCCTCATGTCAGTTATTGTTTTCCAGATTATGATCCCTATCTCACTATATATATCAATGGAATTGGTTAGACTTGGTCAAGCCTACTTCATGATCCATGACAACCGCCTTTTCGACGAAGCTTCAAAATCAAGGTTCCAATGCAGGGCTCTCAACATAAATGAGGATCTTGGACAGATAAAATATGTTTTCTCTGATAAGACTGGCACTTTAACAGAAAACAAAATGGAGTTTCAGTGTGCTAGCATTAGAGGAGTGGATTACAGCAGTGGGAAAGCTCCTTTGGCTGAAGAGGAAGACCATTACCCTATTATAGGTATGACAACTTTCAGCTTATCTAAGATTGATGTCATTCCTCTTCTCTTCTCTTCACTTCTCTATCTGTATAATTTCTCTAATTTTTGGTTGCTTGTAAAATTTCCATTTTCGAAGTAACTGCTTCGAGGTTCTCAATTAATGCAATTGTTTTACGTGTGAACCAGTTGATGGACAAGTTTGGAGGCCAAAGATGAAAGTGAAGACTGATGTGGAGTTGCTTCATCTCTTAAGAACTAGGCAAGAAACTGATGAAGGAAAGTATGCATTCGATTTTTTCCTGGCGCTTGCTGCGTGCAATACTATTGTGCCTATCTTGGTGGAGACACTAGACGCAAAGCTTAAATTGATAGATTATCAAGGGGAATCTCCTGATGAACAGGCCCTGGTTTATGCTGCTGCTTCTTATGGATTTGTGCTTGTTGAACGAACATCAGGACACATAATAATTGATGTTCAAGGAGACAGACAGAGGTAGTTTGGCCCTTTCTTCCCATACGAGCCTTCCATTTGACCTCTGACCTCAATATCAGGGATCTCTATTTTTGTTAGTTGGGTGGATGGCAAACAAATTCGGTCTATTATCATTCATCTATCTTGAATTGCTCTCTAGAAAAGTACTTATATACCTGCAACTTAGATATTGCTTTAGAAACTTACTTGTAGCTATGCAATTTAGCCTTCAGAACTAAATATATGTTTTACTTGTAGCTATGCAAATTAGTATTCAGAACTTGGTATACGTATTTAGCCAGTCTTAGAGAGAAAATTAGTAGAATCTTTTCGGCATGACCTACTTTTTCAAGAATTTTCATTCGGAATGCTTGTTTCTGATGATTTCTTTTGATTGGTTCTGCAGGTTTGATGTTCTGGGTCTTCACGAGTTTGATAGTGACCGTAAACGTATGTCAGTTATTGTTGCTTGTCCTGATAAATCTGTAAAAGTATTCGTCAAAGGTGCAGACAGCTCTATGTTTGGAGTTACAGATAAGTCACTAAATTCAGATATAATTCGTTTAACTGAGACCCATCTCCACAACTACTCATTAATGGGTCTCAGAACGTTAGTAGTTGGCATGCGGGAACTAAGTGGGCCGGAGTTTGAGCAATGGCAGTCTGCATATGAGAGAGCGAATAATTCTCTAATGGGAAGGGCAAGCTTACTACGGTCTGTTGCGACAAGTATTGAGAGAAATCTGTCCATATTGGGGGCTTCGGGAATTGAAGATAAGCTCCAACAAGGTGTACCAGAAGCCATTGAAGCTTTAAGGCAGGCTGGGATCAAAGTGTGGGTCTTGACTGGAGACAAGCAAGAAACTGCAATCTCAATTGGTTATTCTTGTAAGCTGCTTACAGTTGAAATGACCCAAATCATCATAAACAGTAATTCAAAAGAATCTTCTCGGAAGAGCCTACAGGATGCCATGGCCATGTGTAAGAAACTCACAGCAATATCTGCTGCGGCACAAAGTAATGAAGGCGCTACTTCTGGTCAAATGCCGTTGGCTTTAATCATTGATGGTACTAGCCTCGTCTATGTTCTCGAAACTGAATTAGAAGATGAGGTATGTGCATAGCGTGTTTATATATCAAAAGTTCCTTTTTCTGCTTTCACTTTGCATGTGCTTATCCAACTTGCTACTTATTTGATTGTGTGTAGCTGTTTGAGTTAGCAACGGCCTGTAGTGTGGTACTGTGTTGTCGAGTGGCCCCGCTTCAGAAGGCCGGAATTGTTGCACTTATCAAGAACAGGACAGAGGACATGACTCTTGCCATAGGAGATGGTATATTTCTTTTTACAATTTATTTACCGAGGATAAAGTCAATAATGGTACTTTTAATTAGTTTTTTGTATCAAAGACTATAAAAATATGTTTGCTGTAAGATCAACTTACACCACATGTAGAATGCCGACTGCATCATTTGGGTAAACCTGGGTCTAAAGACCTAGTTGTGTGATCAATATATGTTTGAGCTAATTGCAACTTTTGGTAAAATAATATTCCACGTGTATGCTGATTGCTGAGAGAAAAATCTGAAGCTGTCATTTTGTCTTTCACTGGTGGACACTTCAAATACCCAGTTAATTTCTATACTGTTTACCATAAGTATTCTGTTTGACGTATTGTGTCTGGGTTGTATACTCGTAGTAGTGCCTAGTTAAGCTACTAGAATTACAAAAAGGGGTTGCTTCTAAGTTGGTCTTTCTTTTGGGGTGTATAACCACAGGTGCAAATGATGTATCCATGATCCAGATGGCTGATGTAGGCATTGGAATCAGTGGACAAGAGGGCCGGCAAGCTGTTATGGCTTCAGATTTTGCCATGGGGCAGTTCAGATTCTTGGTGCCGTTATTATTGGTCCATGGCCATTGGAATTACCATCGCATGGGTTACATGATTTTGTACAACTTTTATCGAAATTCTGTCTTTGTTCTCCTCCTTTTTTGGTAAATACTTGCTCTTCTGCAACTCTAATTGTTAGGGGTTCATTTAGCACGTCGCATCAGTTTTCTTACCCTAAAGTATTGGTGTTTTAAGCTTGCAAAAACATCTGTCTCACAAACTTTTCTGTTTTGCCTTGGCCTGATGATGCAGGTATGTGCTTTATACAGCATTCACTCTGACAACTGCTATAAATGAATGGAGTAGTGTGCTATATTCGGTGATATACACTTCATTGCCTACCATAATTGTTGGAATTTTAGATAAAAATTTGAGTAGGAGTACCCTAATGAAGTATCCTATGTTATATGGAGCTGGGCACAGACAAGAATGTTACAACACTAAACTTTTCTGGCTGACCATGGCGGATACATTATGGCAGAGCTTGGTTATTTTCTATATACCTTACTTAGCTTATAGACGTAGTGACGTGGATGGTTCAGCTATAGGGGATATTTGGACTCTTGCTGTGGTAATTTTAGTCAACCTTCATTTGGCTATGGATATAATACGTTGGGCATGGATAACTCATGCTGTCATATGGGGTTCTATTGTTGCAACACTGATTTGTGTCATAATTGTGGATGCTATCCCAACCTTGCCTGGTTATTGGTGAGTTTTTTGCTTCATTTTCCTTCCTTTTTCCACCACACACCGTGCATACACACCATGCATGCACATACGCATGAGTGCATATATCATCTCAATCCATTTGATGCATTACTGATCTTGTCAATTCGAAGAATGATTAATATTCTGTTTCTGTTTTCGGATATCAGGGCAATTTTCCATGCCATGGAGTCTGCAAGGTTTTGGTTCTGCCTGCTTGCCATCATTGTAGTTGCCTTGATTCCTCGTTTCATTGTTAAGGTGCTCAATCAGCACCTAAGCCCTGATGATATTCAAGTTGCAAGAGAAGAAGAGAAATTTTCAAGTTTGAGAGAGAATGTGGAAACAGAAGTAGAAATGAACCCTCTTCCGACTCCACCAAGAGATACAACCCGATGATTATTTTTTTGTCTTCCATTTGTATGTTCTTTTTTGTTTTCTTTCAAATTCATATCCAATCTCGGGGGTTGTTTGTAAAATAGCTTTTATTCTTTTCAAGCCGTGCATCTGGTGTCCCACTGGTGCCGAGCTTTCAGCGCTATCCCAAAGTGGACAGGATTGTATGTTTTTCAAACGTGTATGTACACTATTTCCCAATATTACATCAATGAGAAAAGGTCATTGATACCATTTTTTGATATGACACTATTGAGACCTTCTGGAGTTGAATGCTAGAATCCTATTACTATCAAGTGCAGTAAACATATATGGTTGGACAATCAACCTCTAATTGTTCTTTCGTAAGCTCTAAAATCAAACCCAAAATGCTCGTAATTCTCAAAAGCTAGATTCTCCATCCAAATTATGTAGTTCTTTTTCTCTTTTAAAAAATTGAAAAAATTAAAACTGAAATGGAAGGGCAAATACTAAGGGCAGTTATGCTATTTAGAAAAAGTAGTGGCTAATAATGAGATATAGCAAATGCAATCGACTAATTTGGAAATGTAGCATGAAAGATTGTGTATACCAAATTTTGAGCTCTATGATGAACAAGATGGACACACAAATGTAAACCAGGCGGAAAATATTTTGAGCCCCGTGATCACAGAAGCTTTAGCTAATGTTCATTAATACACTTCTGGAATTTCAACTCATTCCATTTCATTTTAAGAGCGGATAATGGATGTAAGGTTAATTAACATTTGCAATTAAATAGAACCCCTAGCAAATGTATAAAAACCCTATTCCCGGCTTTCCCGCACTTTTGTAGTACACTTACAGGGCCCGATATATTTCAGTTCTAGTGGTGGAAGGAAGTAAAAATCGTTCACCTTTGGCTGAGTGAGGGCATGCAGGAAGCTTTTCACTTATCATTTTAAACGAAGTTAAGAGGAGTATAAAGATAGAGTCAATGCTGATTAACTTCATATATGTAATTGGAGAGAGGAATGTAGGTGTAAAGAGCTTTTTACATATTACCTGGCGCCAACTTTCGTTTTCACATATTACCTGGAATCGTTTTCTTTCTTCCATATAATATAAAAACTATCAAAAATACCCTTCTTCCCAAAATGTAACCCAAAATGCTTCATTCTTCCCAAAATTAGCGATTTACGGGAGCATCCAGTTAGGGAAGAAGACATTTCGGCGAAGGTCCGTCTATCATCACGGTACAAATCACCGCCGGCGCCATCCAACTCAGAAAAAGTAAAATTTCATGCCGAAAAACTGTAAAATCAGCAGAAAAGATGAGAAAAAAATTTATGACGAAGGAATTTTGATGTAAGAGCAGCGGGGAAGCCCCTCCCAACTACAAAAATTAAGATCTATATGTGAAGAAATACATATAAAGGTCACTCATTAGTGCTCGACCACTTATGGACAACAAATAAGAGGATAAAAATGGGCAAAAGCGTGAACTACTCGACAACGAGCGACAATTTCAATTTATATATCTTTCTGTGATTCTGATGCAATGGAAAAAGAGGAAAAATAAGGCAGAACGTAAAAAAAGGGCAAAAATGAATAAAAATGAGCGAATTATGATATTTTAAAAAATGCAGTAAAATCATGTTGTCAAAGACACGACTTGAATTTGAGTCGTGTCTTCGACAACACGATTTTATATATTTTTCTGTGATCCTAATGAAATAGAAGAGGAGGAAAAATAAGGAAGAAAAAAAGGCAAAAATAGATAAAAAATGAACAAGTTATGACATTTTGAAGAATGCAGTAAAATCGTGTCGTCGAAGACACGACTTGAATTTTAGTCGTGTCTTCGACAACACAATTTTACTGTAATTTTTAAAATATCATAACTCGCTCATTTTTTATCCATTTTTGCCCATTTATTTTTTGTTTTTCTTCATTTTTTCTCCTCTTCCACTTCATAAAGATATATTAAGATGAGAAAATAAGAAGAAAGAGGAAGAAAGAAGAAAGTAGAGCTTTGTCGGAAAGCTTCCACTTTCTTCTTTCTTCTTCTTTTATTATCCTAATATATCTTAATGAGGTGGAAAATGAGGAAGAAAAAAAAAAGGAAAACGGATAAAAAATGAGCAAGTTATGATATTTTGAAAGTTGCCAGTAAAATCGTGTCGTCGAATACACGACTGAAATTCAAGTCGTGTCTTCGACGACACGATTTTATTGTATTATTCAAAATGTCATAACTCGCTTATTTTTTATCCATTTTTTTTAGTTCTTCCTTATTTTTCCTCCTCTTCTATTTCATTAGGATCACAGAAAGATATATAAAATCGTGTTGTCGAAACACGACTTGAATTCAAGTCGTGTCTTCGACAACACGATTTTACTGCATTGTTCAAAATGTCATAACTCGCTCGTTTTTTATTCGCTTTTGCCCATTTTTTGTGTTCTTCCTTATTTTTCCTCCTCTTCCACCTCATGAAGATATATTAGGATTAAAAAGTAAGAAAAAATAAGAAAAAAGAGGAAAGTGGATGCTTTTCGACGTCCGAAGCTTCGCCGAAAAACTTCAACTTTCTTCTTTCTTCTTATTTTTTCTTATTTTCTTATCCTAATATATCTTAATGAGGTGGAAGAGGAGGAAAAATAAGGAAGAAAAAAAAGGGCAAAATGGATAAAAAATGAGCGAGTTATGATATTTTGAAAATTGCAGTAAAATCGTGTTGTCGAATACATGACTAAAATTCAAGTTATGTCTTCGATGACATGATTTTATTGCATTCTTCAAAATATCATAACTCGTTCATTTTCTATCCATTTTTTGCCTTTTTTTATTCTTTCATATTTTTCCTCATCTTCTATTTCATGAGGATCACAGAAAGATATATAAAATCGTGTTGTGGAAAACACGACTCAAATTCAAGTCGTGTCTTCGACAATACGGTTTTACTGCATTTTTTAAAATTTCATAACTCGCTCGTTTTTTATCAGTTTTTGCCCTTTTTTTTTGCATTCTTCCTTATTTTTCCTCCTCTTCTATTTCATTAGGATCATAGAAAGATATATAAATTGAACTTGTCCATTTTATCCTCTTATTTGATGTCCATAAGCGGTCGAGCACTAATAGGTGGCCTTTATATATGTTTCTTTACATATAGATTTTAATTTTTGTAGTTGGAGGGCTTCCCCACTGCTCTTACATCAAAAATCCCTTCATCATAGATTTTTTCTCATTTTTTTCGCTGATTTTGCAATTTTTCGGCATGAAATTTTATTTTTTTCAGGTTGGACAGCGCCGGCGGTGATTTGAACCACAATGATGGACGGACCTTTGCCGGAATGTCTTCTTCCCCAACTTGATGCTCCCGTAAATCGCTAATTTTGAAAAGAATGAAGTATTTAGGATACAAAAAGTACGAAAAACGTAAAAGTAGGGCATTTTCGGTACTCTAGGTGCCGATTCCAGGTCATATGGGATTTCACGGGAAAAACCAGATAATATGAGAAAAAGAAAGTTGGCGCTCAGGTGTAACATCAGTAACACCATGGCCAGCATATCTATATACCTGCACCTGGAATGAAAGCACCATGGCCTGCATATCTATATACCTGCACCTGGAATGAAAGCTGGAATGGAGTTGGAATGTAGCTGGAATGTTTATGTGGGCTGGCAACGTACCACAAAAAACCAAGAAAAACAAAACATACTTGGGGAATATACTGTAAGATAAGAGCAAGGGAGTTTATAAGTTGGTCTTCTTAGTTGTTGTTTTTTTTTGCCAAATGTAGCTAGAGTCTGTTGTGTTCCCGTATGGAACACGAACAAAATCAAACGCCATGGTGAAAAAGGGAGAAAAGAAGAAGAAGAAGAAAAGAGAATAAAGAAAACTAGATTCAATATTGCATACCCAAAAGGAGGAAGACGTCCTCCTTATAAGGAAGGAGAGGCGCGTCTTCCAAGACTGATTACAAGATGTGACTTTTCATATTCCTAGACTGACTCTTCATCTTCCGAGACTGACTCTTCATCTTCCTAGACTGATTACAACTGATTACAACATTCCACCACGCTCCGCTGCAGCCTTGTCCTCAAGGCGACCAAGAAAGGATGTGGGAACCGTCGGCGATCATCTCGGTAGACGCAGCCACAGCGATGGCATACGCAAGCATGCAGAAGAGGAGGAATCCCTTGGACGAGACGCCACCGGTCGGGCTCTCGGTGGGAGGAGGGATGCGGCGCTCTTGGAGGGCAGTGGCGCCGTCGGAGAAAATGAACTTGACAAAATCCAATATTCCAACAGTGGCATGGAAGGTAGTGTTCTGGGCGGCGGTGGTGTGTCGGAGGCGGTAGTCGTGGCAGGCACGGTGGAAGCTGAGATGGTCGACACCGATGGGGTGGTAGCACTTGGATCGGCTCGTCTCGAGGATGTCGTGCGATTGTTGAGGGACTGGAGGCAGCATGCAATTGTTGTCAAACCTTGGGTGCCACGTCGAATGGGCCTCGCGTATTAGGACCGAGATGCTGCTCACGTGCGGGGAGCATCTCGATGTCCCAGACAGCACAGTAAAACCAACCCTCCTAGTATCTTCTGCAAGCCCACAGGGCCCAAGGTTGCTGGGCCAGACCGCCAGGATGCTTACGCCGAGGCCGATCACGTCGGGCTTCAGGATGGACGGGTTGTTCACACTCGGTCCACGAGAGGAGAACAGAGCAATGCCCAGACCCCAGTGTCTCCCAATGGCGGTCCCGCCATAGATGATCTGGGCCGTTGGATTGCGCATGGAAGTCACGTAGCTTTTGTGGAGGACCCCCTCGCAGCCAATCTGCATGACGGGGAGGACATGGATGTCCACCGAGTCCTCCGCCTGGTTGACCTCCGCGTTGGCGAGGATCATGGTGGCCGTGGAGGAGCGTCCATGGCTGGCAGCGGAGGAGCTAACGGCGAAAGAGGAGAAAGAACCCTTGGCGGCGGCAGGGGCCATGTGGCAACCGGCGTAGAGGAGGCACCTGGATGGGTCGTGAGTGTGGTGGAAAAGGCTGCGGCGGAAGCCGAGGTGGGCGACACGGAGCGTGGCCGCGGAGGCGGCGAAACGGTCGTCGGAGGCAGAGGCGGAGAAATGTCGGTGATGGAGGTGATGGCGGCCGTTGCTGGGAATGGCGAGGCGGATGTCATCCTTGTCGGGCTTTCCGGCGGGGGTGACGGAGAGTGCCCGGAAGCAGGACGGAAGCAAGTTGCGGCGGCCGCCGACGAGGACTGTGGTGGCGGCGACGACGGTGGCGGCGTCTCTGATCACGTTCTTGGAGAAGAGCTTGAGCATCCCATGGATTTCCTCGTAGAGGAGCCCAGATAGGCGCTTGTTGCTTCCACGGCGGACCAGACGGTGGAAGGCGGGCTTGGTGATTCCCTGGGCGTTGCCCCGGAGCACCCCCCGGTGGCGCTTCGCTCCGCCCTTGCCGAATGCCTTTCCGCCCCCAATCCTGGCCGCCACAAACTTCACCTTTGCGCCGCCAGCACCACCAATAGAGAGTGTAACCACCAATGGGGAGGGATGCATGGCTGGGACACCGCAGCGGTGGGCCAGAGGACGATGGATGGCTTGGAGGAGTCGTGGAGGGGCTAGAGACAGGGAAAGCCTTGTAGGGGCGCTTGGAGGCAGCAGATGGGTCGATGGCCGGTGCTGCCATCTCCGTCGGGTCGTCGGCGAGGAGGATGCCCCGGCCTTGTTTGACGGAACGGAGGTCATAAAGGAGCACCCTATCGAACGGGGTGGTGGCCTGCATGTCGAGGTAGATGGGCCGGTTGTAGATCTGGATGCCTTTGACGGTGACGGGACCGGCCGCGGCGGCGTCAGCAAGAAGATCGATGGTGGCGGCAGCGGCTGTGGGTGGGGGAAGGCGATGGTGGCGGCAGCGGCTGTGCGAGGGGAGGAGCGGAGGGACAAGCTGTCAACATTCGGCGCAACTACATCCGAAGTGGGGTTAGACAAGCTGTCAACATTCCCAACTGAGCCATTATTCACTGCACCTCCCGGTGTTGACTCATCTTCAGGGCAGAGAGGCAAGCAACTGCTGTCATCATGGTTTGATTCAGCAATCTCAAGGATATGAACAGGCGAGCTCTCATCAGGGACAAGGTCAGTACTGGCCACAGGATCGTCATGGACACTTTCGTCTGGCAACCCGTCAATTATCTCTTCATGATTCGGCAATTCGCCCTCCGTGTCAAGATCAGCGACCAAGGAAGGAGTATCCGATACTGACGTTGCTGTCACGAGGTCAGGCACCTCCACATAGTAGAGCACATCGCGGGAAACAAAGTAGCCACCACCCACTTGTGGGGCGAGCACAAAGGACTGAGCAAAGTTTCTTGTCGAATAGTCATAGCTAACGAGAACTCCCGTCACCTGAATACGGATTCCACCCTCGGGTAACTCCTGAACCTCTTCGACTTTTGTTTCGGTGCTCATACATTCATGGTGGAAAAACCGAATTTGCTCAGCTATCCCTTGTAGAGTTGTGACGGAACGCATAGTATCGTTGGCCGTAGGTCGGCTGAGCCAGCTTGAATCATGGTAGAACTTGAAAACTACTTCCGGTTTGGTATAAAGCATATAGTAATACTGATCCACAAAAAAGTTGCAAACCTGTTGTGTATAATCGGAGACTGCAGCCAAAGGAGCAGGAGAAAAACCATCCGTTCGCCACTCAGGCATTTCGTCAAACACTTGGCGGACAACTGACAATGGAGGTGTTGTTTGCCACTTAGGCATTTCATCGAGCATCTGGTGGCCAGGGGAGGATAAGGATATGTGGTAGTCAGCACCCGCTGTCCCTGGCATCTGAGACGACTTCTGTCGAACAGGGCTGGCCCCCCTCGTTGGGAGCGTGGTCGCGGGAGTCGTGGCTGAGATCGCCGCAGGTGATGGTTGGCTCCACGGGGCGGAGCTGGCCGTCGGTTTAAGAGAAGAAATCGAGGTCTGTCGGGGTCTGGAAGTGGCCTGGAAGGTGGCAAAGCTGGAAGCTTTGCGCGACGCATGGCCGGTGGGATGCATGACCGTGGTCGGCGGGGCGGCATCGGCGGGGTCTGTCCACCTCGCTGCCTGTGATCCATTCCATCGATCAGAGGAGGGTGAATGCTGATCTCCATAGGTTTGGTCGGGATTAGAGCCGGTGGTGGCTGAAGCAGAATACCCGGTGTCGGCGGCGGGGTCCAACAACGGCGTCGGCGACGGTGGAGCCGTCGGTGACCTGGCTGACGATTGCACGGCGGTGACAGCACGGTGCACGGCTGCACGACGTGTTCGGTGATTGCACGACGTCTGCTCAAGCGCCATCGGAACGACATCAGCATCAGCCCGCAGATCGAACTGCTCTGATACCAATGTTGTGTTCCCATATGGAACACGAACAAAATCAAACGCCATGGTGAAAAAGGGAGAAAAGAAGAAGAAGAAGAAAAGAGAATAAAGAAAACTAGATTCAATATTGCATACCCAAAAGGAGGAAGACGTCCTCCTTATAAGGAAGGAGAGGCGCGTCTTCCAAGACTGATTACAAGATGTGACTTTTCATATTCCTAGACTGACTCTTCATCTTCCGAGACTGACTCTTCATCTTCCTAGACTGATTACAACTGATTACAACAGAGTCCAAGGGCATCGACCAATGATATGAAACTGCATAACCCTGGAAAAAATGGTTAACAACCTCCCCCCTTCATTCCTCCAACCTACCATGTGCATGCATGCATCCACGCACCTCTTTATATCTTCTCCTTTCTCCTTCAACCCATATGTGCGCTTGTATGCTACGTTCCTCTACATCATCAATAAGAGAGGGTTCTAGATAAATATAGACTTCCTAGGAGAGGGTTGCCTGTTTAAGCTTGCATCAGTGAACTTTTTTTTTTGGATAAATGAAAAATTATATTAAAGAAAACAAGCGAGTACAACCTCACTTCAACTCAATTCATGAGGCATGAACAACCCCCTTGGAAATAAAATACAAAGCAAAGAGCAGCCTACCCAAACCATGTAGCACAAACACAACACCAGGGGCGATCGATCGCTGAATGGAGGCCGATCGGGAGAAGTGCCGATCGATCGCCCAAATCTCTAAATGCCAAAACATGGTCAAAAGTAGTCGGTCCTACCAGATCTCAAGATCCCACCGGTCTCTTTGTTCAAGGGATCCGCTCATCCCAAAAGGTCTGCAAGAAAGGGCAATGTGTGAGGGAAATATCTTTGAGTTGGAAGGCGTTAAGGATCTCCTTTACTCTATGGATGAGGTTTTGGCTCAGTATATATGTCTCAAGCTTTTTGTCTTCGAAGATTCACCTGTTTCTCTCCTCCCATATCATAGTAATAAAGCTTGTGAAACCCGCTTAGATTATATGCCATGTATGTCTGTTGTTTCTGATCAACTGAGTCAGCCAATCCAACTCCGAAGAGCACCCCCAATTGTATGATGAATATTGCACTTGCGTAGAAATATACGCCAGACCACCTTAGTATATATGCATTCAAACGTTAGGTGCTTGGTTGATTATTCATTTTTCCTGTATAAAACACACCTGTTTATATAAGTGAACTTATGAAATACTTACATGATTGTGAGAGTAGTAGAATGATCTAACTGCTGGGGAGATGATGCATGGATTCCACGATTCTTTCCCCTAATTATTTATTTTCACATTTTTATTAACAACCCATATTTTCATATAGCATTATAGCATGCATCTGTATACTAATGCTTTCAGCCATATCTAACTTTGGTCGTTCTGATTTGCTTTGTAGCAGTTTAAACTTTTTAGTATCCGGGACAAATAGATCAAACCGCCATTCTTTACTACAAAACATTTCAAGTGTAGATTGGTATATATGGGTAAAATTAAAAAAAAATATATATATATATATATATATATATAGAGAGAGAGAGAGAGAGAGAAAGTTTAAATGAGATCGCTCTTATATAGTTTATATGAGGCCAGTTCATGTCGTAGCTGTTGGATCTTGATTTGACAGCTATAAGAGTGAGTGATGGTTCACACTCACCTACCCACTGATTTAATATTCACTGACGGATCGGAATCCAACGACCCAAAAGATTTAGCATACCGACGGATCGTATCAGCTATATGAGAACGATCTCATAATATATATGAAAAAAAGTTTAAATGAGATCGCTCTCATATAGTTTATATGAGGCCAGTTCATGTTGCAATCGTTGGATCTTAATCTGACGGCTAAAAGGGTGTGTAATGATTCACACTCACCTACTCACTGATTTGATACTCACCATTGGATTGAAATCCAACGATCCAAAAAGACTGGCCTCATACTCCTTATATGAGAACAATCTCATATAAACCGATTTCTCTCTCTCTCTCTCTCTCTCTTATATATATATATATATATAGGGAAAAGTTTAAGTGAGATCGCTCTCATATTGCTTATATGAGGCCACTTTGAATCGTAGCCGTTGGATCTTGATCTGATGGCTACGAATATCCATAATGATCTCACCCACTTTTTGATGTGACACACTCACCAACCCACTGATTTAATATCCACCCTCCGATCAGAATCTAATGACAATAAATATTGGCTTCATGCTCCTTATATGAGAACGATCTCATGTAAACTCATCCCATATATATATATATATATATATATATATATATATATATATATATATATATATATATATATATATATATATATATATATAGATATGGGGGTAAACGACTTGGCATTGAAACCTGTGGCACCAAAGGAGCTCATGTGGGGTGGGGTCTAGATGTTTGAAAGATGATTGGCTACAACTACAATGACGGGTCACATGACCAAGTGGAGTGTGGACCTCCTCTACTTAATTATCCATGGAAGAAGAAAAACTGTGTTTGAATACAAACATTTGTAATATTTGAGTTGAGATGTAAAAGGTAAGGAACATGAGGAAGACATGGGCCAAGAAGAAGAATATGATGAGGCCAATTTTTTCACCTGCCCTAAACCGGTTAAAAGTTCAAAGTGAATTTTTGAATGAAATTGGCCCTCATCTTCTTTTGTTGATTCCTTGCCCCAAGTTTTGGGCTTTAATGAAAGTTTTTATTCATAAAAAAGAATATGATGATGGGTTAGCATAGAAAGGATGACCATAACACATAAAAACGAAATTTGCTGGAGTCATCCTATGCCGCCAAGAACCAGCAGGAACAGAGCATTTTGTGAGAGAAAAAGATCATAGAGCTGTCTGCATGCCCGCGCGCCTTCCCCACTGATTTGTACAGACAGACATGTCTGTTAGGCTGTCCCCTGTCCATTAGACGTCAGCGGGCCATTAGTATGATTAGTTGCAGTCCGCTTTGCACCCTTTTTTGACCTGCTCTTGGATTTGTTCCCTTGCCTTTTAAATATTCTTTCTTTGCTTCTCCCCCTTAAGCCCCTATTACAAGAGACGACGCATCTCCCCATCCATCTAAGCATTCACATGATGCATCTCCTCCTCTCACATGCACAGCTACATGAAATTTAGGGGCTGTTTGGATAGTGAAAGAGGGCTGAATTCACTGTCAATTCAGCCCTCAATTCAGCCCTCTTTCACGTGAAAGAGGGTGAAACAGATTTGTGTGGTGAATTTCAGGTGAATTAGAAAATTCACCTGAAAGAACAAATTCAGGGTGAAAGAGCACTTTCATGTGACTTTCACCTGAAAGTGAATTCAATTCATCTACGAAAATATAATTCTGCCCTCATCATAATTCATGAACAGTACTCCCTCCATCCCAAATTTGTACCAAGATTTAATTTTCCAAATTAAACTAAAATTAATCCATTTTGGAAAATTATATGGTATTACTAATGTCGGACGGAGTGTAGAAAAGAGGTCATATAAGGGTAAAATAGTCAAAATATAAAAAATTACTTACTGTATCACATTCACTATCCAAACACATGACCAATTATATTCATCTTAAAAATTTCACTATCCAAACGAATTTCACATTCATCATGAAAGTCAATGAATTTTTTCACCTGAATTTGATTTCACATTCATTACTCTTTCACTATCCAAACAGCCCCTTATTCTCATGCATGATTCATGGTCCCTCTTCCAGTCGTTTTCTGATGTAAAATTAATTAATTAAGCCACATATGTACTATACTATATGTAAGTTCTCATTTTGACACATTGAGGCATAATATAAGTACGAAGTATCATCATCATTTGCGTCGTGCATATAGTGCTACTAAAACTAATATGATCAGTGTGACCTCCAGTTGTAGTCCTATAGGGAGAGAGATGTTGTTGATCCTCCCTTTATAAATATGATGATTAATCGTCGTTACAACATAACCAACCATCCACATATCTGAGATCTTCCCAGCAGCTCCTAGAATAGAGGAAAGACCCCTTCGAGGATCGCGCTAGACCACACACACCAGTACACAAGGTCGGTGCCGCCTTCGCTTCTAAGCCGTGTTCATATGTTGTGTATCATCAACCAATAGCAGATCGAATTTATATAAAATCAACGAAATAGCCACGTCTTGGTCCTTCCTTCGATCCCCCATATTACTAGCCCACTTACTCTTCTTGCTCTTTGTTACAAGCAGCTTGATGATCTCAGCTTCTTGAATATCAAATCATTTCGTGTAAAAACATTGCTAATTTAATTAGTTGGTTTTGCTTGCTTGCTTGTGTTCTCTCAGTAGCAAGTCTATAGCAGCAGTGAGTGATGGATCAAGAAGAGCCGGGCCAGGAGAGCTCGGGGCAGGGAACGGAGAGGGCTGCCGAGCCGGCGAGGTCGAGGTGGATGCCAAAGCCGGAGCAGATCCTAATACTGGAGTCCATATTCAACAGCGGGATGGTGAACCCTACCAAGAATGAGACGGTCAGGATCAGGAAGCTTCTTCAGAAGTATGGGACCGTTGGCGACGCTAATGTATTCTACTGGTTCCAGAACCGTCGGTCGAGGTCCCGCCGGCGGCAGCGGAAGATTCAGGCCGGCCATGCCAGTGAACCCAATGCTGCCGGAGCAGCAGTACTCCAACATCTGGCTAGTAATACTGCTGCATCCGGAGAATATGGCCATGGAGTAGTAGTTAATACTGGCAGTACTGGTGCTAAGGTTGTTTCAGCTACTGGTGGCTTTGCTGTGCCTTCACCTTCACAGCCTTCATTATATTTTGCTGCTGCTTCTTCTTCTTCCACTAGTGGAGAATATGATCCCTACTCATCAGTACTCTCACAGGCGCATCAGATGGGTCTGCCTAAGATTGATCATCAGCGGTATCCAACTGTGAATTCTTCCGTTATGTGGCCTTGTGATGATGCGAATTTGCACTACCGATCTGCTTAGTATTTTCGGAATGTTTTCATTTTTTCACTGTCAATGTTTGATCTCCATCATCTTTGTAAATGAAGCTTGCATTGTTGTTGTTTACCATCATGTTACATGGAGAATTTCACGAATGAGAAGTGTCATAGTTTATTTTTAGGTAATTTTGTACTAAAAATAATCACCAATTGTAAACTAATCTAATTCCAATAATTTTGAGACAAAAACATTTTGCTTGATCAAATACTAAACATATCGATAAATATACATGATGTTCGGCTGATCAAATACATTTCAAATCGTATGTAGGTAGTTGGTACTTGCATATTAATTAGTTTTAGCATTATCTAGTTTTTTTTTTCAAAAAGTTAATTGTAAATGCAGAAATTTATTGTGATCAAGAAACATAAGTACCTAATTTTTGCATATTGAATGGTTTTGATTTATCTCTCCATTTCAACACCTGTCGTTATCACATGGGGTGCGCAAGACAAGGTTTTGAGATGGATAGATATTGTATACCTAAAAAAAAGGGAGATGGATGGATATATAAATATCCTTTGGATATCTATTTCAACACTTGAGATTAAGGGGCCGTTTGCGGCGTGAAAAATCAGTTTCATCCACTCCCAAAAATTCACCTGGTTAATGGATTATCTCAAAAATCCTAACCAGCTGGATTTTTTTCAGCTGAATAGTGTTGATTTTTCACGCCCCAAACGACCCCTAAGTCTAATAATCATAGTTCAACTTTGACTGTACACAAGCAGTGATTATTGATTATTTGTGCTGTTCATAATTTCCTCATATCAGGGAAGAGGAATCATTAGCATTAACAGATAATTCTTTTACTTTCTTAAATGCTAGACAAATTTTCGTCTATAGAAATTCGTACTAATATTAGCATATATAGAACTAGTATATATTTATGTATGAAATTCCTGCAATTTATGTTTATTAGCATATATATTTGATCTGAAAAGAAAATATCTTTGGCACTTTGTAGATAAAGAAGATTGAATGCGACGATCTTGACTACCTGATTCATATGGAACTAATAAATATGGATGTAAAAAGGCTCAAAATGATGCATCAATTTCACCATACGGGCAAGGAAATATTGTAAAGTGCAGGCAAGTAAGAACATTGCTTGGTTCACATGATTGCAGGATTTATGACGGTCTTCATATATGCTTGGTTCCATCTGAGGTGCCCAGAGGACCAATGGACATAAGAACTATGTTCGGCCAAGATGTAACCTTAATACACGCCTCCGGAGAGCCTGTCCCCATTAATGAGTTTGGAATTTCATTGCAGAGCTTGCAATTGGGTGAAAGCTACTTTCTGGTAAGTATGGTGTCAGTCAAAATAGCGCTTTATCTCGCTACAGTACAGTCGATTTCCATAAGAGTCCCATTGCTACGCGCTAGCTGTGGCATCTCGGGCTGTCAGATTTCGATCCGATGGCAAGCATTTGTAAGAGGCAGGCGGGCTTGAATTACCCGCTTGTCCCCTCTGTTATCATAGGCCATTGGATCTCGATTCAACGGCTTTCAGCCGTAAGGCGAGCGAGCGAAGGTGCATGTTGATCTTTTACATATAGATAATACCAGCCCATGATTTATCTACTTCTACTGTTCATGAATAGATCCTGAGTTCTTCGCTACAGATAATCCCGGCCCATGATTTATCTAATACTTCACTTCTTATGGAAAGGATCTGAGTAGTCTACCATTGTCTACAGGTATCGAGACTTACATAAGTCACCCTCAAATTGAACTGGACTGAGAAGAAAGGAGAAGACCTTTTCTCTTCCACTGATTTTCATATTGTGAAGGCCACAAGCTGCCATTAAGATTTTCGTCTTCATCTGCCAATTCTTTAATGGCATCCAGGGCGGATTAGCACGCAGCAAAAGTGAGTTTGTAGAAGTTTTTATGAGTGGTGAGACAGATGCTAGGCAGTGAAAATGAGCGGATGTCCTTACTCCGTTGAGATGTTTATTACTTCCAATTTTTTCCCCTACAATACATGAGCTCAGACGTGGTGTGTGCTAATGCGTAGACAGCTTTGTAGCAATTTCTCGGAAACGGAAGAGGATCTATTTATAAGATTAATAAATTTTGCATCTGCTCCTCAATGGAAGGATCTGATTAGAGGCCTTGGTGCAGTTTTGCCCTGAAAACGATGATCGATTGAATCTGCAACTTGGATTTACTTTCCACCGGCCTTTGTATCCAATCTCAAGGAAGAAGGATGTTTCCTGAGGATTTCAACTTTATTTCATGTATGTGGTTTCTAATTGAAGAAGTAACGAGAAGAGTCAAGCGGGAGAAATTATGCTGTGAACGATTCTAGTATTATGGAGTGCTGCTTTTTTTTTTGGCAACATTATGGAGTACTTCATAATGCTAGTAATGAGGGTATTAAACAAATTGCAGGTGAGCTGACACTCTACTCGCCAGTTGCAAAATATAATGACCATGCCATGGCCGCACGTAATATCCCAGCTGATGCGGAGATGGGAGTTGAAGCTAATGCCTTCTGCAAATTCAAGTTATGACCCAATGTGCATCTTAGCCAATTTTTTGGATACATGAACTTAGACAATTTAATGTGTGTTGTCAACAAAAGAGGGGGGGTGGGGGGATTTCTTGTGGGATGCAGTTTCTCTGGTTCATATCCATTCGTCCATATTCATAGACCCATGTATCTTATGAAAAAAAGGCCATAAAATCATTTTTACAATTTCGGCCGCTGTTCTCCGAAAAAGATGCAGTAGGTCACTTGAAAAGAAGTCATAACTTTCCAGGCCTGGAATAACACAGAGGAGGCGTTGGCATTATTATCCGTGGTGACGAAGGGAGAGCCCTGTTTGGTGAATGCATGGCTATTTCGTTTGCTAGTTCGGCTCTGGAGGTGGAATTGTTGGTAGCGATCTTAGCTTTGAGAGTTGCTTCTGAGAAGGGGCTGACCGATGAATTATCCGGGGAGGCAGACGTCCAAGAGTCCTAAGCACCGTAGAGAGGGCGAATTCCGTCTTAAGGACAAAGTGTTTCGCTTGATTCGATCATCAACTATTCTACTAACGATTCCATTATCATCTTTGCGAAGGTACACAGTTATTATCCTTAAGACAATAATAGTAAGATTTATAACAATCTTAAGACAGAATTTTGAGTGCATTACTGTACTGTAATTTTTTTTAACTGAGATTATCTTCTGTTGTTTCCAAAGAAATGGCTGCTGAGGGTACCAACTTCACTCCGGTACTTATTCCCACTCCGGTTAATGCTCCTGTTCAAGTTAAAGGGGAAAAACCAAAAAAGTTCAGTGGTGTGGATTTCAAAAGATGGCAACAGAAAATGTTGTTATATCTTACCACACTAAATTTGGCCCGATTCCTTAAAGAAGAAGTACCCATTCTCACTGAGGAGAAACGGGAAGACAAAACGGCTGTTGCGACAGTAGATGCATAGAAACATGCAGATTTCTTATGCCGTAATTATATTCTTAACGGGTTGGACAACACATTATATAATATGTACAGTTCGATGATAGGTGCTAAGGCACTGTGGGAGTCATTAGATAAGAATTACAAAACTGAAGATGCTGGAACGAAGAAATTCGTGGTCGGCAAATTTTTGGACTTCAAAATGGTGGACTCTAAGACTGTGATCAATCAAGTTCAAGATCTCCAAGTTATCCTGCATGAAATTCATGCAGAAGACATGACTTTAAGTGAGTCTTTCCAGGTGGCAGCAATAATAGAAAAACTACCACCGTCCTGGAAGGATTTCAAGAACTACTTAAAGCATAAGAGAAAGGAGATGAACTTGGAAGATCTGATTGTGAGGTTAAGGATTGAAGAGGACAACCGTTCTTCTAAAAAGAAAACCAGGGGTCATGGCATGGAAGCCAAAGTCAATGTTGTAGAACAACGGCATAAAAGTAATGGCTTCACTAACAAAAAGAGGAAGCATCCTGGGGGACAGTCAAACAATGTCTCCAACACGCCAAGTTCAAGAGCAAGTGCTATGTGTGTGACAAGGTGGGCCACAAGGCTAAAGATTGTCTCAAACGGAAGAAACAAAATGGTTTCAAGAAGAAGGCACAAGCCCACATGACCGAAGTCGAGAATCTCTCCACTAATGTGCATGACATCAATATTTCTATTGTGATTTCGGAAGTGAATATGGTCACGAACGATAGAGAATGGTGGGTGGATACTGGGGCTACCCGTCATGTGTGCTCAAACAGGAAGATGTTCTCTACTTATCACTCCGTGAAAAATGAGGAACAACTATTTATGGGCAACTCTTCTACTGCAAAGGTTGAAGGAATTGGAAAGGTGGTGCTCAAGATGACTTCGGGCAACGAACTCACGCTCAACAATGTGCTGCATGTGCCAGAAATTCGTAAGAATTTAGTGTCTAGATCATTGCTGAGCAAGAATGGCTTCAAGTTGGTGTTTGAGTCGGACAAATTTGTTTTGACTAAGGGTGGGATGCATGTGGGAAAAGGGTACCTGAATGAAGGGCATTCCAAACTTAATGTATTACCTATTGTATATGTTGCTAATATTATGAATGAGAATGCTTCTTCCTTTTATATGATTGAGTCATGTGATGTGTGGAATGGTAGATTAGGACATTTTAATTATGATGCTTTACGAAGATTGATTAATATGGAATATCTGCCTAAATTTAATATTGACTCTAATCATAAATTCGAAACTTGTGTGGAATCTAAATTAACAAGGAAATCATTCCAAAGTATTGAGAGATGTACTGAACCTCTTGATTTAATTCACAACGATGTCTATGACTTAAAATTTATTTAAACAAAAGGAGGTAAAAAGTATTTTATTACATTTATTGACGATTGCAATCGTTATTGTTATGTATACTTGTTGAGAAGTAAAGATGAGGCAATAAACATGTTTATATTATATAAAACAGAGGTTGAGAATCAACTTGGTAAGAAAATAAAAGTTCTAAGAAGTGATAGAGGTGGGGAATATGAATCACCTTTTGGTAAATTCTATTCACAACATGGTATTATACACCAAACAACGGCACCTTATTCACCGCAGCAAAATGAAGTTGATGAATGGAAAAGTAGAACTTTAAAAGAAATGATGAATGTCATGTTAATAAATTCTGGGTTACCTCAGAACATATGGAGGGAAGCTTTGCTTTCAGCCAATTATATTCTTAGTAAAATACCTCATAAGAAAACCTTGCAAACACCATATGAATTATGGAATTGTCTAAAGCCTTCCTACAACTTCTTAAAAGTGTGGGGGTGTCTAGCAAAAGTGGCGGTCCCTAATCCCAAGAGGATTAAAATTGGACAAAAAACCATTGATTGCGTATTTATTGGTTATGCCAATAATAGCAGTGCATATCGCTTTCTTATTCATAAATCGGATGTTCCTGATGTAAATGTAAACACTGTGATTGAATCTAGGAATGCTTCATTTTTTTAACATATTTTTCCTTGGAATTCTACACAAAAGGAAAGTTCTCTTAAAAGAACTTTGGATGTTGCAAAGGACACTAGTGAAGATCGATGGAGAAGATGATGAACCTACATGTAGCAAACGTGCTAGAACATCAAAATCCTTTGGTCCAGACTTTCTAACTTATTTGTTAGAAAATGAGCCTCAAAGCTTTAAAGAAGTCATGTCCTCTCCTGAAGCACAATATTGGAAGGAGGCTATAAATAGTAAAATTGAATCCATTATGCAAAATCACACTTGAGAGTTGGTAGATCTACCACCAGGGAGTAAACCTCTCGGATACAAGTGGATATTCAAGAGGAAGATGAAGGCTGATGGATCAATTGACAAATATAAAGTGAGACTTGTTATCAAAGGATATAAGCAAAAAGAAGGTCAAGATTATTTTGATACATATTCACTAGTCACAAGAATAACTTCCATTACGATGTTAATTGTTATGGCTGCTTTATATAATCTTGAACTACATCAAATGGATGTGAAAATAACATTCTTGAATGGTGACTTGAATGAGGAAATATATACATATATATATGGGAAAAGTTTAAATGAGATCGCTCTCATATTGCTTATATGAGGCCACTTTGAATCGTAGCCGTTGGATCTTGATCTGACGGCTACAAATATCCATAATGATCTCGCCCACTCTTTGATGTGACACACTCACCTACCCATTGATTTGATATCCACCCTTCGATCGGAATCTAACGGCAATAAAGATTGGCCTCATGCTCCTTATATGAGAACGATCTCATGTAAACTCATCTCTCTCTCTCTATATATATATATAGATGAGTTTACATGAGATCGTTCTCATATAAGGAGCATGAGGCCAATCTTTATTGCCGTTAGATTTTGATCGGAGGGTCGATATCAAATCAGTGGGTAGGTGAGTGTGTCACATCAAGGAGTGGGTGAGATCATTATGGATATTTGTACCCGTCAGATCAAGATCCAACGGCTATGATTCAAAGTGGCCTCATATAAGCAATATGAGAGCGATCTCATTTAAACTTTTTCCATATATATATATATATATATATATATACAACAACCTAAAGGGTTTGTTTTATCGGGTCAAGAAAACAAAGTGTGCAGACTTGTTAAATCTCTATATGTGCTTAAACAAGCACCTAAGCAATGACATGAAAAATTTGTCAAATGGATTCAAAATCAATGAATGTGACAAATGTGTTTATGTCAAAGAAAGACCTGATGGCTATGTTATTGTATGCCTATATATGGATGATATGCTCATTATTGGTAGCAATGATAATATCATTAAAGCTACTAAGAGGATGTTAAACAAATAGTTTGACATGAAGTATATGGGTGTTGCAGATGTTATACTGGGGATGAAAATCACTAGAACATCTGATGGATATTTGTTATCTCAATCTCATTACATTACAAAAATTCTAGACAAATTTAATGAGAATGATAATCGTCTAGCGAAAACACCTGTGGATGTGACATTACATTTATGCAAAAACACGGGTGAGAGCATATCACAACTTCAATATTCTCAAATTATTGGAAGTCTCGTGTACCTCATGAATTGTATGAGACCGGACATTGTATACTCAGTAAGTAAACTGAGGAGACCACTGGAAGGCTCTAGTCAGAGTTTTTAGATATCTAAGATATACATTGAACTATGGATTGCACTATACAAGGTATCCAACCGTATTAGAGGGGTACCGTGATGTAAATTGGATATCTGATACAAGAGACTCCAAATCCATAAGTGGATATGTCTTTACTCTTGGAGGTGCAGCAGTGTCTTGGAAATCTTCTAAACAAACGTGCATAGCAAGATCCACCATGGAATCAGAATTCATTGCATTTGTTAGAGCAGGCGAAGAGGCTGAGTGGCTTCGTCATTTTTTAGAAGATATTCCAATATGGGGGAAACTTGTGCCACCTATATGTATCTATTGTGATAGTCAATCTGCTATAGGAAGAGCACAAAGTAACATGTATAATGGTAAGTCTCGACATATACGTCGGAGGCATAATACCATAAAATAATTGCTCTCTAGTGGAATAATTTTCATTGAGTATGTTAGGTCAAAAGAAAATATTGCGAATCCGTTTACTAAGGGTTTGACCAAAGAACAAGTGAGCAATTCATCGAGGGGGAATGGGCTTGAAGCCTATACATTAAGAATCACCATAATGGCAACCCAACCTAGTTGACTGGAAATCCTAAGATCTAGGTTCAAAGGGACAACCGAATTGTGGGGGATTCAAGGAGAATCACTATAGAGATAAAATCTCATTCCCATTCCTATGATGAGATAGTGATGCCTGCAGAATGAATTAGGATAAGCTTTGCTTTCAATGGTTCTCATAGCTTGAATTAGTTCGAGTGGGGTATTGCAGGATACTCTTAATGAGAATCACTTATATGAGTGTGAAGGGGCCACTTCTATGAGGATTTTAAGGCTAAATCTTCTAGAGCACTCATGAAAACCAGGTTTGTTCAGGGCCGAAATGAACAAAGTCATGAGAACCACAATATGTCTAAGAAGTAATTGTGTGAATTCTATTGTCTTGGTTTACACAAATGGCTGAACAGTTCAAGACATCATGTTCACTGATTAGCCAGTAAACCCGATAGTTTTCACAAGGGAAGGTTCAAAGCCAAAAGCTACCTTTCCCCCATGCATGATCTTCTCAATATTTACTTTCATGATTTATCTGCATTGTTTTGCATAGTTATCTAGCCAATTCTCATTCATGTGGGGGATTGTTAGAAGTGGGCATTAGAACCCACTTTGTTATGAATGAGTGAATTGGGTGAATGAATGAATAGTCCCACATCCACACAAAGGAGGTGTTGTGGATGGTATATAAGGCCGAAGTTTGGCATTTGAAGTTAGGCCATTTGGCCACCCCACTTTTGTGGGGAGAGAGATATTGGAGCCATGCACCTAGGTGGGCTAACCCACACGCGCGCGCCGCCGCCCGTCCGGCTCAGCTCGGCTCAGTTCAGTTCGCATGCGCGGCCGGCCAGGCCGGGTCAGGTTGGGTCAACAAGATAATATTATTTTGGGACAAATTCAATTGGTTTGGTTTTCTAATTTATTTTAGTTCAACCAAAACGGGTCCGGGATTTCTATAAAGTCATGAAAAATGGGTTTTTCTGTACGTTTTTATTGCACTTCATCTTCTTCTTCTCTTCCTTCTTTTTGTGAAAGCATTGCACACTATAGTTCGCTGCGCGTGCTGCTTAGAGTGCTCCTACAGCGCGTGGTTGACCGTTTTATCCTGAGAGACAGGCGCCCAAGAGTCCTGAGCACCATAAGGAGGGCAAATTCTGTCTTAAGGACAAAGTATTTCGCTTGATTCGATCATCAACTCTTCTACTTACGATTCCATTATCATCTTTGCGAAGGTACACAGTTATTATCCTTAAGACAGTAACAGTAAGATTTATAACAGTTTTTTGGGAAGATAATGGTGCAGCTCATGAGTTGGCGAGTTTCACTTGCAGAAGGGAGGTTTCGTCAGTTTGGAGCGAGGCTCCGCCTATTTGTATTAGCAATGCTGTCCTCCGGGATTTTCTGGCTGTTCGGCTTAGCCTACCTTAGGCTGATGTTAATTTTAAAAAAAGAAGAAGTCATAACTCTAGTTGGAGATAATCCACCATGTACAAATCATGAAAAGTGAATTGAATTTTTTGAGTTAAAAGGAATGTAGCTGAATGCCAGACTTTAATCCCTATCAAAAGAGCTTGTACAGAACACAGCAACATGGTCTTTTTTTTTAAAAGTCAACATGGTCTATTTAAGGAAGAGTGAGAGATAAAAGTGAGACACAAGGAGGTAGTCCACTTTTTTCTGCAATCAACTTTTTTAGTTTTATTCACATACATCAGACATACACAAAAGATCCTGATCATCAATACATTTCTTAGTTATGGGAGGGAGACACTCTTTCTTCATGAATTTTTTTTTTGTATAGAGTGGGTAAACATTAGACACGTGTTCTTGTTGGCATCCATAAAATAAATAAGTTATCCGATAGTTTAATTGGCTTGAACTATTTTCCATGCTTATGATAGTCAATCCATATTCCGTAGTAATGTTTTACCATAGTCCATAAACCTAAAAGCATTTTAAGTAGTAACATATCTTTGCCGTATTATCCAAATGTATTGTTCCAAATTTCCGATAATATAAAAAAATCAGTATAAAATTATAGTCGCAGAGCATGCATATTTTATGTTAGAGATAATTGAAGTGTATACAGGTAATATAAAAGTCGGACAGGTATGGTAGTGTGGAGGCCACCATTTTGGAAGTTCACGACATGTTGCAATCTGCTTCACTTTAGACACCAGTACAAATTATAATGTTTTTGTAAAAGTACATATCAATTTCTATAGCTGCCTCCTAAGAAGCATGGATACGAATACGGCGACACGAAACAGACACAGGGACAGAGTATTTTTCCAAAAAGTAAGATATGATATGTCTAATAAAAAATTATTTATATAATTTTTAAATATATTTTTTGGTATTGTAGTACCATATTTTTTCCTTTAAACCTTGTAAATGTTATAGCTACAAACTTGTGATTGAAAAATTATTTTCCTAAAAATGCATATTCCCTACTTCATGTTATAATACAAGCCTTAATAACTCATTAATTTAGCCTCAAAGACATCCCAAAGTATAATCTCCCATACTAAAAGTGTACCCAAATTGGCTTTCTAAAATCAATCAAACATAAACTAAATAAAATATCTCTTTATAAAATGAGATCAGTGAGACTAATTAAGAGCCGAACAATGCTCAAGCACGTATATTAAAAATTTAAAACCCGGGTGTTATCATAAATTGATATTTATATAGTAACATTCACAAATTAGAACATTCATCAATTAGAGCATTTACAACTATAGTTGATATAAACGGTTAAACTTTTGTTAGAAAAATTAAATCTTACGGTAATGTTCACCTTCTCTGCGTGGTGGAGAAGATAGTGGCCTTGGCAATGCTCGTAGAAAGTATGAGACGAAGTAGAGAGAGTGGAGCTGACTGTGGCGGGGTTGAGAAAGGAGGAGATTGACGAATAGCAACGCTGGCCATAGGCAGTGGCACAACAACGTAGCAGCTATCGCCACGAGATTATGGCAACGCTTTGGAGGTGGCAACAACACACTAGAGCAAACGGTGGCCGGACAAAAATTAGGGGCTTTAAGGCACCACGGCACAACACGAGCAATGAGGAGTCCGGTACTCAGGCTTTTGTTTCCTCGTGTCGTGTCCGACACGTATCCATCCGTGTCGGAAACATATCTGAATTTTTTTTAATTCTAGATACGTGCCGAATACGCAGGCAACCTATGTTGCTGCCGTATTTACATATCAGATATGAATACCGCAACTAATTTACCGTGTCCGTGCTTCTTATGCTGCCTCAAACAGTTAACAAGCAAAATTGCATAGTCAACTACTACAGCCATTTTCTTATAAAAAAACTACGACAGGCATTTGTCCATGATAATTGCTCCTTAAGTTAATAGCTGAACAGAGACCGACTCGATGGTGCTACTTCTTCCATTCCGAAGAAAAAAAGACCACAAACTCTGGTAATTCAGTGTAAGAAATATTCTGCTATTAAAAGTTCAAGCAATATAGAGCATTATCATCAACTATCAACTATAAGTTGCCAGTAAAATTGTCATTACTGAAACATATTTCGACGATGCATGAAAACTGCAATATAGTAATTTCAGGAACGCCTAAAACCAGGACAGGAAAACTAAATAGATGAAACAAAATCATGAAAATTTCTTGACCAAACCAAGATCAGAACTTTACATATGCAAAATCTCCTGCCAATTTAAGATAAAAAGTAATTCCAGCATTGTTTGCTTCTATGTTACTAAGCATACAACAAATGGGTCAATGATGAATGCCAAATCAACGGATAGCCTCACTGACTTAGATTACTGCAGCAACTGACTGATTCCAACCCACCATGCCCCAAATGAACCATACATCTTTGTCTTCGCAAAGTTTTTATATGATTTCAACATATGCCACTGGGCCACCCATAATAAAAATTTAGAATTAAAGGCAAAAGTTACAAACAGCTTGCTTACTGTTCTCCCCTCTACTATATACATCGAAAAACCTCTTTATGTATGATAATTAGATGCACATACTCCGCTTCAAGTCTCTTTCAGCTCAAAGAAAAAGCTCAAATAAGTAATTAGAGCTTAATCAAAGGCAGGTGTGACAAGTGCATATAGAAATTCAGAAAAATAAAATCAACTATTGGTCGTGTTCCCACATGATTGGTCCACCATCAGAAGAGTGCCGACATGCAGAAAGAGATTACCAAAGCGACAACATAATTATGTAGTATTCTCTTGGAATGTTTGCGACCTTGACAGAGCGGCTGGATTGGCCTGCAAGAGCTGGGATGCATCTGCTGCTCGATCCTGACCTTCCACATTAGGCCAGAAGGCCTTAAAAATGCCACCTTTGATTATAGGTTCATTTGTATCAGGCTTGATGCCAAGAGTCGCCCATATAGAGCTTTTTGCAGCCTCATCAGGGTCATCAATCCTAAGTGTTTTTGGAACCCAGAGAAACTTCTCTGGCTTCTCCTCCGTGGGTAAACTTCCATCTCTAGAATGCTTGCCTAATGTTGGAGAGCCATTCCCTGAGCAACCACTGTTGCTGGAAGAAGAAGGTGATACACCACCGTTAGGGGAAATCCAGGGCAGACTCCATGGACCACCAGCCCAGCTAGGCATGCAGCCCCAATAGGAAGCAGGAGCAGGAACAAATGGGAAAGGAACACTTGGTGCACAAAATGCTGGAGGAACCATCATTGGTGGAAGTCCCCATTGAACAGAAGTTGAAGTACTTGTGTCCTGTCTGCTAGTAGGATCAGATGAGCCCTGACCAGGAGCCAAGGGTGCAACACCATTCCAAATTGGACTCCAAGCAAAAGGCCATGGCGGCCCTCCGTAACATGGGACCAGAGGCGTTGGCATAACCCCATTGGAAAATCCTGGCACTGGTTCAGGCTCCATCTGGCCTGTATGAGGCAACTCCTTGTCCAAACAAGCTGAAGCTGAAACTAATGATTGGGATGAAGATTCCTCACCACTATCTCCACATGCCATTGAGACAGTTTCAACAGTTCTTTTATGTTCGCCAAGATTCAGAACAGTGGCCATAGACTCACAGAGAGGTGAATCAGGGCCAAATTTCAAAACTGTACCATTGCCCTTCAGCAGCCCTAAAGGAGCTGGTAACCCACCACAAGGAAGGACCTGATGATGGCTGACCTCAGATGAATCGACTCTAGTGTTTGGCAACCCATTTGAAGACATTACTATGTGACGGTAGTGTGAAGCTACATGCTTGTTCTTCCGCCGACCTGCACCAACGGGTACATTTCTCATTGTCCCACCAGCAGTCCAATACCTCTGGCATTTCTTGCAGAAGTGCCTAGGTTGGTTGACATTGTAATTGTTGTAGTAGCAAAATTTGGTTTCCAAACTGTTGCAGCGAGGACATGGAAGGATCTTGTCTGGCTTTTTGACAGCTTTATCTTGATCAGGTGCATCGGTCGTTGTCTGATCCTCCTCCAATTTAGAGTCCATCATTGATTTCTTTTCATAAGCATGATCTTGGTCATTGTCTTCCTCAGCATTGTTCAAACTGGCAGAGCAGTCTGGATCACAGGGCTCTTCTGCAGGATCTGCCCTCTGACTTTCAATTTCTATATGACTTGTATCTTCACAAGGATCCTGGATTTCAAAATCAAGCCAATGATTAGAGAATTGAAACTAAGTATCGTCAATTTCCACCCTAAATTCAATATATGCCTCAAAGTTTGGAAAAATTCAAATTGTAACCCAGTTTTCACAAAACAAGAAGCCCATTAAAAAATATTGAAGCAAAAGGGTTAGTTGGCACAAAAAGCTTTTGCCGCTTCACGTAAAAAGCAACAAAAATGGGAATAAAATGATAGAACATAGAACTGCACATAGATATCCGTTAACTAAGAAATCAGCCAAGAATAGCTTATGAAATAAACTAAAACCACGTTCAAAAATGGCAATAGAGCATAGAAAGGGTATAACCCTGAAAAAAAAAAATCAATCAACTTCAACGTAGTAGCAAGGGTAGAACCTTGACAACAAAAATTCGATCGACTTCAACATAGCATATATAAATAACATCTGCTATCAACAAACTGAATCTCATTTGATTCAACCCAAAACCATAAAAAGCCAAGCTTTCCCAATACAATATACAACTCATCAAATTCCTTTTTCCCAGACGAAATCCTTCCAAGTCATAGAACAGTATAAGTGATAAAACGACAAATGAGCTTTCCTACTTGATTTTGAAATTACTCCCATATTCTTAACAAATCAACAAGCATTTACTACAACCAAAAGCCCACCAACAAAAACTTCAAAACTTAAAGAAAAAAACTAGTAAACAAAATGGAATGGAGGAAGAAGAAGGCCTTTACCTCAGGGAGAGAAGAGGCGGGATCGGGGGACTTGTCCCCGCTCTCCGACAGCGGAATCGTCTTCCCGAAGAGCTTGATCGCCGGATCCCTACTCTCCGCCATTATCGACCTTGCTCACCTATTTCCGTCGTCCTCCGGCAAGCACCCACCACCACCACCGGGCTTCCACCGCATGCCCTCTCCTGCGCCTCCTTTGAAGAAGCGGGCAAGCCAAAGAGCCCAACTCAAGGAAAGGGGAATCCAGAAAAAATGGGCGGAGAAAAAAAGGGGAGGGGAATATATAACTAAAAACACAAACACACATAATAATAATAATAATAATAATAATAATAATAATAATAAAGGGGAATCCAGAAAAAGTGGGCGGAGAAAAAAGGGGAGGTGAATATAACTAATGATAATAATAATAATAGCGGAAAAGGAAGAATGGGATGATGATGATGCTGGCAAAAGAAAACAAAAATAATGTGGGTAAAATGACGAAAAGAGCCTCTAATATTAAGAATTTTTAGAAACGAAAAGGGCAATAGCCAGGGCCACGTGACGGCGAGAACCGGGAGCAGGCGGTAACGAATCCTGACATGTCAGCAAACCAGTTAGATCCGCGCATTTTCAGCCACCAGTTTGGGTGGCTGCGGATCGGGCGAGATGATGTCAGCGTGGTATGATTCTCCCTCCCAAGCCCGCAAAAAGGAGAGAAAAAAGGGGCTTTACTACCTTTTTTTTCTTCTTCCTTTTTTTCAACTCTTTTCTCTACTTACGTACAGTTTCCGATGTCGCTTTTTTTCTTTTTTGTTGCCAAAATAAAGTCCACTTTTATTCACTCTTTTGTTTGCACTGGATGCATTTGTCGTTCGCCATGTCACGGAGATGCAGTGCCTATGCAATGCCAATCAGCCAAATAACCCAAACTCGCCACGATCGTGGCCTTTGCCATTTTTTACCGTGTGTCTAGCCCGCAAGCCCAAGTCATGATCCTACCACCTTTTGTTGGGCATCCGATCGTGTGCATGGAATGCTTTATCGGATATCGGTAAAATATCGATCGGTCAAAGAGATGAAATAAAAGAGATATATCAGAGATATTATGTATAAAAATATCGGTGGTCAAAAACTAATTTTTACCATATATTTTCACAATCTAACTTCTAAAATAAGTTATACTAATTTAGACAAAGTATAGATTTCAAAATATGCATAAAAATGCATATTAGGATGGAAAACAAACGGGAAAAGTTGGATTTTTTTTATTTTTTTTCAAAAATATTTTTTTAAAAAAAATGGCGATATATTGGTTTGAAACCGATATATCGGCGATATTTGGAAAAATTCAAAAAAACGATTGGTATCGGTGTATCGGGTGGGGCCCGATACCGATATATCGGCGAGCCGGCATTCCATGATCATGTGAGGACTTTTTCAAGTGAGCTAATGAGAGGGGCCTTCCTAAGGGCCTGTTTGACACTCCCTTTTATTTTTACTTAGGATTTACCGTTTAAGCCAAAATATCATATCCACCCTTTCTTTCATTTAAAGGTCAAGACTTTTAAAATAATGAAAGCCTCTTTCCCTATGTTAGTTGGAGAATGCCCGTCAAAATATTTTCCACTAGGTAGGAGTCGTCAATCATCAATATCAAAACTATTTGCTGGTGCACATAATGTAATACCCAGAAAATTTGAAACTTTAATGCGAGTTGATTGATTGATCAGAAGGCAGGAGCTGTTATGGAAGTACTTGAGATAAGCTTTCTATTGCTGTAAAATTTGTGAAATTTTGGAATTTAGTGTAAGAAGTTTTGATCGTGAGAAATTTTGGACGCGATCGATTGCCAGTAATGAGGTGATCGATCGGGTTAGTTTGGTAACCGTGTGTAAGGCTGCCGTGATCGATTATCTTGTATGACGATCAATCATTTTTATTATGATTTTTAGTTTTTGTACCTCGATCGATCGTACGTACTGTAATGTTGCATATTTTGGGCAGTGATCGATCGCTAAGCCCCGCAATCGATTGCACTGACAAAAGGCAGTTTCTAATTTCGTGATTTTTTTGAGTTGGGAATCCTACCAAATCAAGGAGGGCTATTGAGAGCATCCTAGATGGCTAGAACATGGGTTTGAACCAACGGTTGAGATTAAAAAGTGAGTGTAACTGATTGGGAAAGAGATTAAGAAGGAGATCTCCTAGTTGTATTAGGGTTTCTATATAAAAAACTCATAAGGGAGGACCATGCCATGCACTTGAACGTCCAGCCTCTTGGTGATTGGTGATTCTCTCTTTTCCATTGCTTGATCAGCAAGGTTGGCCACGTTGGATCTAGGGAGCGAGGCAGTTTCGCAAGGAAAAAGCGGTGTACTACGCGAGGGCTTGAGGAGCTCGTCGCATAAAGTGGTAGGATGAGTTTTTTTCCTATTCCACCTATAATTAATCTTTATCTAATGATTCTAAAAGTAATGCATGATATATTTTTATGACTTCTTGTTCATGTTATGATGGTGATGCTTATTCCATAAAAGGAACTGATTTTAATATCTACACATTCATGAATCATGGTAATAAGTCTGTGTTTGTTATTCCACATGCTAGCGCCTAGATGGTTCCCATGTTGTTCCTTCCATATACGATTCAGTATGATGTTGGAGTGATTTAGCAACACTATGTCCAAATATTATAGTCTCAATATTGTGTTATTTCTATGGGTTTAAAAATAGGTATTTTCTATGAAAGGTAAGAAATTGCACCCTGTGGTGTATCGTGATCGATCTTCATGGCTGATGTTCATTCTTGTGTCACGACTTTTGTTCCACAAAAAGTTGTCCTTTTTATGATTTTGCCAGTTTGATTATCCTTCGAGTTTCTGTCCAGAATCAGTTGTCCTATTTTGTAACAAGGTATACCAATCAAATACTAATCGCATAAACAGTCTTATGTAAAAAAATGTATTATAAGATGAGAAATACTATTGTATTATGGAACCATGAAGGTTCTGTATCATACCTAGGGAAGGGGTAATTATGATTATTACAATAATCCTAGGTGATATATAATGTATCTAATACAATAAAAATACATTAAATTAAGATAGACTCTCGGCCAGAACTGTTTCTACGTAGACAAGGGGTAATTAAAAAGTCATAACTAATTGTAAAAAAATCAGAAAAATATGCCGTCTGTTGGGTTGGAATTTAGACAAGAGGTCTATTAACAGTAAAATTTTCATAATTTAATTCGAATTGTACAAATTGTAGTAAGCGTCGGAAGTGGACTATTATGTAAATAACAGTACACATAATTAGGATTTCTAAACAATATTACATTATAAGATACATGTGTATGATGAATTATGACTAAGTTAGCCTCAACGAACGTTTAAAAACTTGAGTAAGGGGAGATTTTTCTATATTACATGGCGCCAACTATGGTTTTCCTATATTACCTGGTTTTTCCTGTGAAATCCCATATGGCCTGGAATTGGGACTTGAAGTATCGGAACTACCCTTCTTTTCTGTTTTTCATGTCATTACTATGCGAAGTAGCGTGTTGTAGAAGAGACAAAAACACAAGGGATTCCACCAGCAATTTCCACCGGCTATTTCGAGCGGCCCCATGTGGCAAGCGATGATCCTATTCACATCCCCCTGCTGGATTTGATGACATGATTGACGGAGAGTGTACAAAGGGAGCGATTTGAAGCGGACACCTCCGGGGATTTCAGAGCTTCCTGTTGCTGAGTTTCCCCCGCGGCTCCCTACGCATTCATGCAACCGGCATAGTGACCAATTGAGCGTTTTGTGGAGCGTTTTTTGCGGTTTGCAGCGAGGAACTTTAGGAAAGTTTCCTAATAGAAAATATACACATCTACACCGCGGTAAGTTACAACAATACTTATTGATTTTAGTTTCAGATGCTCCGACATTTGGATTTTTAATTTTTACGAAGAAATGCACAGTCTATATTTAGTCGTGTACTCAACGACACGACTATATATTTCTGTGTCATTTGATCGTTTAAAATTAAATCCTTGCAAGTGCACAAGGCAATTGTACTACGGCGAGTATAGAAAGGGTTGTCGAACCTCAGGGACAGTGAATACTTTACCAAATTCAAGAGAAGAAAAGATGTAGTTTAATTAATTCTAAAGAAAGCAGTGAACTTTAACAAAACTAAGCTGAGATTAATCAATGGAGAGGAATATCAAGGTAATGAATCCACCACTAGACATGAAATTACTACTCTTGATTATTATTACAAGATTGACATGATATGGTAATTCGTGTTCTTGGTCGGACACACGAATCACTAATGAATTCACTGATGTTCTTGGTCAGACACGAAAGTTCATCCGCTATTGTATAATTAATCCTATCATTGGTCAGGCATAGAATCAATCACAAACCTGTTATTGGTCAGACACAGGGATTAAAAAGATCTAATTTCATTCATATCTATCAAGTCTATGGTCAAGCACTCAAGAGAAACTCATGAAATAGCATTAAACATGAATCATAATCAACTTTATTACATTAAACTATCAAGAGTAGCAATACACATCTAGGGCTTCATCTAGCCTTGACAAGGAATTTAGTTACACATAGAAAGAGAGAAAAGAAAAGTCTGTTTTGATAGTTCCATTGTCATAGATTTCTTCTTCTTCCTTGACTCCAAAAGACTCCTTCTCTTGCTCTTCTCTAGCCTCCAAAAGAGGTTCTGTAATGCCTAATATGTTCCCTTTAAGGCCTATTTATAGGTTTGAAGAGAAACCCCGAAGTCCCCTTTCAAATCCGAGTCAAAATATGGCAAAACATAATTTTTCGGATATGGCAATCGATCGGATCTATTCACCGATCGATCAGTTACTGTTCATGAAAATTTTCCAGTAGATACAATCGATCGCAAAAATTTCGATTTTTTTTCTCATGCCATCGATCGCCTTATTTAGCTGATCGAGCAGTTACTATTTATCCTACAGCACAATTTTCCAATAGTCATAACTTTTTGCTCTAAACTCCGAATTATGCATGGTTAGTGGCGTTGAAAAGCTGACTTCTTAAAATTTAATATGAGACTTTAATCAGTCCAATCAAAGATATACATATAAAGTTATGAAGGTTTAAACATTGGAGTTATGTTTCACTATATTTTTGCATCTTTCTCTCATTTTCCTACAAAAACCAAAAATTATATTAAAGTAGTAGTAATTCTAATCAAACACTAGCATAAACATAAGTTTATGAGATAATAAAATATATATTTCATGTGTAGATCATCGTTCTGACATGACTTTTCTATTGACCACTCTACCTATCTCTTTTCAGATGGATACAAAAAGAGATGAGTCTATGGAGGAAATACCAACGGAAGAGGAGGAAGATCAGGAATTCATGTTTGCACTTCGAGAGCGAAGACAGAGGGGTAGGAAGAGGAAGGCTCCAATGGAATCATTAGACAATAGAACATACTATGCACGACCGGTGGTCAAGACGTTTTGTCAACTGGGGGCGAGGAAAAAGTGTGCGGCCTTCCTGCGACGTCACCAAAGATGTGCTCAACTGATAAGAGAAGCTGGTTTCTCTGTCATTTTCGAAGGTGAGGAGGTCGTTGTTTCTCGAAACCTCCTAGACCATTTGGTCAGGTATTGGGATGAGTCGGCCAAGGTCTTCAATATCAAGGGAGGTCGCTACATTTCACATAGCAAGAAGTTGCTCTTATCACTGGATTGCCCGTAAAGGGCGAAAAAGTTGAGGTCGTCCCCTCCTTGCCACGCCGACCACAAGGTAAATTCTTCAGAAAGTACTTCGTCGTGAGGAAACAGGATATTCCACACATTGAGGAAATCATTGAGAAGCTTAGCATTGCCAAAATGAAGATGGCAGAGGAGGACATGGCGAGGATGATCATCTGCCTCGTCTTCTACACAGTGCTGTTTCCACACAGCACTAAAACGCTGCTGCCTTGTTTGTACCGTTACATTGAAGACCTCCCAAGATTGAATGCATACAATTGGGCAGGGGCTATCCATAACATGTTGGTTCTGGTGTAACCCACACCAGCAGACTAGTGGGTATGAGATCTGAAGGAGGGTCACAGGGCGGTGGAGTACTAAACGGTGCCTCATATGTCACTCAGGTATTTAGCATTTTTATGTTTTTAGTATCTTCGAAAGACATGACACGATGACTCTAAGTGTCGTATCTTATGCAACACGACTTTATATATAGTCGTGTACTATGAAACACGACTAATTATATAGTAGTGTTGCATGAGACACGACCAAATAATTTTTCGTGTACTATTATAGTCGACTATAATAGTACACGACTTGCCTGTATCCACGCATTTTACTAAGGTTTTCATCTGCTTACTATGCAGATTTAGTTTTTTGAGCACACGACAATCTTCCATCCCGTCGTGGGCCCTACCAATCCACAGGTGAAAAGGTGGCCAGGAAGTGGGGCCCTAATTACAAAGGTCAAGAAGGGTGCACAGAAGAAGCACCGTATGACGGACTACTGGAAGGGACTGTTTGATAATCTCGACGTATGGGAAGAAGTCGTCAATGTAATCATCCCCATGACGGAAGAGGCATCTTTCATTGCTTCGTCTCCCTCTGTGGCCCCTCCTCCGCGACGATAAAAGACGGAGAGGTAGGAAATGAAGAGGGCTCCCATTCAACATTCCCCCTCTTCCTCGAGGACGACTGCTCAGTCTACTACAATGGGGCGATTGGAGTGTTCACTTCAGGGCATACAGTTACTAATTGAGATCGCTCTGTCTTCGTATGAGAAGATGGGAAGGAGTGTCGGACCTCTGTGAGAGGTTCTCCACTCTATCAAGTCATCTCCACCATAGCGTCAATGCTGTTAGATGATCGTGACTACTTTGAGGATCCGAATGAGGAGACGACTGATCAGCCAAAGAAGGAGACAAAGCAATCAGACAAGAAGGAGAAGATGAAGAAGTCATCAGTGAATCAGAAGGAGGAGCTAAGGCAGAAAACCGATGACAAGGAGCAGATGAAGAAAACTCCAATCCATATACGGAGAAAGGAGCTGACACACAAGTCAATAAAAGACTCCCTCAAATGGGCTAAAGGTAAGTTCTACACGATTATTTAATATTTCGTGTCACGTTATCGATGACTATTTCTGTAACATCCGGAAAATTAGTAAGTATCGTAAAACTGAAATTTAACCCTCTTAATGATTGATTTGACCGTGTGGTGCTTTGTTTAAATTAAAGCTGGTGAGAAGAGCTTTCCATCGACACCAATTTTGTGTGATTTGGAGTTTGGAGTAAAAAGATTTGGGAAATTGAATAAACACGATCGATCGCACTGAAAACGATCGATCGGCTTATGGAACACGATCGATCGGCTTCGATCGGCTACGATCGGCGCCATCGTGCAGTTTGTAAACA
The DNA here is from genome assembly GCA_039654745.1 of Houttuynia cordata. Classification (NCBI taxonomy): domain Eukaryota; kingdom Viridiplantae; phylum Streptophyta; class Magnoliopsida; order Piperales; family Saururaceae; genus Houttuynia; species Houttuynia cordata. The sequence continues at coordinate 65,671,223 of CM077503.1, forward strand.
GCGCAGGACGATCGATCGCCGTATTGCACGATCGATCGCCAGTTGCGGTTTGGCGAATTCTAACCTAATTTTGAGGCGGATTTGATTGGGAAAGATGTCATATCCTAACTAGACTTGTATTGCACGTTCTTAGGGTGATTTAGGGACTCTCCCATTGGTGGAAAGTGCCCAAGATATGGTAGAATTGATTGGGCAAAGATCTTCTAAAAACTCTATATAAACCCATAGAGTCTAGGCTTGTGCTTTTGAAAACTAAACCCTAGAACGTCCAGAGGCTTTCCCCTCTCCTTCCCACGTTCATCCCTCTCTTAGAAGACCTCTTCTTGTGGGAATTGCTCAAGAGCTTGGATCGGGAAGCTTTGAAGGTAGCGGAGGAGACGAACATCGCGTAGAAAGGCGACGTCTTTTGGTGATAAAGAGTAGGATGGTTTTTCCCTCTCTTCTTATTCTTTTCTCACATTATATGACGAGTGTTCTTACTGATTTCCTTGGAGTATTGCTTTGAATCTTGCGGGATTAATGATTTATGTCTTGTTTTCCATGTGTATTGCGATACATGCATATATGCCTTCATGCTTCATGTCTAGATGGTAAATCAGATCAAAGTTGGATGCTTTATTAATTTTACAGAAGATAAAAGTTTTGATATTGCTTTGATTATGATGTCTAATGATTGAGTCTTATGCCTTAATGATCGTTTTGCTTAAATCGACTTAATTGAAAGATATTTGGTCTAAGATTGTGTTATATGGGGAGAAACATGATAAAAAGGGAATCTTTTGGTAATTCTAGTTAATTCCAGGATCTGTAACTAATCTAGGAGGGGAGTACTATCATCTACCATGAGTAAATTATCATCTATAAGTGGTTCGGAATAAGAATATTAAAGTTTAATCATGTGTTTCACTTTCGGCCAGAACTGTTTCTGCACGGACAGTCGACAGTAAATAATTCATAACTAATTCATATGATATCAGAAAAATATAAAACCGGTGGGGTTAGAAACTAGACTCACAAGGGTATTCTCAGTAAAGATTTCAGAAGATAACCTTAACTGTACAGTGTCTGGGAGCCTCCGGAAGGGGACTGTTGTGCATAAGACAGTGAGCAGAATCTAAGTGAAAATATTATGTACTTAAGTAAAACCACTTAATAAGATGTGAAGATGATATGACGTGCTGGTAACTAATACTAGACTATATCCTTATGATTATCACAGGAAGGTTGGGTTATGGTTAATATTATAGATGGGTAATACCTATGTTAAGAAAACCGTAATCGTGTATTTGAAGATAAAGCGTTTGTGTCGGTTTGAGGTTCCATTTGGAATCCAAATCATCTAGGACTCATTAATACCTTGTCTCTGATTTATATATTTCAATAAGACCTATATGAATTTCCATCTAGGGCTGAGCATGAACGTATGTATGGATTGTGTTATTCTCTTTGTGTGACATTCCTACTCATACTCTGTATGTGAGTCTGTTCCGGTGATTGATACCTTATGTGGTTAGAGCGTTGCGGCCTCTATTTCTTTAAATTATTATTCATCATGATTATTTGATTGATTCTTCCACTAGAGGTCTTGCGGGACTCTCTCCGGAAGTGGATTCATAGTATGCTCAAATTATGCCATTGCTTGATCTTGCGGGGTCACTAATATTTGTGGTACTGCGGTTCCACACTGCCCAAAAAGAGGCAACATACGTACGTTAGATTGTTGACATTACGGAAGGTCTTCAGTCTCCGCCCATCGTGTCCGTAAGCACTGGTGGGGCCAGCATCCTAGACGCATGGCAGGGTTCCAAAAAGAGGACCCCTAGGGTGGTTCTGGTATAGTCACTTGCGGGTGATCGGTTCAGCGAGCAGAAATTGTACTCCTTTCACTTTTAATGTCTGGAGCTTTTTAATATGATTATCATTCCCTCCTTACTCATATGTGTAGTAGGAGCCTTATTGTTGTTTTCCCTACTTGCGGGTTGGAATTATTATCGACTAACCTTTCAGGTGTATAAATCCTTGGTTTAGTCCAGATGTCGCGGCATCTTCATAAACCTTTGTTATTCTTATCCTATTCATATTGTTTGTCCTAATTCAGTGGGTTTTTACATCCTACTGAGTGTTTCTATGAAATACTCATGCATCCTCTGATGCAGGCGCAAATGGAATTTGAGATCAAGAAGTTGCAGTAGTGAAGCGGTCGCAGGAGCCGTGAAGACTTAGAGTTTATATTATTTGCTTTGCTTATTTGATGCTTATGACATTTAATGGCAATTGTGTGCCATAGATTTATAGGTTTATTTGATTTGACTTTCTTAAATGGATTATTATCAGTGTTATTAAGTAAATTTCCATTCTATAGTATTCAGTAATGTTTGTATTTGTATTGCACTGATATGGGCATGACCGATTACACATCCTTTTGAGATGATCGTAATTGGTGGTGAAATCGACTGTTCGGTCTCGCGCCCGAGATTCTCTACCTCCAAATGTATATCATTGATTGGCTTCCGCACTCCGATCGAGGTATGGGATTTCGGGGCGTGACAGCGTGGTATCGGAGCCCTCAAACTCAGTCTAATACAGTACGGACATTGCTGAATTATGAAATGAAATAGTCGAACCTAATAGAAAGAAAAAGGGTACCTAGAAGAAAAGACCTTACCCTATAAAAAGAAGTGTTTGATTGTTTGCTTGCTTTGTGTTTGTTCTATTTTTGTATCGCCGTGTTTTACGCTAGGAGTCAAAGGAATGAGAGATGAATTAAAATTGAACCTTGAGTGAGATTCTAGTTCATCTCCTTCCGTTGACAATAGTGGCTAATCTTTAACGCGACTAGAATCAGAGTGCGCGGCGGAAGCGTGGATAGCTTAAATGGGCGCTGATTGGAAGTGGCTTCTATCATGGAAGAGGTTTGCAAGGTTTAGGATGATTCCATTTAAGCAGCAAAGGCAGCAGCAACAGAACCGGATGAACGGTGCACCACGTCAACAGTTTCGAGGCAATGACAATGGTAACATGAGTGGAGGTCGTTGCAGAATTTGTGGACAGGATTCGCATAGAGGGAAGCCGTGCCCTACGGATCCTCGAAGATGCTTCGTGTGCAATGAGGTTGGGCATATCTCTCCTAATTGCCCTAATCGTGAAAAGAAGACCGGGGCTGATATGAATAAGAAGACTCAGGCGAGGATTTTTGCTCTATCATCTGAAGATGCGCGTGGGTCGGATGAGGTTATTGAAGGTACTCTTCTTATCCTCAATCGTTTTGCTAGAGTGTTAATAGACCCGGGAGCTTCGCGATCTTTTATTTCTGCGGTGTTCGCTTTAAGTCTAGATAAGTCATTATCTAGACTGAGTGATGATTTGATGATTTCTACTCCTATGGGAGATTCGGTTATAGCAACCGAATATATTGAAAACTCTCCTGTGCTGATAGAAGATAGAATTTTGCTTGCTAATCTTGTGCTGATTGATATGTGTGATTTTGATGTAATCTTGGGAATGGATTGGTTATCAAAATATAATACACTAGTGGATTGTACTAAAAAGAGAGTTTATTTTAAAATTCCTGGAGAGAAAGAACTATTGTTTCAGGGAATCCGGGATAGAAAATGAGATTGTTTGATATCAGCTGTTAAAGCTCAGAAATTGTTGGCTAAAAGTTGTAGAGCCTATTTAGCTAATGTGGCACCTGTTGAGATGCCTACCCCGAGAGTAGAGGACATTGAGGTAGTGAGGGATTTTCCCGAAGTCTTTCCTGATGAGTTACCTGGTTTGCCACCAAAGAGAGAGATCGATTTTACGATTGAATTGATACCGGGAACAACACCTATTTCCAAAGCACCATATAGAATGGCGCCGGCTGAGTTGAAAGAATTGAAGGTGCAGTTGCAAGAGTTGTTGGATAAGAGGTTCATACGGCCTAGTGTTTCCCCATGGGGTGCACCAGTATTATTCGTAAAGAAGAAAGATGGATCGATGAGATTGTGTATTGACTATCGTATGTTGAACCAAGTCACGGTGAAGAATAAATATCCTTTGCCTAGAATAGATGATTTGTTTGATCAGTTACAATCAGCAAAAGTATTTTCAAGAATTGATTTGAGATCGGGATACCATCAGTTAAGAATCAAGGAGGAGGATATATCCAAGACAGCATTCAGGACCAGGTATGGACACTACGAATTCCTGGTAATGCCTTTTGGTTTGACTAATGCGCCAGCAGCTTTTATGGACATGATGAACAGAATTTTTGTGGACTTATTAGACCGGATTGTGATAGTCTTCGTGGACGATATTTTGGTATATTCAACAAGTTGGGAAGAACACAGAACTCACTTGACTCTTGTGTTACAGATATTGAAGGATAATCAATTATATGCTAAGCTGAATAAGTGTGAATTTTGGTTGAACAAGGTGAATTTTCTTGGACATGTTATATCAGAAGATGGAGTATCAGTTGATCCAATGAAGGTAGAGGCAGTGTTAGAATGGGAACAACCAAAGAATGTGACGGAGATTCGAAGTTTCTTGGGATTGGCAGGTTACTATAGAAGATTCATTGAAGGATTTTCAAGTCTAGCTTTGCCAATGACGAAATTGACCAGAAAGGGAGTGAAGTTTATATGGAATGATGAATGTGATAAAAGTTTCAAGGAATTGAAGAAAAGATTAACATCGGCACCGATCTTGACTTTACCGTCGGGAACTGGAGGATTCGTTATATACAGTGATGCTTCGAAGAGTGGACTCGGGTGTGTACTAATGCAGCACGGACATGTTGTGGGGTATGCATCGAGACAACTGAAAATTCATGAGCAGAATTACCCAACACATGACCTGGAATTAGCAGCAGTAGTTTTTGCTTTAAAGATTTGGAGACATTACTTGTATGGAGAAACTTTTGAAGTATATACAGATCATAAAAGTTTGAAGTATATCTTTTCCCAGAAGGACCTGAATATGAGACAGAGAAGGTGGTTAGAGTACTTGAAGGATTATGATTTTTCCATTCATTACCATCCAGGCAAGGCTAATGTGGTAGCAGATGCATTAAGCAGAAAGACTGGGATAATTGCTCACTTGTTAGTACAAGAGTGGAAACTGATGCAGAAAATGGGAGAATGTCATTTGGAATGGCCGACTTCAAGGAGGATATCATTCATTGGGAATCTTTCTATAAGATCAGTGGTGGTTGATAAAATCCTTGAAGCGCAAAAGGAGAACCCGCAGATACAGAAATTATTGGACAGGACGGATTTTGAAAAAGGAGCAGACGGAAGTATTCGATTCCGAGGAAGATTGGTAGTACCTAAAGACATGGAATTAAGACAGGAAATTCTGCGTGAAGCACATCACTCTCAGTTTAACATTCATCCTGGAGGTACGAAGATGTATCAAGATTTAAAGAGGACAGTTTGGTGGAATGGGATGAAAAGAGATATTGGCAAGTTTGTATCGAGATGTTTAACTTGTCAACAAGTAAAGGCTGAACATCAAAGACCGGCTGGAATGTTGCAACCATTGGAGATTCCACAGTGGAAATGGGAGCATGTGACGATGGATTTTGTTGTGGCATTGCCAAAGACTCAAAGACAGCGAGATGCGATTTGGGTTATAGTGGATCGACTCACAAAGTCAGCACACTTTCTTCCGATTAGATGGAAACAAAACCCGGAAAGTTTGGCAGATTTATACATAAGGGAAATTGTTAGACTACACGGTACGCCGTTATCTATTGTGTCTGACCGAGACCCTCGTTTTACATCGAGAACATGGAAGAGTATACAAGAGGCGTTGGGAACCAAGTTAAATTTTAGTACAGCATTTCATCCACAGAGTGATGGACAATCAGAACGTACGATTCAAACTTTGGAAGACATGCTTAGAGCCTATGCAATCGATTGGAAAGGTAATTGGGATGATCATTTACCATTGATAGAGTTTGCTTATAATAACAGTTATCATTCAAGTATCGGAATGGCACCATTTGAAGCACTATATGGAAGACCATGTAGATCCCCTACATGTTGGGCAGACGTTGGAGAGAATCAAGTGCTGAGATCAGAATTAGTGCAATACTGCGCAGAAAAGGTAAGACAGATCAGACAGAGATTACAAACGGCTCAGAGTCGCCAAAAGAATTACGCTGACAACAGGCGAAGAGAGTTAGAATTTCAAGTAGGAGACCACGTATTTCTGAAAGTATCACCTTCAAAAGGAATTATGAGATTTGGTAAGAAAGGAAAGTTGAGTCCGAGGTTTGTTGGACCATTTGAAATTTTGGAACGAGTTGGGCCAGTTGCATATCGGTTGGCGTTACCGCCGCAGTTGGATGAAGTACATAATACTTTCCATATTTCTATGCTGAGGAAATATGTGCCAGACCCATCACATGTTTTGGATTTCACAACGATGGAGTTAGAAGCAGATTTGACATTTCCAGTAAAACCTGTGAAGATATTGGACCGAAAGGATCAAGTGCTTAGAAGAAAGACCATTCCTTTGGTGAAAGTTTTGTAGCAAAACCAGTTGGCTGAGGAAATGACTTGGGAAACGGAACGAGAAATGAGGAAATCCTACCCATACCTTTTTGAAGATTGAGAGTCAGCATTTCGAGGACGAAATGTTCTTTTTAGGAGGGGAGGATGTAACATCCGGAAAATTAGTAAGTATCGTAAAACTGAAATTTAACCCTCTTAATGATTGATTTGACCGTGTGGTGCTTTGTTTAAATTAAAGCTGGTGAGAAGAGCTTTCCATCGACACCAATTTTGTGTGATTTGGAGTTTGGAGTAAAAAGATTTGGGAAATTGAATAAACACGATCGATCGCACTGAAAACGATCGATCGGCTTATGGAACACGATCGATCGGCTTCGATCGGCTACGATCGGCGCCATCGTGCAGTTTGTAAACAGCGCAGGACGATCGATCGCCGTATTGCACGATCGATCGCCAGTTGCGGTTTGGCGAATTCTAACCTAATTTTGAGGCGGATTTGATTGGGAAAGATGTCATATCCTAACTAGACTTGTATTGCACGTTCCTAGGGTGATTTAGGGACTCTCCCATTGGTGGAAAGTGCCCAAGATATGGTAGAATTGATTGGGCAAAGATCTTCTAAAAACTCTATATAAACCCATAGAGTCTAGGCTTGTGCTTTTGAAAACTAAACCCTAGAACGTCCAGAGGCTTTCCCCTCTCCTTCCCACGTTCATCCCTCTCTTAGAAGACCTCTTCTTGTGGGAATTGCTCAAGAGCTTGGATCGGGAAGCTTTGAAGGTAGCGGAGGAGACGAACATCGCGTAGAAAGGCGACGTCTTTTGGTGATAAAGAGTAGGATGGTTTTTCCCTCTCTTCTTATTCTTTTCTCACATTATATGACGAGTGTTCTTACTGATTTCCTTGGAGTATTGCTTTGAATCTTGCGGGATTAATGATTTATGTCTTGTTTTCCATGTGTATTGCGATACATGCATATATGCCTTCATGCTTCATGTCTAGATGGTAAATCAGATCAAAGTTGGATGCTTTATTAATTTTACAGAAGATAAAAGTTTTGATATTGCTTTGATTATGATGTCTAATGATTGAGTCTTATGCCTTAATGATCGTTTTGCTTAAATCGACTTAATTGAAAGATATTTGGTCTAAGATTGTGTTATATGGGGAGAAACATGATAAAAAGGGAATCTTTGGGTAATTCTAGTTAATTCCAGGATCTGTAACTAATCTAGGAGGGGAGTACTATCATCTATCATGAGTAAATTATCATCTATAAGTGGTTCGGAATAAGAATATTAAAGTTTAATCATGTGTTTCACTTTCGGCCAGAACTGTTTCTGCACGGACAGTCGACAGTAAATAATTCATAACTAATTCATATGATATCAGAAAAATATAAAACCGGTAGGGTTAGAAACTAGACTCACAAAGGTATTCTCAGTAAAAATTTCAGAAGATAACCTTAACTGTACAGTGTCTGGGAGCCGCCGGAAGGGGACTGTTGTGCATAAGACAGTGAGCAGAATCTAAGTGAAAATATTATGTACTTAAGTAAAACCACTTAATAAGATGTGAAGATGATATGACGTGCTAGTAACTAATACTAGACTATATCCTTATGATTATCACAGGAAGGTTGGGTTATGGTTAATATGATAGATGGGTAATACCTATGTTAAGAAAACCGTAATCGTGTATTTGAAGATAAAGCGTTTGTGTCGGTTTGAGGTTCCATTTGGAATCCAAATCATCTAGGACTCATTAATACCTTGTCTCTGATTTATATATTTCAATAAGACCTATATGAATTTCCATCTAGGGCTGAGCATGAACGTATGTATGGATTGTGTTATTCTCTTTGTGTGACATTCCTACTCATACTCTGTATGTGAGTCTGTTCCGGTGATTGATACCTTATGTGGTTAGAGCGTTGCGGCCTCTATTTCTTTGAATTATTATTCATCATGATTATTTGATTGATTCCTCCACTAGAGGTCTTGCGGGACTCTCTCCGGAAGTGGATTCATAGTATGCTCAAATTATGCCATTGCTTGATCTTGCGGGGTCACTAATATTTGTGGTACTGCGGTTCCACACTGCCCAAAAAGAGGCAACATACGTACGTTAGATTGTTGACATTACGGAAGGTCTTCAGTCTCCGCCCATCGTGTCCGTAAGCACTGGTGGGGCCAGCATCCTAGACGCATGGCAGGGTTCCAAAAAGAGGACCCCTAGGGTGGTTCTGGTATAGTCACTTGCGGGTGATCGGTTCAGCGAGCAGAAATTGTACTCCTTTCACTTTTAATGTCTGGAGCTTTTTAATATGATTATCATTCCCTCCTTACTCATATGTGTAGTAGGAGCCTTATTGTTGTTTTCCCTACTTGCGGGTTGGAATTATTATCGACTAACCTTTCAGGTGTATAAATCCTTGGTTTAGTCCAGATGTCGCGGCATCTTCATAAACCTTTGTTATTCTTATCCTATTCATATTGTTTGTCCTAATTCAGTGGGTTTTTACATCCTACTGAGTGTTTCTATGAAATACTCATGCATCCTCTGATGCAGGCGCAAATGGAATTTGAGATCAAGAAGTTGCAGTAGTGAAGCGGTCGCAGGAGCCGTGAAGACTTAGAGTTTATATTATTTGCTTTGCTTATTTGATGCTTATGACATTTAATGGCAATTGTGTGCCATAGATTTATAGGTTTATTTGATTTGACTTTCTTAAATGGATTATTATCAGTGTTATTAAGTAAATTTCCATTCCATAGTATTCAGTAATGTTTGTATTTGTATTGCACTGATATGGGCATGACCGATTACACATCCTTTTGAGATGATCGTAATTGGTGGTGAAATCGACTGTTCGGTCTCGCGCCCGAGATTCTCTACCTCCAAATGTATATCATTGATTGGCTTCCGCACTCCGATCGAGGTATGGGATTTCGGGGCGTGACAATTTCATTTTCCGTGTTGCATTCCACACGACTAGTTAATTTTTCGTGTTGCATTCTACACGACTAGTTAATTTTTCGTGCTGCTACTGACACGACTCTGTAAAATGTCAATTTAGCTCCCATCAAGCGCGCGCATGAGGAAGAGAAGATTTAATGGGCTATAAAGAGATCCTCTGCGAAGATGTTTCTGAAGAAGCTCTAACCAGACTTCGACGAACATATGGAGCGTGCAGAAGTGGAACACCGTCAGATGTACAGACGGGACCTATTCCCCCCGGGTGTAGTGGTAAGGAAGAGAAGGAGGGTTGTCTCCGAGAGGGAATTGCAGAGGATACAGGAAGATGAGCATATACGGAGAATGGCAGAGGAGCAGGCAAGGAGGCATTTGGCGGAAGAGCCGAAAGCCAACTCCGATGAGACCGTATCCGATCGACAAACGACCTCTACCATCAATGAGGTGATCTCTTCCTTGCAGCAGTTCAATATCAGGGATGAGGAGGAGGCAAAGAAGAAGGAGAAGGAGGATGCGAAGGAGGAGGAGGAGAAGGAGAAGGAGGCCACAGGCTTAACCTCATCCCAGGCTATTGACGTTGATGTCCTCCAAACCCCTCAAAAGACTAAGGATACAATTGAACTCCAAGAAAACTATGCGAATTTGGAGTTATGCTTCGACATGGGAGTATCGTTAGAGCGGGATAGAGTGGCAATAGAGGGATGGATTGCGAATCCGAGGAAGGCTTATCCAATCCCAATGCTATGTGATGACGATTACGTATCCCTCCTGCAAACCACAGAAATAAATGTTAGGATTGTCACATAAAAGAGGGCTAAAATACTACCAAATTATGCACATAAATTGACAAATATACACATGAAATACTAGAATGAGTATAAGAATTAGAACCAGGTTCGAGGCACGCTATGCGTTGTCCTTGAAACAGATACGCCGCCCTCCGTGCACAGGCGAATAATAGCGTTCCGTTCCCGAGATACAACGAACCACACCGTCAATTTAAAGTTGCACTTCAAATCAAACTGACTGGATCTCGATCAGAGGAGACTCTATTGCTCAATGATGGATGATGAATTAAGAGTGAAGAAGAACAAGTTTTTCTTTGTTGTCTGTAATCCTTTTCTGCAGAAAATCGTTCTCTATATATAGAAGAACGCTGTTGGACCTTTTCTGGAAGAAGAGACGCAATTTTCTGCAGAGAAACGGCCATTTAGCTGTAACCGCTTAGCTGATCGATCATTTTATAAGCCGATCCATCGTTTTACGATCGATCGCCTTATTTAGCCTAACATTACGATCGATCGTTTTATCGCGGTGCAAAAATCCTAAAATTCCAGTAACTACGATCGATCGTTTTCAAACCGATCAATCGGGCTAATACGAAAACCAAATTTCAGAAAATTACAGTAACTACGAACGATCGGTTTATCACGGTCGATCATTACACGATCGATCGCATTATTTTGCCGATCAAGTGAACTAAGTCTTGAACTTGAACCTTGGAGCAAGAGCTTTGACAAACCTAACAGTTAGAGTAACTCCCTTTTCGATATCATTCGGGGTAGCGCTTTACGGCCATGCACCTTGTATCTTTTCATGAGTTGCACATTAGGGAACAAGCCCTCATTCTCTTTAACTGCGACTTCAGTGGCACTCATATAGGTGACAGTCTCCAAGGGTAATCTGCATAACAATACCCTGCTTTTTAAGCCTTGACCTCATTAAGACTTTCGTCATCCTGTTTCATATGCAGTAGAGCACTTTCATCATCACACGGGAACGGGCATACAATTTATTATAATAGTGCTCTCCAAATCACGCATTAGCTTGTTGTTACCCATTGAATCTTCGTCGTGGGATCTCCACTCAGAGAGATTGGGTTGCTACTAACGATGACTTAAATCATAGGCTTTAAGCCCCATTCCCCCAGATGAGTTAAGGACTTGTCCTGTCGACAACCTTTTAGTAAACGAATCAGCCAAGTTATCCGCTGATCGTATGAAACTTAAGGTAATGACTCCCGATGTAGTAAAAAAAGATCAATCAAAGTTTATGCATGAAAGAATTTTGAAAAGAATGCCAATCTTCCCACCCCATTAAAGGGTCGTGTACCCTGATGGTAAACAATTTCATCCCATTTTCCTCATTAGTCCCTTACTCTGTGTAGACCCCCCATATTAGTCCGGTATAACACATTCAATAGGGAAAAAAAGGCGCTCATTATCGGGCAAAACATGAGGCACCTCCCGCTTACTGCTCTAACGCTTGAACTTCAAAAATGTGAAGACGAAGCAGGCACCTAAGAACAAGAATAGAAATTGGCCCCATTTTGTAAATAGAGCTTTTTTTAGCTGTATAGGACCTTTTTTGTTTGATTGAGGGTTGTGGGGTTGATACAAGGTGATAGGTGATAGGAGCAATGGGGGTAAGACTTAAGAGTGACCAAAAGGCAGGGATACGAGTGACTAATATTGGGGTAAGCAGTATTGATGTATATATACATCGGTAGGGTACGGGGTAAGAAGATCGGCCTTCTTTTGAAAATTATTTATGGGCCATGAAATACCACGTCATGTTCAATTAGACCCCACTTTGTGGATATCGACGGCACACACGCTACATGTGTTCGTTCACTCCAATAATTTTCTCGTTTTTTGTACAAGCTTACTCGTAGGTGGGCCAACCTAGCTGAAAAGTGGTCCCCACTTTTTGAATGAAAATGAGTAGGAGGGGCACGTGTCATGACACTTCAAGGGATCTTCCACCGGGTAGCTGGACGGTACTAACCTCCACGTGGCGGGATAATCACAATGGTCCACAAAAGAAATTCGTAAAAAAAAGCTCAAAAGGACAAAGCAGAAGTGGAAAGGAGACTAAACCCACAAATAGATAAGGTTTGAAAAAAAAAGGACGTAGACCCCACATCCCTTGGGACAGACAGAGAGAGAGGGTGCGGGGTACTTTTTGCAGGGGACTTTTGCTTTCGTCGGCTTTTTCCTTTCTAAAGAAAAAAGCCCACACTTTTGCAGCCTTCTACGCTTTACCTCGTCAAAACATACCAACAGTTTTATACCGTCCCCCACACATCATACTACTTTTCTAAAATACAAAGCCTGGGACCAGAAGTTGGGTCCCAGACAAAATCCTGGTAGTCTTCCATTTTGTAAAGTTTTCGGGGTTATTTGATAGTTAAACTATAAAGAAATTGAAGTAAGATTTATTTAAATTAATTTATCTAAATTTTAAAAAAATAAGAAATTCAATTGGATAGAGAAAGACGTAAAAATGTCCCTATGTAATAATTGATGTGCAAAAAGTCAATAATTATAGTTGGCATGAAAGTGGGGAAGAATTTGGTGAAAGTCCTTGAGAAGAACTTCACTAATTTTATGTGAAAGTGAGCAAGGGAAGAATTAAATTTTCATGTGAAATTTTAATTATTCCCCTTTTCACTATCCAAAACCCGTTTTTGAAAAATAAGAATTCAACAGGGAATGGAGGGTGCATTTACTATCCAAACAGCCCCTTGCCCACAATCATCAAACTGTATGAAATTTCAGCCTTATTTCATTTAAATATTTTGACCATTAAAATTGTTTCTAAATGAAGGACAAGTGGTCCAGATGTAATAGCCTATTAAATATCCTCAGGAACAACACCATTGAATACTTACTCTCTCTCTCATGGCCTCGCCTGCAATGCATCTGAGCCATCGGTGCCGACCCCAAACTCGTCCCCTGGGGGAACACAATTAAGTTTTGGTTGTCCCGGTGAAGGTAACTAGCCTGTCCTTTTCATGGAAATCACAAAGGGACACTACACTAGGGAATTGAGGCACAAATAGCTGACACTACACTAAAAAATTGTGTTTATGACATTATCTTTGCAACAAGATAATATTGTAGAGCACAAAAAAAAAATAGTGCTTTCATCCAAATCAATTCATTTTGGAAAACATCTGTACGTACTAGTTCTAGGAGTCCAATTTCGTTTTTTTTTAAAACTTGTGGGAATAAGAATAGTAATAAACAAAAGAATAAAGAAGAGGAAACAAAATCAAATGAGATGGTGGGGAAAAGTGTGATGCAAAAAACAAAAAGGTGGGGAAAAGTGGCTGAGAAATGCTAGTTAGTCGTTTTCGAAATTTGTGGCCTAAATGAGGTGGTGCGAAGAAGCTAATTATGCCCAGCACTGATGCCTCCTGCTGGGAAAAGAGGGCGTCTGGCGTGACCAAGCTTGAGGACCAGATTAAATGACCCCATGCCACTTTGGCATGGGGATCTGCAATTGTGCATCTCATTCAATCTGGTCCGGTCCTCAAACTTGGTCATGCTAGACGCCCTCCTGCTGCTGCTGCTGATTACGATGATAATGATGAGTTGGCCTGCTCGATTCCCTTCCAGCAGGGAAACACACCTTGTCCTTTCACGTGATCATCATCTGTTTCTGCGATTTGGCATCAGCCATCTGGCTTAGACCTGCTGATGTGGGGTCCAACTAGGACGACAAGCCCCGCAGCAAAGGCCAACGATACGCATTTCGGATATTGTTCACCATCCGAGAAAGGTGTGGGCCCTCTCTAAGGTGAGGCCGATTAGAGCCACACAGCTAGTTGGTATCAAACTGTTGGGCCCAAGCCCAGCCATGACCGGAACCATCTGAGCCTCAATATTTTTGCCTTTGGTGCACCCGTGGGCCTCAAGCCTTTTGTAGCGATGCTCGTTTCTTTTTAAAAAGGGCCACCCCGGTCCCTATGTAAGCTGGGTTGGATACACCACACCTGATGGGTTGCATCCTAATTCCCTATGTAAGGGGAAATGGTGTCAACTGAACAAGTGTCACATGGGCTCAAAGTATTTAATGACATACTGTGGTGAATCATACTATTGCCTTTAGATGGGAGGGCTTTGGTGTTCAAATTTAACGAGGACAAACTTTAACCATGTGCCGAAAAAAAAAATGAACGAAGCATATAATGGATTGCACCAAGGTTCATCTATGGTATGTTGAGTTTCTATATGTGCTATTATTGATGAACCTTGCACCGCGCACCCGGATAATCTGAGTGCCCGCTTCATGTCAATGTTGCCAAAATTCTCAAAGTTTAGCTTTCGATCCATAGTTCCCAAAGTTCAGGTTTCGACCCTTATGGTTCGACCACATAATAGCAAGCCAAAACATGGATGTTTCAGAATTTTGCCAACGTTGACCTGAACTAGGATAAAATACTCTGCAAACTCCACAAGGTCATGTCGTATAGGGTTTGGAGTAAAACATGAAAATGACAATGATGATAGAGAAACATATACTGCTCTTGCTATGGAAAGTGAGATGGGATCATTGGTTTTTATTGTATTGAGCACGGGCTGATACTTCAAGGTGTATGATAAATCTGACCAAACAGCTGGTAGTTGTTGAGCTAGATAAGGTTCTTATGAAATGCTATTTATTTTATGAACAAAGTTTGGTAGTACATCCTTCTCAAAAAAAAAGGAAAAGTTCACGTGATTTGTGTTATTATTCTTTATGTGCTTCATTGCTCACTCCTTTTGGGAATCCCACCAAGAATCCTTTGTGTCACTCCAACATACAGGTTCGCTAAAGTTTCACGATAATCTAACCGTGGAATATCACAATAGTTGGCACGAATAAACGTGGAATTTCGTATGCGAGAGGCCAAGAATTGTTGTGATTGGAATTAAGTAACCAAGTTTCTCTAAAGTTCGAGCTAATAGGAAAGAGTTATTTTCTTCTGACATTTAACTCAAGTCAACACCCCCACATGCAAGCATCCATTAAAGCTTAGCAAGTGAACTCAATAGGAGGAGCATAAACCAGGACCTTGGGAAAATATCCCCCGAAATTTAAATGGGAGGAAATTGATCCTTATGGAATTCGAAATTAAGATATGGACTCTCAAACCATATTAAATAACTAAGTTTCCTAAAAGCTCGAGCTAGTAGGAAATAGTTATTTTAAAAAAAAATTAAACTCAACTCAACAACCACCGTTAATTTCAATTCGTTTATACTTATAAGTATCCTACACTTCACATTTCAGTTCGTTTTGAAAAACGAAATGGATATTTCATTACACAAGGTTGAAAGTCCGAGATGACTCATTAAAACAGTTTTGGAGCCAATTTCAGTCTTCAGTTTGAAACATTGGATTGAAAAACTTAGGTTGGAAGGTAGGTATCATATTGAAAGTCGGTCATGCAATTTTTTATGGGGAATACTTATTTCAGTGAGTAATTGTAAGTGTCTTAAAAGTTAAACTACAAATGCGCTAATGAACGACGTTGATAGAAAGCTCATTCATATGTAACACACTAATTAAGAATCACTAACACATCTACAACTAATGAAATAGGTAAGCCAACCGAAGCTGAGACAAATCATATTCTTCCTGGAGACTTGGGGTCATGGCGATTGTTCGCTCCAGAGCCCGGGTAGTCATTGCTCTCCATGTCCATCCTCCCATGCACAAACAAGTCGTCTTCCTTCATCATTTCTCCAACATTGTCTTCCACCTGTATCTCACAAACAAGCAGCTGGTTTCAGTAAGGTTAAGGTCACGAACCATCGCCTCAAGTTCAAATTTATTCAAAGATTAGTTCATCTGCTTTCCATGTTTATACTCCCTCCGTCCGAAAGAGATAGGTATAGCGTGGAGAACTGAATTTTTTAAGCCGTAGTGAACCCACAAGTCGGAAAAGTCCTCTGTGGCTGGAGAAATTATTCAATGGAATGGTTCTACACAGAGAGCTCCATTCAGTTTTTTTTTGACACATACACTAGAGGTAGAATGGCTAGATGCTTGGATCTTGACAGTGCCTTAAAATGTGTGAAGCGTCCAATGGACTTCTCCATCAGGTGTCCGTGGAACCGTTCCACTGTATAGTTGCTCCTGTGGCTGAGAAGCGTGACCGTACCTATTTTTCCGACGCAGAAAAAGGAGCCGTATAATAAGACGGACAACTACATGTATCAGCTATATGCCTGACTCTGGCCCCCCTTCCCCTCTTCTTCATGGCAAAAGAACTTAGGATCCATGACCTGAAGATGGAGAAATAGACAGAATTGCGAAATATACCTATATCCTCTTTGAGGTATACACCTTACAAGTATTATCTTTCTTTTTGGCATTCTATCAAGTGTTTTTACGAGAGAGAGAGAGAGAGAGAGAGAGAGAGAGAGAGAGAGAGAAACCTGATCCATGATATCCCTAACTGATAGGTGTTCATTCTCTAAGTTAAGGCTTCCTGCAATACATATACCACTCCAAAAATCAGTACTCGTCCAGTTGCAGATGGGTAGAGAAAGATGAAAGGAAGCACTAGGAAAAGCCCTTTAAGCATCAATTAAAATCTTACTTGACAGAGGAACAGCTCTGAGTGGTAGAAGATAAGAGAGAGCCAGCAGTAGGATCAGCAGGTTGAGCAAACGCCTATCTTCCATTAGTATGAAGACCTCCAATTAAGATTCAAACATACCGAGAAACTTCTTTCATGGCCTTGGCTTGAATGCATATAACTACTTATATATAGATTCCAGGCATCCCTGGAGTGTCCCAGCGTTCCAGACTCCCATAGAGAGAGAGAAAAGAGAGGAATTGCGGAAGTCAACTTCCATTTGTTTTTGTGTGGGCTGAAAGTGCTCACTCGCCTACCTTTTTCCTTCTTTTTGCTGCTTCTTTATATGGCAATCGATGCCACGAAATGTTGAGCCGACATTCAATTCAACAAAAATCCAGTATCATCTCAATAGTCATACCTACCCATCATGATCATTCACTCGCATTGGTAGAGTGAGACCCATCTAACCCGGAATTTTCCATTACAAGATCACTTATACATTGAATTACGCGTTACAGTTCATAGCGTTCACACTTATCTTAGGGGGGATGAAGAAAAACCGTGCCAGCCCCTATTCAACTTCAAAATCCACCGTATGATCATCATTGCGTGACCGATGCAAAAGGTGCATTTGCAGATAAACGAGCTTGTATCATAACCCTCCGTCTAATGTTACTGTCTGCATAAGAAAACCAAAATGAACTGAATTCATTTTAAAATGCAGACAAGTAGTTCATTTTGGTTTTCTAATGCGGAGTGAGTATGTGAATTTCTCTCAGAAAAAATAAATCGCTACTCCTAGTATCTAAGCCCTTTGTTCCACATTAATTGTTTACATTTAAAAAAAATGGGTTATTTAAGTAAGACAAGATATCAATTATCCAAAAAAAGGAAGACAAGTTATCATCCTTTTTTTCACTAACCTTTTGTACTCCATCAACTAATTACTAAGAGAAAGTTAACATGAAAATAAATGATAAAAAAAGTTCAACATGAAGAGGAAAATTAATGTGGGATATGTTTTTTTTTCAAATCCAGATAACTAATGTAGTACAGAGCGAGCATAAGTAATTAAGTGTGAAATCAGAAATGCAAAACAAAAAAAAATTTCGATGCGAAATCAAAAATGAACTATTTAGTGCATTTTGGGTTTCTAATCCATACATTTGATGTGGGACGGAGGGACTATCGTTTATTCCAACACAAATAATAGATGGATCTGTATTGTTTGAGTAAAATGAATACAGTTAATATCATGACCTAATCCTCTCTTTCTTACTTGTTATTGGTTTTTTGGTAGACTTTATGATCAGGCGGAGAGAGTGTAAATGATAACAAGAAGGTAGAGGATACAAAAAAAAACGCATTTGGGTAGCACAGTGTCATTATTTTACATGCAATCGACCCTACATTATTATAAAAATATCAGATAGTAGAAATTTACCAATTTAGCTTCTTGATGCCTAAATATATGTATGCAACTTACCTGATCCGAATTTGCCCTATTTTTCAATAATATAAAACACACTTTTTTATAGTTTACATTAGATGGCCATTTAAATGCCCCAAGGATTTATTCCTATGCCTATTCACAAATTCCTGTTTTAATTTGTTTGGCAGCGTATCGAATTGATGCTACTACATCTATTACATGTTAATATATAAATAACATGCTAGAATTATTTGTATCATGACGTTATTAAAGAATTTAATTATTAAAGTTTCTCATCTCCGCAAAGTATTTAATGCAGATAATCAGTTAATCTTTAGAACATTAAAAAGAATGTAACTCTTCAAATTTGTGATGCTATTCCGTGTTTTTCAAATATATAATTTAAAGGAGCAATAGAGTCTTTTTTCCTTTAACTTTAATGGATAAGCAATAGAAATGATCAACAGAGTGTTTCTGCAACATAACTTTGTTGTATTGTAGTAAAAGCAAATATTAAAAACTTTGTTGTATGCCAAGTTGTATAGAGTACTAATTATGGGCATATCTTGCTTTCCCTGCATCTCACTGAAACAACTTGTCTGATTCAATGGGCCCGATGCCAAAGATTATGTTATATATGAACTAGTTTATTGTTGAAGTTCAGGCAGAGAAGTTGGCGTCCAGGCAGGTAAACAGGCAGAAAATAGAATAGTACCCACCTTTGAGGTTGCATCATATGAGTGTGCACATATCTCATCATGGAGACTCATAAATCATAATGTTCACTGCAACAAACTCAGAAATTGGCTGTAGCTATCAAATCCTTCTTGTTATTTTTAGTTATGGACGTTTTGGCATCTTCCTGAGCTGCATTTACATGTAATGATAATGGTTAGGAGTGATGACCGTTCTTCCACGTAATAAGATGACTTTAATATGAAGAGCAATAGTCTGAGAACATCCCCTCCTAAAAACCTAGTTTCTATAGTTAGTTTTATGCCACTGTTTTTGGCAACAAAGTCAAGAGAAGATATGAAACTATATTCTGACATGGTACGCACTAATCTCTGGTAATTGGTCCTCTACCTCTTGTTGAACACAAGCTTGACGCCAGTCCCAAGCTTCTGGTTTTTTAATTTCTCGCAGAGTCATTGGCTTCTTTCGGATAATTGAATAATGGCCTGACTTGATACCGTAGGGAACATGTGATCTTCTAAGTGGTACAGAATATGTGTGTTAATGGCTTTTAGTGACCCATGGCATGGTGGATTTGGTGTGACTTAATAAAGAATGACTAGTATTTTTATGGCTAAGCAGTACTTAATAGCACGGTTAGTGAGAAGACGTTAAAAAACGGGCTAAGTGATGGATTTGGTACAGATTATGAAGGCTTTCACATGGATGCAGATTGGGAGAAGTGGATCACTATTGACATGGCTTTGAATCTTCTGATCAATCTCAGCATTTTTAAAAACTCTCCTTTGGAAAGCACAAAAATGGTTAAATGGGTGGCCATCTTCAAGCTTGCGTGAGCACTTAGGCAAGCTTCTTGTGTCCTTTGTGGGAATCTCTTTTCTCAGTGGGTTGATGGAAGATGGGGAGGAGTATGACTGCCTCAGACTTCGCTAACTCCTTGACACCGGCTGCTCATCTAGTGTTCTCCCTTATGATCTTATCCCTCATTCAGAATTATACAATACATCTTTTATATGTAATCACAAATCAAGACTTACTTTCGGAGACAGGTTATTGATTTCAGCGGCATCATGGTATTATGGAACTTCGGCAATACTGACACGTGTTTCATTTCTTTGCTATAAAAAAAAAACATAGTTTTTTGCGGATTCTTAGGGGACGTTTGGATATGGAAGTTCAAATTAAGAACTGGAATAATAATTCTTCTAAATTAATTCAACGGAATGTGGGCAATATGTGAATTGTGTTTGGGCACGTAATTTCAGATTCTACACCTGAAATATTTTTTTATACGGAATGTAAAGAAAGATGGAACCATGATTTTTTTTTTCTTAAGTGACAATTATACCCACATATAAATGAAAGAGAAGATGAAGGGAGAAGAGGGACACAAAAGTAAGGGCACGTTTGTCCTTTCCACATCTAACATCCATGCATAGGAAACCCACATAAGAAGAATTAGAGAGATTCATCAATTCTTGTGAATTTGGGAAGGAATTGGACATTCCTATTTTGTGTCCAAACTTGTTTCTCTAGAATCATTGCCAAATTGACAAGGAATCAGATGAATCACAGCCCTCATTCCACATCCAAATGTCCCGTTAATCAGCTCATTTTCTAACTTGACACCTTGGTGACTTTAACGGTCCCACAGGCCACAGTACATATCATTCTCTATAGTTCTTTTCATAGTTAAGATTAGGATACGATTCCTTCAAAAAGAGAGCCTCGCAAAAAGCAAGAAATATCACCGGATACATTTATCTCAATTTCTAAACTTAGTTTGTTTATTAGAAATTCGGTAAATTGCACTAAACCCCTTTGAATTATTGTGACGTTGCACATATGCAACAAATAGATCATTACAATCTCCACGTAACCCCTCTATTTTAACTGTCTTTACTCAAATTGATTAAATATATCATCAAATCCAATACCTCTTTAGACAGTTTTACCCTTCTATACTAAACGGCATAAAATCTTTTCTCCATTTCTCATCCTTGAGATCACACAAAATGTCAAACACTGATTGGTTTGTTTTTCTCATTTTTGGGCTTTCTTCCCAGCCTCGGGCATTTCAAATTCCAACCTCTATGTTGGTCCGGTACTCCTTAAGCAAGCGATGAAAAGCTGCTACAAGAAGAACGTTATCAAGGTAGACTGCTGCCCCCATCGTATGGTGTCTTTCACTTTCGAGGTCGTGTGTAGCATTTTTTTTAGGTTGTACAGAGGCAGCACCCTTAGATGACGAGAAATAGAAGGGAGAGGAGACGTGCAAATTGCAATGGTAACATGAAGATGGGGACAAAGAAGAAAGGGTTAATCTAGGCATTTCAATAAATAGGTTGATGGTGCAATTAGAATCAATAGTTAAGGCATAGGGGTCAAGTGGATCAGGAGGTTATTATGCCAATACATACGGGTTATGTGCAATTTCACTGTTAGTAAAGGTTAAGTGCAATTCATCGAACTTCAACTGATATTAATGATAAGATTTTTGTTAGTTACAAAAATGTTTTTACTTAAGTTCTTCAAGCGCATCTCAGTGGGCATAAGCCTCTCAACAAGTGAGATCGAACATTTATCAAAGATACCTTCTCATAAATCCCTTACTCCTACCCAAACCTTTTTCTCAACCTAGAGCATAAAAAAGTCTTATGCCCTAAGCCTCTCAACACTCAAACCGTAGGGTAGAATACAACAAGAGATACTAGAGACACCCTTTGGGAGGCCTTAGAACCCCCTATATAGACCATTTGGACGTGTAAATAGTCTCCTAGTCAAATTGGAGAAGGATTCTCAAGAAAAATGATTTAAAAATATGAATTCCAAAAGCAACATGAAAATGTAGCTCATGAGCGCGAAACTACCTTGAGCGCGAGAGTTGATCAGCCAATGGCCTCGGTCAAAGCTCGCAGTCACGAGATACACTACAACAAAAATGGCCTTTAGCAACGGCAAAATCCGTCGCTAAAAGTGCATTTTCCGTAGTTGTTACCCTTATTACGACGGACAAATTCCGTCACTAAGTCCCTCGATAATGCCCGGTGCTAATTAGCTAGATATAGCGACGAACTTCAAACTGTCACTAACGATTTTTTTGCTACAGTAAATTTTCTGTCGAAAAAATTTTAACGACAGTTTTGAAGATGGATTTTAGACTTCATTAAATACCTATTGCGATGGTTTTAGGTCATTTGTGACAGATTTTATCTGTCGGTACAGACTTCGAGAAAATAAAAAAAACAGCAGCTTGATGCTGCTACTATGCCATTGCGGCTGAGCTTACATGAGAGATTCAGCCATGAACTATCTGGAACTAAGATCATTGATCAAGTATGAAGTACATTTTTATGAATAGCTCATGAAAGAAAAAAATTCTATGAAAAGTGCTTCACTAGTTGTCAAATAGATAGATTTTATCAAAACAAAGAGTATGTGCACAATTGTTTATAAGATCCAGACCCATTTGCAGGAGGCAGACATCACGAAAAATAAAAAGCATCCAATTATCCAATATCATCACTTAGTAAACTTCCAACTTGTGAACCCATAGAGGGCAACAATGTTTCAAGACAGCTGAACAATAAGAATGAACACAGAGATATACTATGCCACTAACTAAGTGACAGTTATGTGCTATTAAGTATAACTACTTGGCTGGAGAAAGAAGAGACCAGTAATGCTACAACTAGAAGTTGGTAAATTGTCTGAGAGATCAACTCTCCTAACCACAACACAAGAACCCCATAGATACCATGATTCTCTCCGCCGCCATGGCCCATGGCTGCTGCCACAAAAGGATTAGGTCATCCCCACAAAGGAGATGACCCTTATGAAGTAAACCAGACAAAATCGCGGTTTATTTTAACCACGGATAAAAACTGTGGATAATATATATTATCCACGGATAAAACAACCGCGGAGAATAGTCACCATTATCGACTGTTTTTTTTCTGCCGTAAGAAACCGTCACAAATAATATACCTTTACCCACGGTCTATTTTCTGTCGTAAAAGTATATCTTTATCCACGGTTCTTTTAGCGACTGAAATAAAACCGTCGCTAATGCCCAATTTTGTTGTAGAGTCGATCCTGTTGAAAATTTGACTTGAAATAAAAAAATGAGGCGATTGATCAGCTTGATGACACAATCGATCGTATCTACTAAACTTTTAGAAACTGTGTCGCGCTGAGTCCCGATCGATCGCCTGATGAAGCGATCAATCGTCGTGACGGTTTTCAGGTGAAAACTACCATTTTTGCTTCTAAAGTTGCATCTTTTCTTCCAAAAACACCCTAACATAGTCCTCCTATATATGGTGAACGGAAAAACTCAGAAAAGGTGTAACAGAACACATTAAAACTCTTTTTCTTTCTCTCTCGAATTCTTGGTCCATCATTGAGCAATAGCATCTCCTCTGATCGAGTTCCAGTCAGTTTGATTTGAAGTGCACATTTAAACTGACGGAGTGATTCGTTATATCTCGGGAACAGAACACCATTGATTGCTTATGCATGGAGGGTGGCGTATTTGTTTCAAGGACAGCGTGTAGCGCGCCTCGAACCTAGTTTTTATTCTTCTAATCTCTGGTATTTTTATAGATTCATTTGTCATTTGATTGGTAGTATTCTAGCCCTTCTTTGTGTTGACAATCCCAATAGATCCCAGCTCGATGCCTAGTAGCAGATCTCGTACGAGTTGGCAGCCATTTTTTTCTCCTCTTATCTTCTTCCTCCTGTTTCATCTCCTTCCTTCTGGTTCTTCTTTTCCTTTTCCTTCTCCTTCTCCATTGTTGGAGTTCATGCACTTCCAACATAAATGTGTCAAAAACTTGAGAAAGCCATGCGAAAATGGTGCTACATGCCGAAGTTGAGATGGATGTAGAAAGTCTGAAACAATTAAGTATTTACCCCTAACTAATTATGCCAAAAAAGTATACACCTAACCATGTACTCCACAATGAAGGATGATCCGCAAAGATCAGTCAATAATTTTTTAAAAATATAGCTTGATTAGAATATTGTGCCTGTCAAAAATTCGGCCTTAACGTCGAAGAAGACAAAGGTACTAAGGGGTAATTGTCACGCCCCGGCACCGCCCAACACGAACCGAACCCAGTCCAAGAGCCGGACCAGCGCACGAGGGCGACGGTATTAAGGAAATAGCGGAAGACTTATGCCCCACGTACGGGCGGTCCATCTAACAGAGTTACGTAACTTCTTTGAGTAAGAGTAAATAAGTAGAATAAAAGTGGAGTTTAACTCTAAATAAGTCCACAAGTCTTAAACCCATATACTAATAATTATGAGCCAACACACAGGGCTCGACAACAAAATCTAGCATAGGTCTAACAAATAAGATAAACACAAGTCGGAATAAATGCCAACATATACAATGTTCCGTACTCAAACAGAGTACAACAGAAAAACATATCAAAATATAGTCCAGAGCTCTCCACGCCTAATCCCATGTTCTCCCCGAACGTTCCTCATACAGGGGATCCTGTCCATCTGTGTGTTACGCCACACAGCCCCAAAACAAAACAAGGAAAGAATGGTGAGTATAAAACTCAGTAATGGTTTTAATACAATCGGCAATAATCAGGAATTCATAACGACATCACAATATAAAATATAATTTCATAATCAACATGACGCACCATGTTCTGATCATCCATTCAAATCATATAAACCTACATAACAATGTCTCATTCACATACTTTCTTATCATGCATTCATAACACATAATCCTGCATAATAATGCCTCATCCACATACTTTCTGGTCATGCATTCATAACACATAATCTTGCATAATAATGTCTCAATCACGTACTTTATGATCATGCATTCATAACACATAATCCTGCATAATAATGTCTCAATCACATACTTTCTGATCATGCATTCATAACACATAATCTTGCATAATAATGTCTCATCCACATAATTTCTGGTCATGCACTCATAACACATAATCCTGCATAATAATGTCTCAATCACATAGTTTCTAACCATGCATTCATAACACATAATCCTGCATAATAATATCTCAATCACATAGTTTCTAATCATGCATTCATAACACCTAATCCTGCATAATAATGTCTCAATCACATACTTTCTGATCATGCATTCATATCTCATAAATTTACCCTACACAACAAATGTATCCAATACATGGTACAATCATGCATAGTAGTCACAATATGCATATATCAACAAAAATGGTGAATGCCTCCATCAAAGAGTAAACACAGGTATCGCCACGCAGACGGAATACACTCAAGGCCACGAAGGCATATCAGGACATAGTCAAGGCCACGAAGGCTTATCATGGTCCGATTTCCACATAGGAAATATAAGAAGGTTGGGGTTGTCGGCCCCTAAAGCTGCTCGCCCTAGACGATCCTGGCCAAGGACGTCTGATTCTTACACAAAGAACCTCGAGCAGGTGAGTTCGCCCAGGGACATCTCCTGCTGTGGGGGAGAGCCCGAATTCCCACACAGGGAATCCTAGAATACGTGGTAGCTAGTGCACGAAGCGTACCACTCTAGATGCTCAAGTCCAAAAAAACTAAAGAAGGAGGCAACGATTAAGCTAACATACCTCTAATTCATTCCCTTTTTGGCCTAATGGGGAATAAGCTCCAAGTCTCCTGGCCAAGCCTATTCCCAATTTTGGAAATGGCACAACACTTTTCTTTTATAGAAAAAGTTGGGGTAAACCTAAGTGAAATGTGGGGTAGAAATAGAGTTTTTGACTAAAATTTGAAAATTTGGCAACTTAACCCAAAATTCTGAAATTTTTTTATAGTATCTTTCTTTGATGTAAGGGACATTTTGGTCATAAAAACCTAATTTTGTCAGTGGGGCCCACAGGGGTCCCGCCAAATCCTAATTTTTGGAAAATTGGTGAAAAATCATAAAAATCCCCAAAATTCAGGTTTCATCCAAAATCACCTAAAACTCATGATTGTGAAGTTGGTTTTGATTAAAACCTTTATAAACTCTATTTATTTTAAAAAACCACTAAATTTAATAAGGAAATGCTTAAACCACATGTTAACCGATAAATAACATTAAAATAAATTTGTTCAAGATGAGGGTCCTTACATCCTCCCCCTCTTAGGAATTTTGGTCTTCCAAAATTCGCTAGAGGTCAGCGACGAAAAGATGAGGGTACTTTTTCCTGATCTCTAAGAGTTACAATATGGTCGAATTTTATGAAAAAACTAAGGGAATTTACCAAATAATATTTAAAAATAATAATTACCTATCGAGAAACTCATAATAATATTTCCTTATCAGGTCATTTGACAAGTCACACAGGCGCCGCCATTGTGCTGGCCCTGTGCGGGTTTTTTTTTACCCTCACCGAAAGGCGTCACTTGAACCGACGCCTCTCTCTTAAAGAGAAAGGCGTCGGTTCAACCGACGAACTAACGCCTTCATCTTCTAAAGTGAAAGGCGTCAGTTGAAATGACACCTTCTCTTCTAAAGTGTAGGATCCGGCTCATACTTCTGAAGAAGTGAGACGTGGAATACAGTATGGATATCGGCCAATCGGGGTGGGAGTGCGACTTGGTATGCTGTGGCACCAATCTGCTCCAAGATCTCAAATGGCCCAATAAAACGAGGTGACAGCTTCCCCCGTCGTCCGAATCGAACCACACTGCGAGTTGGAGAGATGATCTATACATGAAATATGCATTTTATTATCTCCTAAACTTATCTTTCTGCTAGTGTTTGATTAGAATTTCTACTACTTTAATATAGTTTTTAGTTTTTGTAGGAAACAAGAGTAATACATAGAAATGAGGTAAAAAGTAACTCAAATAGTTAAATCATCATAACTTTATGTACAAATGTTGGATTGGACTGATTCAAGCTTCATGTTAAAGTTCAAGAAGTCAGCTTTCCAACGCCACCAACCATGCACAATTCAGAGTTCGGGACAGAAAGTTATAGTCATTTGAAATTTATAAACAGTAACTACAATAATCGGATATCAATGCGATCGATCGCCTCAGCCGCAAAAGCAGTGTATTGAAGAAAACAATCGATCGGAATAAAAATGATCGATCGTATCTACTGGAATTTTTCATCTGCGCAAGACAGTAACTACAATCGATCAGTATTATACAGCGTCGATCGGCAAAGCGATCGATCGGAGGAAAATAACGAAGGAATTGCGATCGATCGGTAGGCGAACGATCGGCAATACGGAGCGATCGATCGCCGTATACGGAAAACCGAAATAAGACCTATTTCGACTCGGATTTTGAAGGGGACTTCGTGGTTTTCCTTCACTCTTATAAATAGGCCTTATGGGAGAACGTTTTGGGCATTAGAAAATAAATCTTGGAGATCAACCCTTGGAGACTTTAGAGCTAAATTGGAGGCTAAAGCAAAGGAGAGAAGAAGATGAAAAACATGAAGAACACGATGGTGATTTCTCTTCCAATGCGAGGCTAAACACTTTTCCAAGGCATAGATGAAGCCCAATAATCTGGTTGTATAGTTTCTTTTCTCTCAACTTATGTTTTTACTCTAGTTGGTGTATAGATTTTATTGTGTAATCATTGTTAATTCAATAAAGGTTTGTTCTTTGTACTCGAGAGAGACAAGAGTGAATTCTTGTGAGTTTCAATCTGAAGAATACTTGCGTATCCGAGAGGAACGTGAGTAGACTGAGGTGTTAGATATCAATAAAATTTCATTGGTTTATACTCGAGAGAGAAAGATCACAATTCCATGTTTTAATTATTTTATGTGTTACATCCGAGAGGAGAGCACTATATTTTGAGTTGACAAGTGTATGTCCGAGAGGAATATGCTAGCCAATTGGAAATCTTTATTCAAAAAGAGAGAGAAACGATACGTTAGTTTATTGTGGTGGATTCGAAGCTTTCGTCTTCTCCACATTGATTAATTCTCACTTAGTTTAGTTAAAGTTCATTGCTTTATTAATCTAGAATCAACACTGCTACTTTCTCTTGAATTTGGTAAAATATTAATCCGTCCCTGAGGTTCGACAACCCTATTTATACTCACTGTAGTACAATTGCCTTGTGCACTTGCAAGGGTTTTATATTTAAACGATCAAGTTTTTGGCGCCGTTGCCGGGGATAGAAGCTAATAATTTACCAGATTCTTAGCATAATTAATTTTAGAGTAGTTTAGTGAGTCTTAACTTAGATTATTCATCGGTAGCTTAATTTGTGTTTTGTTTTCTTTTGCAAGGTTAAGAGAGGACGTGGAATTCTCGCCAATGTGGAAGGGCTACCCCTTCTGTAAGGACCCTAACCTTTGAACCGGTTTATTTTAATATTAGTCATTGGTTAATTGTGCGGTTTAAGTGATTTCAGATTTAACTCGGTTGTTTTCGAAAATAAATAAGTTTACAAAGGTTTTAATCAAAACTGATTTCACAATCATGAATTTCAAGTGATTTTAGATCGAACCTGCATTTTTGGAATTTTTCAGATTTTTCACTAATTTCCAAAAATTAGGGTTTGACAGGACCCTGGCGGGCCCCGCCGTCAAAAATTAGGTTTTTTATGACTAAAATGCCCCAGACAATACAGAAAGTCATTACAAAATTTTTTAGAATTTTCTGGACTCAATTTCGGATTAAAGTCGCCAAATTATCAAATTTTAACCAAAAACCTTATTTTTACCCCAAACTTTAATTAGGGCTACCCCAAATTTTTCTATAAAAAAAAAAGTGCTATGCCCTTTCCCAATTTGGGAAAAAGGCTTGGCTGGGAGAATTTGGAGCCTCTTTCCCCTTGCTTAAAGAGGAAGGGATTAAAGGTATTTAGCCTAATCTTTGTTATTTTCTTTAAAAATCTTTTAATCATTTCTTAATCTTGATTCATTCAATGTTTTAATCCATTTTGAAAGCATAAAAATTACTGTTTTATACTTATCTAGTAAGCCTAATCTTCAAAATCATATATCTATGTTTTTAAAAGGCCTTAGATCTAAGGTTTAGAATTTATTTTTCAAAGCTTAATAATGATTAATAGAGTATTAATATAAAATCATTTTTTTTTGAAAGGTGTTCAAGGTGGTTCAAAGTTTCTCTCATCAAATCAAGGTAATGGGTTCCTCAATCTCAGTTTTGGGTAGTGAATGACTTGTTTTAATGGTTTTTACTTGAATGAGTGTTCTTGTTTATGGCTCTAATGGTGGGTTTAATAAATATTAATCTTTTGCTATGATTTCTTATGGTTTCATCTTAGAATGATATGTGGATATGTTCTGGAATGTTTGATGGGTTTTTATTAATATTTGAGGCATGTATTAAGCTTTCAAGATGTGTTAATGGAGTCTCGGTTTTTGAAAATTTGAAAATGAGAGAGATGACCCGCGATCATTTTCTCGGTTTTGATTTACATCCCGATTTTTAAATGAGTATAACTTTTTACTCCGAACTCTGAATTGAGCGTGGTTGGTGGCGTTGGAAAGCTGATTTATTGAAATTTAATATGAACTTTGAATCAACCCAATATGATATCTGTGAACGAAGTTATGAAGATTTAAATATTAGAGTTATTTTTTACCCCTTTATTGCATCTTACTCTTGTTTCTCTATAAAAACCAAAAACTACATTAAAGTACCCCTAATTCTAATCAAACACCAACATAAACATAGGTTAAATGGCTTATGAAATGCATCATTCATGTATAGATCATATTACTTATGAGTAATTGAGGTGATCATGTTATGGTTTATTGTATGGTAAAAGAGCATGCTTGTAGGAGTAAGCCTTCAACTCTACATGGATGGATTAAGCTAAGTAGGGTACGTGCTATTATTGCACATGTTGTTAATGACACATGTTGATATTGAAATTATATTATGGTAAAATCCTTGTGAATAAGCATGTTTCCGGGAAGGTTATGATATTATGAACTATGAGATGTGCTCTTTTATGTCAAGTATGATTTTATCGAGAATTGTGATTTGAAATGGGATTTAAGAATGCATTTAATGTCTTATGAGGTTTTGTCAAAGCATATTGCCATATGATTAGAACGTGCATGAACACACACATATTTGGGAGTTTATCATGATATTGTAGTTGATATATGCTTTGGTTATGATGCATGAGGGGATGGATTGGGAGCACGCTCCATGTGTTGGAACCCACGTAGGATTGCTCACGGATATACCATGATAGCATGCATCATGTATCGGACTTCATGGATAAAGTTTTATTGTTGTTTAAACGGAATTGATCGATTGTATGCAATGTGTGAGATTGTATGCCGGATTAATCGATCGATGGATTAATCGAAACTTGGTTGGTCCGAAAGGACATGTTTTCGATTTCGTTCCCTCCTGGAACAGGTTCACTTCCCGGGTTGAGTTTTGATTGAGATATATGAGGGGCGAGTTGTGTACTTGCCTTGCGAAGATTATTGAGATGTCAAAAATCGGACACTGAGCACCCGGGTGGTATGCTTTTGTGCACCAGCTACCACATGTTCTAGTTTCTCTTCATGACATTCGGGCTCTCCCTCACCGCAGGAGACTACCCAGGGCGAACACACCTGCTCTAGTTTCTCTTCGTGAGATTCGGGCATCCTTAGCCAGGATTGTCCAGGGCGAGCAGCACTTGGGATTGACAACCCCCTTGTTCCTGTGTAGGAACCGGACTATGATACGCCTTCATGGCCTTGATTGTGTCCCGCTTTAGTGGCATATTGTGTTACTCCTTGATGGAGGCATTCACCGTTGTGATGATATATGCTTATTGCGATGTTATGCATGCTTATACCATGTGTTGGTTTTTTTGGACATGCAGGGTGAATTTATGCGATATGAATGCATGATTATACCATGTGTTGGTTATGTCACACCCCGAAATCCCATACCTCGATCGGAGTGCAGAAGCCAATCAACAGAATATATTTTGAGGTAGAGATCCCGGGCACGCGAACCGAACAGTCGATTTACCCACAGATTACAATCATCTCAAAAGGACGTGTAACCGATTATGCCCGCAATCAGTGTAATACAATAATAGACATCAATGAATACTATGAAATGAATTTACTTAATAATAATCCCTTTAGGAAAGTCAAATAAAATAAACCTATGTGTCTATGGCACACAATTGCCAATAATGTCATAAGCATCACTAAAAAGCAAAGCAAATAACTAAAGCGTTTTTAAACTCTTCTCGGCGCCTTCAATCCGCCAGTCCACTACTGCACTTCCTGATCTCACTTTTCAATTGCGCCTGCATCAGAGGATGCATGAGTATTTCATAGAAACACTCAGTAGGATGTAAAAACCCACTGAATTACAACAACCAGTATGAAGAGAATAATAATAACAAAGGTCATAGACATTCCACAACATCTGAACTTAACCGAGGTCTATACACCTGCAAGGTTAGTCAACAACAATTCCAACTCGCAAGTAAGGAAAAACATCAATAAGGTTTCTACTATACATATGAGTAAGGAGAGGATAACAATCATAACAAAGGCTCCAGACATCTAAAGTGAAAGGAGTTACAATTTCTGCTCGCTGAACCGGTCGGTCACAAGTGACTAAAATAATATACCAGAACCACCCTAGGGGTTCTCTCTTTGGAACCCTGCCATGCGTCTAGGATGCTGGCCCCACCAGTGCTTGCGGACACGATGGGCGGAGACTGAGGACCTTCCGTAATGTCCACAATCTAACGTACGTATAGTGCCTCCCTTCGGGCAATATGGAATCACAATTTCATAATTATAAGTGACCTCGCAAGATCTAGCAATGGCTTAATTGAGCATACTATGAAACCACCATGGGGAGAGTCTCGCAAGGTCTCCAGTGGAAGAAACAATCATGAAATCAATATGAGCAATATCTCAAAGGACTAGAGGTCTCAACACTCTAAGATCATAAGGTATCTCTTACCAGAATAGACTCTCTCAAGGAGTATGGATAGAAGCATCAAAGTCTTTGGTCAACACGTAACTCACTCATTGGAGTAGCATAGAATAACAAGACAACTCACACAAGGAGTAACATACAATCAATACACACTTTTCATGCTCAGCTCTAGATAGGAATTCTTCATAATTGAATCACATCTAACCCAATTCTTACTGTGATATACCATAAGTATATAGTCCAATTACTGTTATTAACATATTAATCGTTACCATATCATATTACATGATGTTATTTATATACTTAGTATTTTCTCTCAATTCTGCTCACTGTCTCCTGCACAATAGTCCTCTTCCGACGGCCACTGTGCTCTGTCGAGTAAGACCTAACCTCTGAAATTTTTACTGATAATACCTTCGTGAGTCTAATTTCTAACCCCACTGATTTTATATTTTTTCGATTTTATTTGAATTAGTTATGAATTATTTACCACCGACTGTCCGCACAGAAACAGTTCTAGCCGAGATTAGGACTCTTAATTAAACTTGATTATCTTATTTAATAACACATTATAAATGATAATACATCAATAACAGACCATATACTCCTCTCCTAGACCAATTACAGAACCTAGAATTATTAAAGTTCACTCCTTTCTTAAGTTCTAATATATATAATATAGTTTGTAAATATTAATACACCCTAAACAAGACAATTAATGTAAGACACACCTTAAAGGCACAAACTCAACGTGAATCATCATCAACCAAATAATAACATAACCTTTAGTCTCTGGAAAATTAATAAAGCATTAGGCTTTAGATGCGAATTCCCATCTAGAAGTGAAATATGAATGCACATATGATTTACGATGCACTACGCATAGAAACATAGTCATAACTCATTCATCTCGCAAGAATCCAAACAATGACTAAGGTATTGACTCAGAACACTTGTCAAAAGCATATATAATTAAAAGAGAGAAGAGGGGAAAAACCATCCTACTTAATCCTCCAAAGATCTCGCCTTTCTACGCGCCTCTCGTCTCTTCCGCTTCTTCTAAAGCTCCCGCTCCAAGCTCTCGCAAACTCCCACAAGAACAAGCCTCCAAGGAGATGGGTGAACGTGGGAAGGAGAAGGGAAAACTCTCTGGACGTTCTAGGGTTAGCACAAGCTAATTCTCTAGGGTTTATATAGAGTTGGGGGAGAATCTATTCTCAAACCAATCTTCCAAATCATGGACACTTTCAACCAATGGGAAGGCTTCACAATCCTCCTACAGACGTGCTAAACAAGTCCAATTGGGATTTGGTATCTTTCCCAAGCAAATCCACCCCAAAAATACTTCTAGAAAACGCAAACCGCAACCGGCGATCGATCGTCGTATTCGCTGTTTTAACACTACTGCGTTATAGCCGATCGATCGCCATTATTGCCGATCGATCGCTTTACGCAAGACAAAACATTCGTAAATCACAGTAACTACGATCGATCGTTTTGATACGGCGTCGATCGGTTCAAGCTTGCCGATCGATCGGATCTTATGGCGATCGATCGCTGTCACGTTTAATCAAATTTAATTTCTCATATCTTTTTACCCCGAACTCCAAATTGCACAAAATAGGTGGCATTGGAAAGCTCTTCTCACCAACTTTAATTTGCACAAGGCACAACATGACTAAATCAAACGTTAAGAGGGTCAAATTTGGGTTTTAAAATACTTACTAATTTTTTGGATGTTACATCCTCCCCTCCTAAAAAGAACATTTCATCCTCGAAATGCCGTTACTCAATCTTCAAAAAGGTAAGGGTAGGATTTCCTCATTTCACTTTCCGTTTCCCAAGTCATTTCCTCAGCTAGCTGGTTTTGCCACAAAACTTTCACTAAAGGAATAGTCTTTCGTCTAAGTACTTGATCTTTTCTGTCCAATATTTTAACAGGTTTTACCGGAAATGACAAATCTGCTTCTAACTCCATCGTTGCGAAATCCAAAACATGTGATGGGTCTGGCACATACTTCCTCAACATGGAGATATGGAAAGTATTATGCACCTCGTCCAACTGTGGCGATTAAGCCAACCGATATGCAACTGGCCCAACTCGCTCCAAAATTTCAAATGGTCCAACGAACCTCGGACTCAACTTTCCTTTCTTACCAAATCTCATGATTCCTTTTGAAGGTGATACTTTCAGAAATACATGGTCTCCTTCTTGAAATTCCAACTCTCTCCGTCTATTGTCTGCGTAATTCTTTTGGCGACTCTGAGCCGTTTGTAGTCTCTGTCTGATCTGTCTTACCTTTTCTGCACAGTATTGCACCAATTCTGATTTCAACACTTGATTCTCTCCAACGTCTGTCCAACATATAGGGGATCTACATGGTCTTCTATATAGTGCTTCAAACGGTGCCATTCCAATACTCGAATGATAACTGTTATTATATGCAAACTCTATCAATGGTAAATGATCATCCCAATTACCTTTCCAGTCAATCGCATAGGCTCTTAGCATGTCTTCCAGGGTTTGAATTGTACGTTCTGATTGTCCGTCACTCTAAGGATGAAATGCTGTACTAAAATTTAACTTGGTTCCCAACGCCTCTTGTATACTCTTCCAAGTTCTTGATGTAAACCGAGGGTCTCGGTCAGACACAATAGATAACGGCGTACCGTGTAACCTGACAATTTCTCTTATGTATAACTCTGCCAAGCTTTCCGGGTTTTGTTTCCATCTAATCGGAAGAAAGTGTGCTGACTTTGTGAGTCGATCTACTATAACCCAAATCGCATCTCGCTGTCTTTGAGTCTTTGGCAATGCCACAACAAAATCCATTGTAACGTGCTCCCATTTCCACTGTGGAATTTCTTGCGGTTGCAACATTCCAGCCGGTCTTTGATGTTCAGCCTTTACTTGTTGACAAGTCAAGCATCTCGATACAAATTTGCCAATATCTCTTTGCAGGCGGAGGAGTATGTGGAGAAGATTCCTATGGTGATTGATGGGTATGTGTTGCACGTGGATTTGATTTTGCTACCTATGATTGACTTCAATGTGATCTTAGGCATGGATATGATGACCAAGTTCCATGTGCATGTAGACTGCCAAGTGATCTACACATGAAATATGCATTTTATTATCTTCTAAACTTATGTTTATGCTAGTTTTTTATTAGAATAAATGCTACTTTAATATAGTTTTTGGTTTTTGTAGGAAACAAGAGTCATACACAAAAATGAGATAAAAAGTAACTTAAATGTTTAAATCATCATAACTTCGTGTCCACATCTCGGATTGGACTGATTCAAGTTTTATCTTAAAGTTCAAAAAGTCAGCTTTCCAACGCCACCAACTATGTGCAATTCGGAGTTCAGGACAGAAAGTTATAGCCATTTGAAGATTGTGAACAGTAACTACGATCGATCGGCTATCAATGCAACCGATTGCCTCAGCCGCAAAACAGTGTATTGAAGGAAACGATTGATCGGACCTCAAAATGATTGATCGTCTCTACTGGAATTTTTGATCTGCGCAAGACAGTAACTACGATCGATCAGTATCATACGACGTCGATCGCCAAAGAGATCGATCGGCAGAAAATAATGAAGGAATAACGATCGATCGGTAGGCGAACGACCGGCAATACGAAGTGATCTATACTTAGGTTAATTAGTTTCATAAATATATGTTTGTGGGTAGCATGGTTGCAAACCCTCACGAGACACAACTTGTACTACTAGGGACACCTAGAGGTTTAACGGCTTGTTGCATACGCTCAATGCAATCGTGTTCCCTACGAAAGTGGTGTTTACTTTTATGCATTAGTTTCTTTAGTTTGTTTGTTTGATTTTGTTTTTGTTTTATTTTGCTAGGGACTAGCAAAATCTAGGTTTTGGGGTGTGATCTACACATGAAATATGTATTTTATTATCTCCTAAACTTATGTTTATGCTAGTGTTTGATTAAAATAAATGCTACTTTAATATAGTTTTTGGTTTTTATAGGAAACAAAAGTCATACACAGAAATGAGGTGAAAAGTAACTTAAATGGTTAAATCATCATAACTTCATGTTCACATCTT
This sequence comes from Houttuynia cordata, assembly GCA_039654745.1. Taxonomy (NCBI): domain Eukaryota; kingdom Viridiplantae; phylum Streptophyta; class Magnoliopsida; order Piperales; family Saururaceae; genus Houttuynia; species Houttuynia cordata. The sequence continues at coordinate 65,707,172 of CM077503.1, forward strand.
AGATTGGACTAATTCAAGCTTCACGTTAAATTTCAAGAAGTCATCTTTTCAACGCCACCAACTATACGTAATTTTGAGTTCGGGACAGAAAGTTATAGCCATTTGAAGATTGTGAACAGTAACTACGATCGATCGGCTATCAATGTGATCGATCGCCTCAGCCGCAAAACAGTGTATTGAAGGAAACTATCGATCAGACCTCAAAATGATCGATCGTATCTATTGGAATTTTTAATCTGCACAAGGTAGTAACTATGATCGATAGGTATCATACGGCGTCGATCGCCAAAGTGATCGATCGGCAGAAAATAACGAAGGAATAGCTCGATCGATAGGCGAACGATTGGGAATATGGAGCGATCGATCGCCGTGTGCAGAAAACTGAAATAAGACCTATTTCGACTCAGATTTGGAAGGGGATTTCGTGGTTTCTCTTCAAACTTATAAATAGGCCTTGTGGGAGAATATTTTGGGCTATCTTGGAGAAACCCTTGGAGAATCTAGAGACAACCTTGGAGGCTAGAGCAAAGGAGAGAAGAAGAGAAGAACATGAAGAACATGATGGTGATTTCTCTTCTAATGCGAGGCTAAACACTTTTCCAAGGCGTAGATGAAGCCCAATAATCTGGTTGTGTAGTTTCTTTTCTCTCATCTTATGTTTTTACTTTAGTTGGTGTATGGATTTTATTGTATAATCACTGTTAATTCATTAAAGGTTTGTTCTTTGTACTCGAGAGAGACAAGAGTGAATTCTTGTGAGTTTCAATCTGAGGAATACTTGCGTATCCGAGAGGAACGTAAGTAGACTAAGGTGTTATATATCAATAAAGTTTCATTGGTTTATACTCGAGAGAGATAGATTACAATTCCATGTTTTAATCGTTTTATATGTTACGTCCGAGAGGAGAGCACTATATTTTGAGTTGACAAGTGTATGTCCGAGGGGAATATGCTAGCCAATTGGAAATCTTTATTCAAAAGAGAGAGATAAACGATACTCTAGTTTATTGTGGTGGATTCGAAGCCTTGGTCTTCTCCACATTGATTAATTCTCACTTAGTTTATTTAAAGTTCATTGCTTTCTTAGTCTAAAATCAACATTGCTGCTTTCTCTTGAATTTGGTAAAATATTAATCTGTCCCTGAGGTTTGACAACCCTATTTATACTTGCCGTAGTACAATTGCCTTGTGCACTTACAAGGGTTTTAATTTTTAAACGATCACCGAGGGAGGAAGGTGAAGTTTGAGTTGCCAGGAGCTAAGCCTTTTATCTTCCAAGGGGTGAAGCATCCTAGTGGCAAGTTTTTGGCCTCATCCTTCAAGGCCAAGAAGTGGATTGATAAGGGATGCAAGGCTTTCCTCGCTAGTGTCACGGGGCTGAACATGGAGTTACCTACATTGGATTCCGTTCTTGTTGTGGCAGAATTTTCTGATGTCTTCCCTGGTGATTTGACAGGTTTGCCACTGGAATGGGAGATAGAGTTCTGCATTCATCTTATTCCAGGCACTACTCCTATTTCTAAGGCTCTCTATCGTATGGCTCTAGCCGAACTTAAAGAGCTTAAGGACCAGCTGCAGGATTTTATGGATAAGGGGTATATCAGGCCGAGTGTATCTCCTTGGGGTGCGGTTGTCTTATTTGTTAGGAAGAAGGATGGTTCTCTGCGGTTGTGTATCGACTACCGGATGCTTAATCAGGTAACCATCAAGAACAATTACCCTTTACCTAGAATTGATGATTTGTTTGACCAGTTGTAGCAGGCACAGGTTTTCTCTAAGATTGATCTGAGATCGGGTTATCACCAACTTTGAATCCGTCCTGATGATGTGTCAAAGACGGCTTTCCGTACCCGATATGGTTATTATGAGTTCTTGGTGATGCCTTTTGGTCTTACTAATACACCATCCTCATTTATGGACTTGATGAACCGAGTCTTTTGGCTGTATCTTGATTGGTTTGTAATTATATTTGTGGATGATATTATGATCTATTCGGCCAATGAGGAAGAGCATGAAACACATTTGAGGATTGTCTTGCGAACTTTATGGGAGCATCAGCTCTTTGCGAAGTTTGACAAGTGTGAGTTTTGGCTCAAAAAGGTGCAGTTCCTTGGTCATGTGATATCAGGAGACTGCGTGGCGGTTGATCCCTCGAAAGTTGAAGCCGTGTTGAAGTGGGAACAACCTAAGAGTGCATGGAGGTCCATTGCCGGGTACTACCGCCGTTTAATCAAGGGTTTCTCTATCATTGCAAGTCCTATGACTAAGTTGAGTAGGAAGAATGAGAAGTTTGAGTGGAACTCAGCTTGTGAGGAAAGTTTTCAAGAGTTAAAGAAGAGGATGACTTCAGCTCCGGTCTTGACTTTACCTTCTGGGAGTGGTGGATATGTGGTCTATAGTGATGCTTCACTTCGTGTCATGCAGCATGGGAGAGTGGTAGCTTATGCATCTCGACAGCTTAAGGTGCACGAGCGGAATTACCCCACTCATGACTTGGAATTAGCAGCCGTGGTTTTTACATTAAAGATTTGGCAGCATCATCTCTATGGTGAGAAGTTTGAGGTATTCACTGATCATAAGAGTTTAAAGTACTTATTCACCTAGGGAGATCTAAATATGAGGCAAAGGAGGTGGCTGAAATTTTTGAAGGACTATGACTTCACAATATCGTATCATCCCGGTAAAGCGAACGTGGTGGTAGATGCTTTGAGTCGGAAATCAGCCACTACGATTGCTTGCATGTGAGTTCGTGAGTGGCTCCTCTATGAGGATGCCATTGAGCTAAGGCCATAATTGACTTTGGAGGACACACGAAGTTGGTTTGCTAACCTATCTATCAGCTCTAGTGTGGTGGATGACGTGGTCGAAGCTCAGAAAAATGATGAAGAGACTCTAGCTCTTAAGTCCAAGCTTAGGAAGAAGGCAGTGTTGGGCTTCGAGGAAAAGGCCGATGGGAGTTTGATGTATAAGGGTCGGTGGTGTATGCCGAACTCTATGGAGTTGAGAGTGCGTATCCTATCGGAGGCGAATCATTCTAAGTTCTCTATCCACCCTGGTGGAACGAAGATGTACCACGACGTGAAGAGAACATTTTGGTGGAAATGGATAAAGAAGGACATCGCAGTCTACGTGTCCAAATGCCTTGTGTTCCAGCAGGTCAAGGCAGAGCATAGGCATCCAGGTGGTTTACTACAACCACTTCCAATTTCAGAGTGGAAATGGGAGCATGTCACCATGGAATTCATTTCCAGACTACCACGGTCACTGGATGGTAATGATGCGGTAAGGGTGATTGTTGACCGAACAATGTCTCATGTACATACTTTCTGATCATGCATTCATAACAAATAATCCTGCATAATAATACCTCATCCACATACTTTCTGGTCATACACTCATAACACATAATCCTGTATAATAATGTCTCAATCACATGTTTTATGATCATGCATTCATAATAAATAATCCTACATAATAATACCTCATCCACATACTTTCTGGTCATACACTCATAACACATAATCCTGTATAATAATGTCTCAATCACATGTTTTCTGATCATGCATTCATAATACATGATCCTGCATAATAATATCTCAATCACATACTTTATGATCATGCATTCATTACACATAATCCTGCATAATAATGTCTCAGTCACATACTTTCTGATCATGCATTCATAACACATAATCCTGCATAATAATATCTCATCCACATACTTTCTGGTCGTGCACTCATAACACATAATCCTGCATAATAATATCTCAATCACATACTTTTTGATCATGCATTCATAATACATAATCCTACATAATAATGTCTCAATCACATACTTTCTGATCATGCATTCATAACACATAATCATGCATAATAATGTCTCATCCACATACTTTCTGGTCGTGCACTCATAATACATAATCCAGCATAATAATATCTCAATCACATACTTTTTTATCATGCATTCATAACATATAATCCTGCATAATAATATCTCAATCACATACTTTCTGATCATGCAACTGCATAATAATATCTCAATCACATACTTACTGATCATGCATTCATATCTCATAAATTTACCTTGCACAACAAATGTATCCAACACATGGTACAATCATGCATAGTAGTCACAATATGCATATATCGACACAAATGGTGAATGCCTTCATCAAAGAGTAAACACAGGTATCGCCACACAGACGGAATACACTCAAGGCCACGAAGGCATATCAGGACATAGTCAAGGCCACGAAGGCGTATCATGGTCCGATTTCCACATAGGAAATGTAAGAAGGTTGGGGTTGTCGGCCCCTAAAGCTGCTTGCCCTAGACGATCCTGGCCAAGAATGTCCGATTCTTACACAAAAAAGTTAGAGCAAGTGTGTTCGCCCAGGGACATCTCCTGCAGTGGAGGAGAGCTCGAATTCCCACACAGGGAACCTTAGAACACATGGTAGCTGGTGCACGAAGCGTACCACTCTGGATGCTCAAGTCCATATGACAATCTCCGTAATCTCATCCGCAGGGCAAGTATACAACACGCCCCCCTATATATCTCTATGTAACTAGACTCAACCATGGGGAGTATACCTATTCCACGTAGGATCCAAATCGAAAACATGTCCTTTCGGACCAACCAAGTTTCGATTAATCCATCGATCGATTAATCCGGCACACAATTTCAAACATTGGATACAACCGATCATTTCCGGATAAACAATGATAAAACATCATCCATGAAGTACGATACATGATGCATGATATCATGGTACATCCGTGAGCAAGACCTACGTGGGTTCCAACACATGGAACGTTCTCTCCATCCGTCCCCTCATGCATCATACTCAAGTATAAATTAACTACAATTTCATAATAAACTCGCCATATGTGTGTGTAATCATGTATATTCTAATCACATAGCCAATGCTTTGACATAAACTCATAGAACAATATACACATGCTTAAACACATTTAAAACCATGATTCCCAATTGAATTCAAGGCAAATTCTATCATCAAACTTAAATCCAACCATTCACTCACACAAGCATGATTCATTTCTATACATTAAGCCATAGCATAATCACATCAATTCCTAATAAACCATACTCGATATAAGAGAACACATTTCATCGTCTATCATATGACATCCTTGCTAGAAACGGGCTTTACTCCCAAAAATTCCATCACAAAGTAATTCAATATCAACATGCATCATTATCAACATGTAATACAATACCACATACAACACTTAGCTTAATCCATAACCTTTCATCATCAATTCCATACTTCCAGTAACCTAATTTCAACATAACACCTTCCATGATCATTATAATTATTAAATGGAGTGTAACAATGAAATTTGTGAAATTTTCAAAATTTCGAACAGCTGATCGATTGCTGGCCAATCGATCGGCCAATCAAGCGTGATCGATCGCTGCGTTTCTTCTTCTTTTTAAAAATCCCAAAATCGAGACTCCATTAACACGACTTTAAAGCTTCATACATGGTCTCAAACACTATAAAAAAGCCATTAAACCTTCCAGAACACTAATTTATACTATTCTAAGATAAAACCCTAAGAGATCAAGGCAAGAGATTACATTTATTTAAACCTACCATTAGAGTACTAGCAAGCATATCCCATTCAAATAAAATCATAAAAAACAAACACTTTTTCAACTCAAAGCTAAGATTGAAGAACCCATTACCTTTCTTTGTTGAGAATGAACCTTCAACCTCCTCCAACGCCTTCCAAAAACATGATTTTGTGTTAATACACAATTAATCTCGATTTAGCTTTGAAAAATAAAAGTAAACCCTAAATCTAGAGCTTTAGAAATATAAAAACAAGATTTTGAAGATTGGAGCTTGGAAAAGAGAGGTAAAACAGTGATTTTATGCTTTCAAAATAGATTGAAATTATGAAGGAAGTCAAGATTAAGAAGGGTTTTAAGAAAAACTAAAGAAAGAGGCAAAGATTAAGGGTGCGTTTGTTTGTTGAAAGATGAAAAATCGTCAAGGTGAAAGAAGTGCCAAAATTTTGTAAAAAGTGAAATATGTTTGGATAATTTTAAATAAACGCACCCAATGTACGTTTTAGGCCTGAAAAATTTTCACACTAAGTTAAAAGGCACTTCTTTCACCATGACGATTTTTCATCTTTCAGCAAACAAACGCACCCTAAGCTAACATACCTCTAATTCTTTCCCTTTTTGGCCTAATGGGGAATAAGCTCCAAGTCCCCTGGCCAAGATGAGGGTCCTTACAGTAATTGAGTACCATAATGCCAATAGAAATTTCGAGCCTTCTGATCAAATAAATGACATACAGAAGCCGACAGCAAGTGGACAAACATAGAGTGCAATGGCTTCACAAGTAATGTAGAAGTTATGAACATGACATGACCTGCTTGGCTTAATAGCCTTCCATCCGGCCAAATTATCATCCACACAATGGTTCTTTCAAAGCATACATGCACCGCAGGAGTTCCCATATATGTGATTGTATATAGTGGGAGATGAAATATTCTGTTGAATATAATAGTTTTACTTCAGACTGTGCCCTTTATTTTTCCTCCTGATTGGAGAGCTGTGGCATTTGAATTCCACACAATCTTGTTGTTGTCATCATTTAGGGCCTGCTTGGTAGTGGATTTACCACTAGTGACTCACTCAAGGAGTATGAATAGAACATCAAAGTCTCACATCAGAATATGACTCACCTCCGGAGTAACATGGAGATTCACATTTCTCAAATAACAAAAGACTCACCATAGGAGTATAGGTCAACTTTTAGTACTTTTGACACATACTTTCATGCATAGCCCTAGATAGGAACCTTCCCAGAAATATGAATCCAAAGCCAAGAATTAGAATTGATTTCAGATGATTTAATTTCCAACTGGAACTTCAAATCGACACCAAACGCTTGTCCGAAACACAAAAATAGTAAGTTCACTCAGTCACAAAGAATCACCCATACAATTGGTCTTTTTAGTTAACCAAACTTACTGTGATAATCCATATTCAGTAATATAATACTAGTATTAACACTTTAATTCTTCTTATACAATATCACATAGTGTTATTTAAGTACCAATGTTTTACCCTCAATTACAACACACTGACTTATGCGTAACTATCTCATTCTGACTGCTCCCATAATCTGTACAGTAAGACTTATACTCTAAAATTTTTATTGATATTAGCTTTATGTGTCTAGTTTCTAACCCTGTTGAAGGTATATTTTTTTGATTTTTTTATAATTAGTGATGATTTAATTAGTACTGACTGTCGACGCAGAAACAGTACTGGTCGAGATGATAATTCTTAATCATACTTAAGTATTTCATATAACCAACCCTCACTAGAGTTAATAGAGTATTAAGACTTAATTACTCCCCTCCTAGGTTCATTACAGATCCTAGAATGTTCTGAAATTACTTATTTACACACTTTTATCGTGTATCTCATTATACATAGCAGTCTTAGGTAACTAACCCTTATAATAAGGACTTTTAATTTTAGACAATAATTGTGACCACTTGAACCAACGAGATTAAGGAATAACAGAACAAGATTAGAACTTTTGACGTCAATATGATCAATAGAATATCATACATGGATATCATTCCCATCTAAGGACATTAGCATAAAAGCATTAAGAATCACCTCAACAATATAGATAACATATGAAATCATGGATAATCAAGTTCTAATTAATCAAAGCAATATATGTAACCAAAAGACTGATTGTGAATACTCATATATCATATAAAGAAATGTAATAGAAGGGAAAAACCATCCTACTCTTAGTTTACGAGTATCTTGCCCTTTAATGCACCGTTCACCTCCTTCGCTTCGCAACGACGCCTCCGCTCCAAGCTTTGGAAGAAGACTCAAGTCAAGACGAGGCTTGAAGTAGGGGTTAACGTGGGTAGGGGAAGAAAAAAAAACACTAGCCTTCGCAAACTAGGGTTTTGGCATGAATAGCACAAACCGTCCCCTCTCATGTGTTTATATAAAATTTCTAAGATTTCTTCTCTAACATAAATCCTTCCTTATCATGATCTCATACTCCAATAGGAAATCTCCAAAATCTCAATATGGATGTCCACTCTATGTTTGGTTAGGATTTGGTATCCTTTTCCCAAGAAAATCCTTGCAAAATATGTAACTTCCATTTTTCAAACTTGACAGTGCAATCGAACACAGTTCAATTCCGTGATATAATAGTACTTATGATCGATCGTTCCTGATGGCGATCGATCACTGCATGTGTTACGCCAAATTACAGTATTTACGATCGATCATTCTCTTGGTGATCGTTCGCGACATCTAATTCTCAAAACACAGGATTTACGATTGATCATTCCCATAGGCGATCGATCGCGACAAAAAATTCACAACTTCGAGTAAAAATGATCGATCGATGCCAACAGTGATTGATCGCTGCCGCTCTGCTTTTGGTTATGAAATTGGCCCGATCGATCGCATACCCCTAGCGATCGATTGCGCTCAAATTTTCAAATGCTCATACATTTTTGCTCAAAACTCCAAATTGTGCACTGTTAGTGGCGTTGGAAAGCTTTCTTCACGTACTTTAATACTATATTGCAAATCATAGTTAAAACAATCTTAAACCGGCATCAACACTTTCTATTTAAGATTAATCTCCTAAAATATCAATTTTAATAAATATACCGATTTTTCGGGTGTTACAGTACCTGTCCGCATTCTGGTATCCCAAGAAGGAGACACTCTTGATAGCAAAAAATACCGACAAGTATGATTCTTTATACTTTACAGTAGTTAATTGTCTCTATCAATGTCTTAAATTCTTTCAGATGATGAGCTAAGATATTAGTCAACACTTGACAATCTTGTTTCTATGCTTGAAAAAATAATGTTTTAAACGATTAAAGTAGAAAGGGAAATCAGAAGTTCTTGTTGATTTAAGATCAAGCTGCTTTCAAATCATCCATATGTTAGAATTGATAAAGCTTTTGTTTCTTATCGTAAGTGAAATTAGAGTATCCACATCTTGTCTATTCTATATGTATCTAATTCTGTTGATTTCATTGACATTCAATGCTACAGAGTAGTAAAGCTGGAAAATATATGGTACAGAAGAAAGGGAAGATGAAGTCCACATTACTTACGATTTGAAGCCTCCGTTTAAAATAAATAAATGTTGTTATCTGATACTACAAGCTTTTTTAACTATGGTAGAAATGAAACCATATAAACTGATAACAATTGAGCTCATAACATCTTGTGCAGTCAGATATATGTAGCAACGGCTGACTAAGATAGTCTTCTTGATACTGTAGCTATTGTTGTTAATAGTGTAAGGCTAGTATTGTACCGTCAACACTTGAGGCATAGGGCTCTTGCACACTACTTTTTATATTCAAAACTAAACAAGGTACTCCCTGCATCCAGAATATAATTGACATAAGGTTTTTCCAAATGAACAAAACCTTATGTTAATAATAATTTCGGACGGAGGGAGTAATTAGTATGATTTAAAGATAGTACATAAAACATACTGTTAAAGTTACCAGACATCAAATTGAAGAGGTGGTCAAATGAGAGGTTAAAAAATAAACAAAACCTTCTAACTTTAAAGCTTGAGCTGGGTGTCACTCGGCTGAGGTGTTCATAAAAGACAACTTGTGTTCTTTGCTCTTTAGCAGATGCATTTGTTGGAAGATTTTCCTGAGCCTTAGAAATCCTTTCAGACATGTCTAGTTCACATTTTCTAGTGCCATTATGATGCTATCTCTCAATCTTTACTTGTCTAGTTCATATTTTCTAATACAATCAAACAGTTATACTTAGACCAGGAGTCTTAGTTTATTCCATCCATGATTACAAAACTGGATACAGTTTGTGTTATGCTTTTATTGGTGAGTGACAAGATATGTTGAATATAGTGTATTGTTGTTGTCTCTTACTTGGAAGATGGATAACTGGTAGATGTTTTTTTGTGGCCTAATGTTGTGTTAACATTTTATTGGTGGGTTTTTTTTGTTCCATGACAACATAGGATGGTTTAGGCCTGGGGGTTAGTGTTCTTTTTTTTTTCGGGTACAATACTGGTTAGTGTTCTTCTAGTATTGTACAATGGTTAGGATGGCATTTATATCATTGGAAATTTTGGGAAGGAATGTGTTGTCCTATTGGCTTGTTTTAATGTAGGAAAATAGGGACTGAATATGGGTTGTCGTCAGGGTATATATTTCATATGATGACCAGTTCGAGTGGTGTGGAAAGAAGCTTTAACAACACTTTCCTTCGATAAAAGCAAATTTCCTCCCTCCCTCCAAACACTTTCCTTTGATATCTATTCTTCTAATAACCTTCACCTCCACCTTTTCTGTTATCTTTGTTTTTTGATATAAATGTTTTTTAAACTTACATTACAATAAATTTTGGTGACAAATGACCAAATTACACTTGATTATTGAAGGTGCTCTGTATGAAGTTCATTCTGCTTTCATCATTCTTTGGTTGTTAATCTCCTGTTGGGTCTGTTGTTTTTAATTTTTTTGTGATATTAAGACTTGCTGATGTTGGAACAATTGTAAGAATTTGTACGGCAATGCTATATCTTGGTATTCATATGTTATGGCTTATATAATATGTCCCATTTTATTGAGCTTAACTTTCCTTTGATATTTTCCAGAGTTTGAGAGCCAAGAATCTTGCGAAAACGCATATTTTAAGGTAGAGCTGTCCTGATATGCTCCTTTATTATGGATCTTGTTTATTCAAATATTGATCTCAACCTTCTCCGTATTGCGTAAGTGCTATTGTGATCAGATTTGTGGGAATCAGCCTTTAGTCGACTAATTGGTCGCCTAAAGGCTGAGTGAAGCAGGCTGTCTAAGCCTGTCACTTAATATATCTTCTTACAAATTTAACAAACTTAATAGGCTTTAGCATTTGAATTTTTGAGTTGCCAATTGTTACTTTTATGTGATTGGTTAATATTATTCCAAGTTTTATAGTTCTTGATTCTAAAGTGGAAAATGTAGCCGAAAATCCCATTGGTGTGGTGGTAACACTCTTGCACTTTGGGCTGGGGAGGGTTAAGTTTCCAAGGTTAGAAACTGCATTAGCTTGAAGACTGTTCACCAGAAATTGTTCTGATTTGTGGCTAGCATTTCTCTTTGATTGTGATATAGATTGAACTATAATTCTTATATTCTTTTCTTTCCTTCTATATGGAGTCTTGTGACAATTAATATCTAATTATTTTTGGTGCTTCATTTTGGTTTCTCTTGTATATTACTCTTAAGAAATTTCTTTTTTTTTTATGGAAAGAGTTTCTTATTATGACTCCATGTTACAGTAAAATCATGTTACAGTAAAATGAGCTAGTTAATACCTTTCACATTTATGTTTTAACAATATATATGAGTGGAAAAAGCTTGTTGAGTTTAGTTGTTTGTCATTTTTCTATTTAAATTGTATTTTGTCGCTTGGTCATTTTGCAGTAATAATGAGTCATAGTTGTGTCGTTGCATCATTTGCTGAAAATTCATATTAGTGTTTGACTATGAAAATGCTTAAAAGCTGCATGTTTTTCGTGCAACTTTCATTCAAAATATCTTTTTTTTTACAGATGAATAATGCACTCATTGATGACCGAAGGATACAGGTTGATTTTAGTCAAAGTGTGGCTAAACGGTGGTCTGCATACAGACGTGGCGGAAAGAACCAGGGGGTTCAAGGTGGATGTAGAGACTCAGTGATAAATTTTTGTGTTTTAATACGTTTTCTTGCATTTATAGCTGTTTACTGAACTGCACTTGAGAAATTGTGCTTGTTGAATCAATTGTGAAGTCTAATCTCTGCATGTTCCTTACTAGTTGCTAACTCAGTTCTTTTCCAGGAGTTTATATATAGTACTCCCTCCAACCGAAAATAGAAATAACATTTGGTTTTCCAAAATGAACTCTTTTATAGTTATCAACGCTATCCTGGCTCAGTTATCTCTCTCCTTTGAACCACAATTTGTGAACCTCTGCCAAAAGAAAAAGGATTTGTGTTGCTTTTATGATTTATGCTACCCTTCCCCTCATAACTGGTGAATTGATGCATTTGAAAATTTATCGATTATTCGTGAAGATGTTGTTTTGAGCATTTATTGAAATTAGGGAGAGATGAAGTGAGTATTTTGACTGTTTATTGAATGAAAATTATAGTAGTGGGATAGATTTTGCGTCTAGTTCTATTAAAGAGATAACTTACTTTTAAGGGATTCTCCGTAGAGGAAGTAGGAGTTGCGTTAAGGAAGATGAAGAAAGGTAAAGCTCTAGAGCTCGATGGAATTCCTATTGCAGTGTGAAAGGCACTAGGAGGTGTTGGCTTAACTTGATTGACTAATTTGTTTAATAAGATTTTGAAGTGTAAAGGATGCTAGAGGAGTGGAGGAGAAGAACCCCCATACCCTTGTATAAAAATAAAGGGGATATCCAAAGTTGTATAAACTAAAGAGGTATAAAAGTTATGAGTCATACTATAAAATTATGGGAGAGAATATTAGAAGGACGTTTGCGAAAAGTAACTAAAGTATCAGAGAATCAATTTGGCTTCATGCCGGAGAGGTCAACAACAGAAGCTATATTTTTATTACGGCAGTTACTAGAGAGGTACAGGGATAGAAAACAAAACCTCTATATGACCTTCATAGAATTGGAAAAAGCCTACAATAGAGTGCCCAGAGAGCTTATTCGGAGTGTTTTGAAGAATAAGGGTGTTATAAGAGGTTACATAGACATCATAAAGGATATGTATGTGAGGGTTGTGACTAGTGTGTGGACTATTAGGGGGAAACTAAGGAGTTTCCGATTACGGTAGGTCTTCATCAAGGGTCATCCTTAAGTCCTTATCTTTTCGCTTTAGTTATGGATGAGCTAACTAGTCATTTGCAAGATAATGTACCTTGGTGTATGTTTTTTGCACATGATGTAGTTTTAATTGATGAGAGTAAAGTAGATTTGAATGAGAAAGTGGAATTGTGGAGGGAAGCTCTAGAATCAAAAAGTTTTAAAATAAGTAGAACTAAGACAGAGTGCATGGAATTTATTTTTAAGGAAGGTAGAATTATAGATAGAGCCTTAGTTGAAATAGATGGGCAAGAAGTGCCAAGGTGTGATCAATTCTGTTACTTAGGATCCATTATCCATAAAGAAGGGGATATTGATAGTGATGTGGTACATGATAAACATGAAATATACATATTTATATGCCTTATTTACCTATCTGCTCGTGTAGTTTTAATGATAAAACATGAATAAAACGGGTTATTTGTGATTAGGAAAGTAATTAGGGGATTAATGATTAATTTACTCTAATTAACTATTTTAGATGCATTAAAGAATTTAAGGAATCATATTTTTATTATGCATTTAATTTTGGTTTAGTTTTGTTATTGCAGGTTTAAAAATGCGGATTGCAGATCGACAACAGAAGAGCACATTAGATGGGTTTTGAAGTGCCAAAGTGACCCAAGAGCTGATATCACGTGCATCGAAGATCTGAACCGTTGATGAGTCACTTAAGAGAAGACATAAGCGAAATTAAAGTACGGACGTGCAGATTTGATCTAGTGGATACGATTGATACAACGGGTTTTATCCATCAGAAGAAAAAAAATAATAAAAAAAATAAAAGACAACCCGAGCCGATGGCTCGGGTGTCTAACAGAAGAATGGAGCAGGCTCGAGCGACGACAGCGGCCCTGATTTCCAGCGGCGATGCTTTCACGGCGGAGTGATGACGGCGACCCGACAACAGCCATAGATTCCGACGATAGCGTGATGGCTCATGGTGAAAACAGAACGGCGACTGTGGAGATTTCGGCGGATTTGAGAAGGCGTCTACAACTTGGAAACTGAAACGGAAAGCAGCGTGCTTGACTAGGATTTGGCCGGAGTTGGAGTCCAAAATAGCAACGGATTTGGGATAATCTTCAAGGTGATTAGGGAGGAGGAAAAGGACTCTTCTGCCGTCTATAAAAGCAGAGCAAAAACAGAACTTTATAGGACGATTTTTTGAGAAAAAAAATAGAGACTTTGTTGCAAAAGTGGGTCATGTTTTCGGTGGTATTTCGGCAGCTGTCAAAACCGAAAAAGCTAGGGGAATCGATTGGGGGAAGAAAAGGAAGAGATTTGAGGAAGAAAGCCGGATTTTTGAACTGTTTTGAGACGGTGAACAGTACTGCTACAATATTGTATTTTTGCTACAGTACCACGGCCGGGCTGAGGAAGACGATGAACAATACTTTGCTGTGAACAGTGTTTTACTACAGTAATTCTGTGAACAGTAATCGTGAATAGTGTTACTACTACAGTGATTTCTCATATGCAATTTCTTCCAAAATCTGATTTTTCTTTTCTCATGAATATGAATAGCTAAATTGTTTGTCAAAGCTAGAGGTGATATTATTTGATTAGTATTTTTATGTCTATGAAAGAGCTATTTATTGCTTATTTGATTGAATAGAGATGTTTTGATAAAGTCATAATCTATAAAATTATTTGATTTGTCGTTAACGAAAGGTACGGTAAATGCTTATAATTCCCTGTGATTAGTAGACTAAGCTTGTTAATGATAAATTTTCAATCGAAATCTTTATGTTAATGGTTATGATGTACGTGAATGAAATATCTTCCGATTAGGTCAAATCATTATTTGAACCTAATTGAGAAATTAAATAGACATAGAAGTATTAATTAAATAATTGATCCTTGAAGCTTTGATATCTCCCATCGATTATCTTTGCTATCTTTAATTAGTTTTAATTGAATATTTAATCATCATTTTAGTAGTTAATTAAATTACTTCTCTGCATAATTTCCTGATAAGAATCTTAATTTGTTAAGCTAAGTAGTATTTAGATTAGTTTGGAGTAGAATAATCCTACATCATTCCCTGTGGTTCAACACTTGGATTCACCGAGTATATATTACAATTTGTCAACCTATTTTGGGGTTTGATCAGTGCATATGATAAATGCAGGGTGGGTAAAATGGAGGGTAGCCTCGGGAGTGTTGTATGATAGGCGTGTTCCGAAAAGGCTTAAATGCAAGTTCTATAGGACAACCATTAGGCCTGTAATACTCTATGGAGCGGAGTGCTAGGCACCAAAGAGGAGTCATATAGATAAATTAAATGTAGCCGAAATGAGAATGTTAAGGTGGATGAGTGGGATAATAAGGAGAGATAGGATTAGAAATGAATATATTTGTGAGAGTCTAGGAGTAGCACTTTTAGGGGAGAAGCTGGGGGAATATAGGTTGCGGTGGTATAAGCATATGCAAAGAAGACCATTAGATGCCCCTATGAGAAGATTAGAAGGGATACATATAAACGATGCTAAAAGAGGGAAAGGGAGACTTAGGGGCCGTTTGGGGCGTGATAAAGCCAAAACATCCGGTGTGGATTTTGGATGTCCACTGTAGCATTCATGTTTTTTCCAACATCCAGCTGAAACATGTCCTGAGGTGTTTCAGCTGGATATGGAAAAAAGTTGGATGCTACAGTGTAGCAAAACATCCACACTGGATATTTTGCTTTTAATCACGCCCCAAACAGTCCCTTAAGAGAACTTGGATGGAGTTAATAAAAAAAGATTTAAATTTACTATCTCTTACAAAAGAGGTAGCCCAAAATAGGCCTGAATGGAGGAGTAAGATCTATGTCGCCGACCCCAAATAGTTGGGAAAAGACGCTACTTGATTATGATTATGATTATGATTATGATTCGTGAAGCTGTTGTTTTATCTCGATTTTTAAATATATGCTATATATGCAAATTTCTTTCCTTTTTTAGGAAAGGCATTATTGTGAGCGAGCAGGGGCATCGACAGATGAGCAGAGACAAGAATGGGAAATTGGCCTCCTGAAATCCCCCCCTCCCCTTCGCTATACGTCTGCTTTCATTTCCCCTTAGTCCAACCACAACCCACCCCACAATTTTAAAAAAAGGAAGAAATTTGGATTCCATCAACGCTGGAGTTCGTTGACTACGTTTTGTACTATCTATGGTGTCATTCCGTGCTTTGATTAATAGAAATCATGGCCCGCATTTTATCCTAAACTTGGCCTCCATCAAGAAAGCGTTAGGGCATTATCAGGGTACTACCATTAGTAGGAATGTTCCACCTGTTACTCGTCTTTTTTATGCTGATGCTAGTCGAGCACGCTTACGGGATGTGTAAACACCTGCTTCTGTATTACACACATTGTACTCTAGCTGGCCTAAATCTAAGGGCATGTTTGGTTGCAACTTCTTGGAGTAGAAAAAGTAGAATTTAGGGTATTCTGCTTCTTGGATTTTAGTTGTGAAGTGATGTGTGTTTGGTTGGACATAAAGAAAAATCAGCTTTTTGGTTAGTAGTTTGTTTGGCAACATAAGCAAAAAGTAGATTATGGAATGCTAAGTTATAAAACTACCCTTCATGTTAAAGATCTCAGCCATCCATGTGATCGGACGATTGAGAATGATCCCCCTCTTATAACCTTTAAAACCCTCCCCCCAAGCCCTAGCCCTCCTCCCACATCGCCTTTGGGAGTTGTTGTCGCCCTCTCTGCTTCCTCGTGGTGATCTGCATACTCTCTAGTGCCGGCCATCGCCTCAGTCCGCGGGCTTGTGGAGGGTCCCGTGTCTGAACTCAAGAGCTTGTAAAATTTTGTAACTCTTTTTTCCTTGTACCAAAAACATGCATGGAGCAAGTGGATGCGACAAGTTTCATTAGTAACTACTTGTTATTTTTCATGCCTCGTATTAATTTCAAACTAGGGACTATACAAATTAGAGTCATCCCAATTGCAAACAAAAAGTTGGATGGCAAATTATACATGTAGTAGCTTGTAGCCAAGGGGATGTAATTCAACCATAATATAAGAAGCAGGGGCCCCTAGATCTTCACATAAGAAGCATGGAGCTGTTCCAAGAGGCTGAAATCGGTTAGCTCACGTATTTGCACCATCTAAGGTAGTTGCACCTTATCACCCTCCATGTTAAGATTGTATTCAATTTTATTCTGAGTGAAGGTGACACATATTTAATACTTAAGTGTTTGACATGTATTGAAAATAAGGTGAAAGTAAGGTACTGCTTTGACAATTGGAGACCGGTTAAAGATCGATAGTTGTTGCTTCAAAATAAAAACATGTCATTCACTTCTCATAAACCTTACATGTAATTCAAACCTGCCATTCACATATATATATAACCTGACATCTCATTGTTGCCCCAGACACATTGTTCACAAAAAACTAATTGTTTTACAATATTCAAACTGATGGCTTTACAATGCAAATAATTTCCATCCATTCATTTACTCAAAAACTGTCACACCTTAAAATTCTAGACCTCGATTAGAACGTAGAAGCAACCAATCACAGACAGTTAGGAGGTCAGAACTTAGGGAGTGACTGAATACTCGATCGATCTCAGTCCAATTATCATATTGGAATGTACATGATCAATATAATAGAACAATATCCAAGTATTCAACCTTAACATAACATTACAAAAAAGAAAACTACTTACTCTATTATAGAAATTCAAATATTAAATAATCCAAATATCATGGCACACAGGCCAACTAGTCTAATAAAAGCAATCAAAATAAAATTCAACATACCAGATTAAGAGTCAAGACTAAAAATCAAAACAGGCCCAAAACTTTCCTATTTTAGACCAGTTCCCTAAAATAACAGTTTTAGTGAACATACCGATTTTACGGGTGTTACACAAACTATAACAGCATGGCTTACAATTCAATTCATTTACCACTGACTTGTACAACATAGACACAAACTGTTTTTGTGTTACACATACAACTGATATACAACATTCTTGTCAACTGATGGAAACAAACAAAAAAATCATCCACGAGTTGCATTTACATCTTTCAAAAATATATTTACCTTCATTAAAGTATGCACAAAATATGGGTCTAAAAAAGAAAATGGAAGATGTACCTGAAATAGAAATTGAAATAGTCTAATTCAAAATAATTTTTGAAAGATTGAAACATATTAAATGAGAGGTATATGAGCACACTCACGATCTTCCATTGCCCTTTCTCAGTATCAAAGCTTGCAGTATACCCTATAGTGACGACCATCTTCTTTGATCCGGAGTGCCACACCATCATATGACGAAAGATCCGCACGTTACACATACATAAGTAACTCCATTATACAGAAAATTTCTGTTTAGGCCCCGGCTGGGCCTGGGCAGACTCAACAGAAGGTAGTTACTAATTATAGCTAGTGATCTGGTTGAAATCTTGAGAGGCAAATAACTAGAAGACTAGAGAGAGAAAGAGATGATGTATCGGCACTCCAACAGTCCCGAACTTACATAGTACACACTTATATGATCTAATAAAACTCTTATTCGCTCATAGTGTTGTGTATATAATCCCTCTGCCTGGAGTTAAGACACCTAACGACTGGTCTAGGATGCGGCGAGAAGAAAGCCCTGATTCAAAACGAGTTTTTTGTTGCAGTAGGAAAACAAGACTCTTGTAATTGAATTTTAACATCAAGTAATTGCAGCGAAGAGGAGTTAGAGATTCAGGTTTGGGAAAGAACATGCCCAACCTTTTTCTTCAAAAAATTGGATAGTTGACTCTATTCTTAGTCCTTCCAAGAAAAAAGTATGGTTGGTTGTCGGACATGGTCGCGGACAGAATCTACCACTCGTTTTATCTTTAAAATTTTATATTCAAGTCATATTTTAAAGGTCATTTGTCTCTCATTAAGGCATAAATGCGGTAAATATAATTTATCGAGTGAAGAGAAAAGGAAAATACAGTGATACTATTTTGCAATAAATTAATTCATTATTAAAGTGACTAAATTAACCCATTTTTCTTTACAATTACGAGAGCTAAGTTTGTGAATAAGAACATGTACTCCGTAGAGGATCTCGAATTGACGGAACTTTTGAGGACATGCACAACTTACACGAATAGTCTTGGACACGGTCACAAACAGACAAACGGACTTGGCTGTCTGCGTCTAACACACTCCAGTGCACTTTGAGTCTTTGACTTAACCAAAGGAGTGACCAAAAAGTAGGACCAAAGGATAAGTGGAGGGGGGACCCAGGAATCTTAGGGCATGTTTGGCAGCAACTACATATCTGGATTTTAGAAAAATTCGAGAAGCTAAATTCTTCTAAAAAGGAGATTTTCTAAACAAATTAATTTTTAATTTCATTGAATCAACTACATACCTAGATTTTAGAAGAATCTTAGAAGCTGGATTCTTCTAAAAAGAAGATTTTCTAAAAAAATTAATTTTTAATATCATTGAATTTTCTTAATGGTATTTTTTATAATTTTGTAAATAAGATAGGGGCACATTACATTTTTTCTTATTATGCGCTTCTGCCTTTCATGTTTATTTACAAAACATCCCATCGGGCCCTAAATTCTCCTCTAAAAGTTGATTCTTCCCAACTAAACACCATGATTCTTCTCCTCTATTTTTTTCCTAAAATCCAACTTTTTCACTCCAAAAATCATCTACAAAACAGATTGTAAGGACTAAGAATAGTTGATTCGCATCTCCAAGTAAAGTTATAATTTTTTCTTTTCTTCAACTATTTATTCCTCTTCTCATCATGTGGAAATATGTGATGCTCGTAATAAAAATTTGTCACGCTAGACAGATTCAACCAAAGAAATCCAATTTTTTCACTTTAAAAATCCTCTACAAAATAGACCATCAGGTAAAGTTATAATTTTTCCTTTTCTTCAACTATTTCTTCCTCTTCTCATCACGTGGAAGTATGTGATGCTGGTAATGAAAATTAGTCCCGCTAGACAGACTCAACCAAAGGCCCGTATTGAGTTGGGGGCCGCGAGGACTCAGTGAGAGAGAGAGAGAGAGTCATCCGTTGACTAATTTTTACGCATCAGATTTGTGGAGACGATTCTCTCAACATTTCTGGATCCCAATCATCAACACTATGATTCTATAGCATCCCAGTTTTTGGATTCAATTTCCCAGAGATTTTTTATTTATTTGCTTCTCCCTCTTTGATTCTCTTTGGATTCCGCCCATCTCTTTTGATTCTGTTTTGCGGCCCGGCCCTTCCCAGATCGGATCTGTTGTGCATTTGCAAACTCCCTACCTTATTGGTTTGGTGTTGTAATTTCTGTGCTTTTTTTTTTGAGAATTGTTGTGATAGCCATCGATCGATCAGTAATTTGTTTGTTGGACAAGAAGAAGAAGATGAATTTACCGATGATGGTCGACTGCCGCAGTCTGGTCGACTTCTGCCGTTCCTTCCACCACCATCGCAATTCCTTGACGCCCTCCTCCTCTCCTAGGAAGCAGCGGCATCGCCACCTTTCCGATTCCTGGAACCCCTTGTGCCACCATCACTCCCCCTTTCCCGCCGTTGATATCATCGTCCTTCTCTTCTCTCTCGCCGCCCTCTCCTTCCTCTTCCTTCCCTACCTCTCCTTCCTCCTCCGCGCCGCCTCCTCCGCCCTCTCCCTCCTCCATCATGCCGCCCTCCACCCCCCATTTGCTTACACCGTGGGCCTGGTCGCCATGTTCGTCGCCGTCGTTGTCCTCTGGGAGATCCTCAGCCACCAGGCGCTCAAGTGCGGAAATCCCTATTGCCGGGGCCTTCGCAAGGCCGTGGAGTTCGACATCCAGCTCGAATCGGAGGAGTGTGTTAAGTACATGCCGCGACTGCCCAAGGACGTCTATGGCGGCCGCCCGCTGGAGCTCGGGCAGGACCACAAGGAGCTGGAGGCGGAACTCAAACGGATGGCTCCCCTCAATGGCCGCACTGTTCTCATCTTCCGCGCCGCCTGCGGCTGCCCTGCCGGCAGAATGGAGGTTTGGGGCCCCAAGAAACCTGGTAGAATTAAGAAGTAGTACTAGTTGTTCTTAGCATTACGATCCCATATTTACTACTTTTATCATTTCAAATACAGGAATATAATCTATGGGAAAAGTGTAAATGAGACTTGTCTCAAGCAAGGTGCATGAGCATGAGCCCAAGTAATCTAGAGCTGTTAGATCTTGATCTAATGGCTATAAGGGTGAGTGATGATCCACTATCCGCCGTTAGATCAAAATTTGACGGCTTAAGATGATGTGGCTCATGTAATCTGCATGAGACAAGTCTCATGTAAACTGGACTCATAATCTATAGTGTTCATTATACCCTGTCAGTATTTACAATAAGTGACTATTTTGTCACCTTACATATTATGCAATCACCAGCCTTACTTGGTTCGTTTTTTTTTTGTAACCTATTTTTATCTTCTCTTGCTGCAAAATTGAAAACAAACTTAAAAAGATGACAATTTTGGCTTATTTACACATATTTGGATATTGGTTGTAATGCACAAATTCATTAAGAGCCCATTTTCCTCTCCAAGCGCAAGAGCTAAGAAAATGTGATACATCTACTTGTTGAGCTTAATAATTACTAACAGACTCCAATAATAAATTTAATTGAACCTGGAAGGGACTTGGAACAAAAACTCAACCTGGCTTAAATAACTACATGTTGATCAGTGCTTCAGCTGTTAACACAAAGCATGATTGTTGTTCTTGCACGAAGAGGTCATTTTTACCTCTCTTTATGAGGGAACTGAATATTCTGACGTTCCCATGATGCCCAAATATGAGTCTGGAGGAAAAAAACATGGGACTGGAAAAGGTTTTCAAATAGTCGCTAACTTGTTATATGGTCTTTTCGTTTGAGACTCCCTGCCGAGTTTACAATTAGAAACTAAGTTTTATCGATGACTCCTGCAATTGCATAACTTTTATATCTAATCTGGGCCAACCTCAGAGACCTTGTGGGTACATGACAAGATCTTTTCTTTATACATCGACATTGACATGCATTTCTGTCTACAATTTTTAAACTACGAAAACCATTTTGCTTATTCATCAGAGTTACTGCATGATATATAATGCTTATGACCAAGCAAATAGCTTCTAGAGTTATTATTTTCTAGTCTCCCTTTCAGTTTCCAATGTTCAATCTTTGTCATCACCAATGTCTTGTTAAGCCTTAAGGTAATTTATAGAGTTGAGATGTCTGGGGTGATTTTGATGTAGATCCTCGTTCTCAATTTGAAATTTAAAATAGTTGAGCTTTAGTTATCAAATATAAAAAATGAAAGGCATTATTTTCATGGACATGCCCTTCTGACCTGGCTGTTCAGTTCCAACTGAAACCATTCAAATCAAACTGTTTACAACTTGAGGCTGCATCATTTTCATCGCGAGAATTTAGATCTAGCTGTCCTGTTGTTTGAAGCATTCCGGTCTCTTTTTGTTTCCTGTTCTCTAGTTGAATTGCAGGTTTTTTGGCGTTGGCTTGTGCTGAAAAAGCTTCATCACGATTTTTTTGTTTCCCTCTTGCCTCAAAAGTTCCCAAGGACATGTCTTTGGCAGTTTTCTTCATTGGGTATATTGTCCTCTCTGTAGACAACAACTTTCTCTCTTTTAATTCTTGGCTCCATCCAACTTCACTCTCTTCAACCCTGAAATCCGTAGTGTCATCTCTACTCTCTTTAGGGCTAGTGGCAACACTACCAGGAAATTTTTTGGCATTCATGCAGCCATCATGCATTTCTTGGTCCCTCAACGATCCATCACATGTTGTCAAGCAGCTGTCTATTGAACAATCTGCAATCTGGCATTGTTGAGTGCGTAACTGGGCCATTTCTTTTGATTCTAAATGGCCAGAGTTGAAGCACTCAGAAGATACTTTGGAAACTAGTTCTGAGAGGTGCACTTTGGCTGCTTCAAGTCCAGCTGGACCCATGTTCTGTCTTCCGAGAGTCTCTTGGGCTTTCTCCAGCACTGATTGCAAGTATTTCCCTTGTGCTTCTATGCGGAGCTGCAGGTGCCGCTGCACCTATTGCAATTTAGCATGAAAATTACTAATTATACATGAAACATGACAGCAGATTTCTTTCTTTTTTAATAGAATGTCTACCTAAGTAGTTAAACTTTCGTTTTCCCTTGTGTTCACTTTTGTCAATTACAATGTTGTAGCACAAGTTCATAATCAAAACTGTCTATTCTTCCTCACTATTACCAATATGTTAGTTAGTTGCGAAACTAGAATGTTTTTTCTCTCTTCACAAGAAGTGGTTAATTGTCTGAGCAAATATATCTCTATCAAGTTGGTCGTCTTTAAGTACACTATGATGATTCCTCATTTCCGTTCCAATAAGCTAGACTTTGGGTTTTACCTCCAGCTGTTCATGTAGTCTTCTCTGCACCTCAATTTGCATTTGTAGTGCTTCAGTTATCTGCAAGCTCCTAAGGTACAAAATTCCCTGTGAGTAATAAATCATCAGCGTCAAGAGCAATAATGAAAAACCTTGCTTTTGTGTTCTTACTTGCTCGTCTGGGACCCGATGTTTGTGTTGATGACAGTTGTTTCAGTCACTTCAGACATTCTATCTGTTGATCCTGGGCAACCTGTGAGAGGTGGTAAGTTATATCTAACATATTCCATTTCATACGGCGTGAACATTCTGAAGGTGTTTAGAAGTGTTTACTTACTGTTAATATTCACATTATTTGTCTGTCCATGAAGATTCTTACTGAGTCTGTACTTCTGCAAGCAAAATGCATAAACTTGTTACCTAACATCAAGATATCAAAATATACTTTAAAAAACAGCTGGAGATGTTAATGTTACCTGAAGATGGCTTTTCAAATGGTATAGAGTAAGTCCTGGAATCCCCATTAATCTCATCACTGTTTTTGGAGTGGCCTCTGCAAGATAAAAACTTCACATCAGCCTGCGTCTCTGCATGTACGTGCTCTTGTTTCTGCTTTCATTATATTAGCTTATACTCACTGTCTGCTCCTCCAAGTTGATTGACAGCTTCTATGAAGCGTTCGTGCAACTCTGGGGTCCATTTCAATCTAGGCTTTGCATCGGTTGACAAAACTAGACCATTGTCTCCTTGAATATTGGCATTGTTCCGGAACAAATTCCTCTCTGAAGGATTTGGAGATGTCCCTGTAAAAGGAAAGCTGTGCTTCCCATGATGATAAGTCTGGTGATGAAACATGTCCTGGCATGGGGAAAATAAAATGGTGTGAGTTTGTGGAGCTAATCATAACTTTAAAGTATGCTAAACACTAAGGTCTTATCAAGAGCATACCTTTTACAATCGTGCCTCAGTGTTTACTGCAAGAAACTATATTCTCTCGACTTCTCTTCCCTGCTTGAATGTCAGATCTTTTTTTGGTAGCCTTACTGTTTCTTATTTTTTGGCAAGTTCTCATGGAGCAAAGGCTGGCTGGCCGTCTGTATATATAAGACAGTCTAGGAGGAGGATGGGAATCTTACCAATCCAATCTTCACAGCGACTCAAAAAGAGATTATGTCCTTGTCCACTTTGGGTATTTGAGGGCCCGCCTCTTCATTCTTTAATATCTCTGTTTTTCTAATTATCGGACAATTGCATAAAGGACTCTGGGCTGGAAAGACTTATACCTTGCAAGAGGTACACGAATAGATCCTGTGACATAAATATTTTCTTGGTATTGGTCCAGACAGCCAAAAAGGGGATTCCTGTGGCCCACAAGGGGATGTGTAGTAATCAGCTTCCGAGTCGAGAATAGTGACTCCTCTTTTAAACCTTTTAAGCTTTTGATACTTGAACTAATTCCCTGGAGGGGACACATAATGTTTCCTTCCTATGCCTTATTTCATGCTTTCATTTTTCAATTGCTTTTGAAAGGTGCTCTCCGCTTACAAATTCATTTAGATGATAACTAGCTTTAGTGATTAGTTAGGGATTCCCTCTATTGTCTATGAGAGAGCTTGGAGGCTTGAAATTTGGAACAGGCATAAATTCTGGTTCAGAGGTCTGAGTTTGTGATATGGGAACTTGAAGAATAAGTGAATATATGAGTGATGAAAAGGTGCAAGGTTCTGTTGACTAGATGCACCTAGAAGAAGAATAAGTATACACTCAACGAGAGGGAGGTAAAAAAAGGAAAAAAACAATGTGAAAAGATGCTCTCTTGGGGACTCTATGTAAGAAAAGAATGAAATACGGCATACAATTCCCCTAATCACTTTGATAGGTTTGGCACTTATTCAACTACTGTACAGAAAAAGGATAAATGAGGGCCCTGATGTGCTCCACTCGGCAACTGCAAAGTCGTTTAAGATTTGGAATAAAATAAAGTGTGTATTGTACTTGCTTCCATGCTTGCATGGTGCGTCCAATAGGGCCCCACGTGACAGCCTTCTTCTCATCAATTTTCTCCTCTTTCCAGATTCTCTTGTAGGTCCATTGTTACCCACCACTGATAGGTCCTAAGAGGGTAGGCAGCATAGTTTTTAAAACCGGACTAGCTGGTTTAACCACGACAACCGGAGCCGGTTATCCGGGTTGTTCGGTTTAGGACAATCCGGTTCGTCAGCCGATTATAATAGAAGTCAGCTGGTTCAACCGATCAAACCACCGAACCGGAACCGGATCTGGTTTGCTAAGACTAATTTTCTTTCAAAAAAATTTGAAAGGTAAATGGGGGATTTGAACTTTCCTTCAAATATTCATTCTTCAACACATTAGCCAACATATCTAAGTTACTCTCATGTACATGTGTTTTGATTTTTATGTATTGATATTTATTTTTTGTACGAAAATCTTAAAAAGACGTTGAGATTCGAAATAGAAACAATATGGTCAAAATCAAATATTCTAACTACTTACACTGTATTATAATTTGTAGTGTCTAGCCACAAAGTATATATATATATATATATACATCTAACTAGTCTATACTGGTCCACCCACGGTTCAACCTAGTTGAACTAGACCGGACTTCAAAACGATTCAATGCTCGGTCTGGTTTTAAAAACCTTGGTAGGCAGGCAATCTTTATTCAAGGTTTTCCTAGTGAGTAGTGCTATTCCTCCCGCTTTTTTTCACGTCCAACCTCACATACTAGTGTGCTAAAAGGAAATAAAATATGAGGCCCACAGCATTTCCGTAGAGGTGGCCATGAAAATAAAGCATTGAGAATAACGCATTTTCCTTTCCTGGTCTACCTCCATTTTACCGAAATCAGACCACTAGCAAGTACTCCCTCCGTCCAAAAGAAAAAAAAATGGCAGCATTTGAAAATGAGTTTTATATAGTATTTGTTTGTAGAGATCACAACATTACAAGCCTTCACTTACCCCTTACCCCTGCAGATGGATGCTTATGAGGATCTATTGGCATGTAGGGCAAATCAAGTAATTTATTTTTGGATCTATAATTTTTCAAATGTAAGTCATTTTTTTCCTCGACGGAGGGAGTAGTTTGTTTGCTACAATGGACTGTTATCATATTCCCATTTTTGGCATATTAAGTTTTTTTTTTCATGTGAGGCATAAAGGTTATAACCATTCTATCCTGAAGACCTGAACAAGCTTTACTTCTTGATTGATCCTGCGAAATGCAAGGCAACATAGTCCTGAATTCATGTGCAACTACGAAAAAACAAAAAGGCTTCAAGCTGCAGGCATGAGCCCCTCGCCAACATATGAACCAGGTCCTGTATATTTCCATGTCTACTAGTGCATTTTTTATTTTTATTTTTGCGATAACAGTGGAATGTGTTCCCACTTTCAGTCCTCTGATCAAATGTAAACGTCTCTAAGGTCGTTCGCTTTCCTGGCAATTTTTTTCCATTCTTACGAACAACATAAAGACAGTTTTGAGGAGTCTTCTGACCAAATGATCAAATGGTTTTGTGTTGTACGATAATTTTTTCCATTTGCAGATCGTCATTAAAACAAAAAGACTTACTATTATAAAAGTTGAAGTCCAACAAGGATTAAGCATATCAAGCACAACAGCGCGCTATATCATTGTTGAGAAAGTACAAGTCAATTCGAGATGTTTATGTGGGTTATTTCAATTGGGTGACACATGTTGACTGCACGTGATTGGGGTTTGTGGGGTAAATAAAAGGTGAAGGTGAAGATGATCCGAGAATTTCACAAAGGTGGATTCCATTGGCATTGGCATATTGAGGAGAATATTGTCCTTGGCTGGAAGAGGGAGTGAGAAGAATCTGAGAGATCTTTGTTCAGCGAGCACACACACTCTCAGATCAGATGGGTGTCTGAAGCTTTTGCTCTGTGGGGTGATCTACCTTTGTGAGAGAATCGAATAGACCCAACCTTCTTTTCGGCCTCCTAATTATCCAATCTGTACGAGGGCCTTCATGTTTGGGGAAAAAAGGAGTTGAACCCATTTTCTTAGTCAGTCACTGCTGAGTACTATCATTGCTTGTATAATAATGTCCAGCCAAGTACCAAACAACAAGTACTTTTAGCTCAAAACATTCCCTTGTTTTGTTTAACTCACTTGTCTATTTCTTGAACGGATTCTCCTCAGCCTCAGAACCCAGAGGAAAGCACTTGTTCCCCTCAAATTCCTCCTTGTACAATCTGTTCAAGTTGCAGCAATTTTGAATGGGAGGGCTTCGGATTGTGAAGAGCCCACCTGCGTCTGGTTCTAGAACTTCCCTAACCATGAGGTGTTGCAAAAAGTAAAGGGTGCATCACTTTGAGAGACTTTCGAAAAGCTGGAGCTTATGGGGGTTTCGGAGCTAACTACATAAACTAGTGGACTGCTTAGAATAAATTCTTACTTATGGCTTTCATATCTCACTGATTCCATCTTGGTTGTGCAAGAACAGACCGTTGGATTACGAGACTAGTAAGTAAGCGTGTTTGCATCCACACAAATGTAGAACAAGATGTCCAACTTGTGTTCCACAAAAATAAGGACGACTTCCTAAAGCAGTCTAATGTGATACCCTCGCTAAGGCATCGTTTGGCCAAACATTTGTGGCTCATTTTCCACAAATGATGTTTGTATGGGTTTATTTGCCTACAGATGCATTTCCCATCATTTGAGGTCAACCCACCATTCAGGAGAATGGTGTCTGGATGGCCTCATTTGTCATTGGTGAGGTTCTTCTTCCACATGGTTTTGGTGCATGGTGGCCGACATTTTTTTTACTCTGCTGCCCCTCATCCTCATTTCATAGTAAATGCGCCACAAACGGGTTGCCATATGATGCTTAAATTTCTAATGTGGAGTATTAAGGTAGGATGGAGCATGCACCACAAATGAAAGTAAAAGCTAGACAATTCATCAGCCTTCATTAACTGTATAGCGCAACATCTAGCCCAGTTTCGCAAAAGGTGAACCATATTAATTCCTAGCGGTTGGATCATCAGACCGCAGAGCACAAAATGTTGTCTTTCTACTGCTCATATAGTGGCAGTTTGCCCAGGTGCCACTTTGGCGTTTTTTTGCTCATATACAGTGGAAAATAAGGTTCGACGAAGAACAGTAATCTATTTTTTTTTGTCATAATGAAAATTCATTGAAACTCGAAACTCAGATGGAGGGTACACGAGATAAGGCCCTTACAAGAAAATCCAAACCCAACCCAGAGCCAGACACACGAAATACAATATTATTACATAATTAACCATCGACCTGAAATAATACCATATGCAACAACAATCCATACGGTTGTTCCCCACTTCACAAAAGAAAAAGAAAAAAAAACACCGTTTGCAACCTAAGCTTGAGCTTAGAACGCAGTAACACGAAGTCAAAAACCATAAAAAATATATACCTTAAAGAATATTGCTTTAATAAAAAACGAATATAGTAGTTCACTACTAAATACGTATGGACCTGCGACTTCAAAGATATGGCCTGTGCAAACAAAAGCACAAAACTACCATAAATTTTCTGCAGGGTGGTTACCACTATTACCAATAAAAACATTAGAGGGAAGAAGAGTTTCTGGATCCGTGCAGCTTATCATTCTTCGAGGCAGGAGTGTGTGAGGAAGAGACTGCTGCGTGGTATGAAGAAGCAGCCAGTTGTGCAAGAGCTGGTACAGCACCACCTGCAGACAATAGTTAAACGAAAGAAGTTTAACATGAAAGTATATCTGGATATTCTGCAAGACAATAACCTTGTACAGTAGGATGAATCTCAAATTTCTGCCCTCAGCTACAAAACTGACGGGTCTGGCTTAACCAGTTCATCAGGGAAGTTGGTGGATACCCTGTTGGTTAGAATGAAGAGGAGGATAGAAGAGAACCGGAATGAAGAGAGGGTGAGGGGAAACTGTTATGATCCCTAATTAGAATACTTTTCTAATTTAGTTAATCCTAGTTAGAGTAGGATTAGAATACTTTCCTAATTTAGTTAATCCTAGTTGGAGTAAGATTAGTTATTAATTTCCTAGTTTGATTACTTTCCTATCCATAGTAGAATTAAGTAATTGTAAGGCTACATGCCTGATACTACCAATAGGGCTTTAGCCCTACTGCTACAGTATCGTGAACAGTGATTTCATAGTTTAGACTTCAGTTTTCCTTTATCTCTTCCTTCTCTTCATCTAATTGTTCTTCTCTTTCACTCTATACTTCGCCCCTTTCATCCAACCTTCTCTACTTAATCTATTGTAGGTCCTTAAGCATATTAAGGAGATACAACAGAAACGGTCTGGGTCTCTGCTTGAACTAGCTAGGTTGATGGACCTCAGCAGGATCAATGAGAAGGGCACCTAACCAAAATCATGACTAGACACAAGCCAACTTGGTTCGACTAGGCTGGGCAGACTCACTAGGATTTAAAAGAGTGTTTCTTATGCCTCCAGGAGCCCATAACAGACGTCACAAAAATAATTCACTGGATCAAAGCATATTAATCATGTTCTTGACATTTATCTTGCATATACCATCGATTTTGAAATGCATGACAATCTGTTGCAATAGACAAACATGAAAAAAAAATACTCCTTCCATCCAAAGATATCTGTCCTCATTGGAAAACCAAAGTGAACTAAAATCAGTTCATTTTGGTTTTCTAATTTGATAGATATGAAGTATGAATGAGGTCTTAAATACAACTGCATACAGATGGGATATAGGGCCATGCAAATGAAATCTGGTGATAAACAAATGCTAAGAAAATAGAGGCAATCAGAGAACATAATGCTTAAACATATAGTCTAATAAAGATCTGATATCTATATGCAAATAAATTCTTAGTAATTTATGCCTTCTGAGTCTTGATAGAGATTCCTGATCTCTCGGACCGTTTTAAAATCTCTCGTAGATCTCTTCTTGTCAGCTGATCGAAGATGCAACCAAACTCCGAGAACGCAAAAATTGGTTTTGAAATAAAAAAGAACTACCTACAGTCTGCAAGGAGATGCAGCCAATGGTTTGTAAAATACCAGAGAAGGAGAGGACAGCTGCATAGAGTATTGGCTGTGTTAAAATGATAAGAAATAAATAGGCAAATAATTAGTTTGGGAAAGGGATCCTGTAAAAAGTGGCGGTGAAGCACAAACTGTTATTTAACCTATATGTATTAAGTAATAACTATTGGCTTTATAAGGAGATATGGCAAACGATAATGTTTGATACAGGTGCAGAATAAATGACCATGGAAGATATGACTATGTGATTGTGGAAACATGATTTGAAGAAAAGTCAGTCAACAGGTCTTCCTCACAGCTGGCACATCTGGTACTTTCAGTAAGTATTGTCAAATTCCTGTGAAACATAAGAGGAAGAAAAACATCACTTACACCGATAAGAAAGTGTAACCACATTAGTCCCTTTATATACCTCCGGACGACTGGCATTGCTGCAGACAAAAGTACAACCAAATTGTAAATATGCAAAGGAAAGAAACAAATCAGACTGCAAATTGATTGCCATGCTGATGAAGCTTAGCATGAGAACCTAGTAACAAGCTTCTTAAGAAGTTACCCCAAACATCAAAGCCAACGTACGCCATAGTCTTATCGCCAAAAAATTCAATTCACAGAGGAACAAGCTGGTCAGAAATAGCAAAAACGTCGACTACCCACTAAGCTAATCATACGTGACAATACACCATCTTTTATATACCAAATTGAACAATTATAGCTCACTAACAAAATTTTCTTGAGCAAATAACAGTTTTTAAAAAATCTATTAGCAAACACGTACTAGATAATAACGTAGTACATACAAACATGGAATGCCGGCTCGCCGATATATCGGTATCGGACCCCACCCGATACACCGATACGAGTTAATCTCGTTTTTTTAATTTTTTCTAAATATCGCCGATATATCAGTTTCAGGCCGATATATCGGTCCGAGACCGATATATCGCCATTTTAAAAATATAAAAAAATTCCTGTTTGTTTCCCATCATAATATGCGTTTTTATGCATTTTTTTGAAATCTATGCTTTGTCTAAATTAGTATAACTCATTTTAGAAGTTAGATTGTGAAAATATATGGTAAAAACTAGTTTTCAACCACCGATATTTTTTTACACAATATCTCCAATATATCTCCAATATTTCGTCTCTTTGGCCAACCAATATTTTACCGATATCCGATATAACATTCCATACATACAAACTATAGTTGATCAAGACGCTTGTACTAGATGCTTTAATCATTGATCATACGCTTTAATGTCATGGTGTTTTGATCACCTTGAATATGATCAATAATTATGCTATAATTATTGTCAGATTTTTGCAGGATTTTCAAACAGCAAGTAGGTTGGCCATTAATCATCATCATATGCCTTATCCCAGCTATCTGGGGTAGGAGGCATGGATTATATACGATCGGAATCAAAGTGGTACAAAATCCATAAAGAAACATAGTGGCAAGTTAATATAAGTTGGCCATTAATATGTTATAAAAAAAATATACTACCTCCCTCTCTCTCCATTATATTCAAGACTCTAGGTACAACATGTAATGCGACCTTAACATATGATCATTAGGATAAGAAATAGCCCAATAAGAAGCATTTAACAAAATTCTAGGTGGATGATATAACTTCAAGACAAGGCATAAATTGAATAAGGTGTACAACACGACTCTTGAGCCTAAAACACAAGTAGAATTACAGTTTGAGCCTGTCCAAAGAGCATGTAGATTCATGAAGAAGAGTAAGAACTGGTGAGATGGAAAATTTAGAACAAACGCTTTAATCATTGATCATAGTCACAGTGTCATATACATGTACTAGATGATAATGTTTCAGTAAATACAAACTAGAATGTCAGCATCAATATGCAAATGTGATGATAACAATACCTTTTCTTTTGATATCTGTGACCAGTATATGGTGCAGCATGTACATTAAAAATAGGCCTATTTTCCAACAACCCAAGAGATGTATAAACCACCTAATAATTAATTAATACACAATCAAAAATTGCCAAATCAGTTGTAATAGTTTGCCTAACACAAAGCACACCATAATATTCATAAATTACACTAACTGCTATTAAGTTTAAAGAACAGTAACAAACCATGGTTAAATCCATAGAATGCACTCGCCGCGCCACCAATTGCAGTACCGATCTGTAAAACCAAAAGTTCGAACAGGAAGGGAAAACATTACATTAAGATAGAAGTAAAGATATAATTAAGCCAATAAAAAGCAACGGAAATTTTTTCTCCTCCTGACAAATATAGCAAACTGCATAAGTAGTGGTGAAAAAGGGGACAAAATCAATGAATTATTAATAGACTGGAAGATTTTTGCAGCAAAATGTATTTCGTGAGACAACCTTGCCCATGTAGCCCAGCATCATAATGGTTATACAAAACAGAATAATCAGATAGGTTTAAACCCCGACAGTGGTAGGCAGTGAAAGGTGATTTTAGATGATGCACTCCGATCAAATGGAAGAGGATATTGTAGAGGAAACAATGGGGTCAATTGAGATGGACCAATAGGAAGACTCAAATAGATAAGAGTAGCTTCATGACGTGCTACAGTGAAGGAATGGCTCTAGATAACGTAGACAACCAAAAAGGATTAAGAGAACTCCTGATGTGGCTATGAGGAGACTGGAGGAATGACATGAATAGAGCCAGCCATTAAGAAGACTTAAAAGGACACCCACTGAATGTAGGAAATGAGTAACTTGGAAAAATGAGTATGATGATGGCAAAGAAGAATCCGTGTCAGAGGGGAGAGTAACTGATGAAACTCAACGCTAACGAAACATTTCACATAAAATTTTTGGAACTTGATAAAACTCATAACAGAACAAGATCCAAAAAAAAAAAAAAAAAAAACAGGAATGCGTGCATTATTATTAGATAGAAAAAAGAAGAAAGAAGGTAGCTAGTAAAAATTACCATGGAGAAACAGTCTCTGAAAGACAATCCAGCTGCATAATTTTTATCCGGAATCACAGAAAAATTAACACTGACAACTTTTTTTTTGCCGGAGTGATAAATTCACAAAAAAAGACTGATGAGAGAGAAAAAATGAGGGAGGGGAGACCATTTGTTTGGAGAGTGGGGCAGCACAGTGGGTGCATCTCCGGCTCCGAGATGGGGGGGCTCGACACCTCCTCCTTCTCCATCGCCACGACTCCTGCCAACCCTTTCTTCTTCGTCGCTCCTCTCCAATCTCCTCCTCCTCGTCTCCTTGTGGGAACCCACCAGGAAACCCCCGCGGGCCGCCCGCGTGATACGGCCGCCGCCCTGGCACTAGGAATAGGACGTCCGGGCCAGGGAAAGCCCATCCACCTATTTGAGGCCCATTTCAAATAACTACGAAGCAGCAAAGAGGCCGAAGCAAAACTTAATTTATGGGCCTGGTATGGTTGTGGGTCAAGCAAATTCCGATTTTCCAACCTCCCAGTGACGGGGGTTGGTTTGGGCCAGCAGTTTATAGTTTTGGTTTGGGCCTCTACTGACTGCTACTGCTGCTTCTCTCCCAATGCCCTTGAATTGAATTCCCCAATAAGAGAGAGAGAGAGTCTCCTCCGCTCCACGCAGGCGGTCGGTCGCCTTTCTGAGCGTTTTGGTTATTTACGGTGGTGGTCGGATTGTTTGCCCCGCCCTCTTCCTCCCCCATTGTTTTTCATCTTGCTAATTACTCCATCAATCATCGGATTCTTCTTCCTTTCTCTCTTTTTTTTTCCTTGGGTTTTATGGGAGGGGCTGTGATTTGTTTGTAAATTCCGGGATCAATTCCCTCTCCCTTCCCTTGTGGAATTGTGATCGGATCATCATCACTGGGAGTTTTTTCGGATCTGAGGCGGGAGATATGAGTGCCCACAAGCAGCTTCTTCCTATTTCTCTTTCTCTTTTTGTGATATTGTTATTTCCGGTGATTCTCCTTTCAGTCTCAGCTTCTTCTTCTCATACGACCAAGGAAACACTCGGCATTCCTCCTCAAGGTATGCATTTTACCGATGTCATAATACCTAGTACTTATAATTCCGAAAAAAATCCCCTCTTTATCTTTGTCTACTAATTTTTTGCGTTGTGTGCTGTTCCTTGCATAAGCTCGTTAATGGTTATCATGCAGATGAGATGTATTTCAAATCGGCAATAATAAAATGCAGAGATGGGTCCAAAAAGTTTTCCAAAGAGCAGCTCAATGATGACTTCTGTGATTGCCCCGATGGAACTGACGAGCCTGGTTTGCTTTCTCTCTATCTCTTATTTTTTTAAAAAGAACATCTTCATTACATAGATTTAGGTCCCAAGTCTTTGTCTCTTCCTTACGTTAGTGAGCTTCATTCAATCTTCTGTCCTTGTTATTAAGTACTTCGTTATTGTGATCGTCACCTTGATTTTGGTTATTGAGGAATAGGCAACAGAAAATCTCTTTCTTAGCTTTCTAGCATTGGCTTTGTTTAGACTTTAGATTGCCGTCATCCACCATGCAAGGAATTTGCAGGAATTTGACGTTATTCATCTATAATTAATGTCATTCATTTTAAGTCAGTTCAATCATTCTTAAAATCCGGTTTTCAAATGGTGGTGCAAACTCTAATCTGCATTGTCATTTTGGAGCATGAATCTAAGGGTAGGACAATAAAAAAAACTATTCATATTGAGATGAACCAATATGTAATAAATGAAAATTATAGATAATTTTTTGGAAAAGAGTTCAAAGCACCAAATCTTTGTCAAGAATTGCAATGGTAACTTCTTAACGTAGTAAAGAGTAGTCTCTTATGGTACAAATTTGTTAAAAGGCCTTGATGTCATGGGGAGCCCTTAAAGGATCACAAAGGAGGATGTTCATTGAAATGTCTTCTAACATGTCGAACAGTAGGGAGAGAATGATTTCTTTGAGAATCCAAATGTTTGATTCAAATATTTGTATTAAATAATAATGATAAGGTGCTGAAAAGAAGATGTTTTTTTGAGAATCCAAATACATTTGGATACACAGTTTATTTTGGAAATTCTGGTGAAAAATTATGGGCTATTTGGTCTAATGGTGTTTTTGTTTGTTCTGTAAATTTCAGGGACGTCAGCATGCCCAGAAGGAAGATTCTATTGCCGGAATGCTGGCCACATTCCTTTAAATTTGTTCTCTTCCAGAGTCAATGATGGTATCTGCGGTAAGGTTGAGCCTCAAATGTTTTGTGCTCTAGTCATTTAAGTCGTTTGATCTTTTAAGGTTTTAATGGTCGATTATTCTTGTCTGTTAAATAAGTTCCTATATGTTGCTATAATGCATGAATTTCATGCATGACCTTTGCAATCTACTTCCATGGGAAAATTTTCCCATTTTTGGATACTTTGGGATACAGGAAAGGAAAGTGAAAAGAGCACGGGGGTATTGGGGGAGAGAGACTGTTGGGTATGTGTTGTGTCCCATCCTAAGAGCATCTCGAATGGAGTACTCAATTCTTGAGTACTCAAATTCAGATTTGAGTGCCCACATGCTGATGTGGCAATTTGTGAGTTCTCCCTCCAACTGATTAGTCAATTTTTGGAGTTTTCAACATTTTATTTCCCTCCAATCAAGTAGTTGAGCTTATTTTTGGATGTTTCTGAAATTTAAAACAATAAAAAAGGATTTGGATACCCAACTTTTGGGTAGTCAATTATGTGTACTCAAGCTGGTTACCCAAATCCATGTCAGCATTTGGGTTCTCGCTTGAAGAGGAATTTTCCTATTTGGGTACTCAAAACCAGTTGTTGGTGCTGAGTTGGCGGATTTGGGTACTTGGTTGGTGGCTCTAAGGATCCAATTCACCTCTAGGGTCTGCATGCTAATCAATTAGGGTTACTCTTGAATGAATGCATCTAGGTTAATAAATGTTAGTTTATTGTTATTTATTGTTATTTGAAGTCATGGGCCTGTGGCACTTAGTTAGTGAGCCCGTGAATGTTTCTATTTAATGTAGAGGCTGTTAGAATATGGTTGCTCGTAATTTGGTCGTCCTTAGTGTTAGTTTGTATTAGAATAGAGGGTACTTTAGTCATATTTTGGGTTAATTGTATATCACGTAATTTCCTGTTTTAGGCTTGCTTGTTTGAGGTATGGAATGAGAATTATCTGTCTGGTCTCCTCTCTTTCCAATTGCCCATGCTTCTCCCCTTTCATCCTCCTGCCGACCGACACCATTTGGTAGGGGTATTCACAGACGTCCATGTCTGTTAGTCCATCCATGTTTGTCCTTAGTTTAACGGACTGGACACAAACGGAACACACTTGTTCGGCCTAATAGGGTGTCATGGACACGGACAAATTGTTGTCCATGTCCGTCCGTTAACCTTTTAGGAACTCTAAGGACACATGTGGGAACATATTTTTGAATTATGGAAACAAAAAATTAATTTTGTTAGTATAGAAAGTAAATTTAAAATTTGGACTTATCGTCCATTAGGTGTCCGTGGACATCCGTTGTCTGCACAGACAATGGCGGATGGACATGGACAAGTTTTGTAATGGACAATTGTGGACACGGACGAACTGGACAGTGTTTCATTTCTTCCCCTTTCTTTTTCGTGGACCTTATATTATCAGAATGAAGGTCATGTGCAAACGGATCTCAAAACAGCTAAGTAGAAGAGGCAATTCTACTGAATAGGACATTTAAGAAAAATCAAGAAGATGCAAAAAAGGGGTTCACTTTAGGGATTGATGTTTCAACATGTTTCTACTTTGGTTGCTAGAGGGATAAATGGTATCTTATGTAATATTATTTGGCTTCAAAAATAGATTGCTGTGATGGATCTGACGAGTATGATGGCAAGGTAAAGTGCCAAAATACATGTTGGGAAGCTGGCAAAGCAGCTAGAGACAAATTGAAGAAGAAGATTGCTACATATCAAGATGGTGTTGCAATAAGAAAGAAGGAAGTTGAACAAGCAAAGGAAACCATTGCTAAAGCTGAAACAGAGCTGGTCAAGCTCAAGAGTGAGGAGAAGATACTCAAAGGGCTCGTTCAACAACTTAAAGGTACTGCTATTATCACTTATTCTTCTAGATTGTTTCCATTCGTCACTTTGTTGGGGGCTATGTCAGGTTGAAAGCTGGCTTAAATCCATGGGGCTGTATTCTTCACATGGATTTTTCACTATTATTAAATATAAATTGCAGTACAGTAGTTGTTTGTCGACATAGTAACTGTATATTTTACAATAGGCAGTTGTAATAAGGCATGGGTGCTGGCGGTGAGAGATCTATCAGATGATTAAGTAGCACCATGAATTTGTATTAGATTATTATGAACTCCTTTTGTATTTCAATATAGTTTTGTTAATCTTTCTATTCAAAATGAAATCTTTTACCTACATGGTTAACTAAGTTTTGCCATGTGTAATGCCCATTTTAATATTGTTGAAGTACTATTAAGAGATGTATAGCAGTATTGTAAAAGTAATTACTCTTGCACCCACCCCCTGACCTTTGTAAAACTAAACATAGACTTATCACCTTTCGAAAAACTGCACTTACACTCCCCTGACCTCTTACACCTCACCTTGTGTGTCTACCCTTGCACCTCCTGACGTGATTTGAAAGACAAAAATACCCAACCCATTCGCAACTCTCTTTTTCCATACCCTCCTGGCATCTGACTAGCCCACCATATCTACACTGACATCGGTATCAGCCCACCTCATTGAGCCTGCTCCACCTCCCATCCCATCCCCTTATTTGCCTCGGCTTTGGCTACCCCACTGCCCTTCCAGAAGCGACGAGGGGTGTGTGGGAGAAGAGGAGGGTGTGGGTGTGGGGGAGAACAGGGAGAAGGGGGGTGGGTAGGCACCAAAAGATGGTGGAGTAATGATGTGCGAATGGGTTGAGTTTATGTTTTTTAGCCAGGGATGTAAGTTTAGTTTTTTGAAAAATGAAGGTGGGCAGTATCAGTGTAGTTTCTATTGCCATAAAATAGTTTTGTAGAAGAAGTAATGATTCATTTTTTTGTGAGAAATTTATGTTAATTTCTCTTATAGACCGCAAGGAACAGATTGAAAAGGTAGAGGAGCAAGAGCGCAGAGAAAAGGAAAAAGAAGAACAGAAGCGTAGAGAGGCTGAAGAAAAAGGTCATGAAGATGAGCAGCAAGCTCCCGTGGATATAGCAGATGAGAATTCACAACATGGTGAAGAAAAATTACCAGACTCCCCAAATGAGGTTAGCCTCTAAAGCTTGTGTAATAAAATATATGGAACTTGTCATACTTTCCAAATATCTAATCTTATCAATACTTTATCTGCTTTGTGTGTTCGCTTTAGGATTCTTCTTATATTTATTCAAGCTACTGATTGATTTTTGCTGCCAGCAGCAACTTAGTCAATCAGTGAATTTGTCTCTCTCTAAAAGATAATTGATCCTGCTAAACCTGTTGAAGTGGATTCTTGTTCATTTTTAATTAATCGCATAATTGACTTTTTCACTCGAACTTTACATAATTGCTAATCATGTATAAACCTAAAATTAAAGGAGCAATTACTGTTCATTTACGTATCTCAGATGTAAATTTTGGGTAAATATTATTTTGTATTGATTATTGATAGTTATTGTTGGAGATGTACTTAACATAAATTATGATTCATGACGAGCATCGACCTTCACATTGTAGTGCCCCTACTTTTGCGAATTCGAACATTTACTTAAAGTGAAACACTGATGTGCGTTGTTTACTTTTAAAATGGCAAAAAAATTTTGAGGAAAATAATTTTAGGAATTATACATTATGGTTTATGCAATATATATACTATAAAACAAAGTGGAGAATAACTGTTTTAAATTAATCCCAAAGCCCCTCGACTTTACACCAATGTTTGAGTAACATCTCACCCATCAAGGAGGAGGCATCACATCACCATTAGAGACATCAAGAATCATTTGCTCCTCTCATTATTGAACTAGCAAAGAGTTGTATCTTAAAAATCCTACAATAGAAGCACCATGAAGGAAATATCAGAACTTGTGAAAAGCATAAATTTATATCCTCTTATCTAAAGATATACATGACCAACAAGTGCCTTTTCCCAGCAATTGTAGGTTGGTAATTTTCCTATTAGGACATGATTGCATAAGATCTTACCGAACTAAATGGACAGGATGACCCCAGTACAAGATTCCAAACTAACAGCAGTAAATCCAATGATTTTAGTTTTGGTGTGAACCACCTGCGGTTTCACATCACGTGTCCAGATTCATAGGACTCTTGCTAATCCTAGGTTAATGATCATGCTGGTTTCAGAATGTGTTTATAAGATGAGCCTACCCTTCAAGTTGTTGACATCTTGTCTTCCACTCTGCATGAGTATCCTATCATCCAGGTCTCCCACTTAATAATGAGCCATGTGAATGTTTAAGCACCTTATCTACATGTATTTTTTTATGGTTTGATCTTTGACCTTCCTATTCCCTCCACGCATTCGACAAAATTTTAGGCATATATTATCGACTGGTTTTGTCTCTGGTCCTGTCAAATCATTTTTAATGGCTCTCGTCTTTTTTTGCTTGTTAGCCACTCGTGAGCTAAGGTGGATGTAGCCAAGAGTTCTAAGGTGGATGCGTGGGATAACGAGGAGAGATAGGATTAGAAATGAGCATATACATGGGAACTTAGGGGTAGTACCTGTAAAGGAGAAGCTTAAGGAGTGTAGATAGCATTGGTATGGGCATATGAAAAGAAGACCAAAGGATGGCTCAGGTAGAAGATTAGATGGGATGCATGTAAATGATGCCAAAAGGGGAGAGGGAGACCTAAAAGAACATGGATGGAGTTAATAAAAAAAAGATATGGCATTGCTATCTGCTACAAAAGAGTTGGCACAAAATACACTGGAATGGAGGTGTAAGATCCATGCTGCCAACCTCAAATTTTTGGGAAAAGGCGCTACTGACTATGATTATGATCTGATTCTGATTAGCCACTCATGAGCTCTCTCCATTTCTGTTGTAGGATGCAAGTGTTTCTTGTTTACCACCCTTCCGGCTATGTTCTCATCTTTGTCCGCACTTACCTTGTCAAGATGGCGCGTCTTTGTCGCCCAACATTCATATTCATGAAATACAGCTCATCAGTTAAATAGCCATCATAACTACCTGTTTTTCCAAATTTAAGTGAGACAGATTTGTTACGAAGGACTCTAGTTGCTATTTACCACTTCATTCAAGTGTTGTTTATGTGCTACATCCCAGGTAACGTTTCCTTCTATTTCAAATATTGAGCTCAAAGCCAATCCAACGAGTTGTTTGCTGGTCCAACCTCTCCCTGTCATGGGAGTAGTCTTAGGATTGAATCCTGGCCCTATGTGTGTGAGTGTGTGGCAGGGTCATTTGCTTACCTCTGCCAACATGTGGGTGTTTGCCAATTATCTGGCATAAACAATTTTTTTGGTATGTTAATTAGTAAAGTTATCCCATACCTAACAGCTTGAGCTGTAAGTAGTTAACTAACATGATATCAGGTCCCTCTTGGTTGTGCGTTCCCCATGTGTCTGTTCACGTGCAATGCTTTTGTTGTTTGTGCTTGAAACTGAGGGGGAATCTAGCGTTTTAATACATTAATGTTATCTTTTCTTTGAACTTCTTTTTAGTAGTACCATCATTTATTACTACTATTTGGTTCTCCTCTCAGTAAATCTGGTCATGCAATCTGGAATTGCAGGTTGCAGAAGAAATTGGTGAGTCTGTCAGTGAAACTCGACACAATAATCCAGCTGGAAATGAAGCAGCCCCAGTACATGTTGAAGAGGTGATTTATAGGTTTTCTTTCCATAATGTTTTCTTTTTACTAGTTTATAGATGCCTAAATCTAATTTCTCTCTTTAAACTCAGGGAGATGTGGATACTTCTGTTGGAGATGAAGATGCTCATGATGCCATGAGTGGGGGTCCTCATCACTCTGAGGAGGTGATTATAATTCCTTGGTGAAAAATAATTACAAAAACTCGTTTTACCTGTATATTGTGAGTAGGCTGCCAGTTCATTCTGATTCAGTCATTATTAGCATTCTGATACCATCTATATTGGATGAAAAGCTTAACCTGGATTTGGATTTTTTTGCTGAGTACTTAGTATTTAAGTTTCAGTTCAAAACTACTTCAGATATATTTGGTCCTGTTACATGCTTGTTAATCATAATTGTTATTTTATAATTGGACTCATCACTTTATCTCACTTCTGATCATGATTGAACTTCTGGCCCACCAAAGTTAATATAAGATGTAACTTTATTATTACAAATGAGATCACCAATGAACTAGGAGCATCATTTTTTAGGTAATCATCATGAAATTCCGTTACTTAGAATCCATTATCTATAAAGAAGGGGATATTGATAGTGATGTGGTGCATAGGATAAAAGC
Source organism: Houttuynia cordata (assembly GCA_039654745.1). Taxonomy (NCBI): domain Eukaryota; kingdom Viridiplantae; phylum Streptophyta; class Magnoliopsida; order Piperales; family Saururaceae; genus Houttuynia; species Houttuynia cordata. The sequence continues at coordinate 65,748,884 of CM077503.1, forward strand.
AGGGTTGGTAAAATGGAGGGCATCCCCGAGTGTTTTTTGTAATAGGTGTGTTCCAAAAAGGCTTCAAGGCAAGTTCTATAGGACAACCATTTGACCTGCAATACTCTATGGAGCGGATTGTTGGGCATTAAAGAAAATTCATATAGATAAATGGAATGTAGCCGAAATGAGAATGTTAATCTCATGAAATTCCGTTACTTAGGATTTATTATCCATAAAGAATGAAGAAGGGGATATTGATAGTGATGTGGGGTGCATAAAGTGGAGGCAGCTTTGGGAGTTTTGTGTGATAAGGCGTGTTCCAAAAGGCTTAAAGGCAAGTTCTATAGGACAACTATTAGGCCTCTATGGAGCGGATTGTTAGGCACCAAAGAAAATTCATATAGATGAGTGGAATGTAGCCGAAATGAGAATGCTAATCTCATGAAATTCCGTTACTTAGGATCTCTTATCCATAAAGAAAGAAGAAGGGGATATTGATAGTGATGTGGTACATAGGATAAAAACGGGGTGCATAAAGTGGAGGTAGCCTTGGGAGTTTTGTGTGATAAGGCGTGTTCCAAAAAGGCTTAAAGGCAAGTTCTATAGGACAACCATTAGGCCTGTAATACTCTATGGAGCGGATTGTTGGGTACCAAAGAAAATTCATATAGATAAGTGAAATGTAGCCGAAATAAGAATGCTAAGGTGGATGAGTGGGATAACTAGGAGAGATAGGATAGAAATGAATATATTTGTGAGAGTTAGGGGTAGGTTGTGTTAGTACGAGCATATGCAAAGAAAATTAATAGATGCCACTATGAGAAGATTAGAAGAGATGCATGTAAATGATGCCAAAAGAGGGAGAGGGAAGCCTAAAAAACTTGGATGGAGTTAATAAAAAAGGACACGACTTTAGTATTTCTTAGAAAAGAGTTGGCACAAAATATGCTTGAATGGAGGCGTAAGATCCATGTCGCCGACCCCAAATAGTTGGAAAAGGGCGCTACTTAATTATGATTAAGATTATGATCATGAAATTTGGTTCGTGCCTCTCTGCCTTCCTTTTCAGATTCGGGCAATAATTAACTGTGTATATTTAGGCACTGAACTCGGAAAATATTTAGAATTTGATATTACAGGACTGTAACTTCACTTTTGTAGTTTAATCAACCTACTATCATGAGTATTTTTGTTGAAGTTTCTTCTTGCATGTAGGTGTTTTTCTGTTGTCTTTGTTAACTATTAGTCTCATGTCCTTGGGATGCTTGCTGTCCCTTTAAATTAATTTTGGAAGCACTTAAGAAATCTGCTTTTTATTTCAAACTACACTTCTAAACCTACATCTTGGAGAATTGCAGCACAGAATTTTTCTTTTTTTTTTTCAGTTGATACTAACACTCGTGCATATGTAGGAGAAAGAAGGTTCTCAGTTATCTAAAGAAGAACTTGGCCGCCTTGTGGCTTCCCGCTGGACCGGCGAAAACACTCAGGAGCAACAACAAGAAACAGTTGCAAAGGAGGCAGAACTACATGAAACGGATGATAGGACAAATGAGGTAGAACAACATGATACCAATCCAGAGGATGACTATGATGGCTACTCTTCAGAAACTGATGAAGAAAATATAAAATATGGGGACGATGATTCACATGATAATGATGATGCATATAATGATGAGAATGAAGATCCGCTTGCTTCATATAGTCCTGATGAGGACAAACCAGACTTCTCAGGTTTGAGATGTAACTTAGGAGGCTGTATTTCGTGTCAGGCTTACGAAAGATATGGTTGCAAAATTAGATCGTCGGCCCAATTAAATGCATTTACGGAAATTGACTGTCTGAAATTTTAAACGCTTATTGTAAATTGTAAATGTGGCTTTTAATATGTAGCAGTTACCAATTGTCATGTGTAGATGTATCAGCCCCAAGTAGCTCATCTTGGTTGGACAAGATTCAAGAAACTGTGAAAACTGTCCTGCAGGCAGTTAATCTATTTAAAACTCCAGTGGATAAATCTGGTAAGAATTTTGAACTTTATGACCTTTTTTCATACATGTATGGAAACTGATCATCTAGTGTTGCATGACTTTTTCAGAGGCTGCTCAAGTTCGAAAAGAATATGATGAGTCTAGTGCAAAGTTGTCCAAACTACAATCAAGAATATCCACTCTGACAAAAAAGTTGGCCAATGATTATGGTAATTCAAAGAGTGTTTAAAAAAAAGTACCTGAGATTATTTTTCTTGCTGATTAACTAAATTCCTAATGCCTGAGCTATTCTCAATGTCTTTGTCCACTGCTTCTTCTTTCTTTTTTTTTTTTGAATTGATTTGTCGACCGCATCTAATTATGCATGTTGCACCACTTTGCTGCTTTTCCTAAACCAGTTCTTTCTTGTGGCAGGGCCGGAGAAAGAGTTCTACTCATTCTATGACCATTGCTTTGAAAATAAGGAGAATAAGTATGTTAAAACGACGCAAACAGAGATTTTCTGTGGCCAGTTTGTTTTTTATGCCTTCATTCCTTTCAAACCTGATTACTGGGCCTGTTAATTAAATTTGTGGCTGTTTATTTTTCTAGGTATGTCTATAAAGTTTGTCCTTTTAAAGAAGCTTCTCAAGTTGAAGGCTACAGCACAACCCGTTTGGGGTGAGTCAATTTTAGTCTAGGGGTTGATTCCCAACTTCAATTAAATTCTTTAACAATAACATATAATAAGCAACCAACCCTTAATCCCAATGATACTATAATGCTAACAAATTTGACACCTTGCTTTTATTTATGAAGCACGTTGCTTATTGTTATTACTGATGAGGGATAATGATATACATGATCCATTTTCTCCTTCAGTCACTATCTTATAAAATATTTCTGCCACTAGTTTATTTTCATACGTAGAGGCTGTTCTACCTAAAAGAATTAGGCATAATGGATTGTGTTGATCAAAGATGGTTATAAGGAAAGGGTGGAATGGAAAATCCTGCTGACCTTTCTTAAATTGCTGGCATTGCCTTCTTGCTTGGATTATTAAGATCCTAAGGTTTTTTCTGAGGCTCTGCTCCTATAAATTGCCATTATGTGTTGGAAGCAGTTTTCAAGTGCTCAATAAATGTTCGCTCTTCAATGCAATTGAAGTTCGAAATATGTAATAATAAGAACTGGATGGCTTGTCCATTTATGTCATGCTTTTATCACATTTTCTATGTAGGTTAAACCTTAAGTACGAATCCATTCAAACTAGTTTAGTTTTTATGGATTTTAATCCTTCTATGCTGGTGAATAAATGTGGCATGTAATTTTGTTCGTACCATCATGTCCATCAGTCAATTAATTTTAATTTTTTAACTCTCAGGCGTTGGGAGAATTTTGAGGACTCTTACAGGGTCATGCTATTTTTGCATGGGGATAAATGTTGGAATGGCCCTGACAGAAGTTTGAAGGTGACATGGCTGCCTTTTGTAAAATGATATTATGAGATAGTTCATCTATGTTTTTTCTTGATTGCTTGTCACTCTTTTACTGCTCATATTATAGGTGAAGCTTAGATGTGGCATTAAGAACAAACTCGCTGATGTTGATGAGCCAAGCCGTTGCGAGTAAGGATCCATTCTTTAAGCATAAGGAATCTTCATTTATTGTTAGAAGCATGGTTTCAATTCTGTGGCATTATATAGTTCTACTTAAAGTTGTATAAATTATAGAGCTATAAAACTTATGGGGCATAATATGAAGTTATGGGAGAGTAATAGAAGGACGTTTGTGAAAAGTAACTAAAATAATAAATAATCAATTTGATTTCATATCGGAGAATCAACAACGGAAGCTATATTTTTATTACTACAGTTAGTAAAGAGGTATAGGGATAGAAAATAAGACCTCTGTATGACTTTCATATATTTGAAAAAAAGTCTACGACAGAGTGTCGAGATAGCTCATTTGGAGTGTTTTGAAGAAGAAAGAAGTCATAAGATGTTACATAGATATTATTAGGGATATGTATGAGGGGGTTGTGACTAGTGTACAAATAATTTAGAAAAACCAAAGAGTTTTCAGTTACAGTAGGTTTTCATCAAGGGTCAACCTTAAGTCCTTATCTATTCACTTTAGTTATGAATGAGTTAACTAGACATGCAAGATAGTGTACCTTGGTGTATATTTTTTTTTGCAGAAGATGTAGTTTTAATTGATGAAAGTAAAGTAGGTTTGAATGCAAAACTAGAATTATAGAGGAAGATTGTAGAATCAAAAGGTTTTAAAATAAGTAGGACTAAGAGAGAGTGTGGAATTTAATTTTAAAGAATGTAGAACTATACGTAGAACCTTAGTTGAAATAGATGGGCAAGAAGTGCCAAGGTGTGATCAGTTCTGTTGCTTAGATCCATTATCCATAAAGAAGGGGAGGTACATATAATAAATGCGGGGTGGGTAAAGTTAAGGGCAGCCTCAGGAGTTTTGTATAATAGGCGTCTTCCAAAAAGGATTAAAGGCATTTATGGGACAATCATTAGTTCTATGGAGTGGAGTGTTGGGCACCAAAGAGAAGTCATATAGATAAGTTGAATGTAGCCGAAATGAGAATGCTAAGGTGATGAGTGTGATAACTAGGAGAGAGGTTTAGAAATGAATATATTCGTGAGAGTTTAGGGATAGCTCATTTTAGGGAGAAGTTGACGGAATGTAAGTTGTGTTGGTACGACTTAGGTAGATGAGTGGGATACTTAGGAGAGATAGGATTAGAAATAAATATATTCGTTAGAGTTTAAGGGCAGCTTCTTTTGGGGAGAAGCAGAGAAGCTGAGGTAATGTAGGTTGCTTTGGTATGGACATATGCATAGAAGACCAATAGATGCCCCTGTGAGAATATTAGAAGGGATGCAGGTAAATAATGCCAAAAGAGGGAGAGCAAGGCCTAAGAGAATTTGGATGGAGTTAATAAAAAATTATATAAATTTACTATCTCTTGCAAAAGAGTTGGCACAAAACAGGTCTGAATGGAGGCGTAAGATCAATGTCGCTTACCCCAAATAGTTGGGAAAAGACACTACTTGATTATGATGAGGATTATATAGTTCTATTCAAATTAGTATGTTGTTTGTTTGTAGCGGAAGTTGGTTGATTATAGTGGTCTATTCCTCATTTCCCTTAATATTGACTTTTGCTTTGCTCCCTCCTGGTCTGGTTATCACTGTTGGTGTATATCAAACATACACTGTTAAATTTTTAATTGCAGGTGTTTTTCGTGGTCTTTTCAGTGGAATTAAATTATGTTTCTGCAATATTAGTTTTGATTCCTAATTTTGCTCTCAATTAGCTTATATAAGTCAGATCTGTATGCTCCTCAGGTTACTCATGTGATTCATATAATCTGCCTGCCCCTTGTATTAATGCATTAATATGCTGTCACAGACTGTCATGACATGTGACATGGTTGGTAATGCGGACATGCCATGGCCTTCACACACCATTTTTAAGTGTCCCTTACCCCCTATTTAATGTTGGAGAGTCTTCTTTGCTAATCCAAAACTCAAGACCCACCAAATGGCCCCAAACCATTTCACAAGACTCTCCAACACTAATGAGGTGGAGGGGACACTTAGAAAAGGTGTGTGAAGGCCATGGTGTGTCTGCATTATTGACCATGGCACATGTCATGAGTGCAGTTCCTTACCGTGCACTGTTGGATCTCTATTCGACTGCTTACAGTGCTTCGGCATATGCAGCTGTGCCGGAATGCGTATTAATTTTCCGAAAAATAATTGCTGAATAAAATATTATAATTTTCTAATGTAGAGGACCTAAAATTCGAGATTGTCGTTACCTGACATTGATATAGTACTCTTAGTCATGTTGTGAATCTGATGTTCGAACTGGATTGCTTGATGTTCATGTTGGGCCCAGGGGACTTCATGGACATTATGTGCACTTAAGATTGCTTTACGCAGGTTGACCCAAACTATTATTTGACGAATATACTGATTGGTTTGACAGATATGTTGCTTTGTTGTCAACACCAGCTGTATGCTTGGAAGAGAGATTAAAGGTAATTGCATGTTTTAGTTCATGTCTTTTGATACTTGGTTGTGTTAAAGACGAACAAGTATAATTTTGTACTTGTTACAGGAATTGCAACATAAATTGGACTTGATGAACAAGGAGTTGCCTCAATCTCATGATGAATTATGAGCTCTGTAAAGGAGCAGCAATATACCATGGGATAACAATATTGTTCGAAGTACGGCTCTTATTGCCATCTGCCGTTAGAGGAGGGGCAATGGGTTGGAGTTATAGTTCGTGGGAGTTGCAAACAAGTGAAAAGAAAAGAAATAAGTGGAAAGAGACATGAAAGAGTGCCTCCCTGAATCAATTTTTGTGGTTCTGGCTAATTATAGCATTTTTGTCAAAAAGAAAATGAAATTTGAGAATGATATCCATTAGTTAGGATTTTCTGAATTTCTATCGGCTAATTAAATTCTTCTTTGAAAATGTATTAACACGTTCTGTATTAGGTGTTTGTTTATGGTGTGATAAGCAGAGGCTTTAAGATCATTTAATTATTACTTATTTATAGAGGTAGAGTTCATAGAAGTGAGATAAGTGAGAAACCTTTTACAAAAATTGCTCCCATCTTATGATTTATATAAGAGAATGGTGTGGTGATCAAATTGGATAGTGATTGTATTTCTTTTCTCTGCCATGTTATGAAAGATAATTTATGTGCGTATCCAGTGCCTACCGGTATATTTATTTGTTATACAAATCTGCAGGCTGTGGGCCTTTGGCTGCAACAGAACATTTTTTTCTTCGGTTTATGCAACAGAGAACTTTGTGGAACACGGGATTGAGCATGTCTGCTCCAACTGAAGCCCGAAATAATAGTTGTTCCTTGGTAACCTTAGTCACATTTAATTGGATGTACTTTATAAATTAGTATTTTAAATTCATTTGGTTTTCTGCCATCTTCTTAAAGCAAGAAAATCAAACACACTTAATTGGAGACAAGTTCATAAGCAGTAGGCCTATAGTACATGGGGGTTATGTATATCTTCCTTTTGACATCTGAACGTTTTATCTACTTTCTGCAGTAAGCCATTCGACCTGTCTCTTTTGCCTAACGAAAAGGCAACTTAAGCTTGAATTCTATCCTTCATTCGTCCATTTATGAGACTTGCTATTCAGATTGTGCAACTACCTACTCATGTCTAGGAGAAGATTTCTCTGCCGTGTGAGTCTTACAACCCCGGAAGCATTATAATGTCCACTTTTAGGATGTCCGCCAAGATACCCTCCCTCAGGTCGGAGCTGTTGATCCTGATCCTGGTGGACGTCATCCAGGCGAACTACAAAGCCTTTTGTCTTCCACATCAAGCACATACATACACCCCGAAAGGAAGAAAAAAAAAGCCCTGATATCTCAATTTCACCAAACGGAAAACCCTAGATCTGACATACCCACAACACAAGAACACTGGAGGGCTCTTTGCAATATCATTTTTTTTTGCATTAAGCTATTTGCAGTATCATTGGGCTATAGCTTGTGGACATAGGCTCGCCATTTCTTTTGTCGCGTATAGCTGGGGGATACCATGAGTTGTATAAACAAACAAAAGCTGCCACTCGTTCCGCATAGTTCTTCGCAAGTTTTAAGCCCTCGCAGAACGCTATGGCTGGATCAGAGGAAGAATTGGATAGAAAAATGTTTTCCTCACCAAATTTCATCACCAAACTCCATCCCCAACAGCCTTTACCTAGCTAGACGAACTCTCTGACAATATCAATTAGGAAAACATAGCTAGAAGAAAGACAAAAAACCGATCGAGGGCACAGGAGAACGCGGATCGCTCGCAATTTTTTGTGTGATAAATACCATATCATATAGCTTAACACCATATCAGGGGGTCCTTGGCTTCAGCAGCTTTACCAAATAAAAATGGTTCTCCTTGTATGACATTTAAAGCCACACAACCTGTATGGGTAGATGGCCGTGGTTTTGTAAGAACTAGATGCATGATCAAAACATTGCACTGAATCCACTGATGCATGAATCAAACATTAAACCTTATCTTTATCTTGCGAGATTATTTTCACCACTTCGTTACAATTTTTTTTTAATAGCAAAGGGTGTCCGAGTCCTTAGGACCCAACTAGAAGGGGCAGGACAACCTACCACTTAGAGCACCGAGTTTTTCCATATTACTTGGCGCCACTTTTCATTTTCCCATATTACTTAGTTTTTCCCATGAAATCCCATGTAGTCTAAAAATAGGACCTAAACTTTCCAAAATGCCCCTTCTTCCCAAAATGTAACATAAATCTTCATTTAGCTATTTACGAGAATATCCAGTTGGGGAAGAAGACATTCTGGCAAAACTTCGCCCATTCTCACGGTTGAAATCACTGCCGGCACCGTCCAATCCGGAAAAAAAAAATTTTATGCCGAAAAACTGTAAAATCAGCGAGAAGGACAAGAAAAAATCTATGATGAAAGGATTTTGATATAAGAGCAGCGGGGAAGCCCACCAAACTACAAAAATTGAGATCTACATGTAAAGAAACACATATAAAGGCCACCCATTGGTGTTCAACCGCTCGTTGACATCAAATAATAGGATAAAAATGGGCAAATACATTAAATACTCATCGGCGAGCGACGAGTTCAATTTATATATCTTTCTGTTATCCTAATGAAATGAAAAAGGAGGAAAAATAAAGAAGAACGTAAAAAAAAGGGCAAAACGGATAAAAAATGAGCAAGTTATGACATTTTAAAAATTACAGTAAAATTGTGCCGTCGAAGACACTACCTGAATTGGAGTCATGTCTTCGGCGAAGCTCCAGACATCAGAAAGCTTCCACTTTCCTCTTTCTTCTTGTTTTTTCATCCTAATATATCTTCATGAGGTAGAAGAAGAGGAAAAATAAGGAAGACTTAAGTTAGATTTTGGGTCGAAAGGTATTTTTGATAATTTCCAGATCATATGGAAGGAACAAAGATTTTCCACGTAATATGGGAATCTGAAAAGTGGCGCCAGGTAATATAGAAAAAGCTCTATAGCACCGTATCCCGCCACCAACCCCTTCGGGTGCGTATACAACCGACACAACATACACACCAGTTAAATTGAAAATATAATCCCTGTCAGTGGCCAACAGGTGAGAGTTTGACATAAAATAAGCAATAAAGTACGTATTATCATCATCATTATCATCATCATCATAAGCCTTATCCCATCTGGGATCGGCAATGGATGATATACTACGTTTGACTCTTCTTAGATTCAAAATAGTACAAAATTAATGTGAGATGCCCTTCCTGGCGCAACCAACCCTTACCTTCTAAAGAAGGGATGATGATAAAGAAGATTGAACGTCATCATATCAATCGTACACCTTTCTAATTATGTAGATTGGCTTCATGATACGATGGTTGGTGTACACCACTTCCCTTCCCTCACTACCTACGAATCAGCAAATGATGGCATCATAGGGATATGGAAATGTCTCTTGTCACCTTACTATTTATTTGCTGAAAAATGAAAAATCATCAAGGTGAAAGAAGTATAAAAATTTTTAGTTTAAAAATTTTTTAGGCTTGAAACGTACTTTTAGGGTGCATTTATTTTAAATTAACCAAACATATTTCAGTTTTTACAAAGTTTTTGTAATGACGATTTTTTATTTTTCAGCAAACAAACACACCCTAAGTTTTTTTCTCAACCTCACAAAACATACATCTTGACGATCATCGTATGTTCATGCTCATACAAGAAAACGGGGTTCACTCAAAATGAACGAACGAATGAAGACGCCCACGTGTTCGATGCTTTACTTCCGAGAAGAGCATGCTCCTCTGATTATAGACTCATCTATCGTTTAATTGCCCAACACAAACAGATAAGCTACTATTGACAACCATATTCAAGTATCATTTCCCAACATGACGCAAAGCATACCTTGTCCGTTTCCTGGGATCCTTACGTAGAGTAAACATGCCAATGTACAGAACAGAACGAAATTTTGGAAATGGAAAATGATGCATAGGACTCAACTTTCATCAGTATGAGAAGAATTTCCAGATGCTGATGGTGAGGGTCCAGAAGAAGAGTTACCACCACTTTGGGATCCTGATAAGGAAAACAAGCCATTGAAAGGCCATGAAAATCTTCTTCTACTTCCACTCTCCCTCTCGTTCTCTCTATGTCCATCACTGCTGACAGCACTACCACGGTCAGTGCTAGTCCCTACTCCAACATTGGTGGAACCCGATTCATTTTGATCTTTTGACTCGTGAGAAGGTATTTGAAATCTACAAACTGGACAAGAACTATGAAGCTCCAGCCATGGTAGAATACATCCTGGATGAAATTTATGTTTACAAGGCATCTCCTTGGCCTCAGAGCCAATCTCAAAGTCATCCAAACAGACAGAACATTGCAGAACCTCATTGATTTTAACTGTAGGCATGGCTTCAATGGCTTCCTTCTGCGCTGGTGGAGTTCCATATCGGTTTGGATCATTTTCGGCCAAATGCTGCAACAGGAGGTCTAATCCTTGCCCAATAAAGTAGTCACCTAAAGATGCCCCGGTCCTGTTCTGATCTTGGGAGTGGTCTGAATCGAATAAAGACCCATCAACAATCATGGCGCGGTTAAAAGGATTAATCAAGACCAGACGTTCACCATCTCTGTCTCTAACTCTTTCAATGTCTCTCTCCCTTTCGGTTTCTGAATTATCAGATTCAAATGCAAGCCCAGCGCGAAGGCCTTCAAGCAATTGTAGCATGGCAGCTGAGTTTCTTCTCCTCCTCCTTAGGAAAGAATCAAAGTCTCGTTCGTGTTCAGATTCTCCCTGACCTTCTTCTTCGTCTCCAATCCGAGGGAACCTTCTGCGACGACGGGATTGACCACCACCCATCATTCCCAACAATATCGGCGCCCACAAGGAGAGAGCCCTATCAGATTGGACATCCTCATCAGGGTCCTCTCCTCTGCCCTCCATTTCCTCTACAAACCCGCTGTCGCAAAATGGGCATTTGAGTTCCACATCCATAGCTGGGCTCACCACTTGAGAGCACATGTGACACCAGTACCTGGCATCTACAGCTTCCCCCATCTTCTTCCTTCAAAAGCTTCAAACACCCAAAACAACAAGGAAGCCAATTCCCAACTCTCAGAGAATCAACAAATATGAGTCTACAGATCTACAAAAAACAGTCAACAAAAAAAGCAGAAGAAAAAATAAACAAATTACTACACCTAAAAAAGCAATCAACAAGTCAGAAAAAAAGAGAGAGAGAGAGAGAGAAACTCGCAGCAATTTTAGTCCGCCACATTAATCGAATAAGAAAAAAGATCAAAGAGAAGAGCAGCAAGCATGTATAAAGATCAAATCGCTAAGGCAATGATGGGGAAGATATGCTATGAGAAATGAAGAAGAAGATAACCATCCTGAAAATTGTAAAGTCAACGATAATCTTTGGAAATGGAAACCCAGAAAAGCAGCGAAAAAAACGTAAGGTCCAAATGGGGGGGCGGAATCTGTGGTAAAATCTTTCTATGTCCAGATTATCGGCAACATTTAAGACATGAGATGGCGCAGATGAGATCCATTTGAGTCAACGAGGAAGACCCACGTCCGATAAATCTAAGAAATGCACTAAGAGAAAGAGAAAGAAAAGGAGGAAACCCAGATGCGATTGAAAGAGGCAAGTCAACATGGAAGAAGGAAGACGATATAAAAAAATAGTTTATATTAGAGAAGTACCTTGTTGTATTTTGATGAATGAGGGCTTGCGGTCCTGCAATTGATTGATTGAAAGAAGAAGAAGAAGAAGAAGAAGAATAATTTTAGAGAGAAGAGGCGAAGGATGGGGGAAAAGGAAGGGAAAGGGGGGAGTGGACGGCAAGAGAAGCCGACGTCAGAGACAGGTGCTCATGCCCTATTTGGCTATTTCTATTCCTATTCCTATTTGGGCTCTGCCCGGCATTTCCTCCGCTTCCGTCTGATTATAAATTATAAATCAATTACCAAATCAAATGATGATAATTCTTCCTCCGCCCCTTTTATTTGGGAAAAGTTTAAATGAGATCGCTCTCATATTGCTTATATGAGGCCACTTTGAATTGTAGCCGTTGGATCTTGATCTGACGGCTATAAATATCCATAATGGTCTCACCCACTCTTTGATTTGATATTCACCATCCGATCGGAATCTAATGGCAATAAGGATTGGCCTCATGCTCCTTATATGAGAACGATCTCATGTAAACTTATCTCCTTTTATTTTCCTTGTTTTTTCCCATGCAAACATCATAAAGAGGCTAATTTTCGGACGGACGGGGCAACCATTGTAACCGGTTCGACCTCTTGTTTCCCACAAAAATACTCCTGCTATGCTACAGGGAAGCATTTTCTATTTTCCGCCATGAACTGTGGGAGCTACGGGAGCGGTGGCACACAGGCATGTCCTGTGCCCTCCAGTAAAAAGCCGAGCCATCAATCATGTGATCAACGGCTTCCATCCACTGACGGAAAATGTCCAGGCGGATAAAGGCGGCTTCCGCTAGACAGAGGCTCTCGAGAAAAAAATAGGCCTTTGTTATACAAACGGTACTACTCCGTATATGACAAAGAATTTTGTTTGTCATCAGCCACCATTCACACGCATCGCCATGAGCCATCGGATTTAGATTCATCCGACAACACGTGTTAATTACATTGGGCATGCAGATGCAGGTTTGAAGAACTGCCTGCCTTGCACAATGCCAGATCTCAACCCTTTGTGTATATTAACTGGTATAATCAACTTCGGCGCTTTTTATTGTCAATTCTTTTCAACCTTTAATAGGTAAGCCGCCCTACCTTAAAAATATTTTTGTACAATGAAAAAAGATAGGCATGCTCCAAATTGGCTTAAATGAAGATCTATACAACAACTATTATGTTTGCAATACTTGCTGGAGCATAATGGCGGGCTCTAAAGAAAAGTCATATAAATTAAATCTAATATAACAAAAAATAAGTATGATAAAGTGGATGTGTGAAAATATTAGGAGAGATAAGTATATTAGTAAGAATTTAGGAGTAACGCCTTTAATAGAGAAGCTTATGGAGCGTAGGTTGTGTTGATATGGGCATATACAAAGAAGACCCATGAATGTCATGGTAAAAAGATTAGAAATAATGTATGTAAATGATGCCAAAAGTGAGAGAGGAAGACCTAAGATAACTTATATGCAGTAAATTAAAAATGTTATGGCTTTTCTATCTCTCACCAAATAGTTGGCACGAGACAGGCTAGAATAGAGTAGTAAGATCCATGCCATCAATCTCAAATTATTGAGAAATGGGGCTTATCATTTGGAGGCAGGGGCCTAATAAATGTGGACCCTATTTGAGGGAGCGGGGATGCCAGCTAGTTCCGATGATGGAAAAGCTACAAACCTGTATAATTGCGCACTCTATGGTATTTTTTTTATACAGGTACACTCCATGAATTGCCCACCCTAATCAAGTGACAAAACTTTGCTTGTGCAGCAGTCACATGGCCGGTCGGCTATGCTTTAGACAAGCGGTGTGACTTTACAAGAAAAGAAAAAGAACTTTCCATGTAAAACCTTTTTTGTGTTATCATAACATGAGATTGTACTGAGATAGAGAATCGGCAAGGCCGCAAAGGCTTGTGCATTCAGATGATTCGTCATAAAAAAACTGCCGCTGATCTGATGTGGCTTCTGGCTACACTCTGGTTCTCGGCGAAATGGAAATTGGACCAAGCATTCTTTCCAAAAGAACAGCGATTTGGGCAAGGGGCTAAAGGACAAATTAAAGCACCTCAGCAAGCAAGTAGTGGTGGTGGAAAAGAATACGGAGACAGGTCATAAAAGTATTGTACAGTCTATAGAGAGGCCAAGACTCTTAGTGATACAAAACTTCAAACCAATTCTGAATTGATACCTCTCCAACCCTCTACCACAGTTTTTATTTGCTTGTCAGTCCTTAAATCATTCTACTCAGCTAATGACTGAGCTGAGTTTCTTCTTCTAAACTGAGAATAACAGCTATGATGGTCCCTCTTTTATTTTTCAGTTTATTGATTAGCAGAACACAAAAAATTGAAATATCTTCAATACAGCCGCGAGAGCAGAAAAGGTCATAGAAGATGATCCGACAAGTATAAAAAGGTCATAAGCATATTCTAATCAGCACGGACAATACTCACTGGCGGAGCCAGGGGGGGCAAGCTGATTGCCCCAGCTGCCATTAATGTAATATATTACTTACTTTTCATTAATATAATATATTACTTACTTTTATAAGGTATTTATGTAATTAACGTGCCCCTCCAAAGTTCCTAATTTTTTCCATTATCTTGTTGACCCACAAAAATTGTCTTTTTACGACTACTCTTCATGATTTAGTAAGGTAAATTTGGACTTTAAATAAGCAAGAAGACAAAAAATGAAGTAGAAATCGGATTGGCTCGGCTTGTCATAATATCTTAAGGAAAATATAAAAAAATGAAGAGAATCTACTCTAAGTAATAGTGAGGACCTCTAGGCTATAAACACAACTTCTTAGTTCTTACCTTCGTTCTTGCTATTGCTATTGCCACACACCTCCTTCATCTTTGCTACTACATTTTTTATTAAATTTCGTCTTTGCTACTATAATTTACCGACCGATCGCACATGTTCCCTCCTTGCTACTATAATTTATTTGTATAATATTTAAAAAATAACATATATTTAAATTGTCTACTTACACCTATTAAAAAAATTGGATTTAATAAGCTTGAAATGACTATCTAGTTACATCTATTTGAAAAAGTTGTGTTTAGTGAGCTTGAAAATGAAGATGTTATCTAACATTTCCGAAAAATGGCAAATTGTTGTAGATGTGTAAGATATTATAGACATTTTATTTTCATAGTACGTATTAATTAAAAAACTATATATATGTAGTCATATTTTAATATATACTTTATCTTAGTTAAAATAGTATATTTTATTATATTTTATTTTCATCATTTATTTTACAAATGCCCCACCTCATCGAAATTCCTGACTCCGCCCATGACAATACTTGTATTTGTTTCTAAGTGAGACTATAGACTAGCAATTAATTGGCATGACCACAAACACCTTTTTGCGGCAAACACAAAACATTCAATTTTTTAAACACGCTCAAAAACCTTTTGGTGACAGAAATGTACTATTAGTAGAGGCTTCCAGGATTGAATTGCAGAACAAGTGTACTATAAAAGCGAGAAGGTCAGTCCCCATGGCAGATGTTCATGATTATTAGCCATACAAAAACCACAAAGAATCTAAGCCGCCCAATCATCATGCAAGAACCTACGCTAGACAAGAATGGAAGATAATCTCATCAAAGGTATTTCACAAACGCCGAGCATAATGACATTGGACACAAGAAATTAAACCATAACGTCCAATAATAGGCATCTTAAGCTCGGATGAAACTAGCAATCTGGCAAGAGAAGGCACTTGTTTGTTTCTTTTCTATCTCAAATTAGAATCAAGGCTGCCAAATTTATAAGGCTCTTAAAAATGCTACCTTTAATTATCCAAAAAATGTGCAACCTTTTTTAAAAAATGAGGCCGATGCTCAATATTATCATTATGCTCAAAGGAGGATTACAAGAGAGAAAAGATTACAGGAGAAAACTAAGTAACATGACAGAAAGAATGTGATCAATATGCTTGGAGGTGTGCACTGAAGCCACCATATGAGAGATCATGAGTACTATTCCCAACCATTTATTGATAGAAAAAAAATTCTACCTTTTTTTTTCTTCTGCTTCAGAAATAGTACTTGCTAACATATAACAACTATAAGAAGAGTGCCATTATGAACAACTCTAAGAATCTTGAGGTACATGCTTTACACCACCCCAAGGAGATAACCAACAGTAGAAAGGATCCTTTCAAAACCCTCAACCTTATTGCAACCTAACATGTCACCGTGCTTTCAAAACCAATCCAGACAAATGAATCTAGTGAGCCACAGAATTAATAACCCAGCAGACATTTGGAGCCACAAAATTAATAACCCAGAACTGAAAGCAGCTGGCTTCCCATCACAATTGTTCAAAAACTTAAAAATGTATAGCACTTCGCCAAAATCTTCTGTGCACACTCTAATGCAAGGGAAGAGCCAAAACTAACTACATTGCATCATGAAGGCTTTTGGCACTGTCAATCGATCATGAAAAGACAAAACTCGAATCTGTACACTGCAGAATGCTATTGGAGAGAAAAATTGCAGAAATGAGCTGAAGAAATTGCAACAGCAAACTAACTTCCCATGTCATGAGCTGTAAGTCTTGTTTCGAACATCATCCTGCATCAAAAGAAAAATGCACTGACTTGTAAAGGACCAAGCATTAGCAAAATAGTTTTTAACTACATGCACCAAATATTGATCATGTCCTTTCTCCGGACAATATTTCAAAAAAAAATTATAGTACAGTTGCGTAAAAGTAAAATAAGTTACCAATTCATAGAATTCTATAGTTTCTAAAAGCAAAGCCCACATACAGTTCTAAAAAAAAACATATTCAAACGTAATAAATACAGAAACATAATTCCTATGCACAATCGAATATGACATGGATTTTCCACCAGATGATTAACAAGTCTATACGATGCATCGAGTTTTTAAACATTGACACTGTGCATAAAATCTTCCTTAAGCATAGATGGCAGACTAGCTTGGTGGAACCGGAATCTGCCCAACTTAACTCACCTTGATTAAAGGCTGATGCCCACAATTTAAGAGTCCACAACAGAGCATGTTTGGAGCCATTTAATTGTTGTTTTGGTAGGCCGAGTGAGCCATCTATTTATTTCTTTATGTTTTGTCCAATGGACTTCACTCTTATGCTTACCTGTTCGGCAAAAGTATCCTACTGGGGTCATGTAGTTCCATTATATCCATGTTTGCCAATGATGGTATTTTCCTAAATATTTACATAAGAAATGCCATATTAACATATAGATCTTCTTTGTTTGCTTTATTGAACTAGAGTATTTTCTACGTTGGCATGTTAATATGTTATGCTGTACCATATATATTCATTGTTATAAGCATTTATATATAAACTACGTTATCATTCTGAATCACTATAATTGGCCGGTCAAGTTAACAAACTATCATCCTGATCACATAACTACCAAACATTTCAAAAATTAATAGTAGTCAAAGATGCCAACAAAAGATGTAATTTTTTATGCATGGCAACCTAATGATATCAACAATTCTATCTTTAGAGGCATGGTCAACTCTATGCAGATCAATGACTTACATAAGCAGCCAAGCCGTGTGTGTGTGTGTATATATATATATATATATATATATATATATATATATGAGACCGATCTCATATTAGGGGAGACCCATTTATATGAGACTGATCTCATATTAGGGGCATGAGACCAATCTTTTGGGTTGTTGGATTCCGATCTGACGGTGCTCCTTAATATAGAGGGCAGACACATGCTTATCTGGAGCGCCATTGGATGTCAATCCAATGGCTATGACCTGAACTGGGCTCAATATAAACCAAATGAGACCAATCTCATTTAAACTTTTCCCTGTATACATACACACACACATAGATAGATAGATAGATAGATAGATACATGCATGCATGTATACAGAAAGGGTTATAGCGATCTAAATCAGCTCACGAGGATCGCTGGTTTGGCTCGGCCATCTCGACCCCAGGTTGGCTCAAATTGAAGGATATATGGTTCGATAGATAGATAGATACATGCATGCACGCACGCATGCATGCATGTATATAGAAAGGGTTATAGCGATCTAAATCAGCTCACGAGGATCGCTGGTTTGGCTCGGCCATCTCGACCCCAAGTTGGCTCAAATTGAAGGATATATGGTTCGGGCTTTACAATAAGTTTTATATAAAAAAAATTATTTTATACTTCAATGGAAGATATATTTGATTTTATTTCTCAATAAAGGAACTTTATAGCAAGTATAATTTATTTTCTGATGTCGAACCAGTAAAAGAAATGAAATGCATTGAAAACTCGACCTTGCAAGCTCAGCTCAAGTTGAGATTGCCAGAAGCTCAACTTGGCCCAGCTTGATATCAACCCTATAAACAAACCCAGCCCAACATGAACCATACATGAATTCCACTACGTCATAGAATTTCTACACTGTGGGTGCAATATAATTTCTCAAGGTAGTAAACAAGCCGAACAAATAAGAAGCACATCAAAGTGAAAACCAGGTGCTGCACTTAAACTACTAACCTGAACAGATCTGTCACCACATGATTTGAGTAGTGAAACTTCAGAAGCAGATGTTGAACCTCCATCAGTAATATATTCCTTGTTCCCCTGCAAAATGGACATGAAAATACTTTGAGTGTCGAGAAAATAAAAATTCAAACTATATCACCATCTGATGTTTGGGGAAGCAATTTTTCACCAGAAAAACTAAATACCATCATCTTCTTGTTAAAGAGATCAATGTTTTTCTTATCATTACAACATTACCAATACTTAATACAAAAGCTTTGAGAAAAACGAACATCCAAACTTCCCAAATGAAAGAACTCCCAAGGGAGTGGATAAATTTTACAATCAGCGGATTGGATGCTCAAAAAACCAATAGACGATTTTTCCTCACAACAAACAACTTTCTGGCTTCTAGAAAATAATAAGCATAGATGGCACAATTTCACTATATTAATAAAAGCTCTTAATGGTTATTTGATATGCTTGTCATGTAGCTCTACTGCGATTTAATGTTACTTTGAGTTAAGCACATTTTCTTTCTATCTGCATGCCCATAATCATACATCCTCATCAGCTAACTAGTATCAGCAACAGTGTTTTTTTCACTGTTCAGGTTTATTAAGTCGATGTGAGACAGTGGCAACTCACAAGATGTTCAAGCAAGATGGAATCTCAAACTACTATTAGAGATGAACTAATGAAATCAAGATTGACCACTATTTTAAATAAATTGTTTCTATCTCTCCATAAAATATACTCCCTATGTCCAGTGAAGCCTGTCTGCATTTGAAAATGAATTAAATTTATTGGACTCTATGGCCCGTACAATAAAACAGAGTTTTCCCACCCTCTTCCGTGTTTTTGGCCGCGAGCAAGCAAAGTCAGCCATGTATTGATGGGCACGTATTATTTCAAATACAGACAGGCTTTGTTGGACGGGGAGTATCTTCTCCAATTTCTTAGGAGGTTAAAATAATTAATCCAAATCCAGGCTGCCAAATGCAACCTCACTTAGAAGTGAAACTGAGCAACTATCCAGATAACATTTCATTGATCCTCTTCTACAAAACAAAATGAAAAGAATATTGATAAAAGAAAAAACATCAATTGTACTTGAGGGGTCAGGGTAAATTGCACATAACTCACATGTATAATCAAAACCACCACATACCACGGTTCCATTGATTGTAACACCATTAATGCATTTTTTCACTTTCCTATTACATCCCTCTTCTTCTTACTTCAGTCAGTCATATTTATTTTTCAAAGTGGCTGCTTTATATAACCTCAAGGAGGGGTCAGGGTAAATTGCACATAACCCACATCTATAATCAAAACCACCATATATCACGGTTCCATTGATTGTAACACCATTAATGCATTTTTTTCCTATTACATCCCTTTTCTTCTTCCTTCAGGCAGTCATATTTATTTTTCAAAGTGTTTTCTTGTATATTACCTCAAGGCATGCTGCAAGCAACAACAAAAAGCAGAGAACGATGGGGAGCCACCAGTCTGCTATGTTAGAGGATCTAAGGCTTGCTCTTTGTAGCTGCCATCTGTTATGACCTATATATCTATATATATATATATATATATATATATATATGTATATGTATATGTATACACTAAAAAAGGCCGCATAAGTCATCCAATACTTGCTTCCTTCTTGATAATTTAGGATTCTAATGCTTTCCTACTTTACTCTAATCCAATGTCAGTTAAAGGTGGAATCTTGACACTCCCTCCGTCCTGAATTATTATCAGCATAAGGTTTCAAAAAATGAACTAATTTTTAGTTCATTTTGAAAAACCTTGTCAATAATAATTCTGGACGGAGGGAGTAGTATTCTATTTCCCGATTAGGAACTTACTTCTATTATGAAAATGCTTCCATAGCCTCTTTTTTGTACGTATTCTCTATCTCATGGAAATTCAGAGTTAATGAAGTAGCTAGTTAGTTTATTTTTCTCCAATTCTCTCTTTAGGTCATTTCTCAAGCGAAACTCCATTGTAGATACCTCTCTACAACATCACTCAGTGTTTGGACTTGAAAATGCCCGTACTAGGAATGGTGCCCATATACGGAGCCCCCAAGAAGCAATTCAACTGGTGGGAAGAAACCAAAGTAGTTGGAGAATCAAATACATAGCTGTGAAGTTGGTTATAACCAAAGGGAAGGAATGAGGGAGGGCAAAGGATTGGAAGCTGAGCGGCACAAGGAAAAAGTGGAAGACATTTGACGGTTTCAGCAGGAAGATAATGAAAGCCGCAGTAGGGGGGGGGGGGAGGGGGGAGTTTATGGAGAGGCATGAAGTTCAACTTGTTACGATCTTGAATGGCTGCAAGAACCAAACTCCACGGAAGCTCAGTTGGGTGGTCTCGGAAAGAACATTTATGTGACATTACAATGGAGCCTTGCATTCGATTGCATTGCTTATGAATCAAACTGAAAAGTTGTCTCAGTTGTCTTGCTAAGATTATAGAGCCAGCCTAAGTGGCTTACATGCCATTATGCCAACCTTGAAGGACCAAAAGTTCAGTAAAAAAACAATTTAAAATTGAAGGGTAGAATTCTAAAAAAGAGTTTTAAGCTAGATTATATCAAAAGAGCACAAAAGTGGAATATATGATCACACATTTAAAAACTAATAAATGTTCAAGCACACTACTCACTGATAGTTCTCTTTGTTATATAGAACTTATAATTTCGAACAAATTTTGTGATATAATAAAATTAAATGTAGTATTAACACCATGGAAGCAGATAAGATTCAGGAAATGAAGATAAACTTAATTTACTGACATGACACTAACTCTACAAAAACAGTAAGAAGGATTTTGTTTATCTTTTTAAATTTCACGTCATCACCTACTCACCTTGTAAAAATTTATGACAATTTTCATCAGCAAATAGTTTTATATGCCTGAGCAATACTGGGCAATTTGGTGAAAAAGAGCCAAGGCCAAATTACCCAGGTGCTTAGATGAATGCCCAAACCCCAAAGTCACAGATTCTCAATATAATTGATTATAATTCCTATTTTTGAAAGCAAAAGGTCCTATATAGCTAATAAATGCAACATATAAAAACAAAATCCCTGAACTGAGTTGCAACCATTGTTTTTAAATGCAGAATCTCAAGAAGTTCTCAACTTGAATTTAGATTGTCCTAACCTAGATAATAATCATAATCAAGTAGCACATTTTCCCAACCATTTGAGGTCGGCAACATATTTGTCCTAACCTAGATGAGGAGCAAAAGACAATTTAACATATTTTAGAGTGAGAGATTAGAGTCGAGATCATCATATCACCAACAGTTTATTCACTTCAGCAAGATAATCTAATCAGCCCATTTTTTTAAAAAAAAATTCAAATATCAAACCAATTATTGAGAAGTATTTTCATCTGTCTAGACTGTATTTGCCAAGGCCCTTGGGCTGGTTAGGTCTCCCTAGAGAACGCCTCTCACAGTTATGATTCGCAACATAGTAAGAAAGCTAACAGAAATTACATTTGTTGGTAAGGGTATGAATACAAATTCAGGCTCACTGTTATTTTTCTTTCAGTGGAGTGCATTCACAATAAGTCGTTTCTACAGAACCTAAGAAACATGTTCTGAAATTTCCGCTAATTGAAATATGGCATATTGAAGACACAAGAACCGCAGTTTTCCCTGATTTTAGTAAGAAAGCTTTATGTCATGGGACTGAGATTTAAAGAATTCTGTGGTTTATTCTTGTGATGTTCTTCGCAAAAATGTGCATTAAGAGATTCAACTTGGGAGATACAGGCTATCCTCACTAAGGGAGGTCTAGCATACCATCTTAAGAGCAGGATATGTTTGCCTGAAAATAAATTTATACGGAAATGAAAAAGTGAAGACTAATGATTTCCATTTTGTTTTTTGTTTCCAGATTGTTAAAGATACCACTACAAATAAAATGATTTACAAGTATTATCCCCGGGAACATATGCCAAAATATTGCTTTTCCTTCTATTTGGCAGATATAGTTACGTGCAGACTAGGCACTCTATACCTGTGGTGATCTGTTCTCCATCCCTCCCCAATATTCTTCCCCAACAGAGTCGGGGAAACCCTGTAAAAGAGGAGGTGTCAGAGCATTTCAAGCCAGGGCAGCTGCACCCTGCCCTAGGCCACTCGCTGGCTGCCGGCGGTCATGTCTGTTGCTGTTAGCTGGAGTGCAGACAACCTAGTCTGAGCATAAGCTCAAACTAGTTTTATATGTATAGTGTTAATTAAGTTCAATGGAGTGAAAATTCTACAAAGCAAAATTACATTTTAAAAAAAAGTCATTGATCAATCCAAGGAGAAAACTGCATAGAAGAAAAAAGAAAAAGAGCATACCCCATATGTGTATCCATGATCCTCACCATCTTCAAAGAGAGAAGAGTAATAAGCTGGATCGTATATAGACCCTCCTAGTATATCATCAGAATGAGAGTCCATTCTAACCACTGCAGGAACATGTGCCGTAGGATTCAAAAAGCTATTTCTCAAGTTAAGATCTGAATTTCTGTTGATTGTATTGTCAACAACTGAAGCCCCTAATCTGTAGATCTGAATCCATAATAATGAGGAGGCCAGTCTCACTATAAACCCAGTAATTTCCATGCATAGAGCTAATTTTACTGAGAAGATAAAAAGGTGTCCATGTTCATTAGATGATATGTTCCTGCCAAACCAGAATAACGATTAGAAAAACAGGCTTTTAACAATATCCAAAATGCATAAATGATAATGATATCAGGAAACATAAAGTAAAGTTCTGAGAAAGAAAATAATTTGCAGAGGCAACATGGACTACATTTTGACTTCACACCCAATTAAAGATATAACCACACCAGTAGGCATGAATTTGACAAAACAAAATAGAAGACAGTTCCAAATAAGCAAGTAAGAAACGATTAACAATACTAGACGTTGAGACTGTTTATTCAGTTGATATTGTTTATTTAGTAATTTCCTATCACTATGTTGCTAACAATATTAGACTTTGATAACTCAAATACAAACATAAATGATCACAAAGCCATTGTGGTTCATGAATGGAAATCAAGTGAATGCAATTTAAATGGCAGGCGCACCATATCTCGCGAGCGAAGAGGAAGAACCAGAAAATGTCAAGCAAGATGGCGCAGAAGAGAAGAACAGCGTAGGTTCTGCCGAGGTTCTGGCTGCTACTCTCAATTGCAATGAGGGCGAAGAGTGCAATGACGAAGTTAATGATCAAGACGCCGTTGTACAATGCACCCAGGGATCCGGCCAGAGCGCAACCAATCTTGGGGAAGAAAAATTGGTGAAAAACCACCAAAAACCACATGAATTAGTAAACAAGAAGAGAAGATGAGCAAAGAAAACAAATACAACAAGTGAAGATGGTAGAATTCAGGCCACAATATGCCCAGGATCAGATTAGATTGTTTTTCTACAAGAAAGAAAAAAAGAAACGCAAACAAGATTTCGTAGTAGAAGTAGCAGCAACATGATCACTTCACTTGGCATTGAGAAGAGAAGAGAAGAAAGAAGAGATAAAGGGGGGGGGGGGGGGGGGGGGGGGGGGGGAACCTGAATGTAGATGAGGACGAGGGCGAGAGAGTGGAGAGTGTCGTAATCGCGAAGCCACGACCGAATGCGCGCGGAAGCCAATGAAGCACAGCGCATCATCAACAGACCTCCCCCAAACCCCCGCGACCAAACCAGGAACACAGACAGACACGACGAGCGAGCACAACAGCAAAAATAAGAACGAAGCAGCAGCAGCTGGACTTGAAGCAGAAGCACAACGAAAGTTGGGAGGAGGGATCGCACGTTGATCTGGCAGGCATCGGCCCCATTGGTTCCGGGTCCCACCCCTCCACTCTGACTCGGAGGAGCTGCTAAACTAAGGGAAATGTTTTGGTGACCCCTTTTCAATAGGAAAATGATATTTGTACATCACTTTTCTTACATATTTCCATACACAGCTGATGTGTATGGCATACACATCAGCTGTGTATGGAAATACGTAGGAAAAGTGATTTAGGGCTATCACTGTCCTTTTCAATACGGGGAGTGATAACCCTACATCAGATTCCTACACATTTCCGTACAAATCAGTTGTGTATGAAAATGTGTAGTATGTGTATAAAAATGTGTAGAAAATCTGATGTACAAATATCGTTTCCCTTTCAATACCAACCTTGGTCCTTTAATAAAATGGGTCACACTAGATGGACTCCTAAACTAAAGTAGATGGACTCCTAAACTAAAGTAAAAGGTAATCTTACAGTTAAACCCCGCGCTCTCTGGGTTGGTGGCCGTCAGATCAAATTTTGATCTGACGGCTATCACCCTGGGTATGGGAAAGGGCAAGGGTGATAGGGCACTGGTTTTATCTTTTTTCCAAACGTAGAACGACGACTTGCGGATGAATTATGATGGAAGAAGCTCATGGGAGGCGAGCTTCACATGTCTCTTACTTTTTCTTTCGTTTCCTTTTTTTCTCAAACAACACCCCATCAAACTGTCGCACTTTTTCTACGCTTGTTGTCATTTCTTTACATTTTTTTTTGGGTGCAAACTTGTACTAATTTCTGTAGTATGGGATTGGGTCATCCGCATAAGTAGGACATGTCAGCATATGTTTGACTGAGCTGATTGAAAAATAGAGAACATTGACCCTGTAGTAGTAGTATAAATAGGAGACTGCTCATTTTTTTTATAATTAAAAATTTTATTAAGAAACAAAATAAATGAGAGTACAATGGAAATGAGAGAACAAACAACTCTTCAACCCAATGAGAGCTAAATAGAAGACTCCTCTAAAGAACTTCAATGTCAAATGAGGCTCAAAAAATAAATGACAAAAGAAAAAGACAAACATTTGTGTACGCCGATCGAGCGTTGAAGAGATGCGCTCAAGGAGTCTAAGCGCTTGTTGCGTTCAAGGAGTCCACTCGTCCCATATAGAATTCAGGAAGGAACAATGTGTGAGATAAGTGTCCTTAAGGTAGAAGGCATTGAGGATCTCCTTAGCTTTATAAATGAGGTTTTGACCCAAAACATAAGTCTTAAGCTTTGTATCTTCAAATATTAATTTATTCATATCTTCCCAAATCATTGTAGCGAAGCAAGTGAAATCAGCTTGAATGACGTAACCAGCATGCTTGTTGTTTTTGACGAATTGCGTCAGCCAGTCGAGTACCATGGAGTGGATCCCAATTGTACGGAAGATGTTACACTTTCGCATATACATGCGCCAGATCACCGAGACTGCTCATTTGTTACAGGCAGTTGATTGATTTTTGCAGATTTACCTTGACTTCAGTTCTGCTTCTCGGAGCAATACTCTCTTTGTAATTTCATGGATGTGGAATAACTTTGTGGATTTTAATTGGAAAATTAAGACGTTGATTTTTATGGGCGTGCGGAAGGGTCTCCCAAGATACTAGCACGAGAATACAAAAACAAGATTAGAGACAAAAATTTATTAGGGATTCATTCGGTGTTCTCATACACACAAGTAATCAATCAAACATAACATAAACATTTTTATAGATTTATGTGGTTCGGTGCAAATATGCCTACATCCACGGAGGACACACACTTCTATTATTTGAACTAATTATAACCATGTAATTTGTTCTCACTCTCTCAGATAATCTTTATAATTAGACTGTCTCACTTCTTCTCTCTTTTATAAAATTGTAGAGTATACATCAGTTTATATAGGGAAGGGAGGAAGAAGAAAACAAAAATAAATCTTCCTCAATTAATTTACAAATCTTCCTTGCATGCCAAATATGATCGCACATATAAATTTCAGCCTCTAATCTTGATTTTTTTCTCCATCAAATATTTCTTCATATCTTCTGTCTCCATCAATAATAAAATTTACGTGGTTCGGGCTTGTGCCTATATCCACAGGGCCATACAAATTCACTATGCTTTTAGAGGGGTTATAAAGGAGAATATAAAATACTTTCAACTATCTCAATTCAATGGAGATCAATCATAACGTTAAAGGTTCTTCTTTTTTGTGTCATAGAGTCTCCTGCTCTCAAATTAGGTCATGCAATACATGAAAAAGAAGAAAACCCTTAAATGGAATGCCTAAAATGCGATGGCACATCACCCTGGCACTGGGTCCCATAGGCTGCTATGTGCTGACTGTCTACTGCTAACCCTACTATTCATCCTAAAAATCTCATCGTCGCATACTTGTAGACCGCTAAATGATTCCAGTCTACCAGACACCCTCTTGTCCATTCTTACGTAGCTCACCGGTCTACCGCAAGTGTGTCTGTAACCCCCGAAATTGCCAAAACTATCACCGGTAGACCGTTAAGAGGCAGCGGTCTACCATAGAGGCTTCTATCTGCTCCTCCATCCTCTGAGCTTTTTACATATGACCTGGCGCCAAACACCGGTTTGTCATATTACCCGGAATCCTTTTCTTCCTTCCATATGACCCGGAAAGTACCCAAAATGCCCTTAGGTTTAGGTATAAGGCACACACACTTTGGTTTTCCATATTACCCGGAAAGGGAGCGACTACCCGGAAAGGGAGCGAGTACCCGGAGAAGCTGCCGCTAGTCGGAGAAGAAGGCGTTCCGTCCGGCCGCTCCGCCCATATCATCGCCGGCGCCGGCGTCGTCGAAGTCCGAAAAGGTCATCTTCGCGGCAACAAGCGGGAAAAGGAGCGGGAAAGATCGGGTATTGGAAAACAACTTCAACGGAGGCAAGGCACATCGAAAAACTGGTAGGTGAAGTTAAAATACGACGATTTATATGTTGAAAGTTGGTTCCAGAGAAGAAAGTTGAAAACGTAGCAAGTTTTCAACTGTTGTTACAGTCGTGTCGTCGACAACACGACTGTAACCATAGTCGTGTTTGATGAAACACGACTCATATACGATGCACTCATATACGGTTTTCAATATATCGTGTCTCACGGATTTGTAACTTATGTCGGGTTTTTAATGGCAGGTACGGATGGAGAAGATAGTTCTTTGTTTACACTACGATGGAGTTTTGACGGATTCTGGTAAGTACGTGGGCGGGATACGGAAGCTCCTGCCTATAGATACACGAATAAAGTACCTAGAACTGTTGCAGCTAGTCGAAGAAAGATTACCGCTTAAGTCTACACCTGGTACATTAACTTTGTCATATCATGTTGAATCTGAAGAATACACATTTCTCCTTGAAGACGATAAAGACGTAGAGTCAATATTTATACTTCACAAGAGCAAGCAAGGCACAAATGGACTAGTCCGCCTGTACGTGGAGTGGACTTCTACGGGCAATAACACCGAGACATCGACTCTCAATAAGGAAATAAATGCCAATGCGAATAACAGCCCGGCCGAGAGGCTACCAGAGGCAGAAGTGATGCCGGGCAGTAACACACCGCCGGAGAGGCTACCAGAGGCACAAGTAATGCCGGGCAGTAACACACCGCCGGAGAGGCTACCAGAGGCACAAGTGATGCCGGGCAGTAACACACCGCCGGAGAGGCTACCAGAGGCACAAGTGATGCCGGGCAGTAACACACCGCCGGAGAGGCCGTCCAGCCCGGGCAATAAGACACCCGCATCAGCAGTCGAAGGAGGAAGAGATGGGGACTATGCGAGGTGAGACTTCTAAGGCGCGGATACAAGCAACTCGTGTGCTATTATAGTCGACTATAATAGTACACGACTAAAAGGGTTATCGTGCTGTATTGAACACGACTATATACTCGTCGTGTTGCATAAAACAATACCTCATAGTACACGACTAAAAGGGTTATCGTGCCGTATTGAACACGACTATATACCTAGTCGTGTTGAATCGTAGACGACTATAAGTCAATTCGTGTTGCATAAAACAATACCTCATAGTACGTGCAATCGTTTTGTCAAGTCCATTCATACATGTTTTTGCCCGCAGTTTCGGAGATGGAGAAGGTGAAGATGAAGAAGATGACGATGAAGATTCCAGTCCAGATGAAGAAGAATTGTTGGATGAAGATGAATTACCGTGGTCTGCAGATGAGTGGGATGAGCCTCTTACAGTACCACATTTCAGCCAGCCATATCACACGCGAACATCAACCTCTAGAGGTCCAACGGCAAGAGACACATCTAAAGGGAAATCTGTCGCGTCGGAGGACGATGACTATCTCAATATTGAGGGTGATGGTGGTTGGGATTGGGGTACCTATTCTGCAGAGGCCGGTCCTTCAAAACATTGTGAAGAGGAGACGATGTTGACCGGAAGTTTGCAAGCAGAAGACTACGAGGCACAACTTACGTTAGGGGCTAGATTCGAAAGCGTCAAGCAGTTCAAGATGGTTCTAACTGATCTGGCAATCAAGAGGAAATTCATGTTCAAAGTAGCGGATGAGAGCAAGGACACATTCGCTGCAAGTTGCAAGGTTTCGGGGTGCAAGTGGTACATACGAGCGTCGAACAGACTTGATGGAGTCAGCGTAACAAGGAGGGAAGAACGGCATACATGTGACACTTCTCTAAGTTCGAAAGATCATCCATTGGCTTCTCACCTCTGGATCGCGAGGAAGTGTCATGGCCTCCATAAGGATTCAAACTCCATAAATATCTCAAATATCCAACAATACATTGAGAAGCATTGGGGCGTCACCGTCAACTATAAAAGGGCATGGAGGGCGAAAGAGGAATTGATCCGATTGATCGATGGCAACCCTGAAGACGCTTATCGTATTTTGCCACAATACGGAAGGGAATTAGAGCGGTCTAACGCAGGTACACATGTGGTCATCGAAAGATCAGTTGATATACCTGATATCCCAATTGAGTTAGCCGGCTACGACTTCAGACGTGTGTTTTGGATGTTCGGCCCGGTTGCAAGAGCATTCCGAAGAACACTGAGACCGTTGCTCACGCTTGATGGAACATTCCTAAAAGGAAAGTACCCTGGAGTATTATTGGTTGCTACAGCAATCGACGGCAATCAACAATTAATGTGTCTTGCATATGCAATTGTGGATAAAGAGAATATCAAAACGTGGTAAGTTTAGAACCAGGAAAGACGACTGTATGAGTAGTCGTGTTAGGCACGACACGACTGGGCACACAGTCGTGTAATCGACAACACGACTACTCATCTAGTCGTCCTTTGCTTATAGACGACCTTGTAACAACCTGAAGCATTCTATGTTTAATATGTTTGTCTCTCACTTGTACAGGACGTGGTTCCTCACCTTACTTAAATGTTTTCTCTTTACGGACCCCCCGGCATCCCTGGACACTATTGTCTCTGATAGACAGAAGGGACTTCTGAGAGCGGTCGCCGATGTCTTTCCCGAGGCTCACCATGGGTTTTGCCTCCGGCATATGGCCGCAAATATGCTTAATACTTGGAAGGATAAGTACCTGAAGGAACTCCTATTCCGAGCTGCAAAATGCTTCAGGAGACCAGAATTCGACGCTACCATGGAGAAGATGAAGGAACACAATGAGGCGGCCTGGAAATATGTTGACAATATTCCAAAAACACATTGGGCGAACGTCGAATATCCGGGTAAAAGGTACGGCACTCTCACGTCGAACGCGTCAGAAAGTGTAAATAATATGCTTCTAAAGGCAAGGTTTTGGCCAATAACTCGGTTGATCGAGCAAACGCGGGCGACCACAAGCGTCCATTTTCAGAGACGCCGAATAGAGGCAGACAGCCTACCGACTCCGTTAACAAAATATGCACAGAATCATATCAATCAGATGAGGAATCAGAGTGCTGGAACAGTTCGAGTTCAACCGCTATCATTACGGCAGTTTGAAGTGACATCTTTATACCATGTGGTAAGCATAAATTTGTTTTCTGTAAGAGACGCCTATAACAAAGTCGTGTCGTCGAAGACACGACACGACTGTATTGTCGAATACACTAATTAATTCATGTTTTCGCATCAGGATGTTGTGGACCTTACGAATAGAACATGCACATGCGGCTTCTTCCAGAGCATGGGACTTCCGTGCAAGCACGCCATGGCATGTATTGATGAGAGGAGTCTGGAAGCGGTAGAATATTGTGAGAAGTGGTACTGCGCAAGTACGTACCGCACCACGTACGAAGAAGTAGTGTTCCCTACTTTAGACAGAAGTCAGTGGGGAAATTACGGCGTATTATTTAAATGCGAACCGCCAAGGCTTGAAGCTCCAAAGAAGGGCAGGAGAAAGACAAAAAGAATTGAGTCACAGCCCGATCCACCTGCAAGGCGACGTGCGAAATGTGGGAATTGTCGTGAAGTTGGTCACAACCGTACAAAGTGCACAAAAAGCCCCGTTCCGAAAGAACATCGGACGCGCAGGAAACGAAAACTTCCGCAACAAGGCAAACTGTCTACGAACGAGACAGCGGATGTACGCCGCTCCGGCTTACCTCAGCCCCCACCATTCTTCACTTAGGATGTAGTCAAAGTCTTGTATAGCGCAGAAGGCCTACCCAAATTAACATCTCTACTGTCGTGTAATGTGAAACACGACTACATATAACGTCGTGTTGAATCAGAGACGATTATATACGTAGTCGTGTTGTTCCAGACACGATTATATGCGTAGTCGTTTTCCATCAGAGACGATTATATGAAACTAACCTGTTGTATCAAGGCCGTATTCACATTCATGATAGCGATATTTTGTCTACATCTGGTATGAGTCAAATATGTGAACTTTGTACATTAAAAATGAACTTTGTACAGTGAAAGAATGTGAATAAAATGAACTTTGTACAGTGACATCTGGTATTCACAGGAAATGAACTTTGTACATTAAAAGAATGTGAATAAAATGAAGTTGAAGTTATTCTTTATCCGGAAGCCGCAAAAAACCCGCAACTGTGACAGCATCTTTTGTGCCTTGTCCGGAATCGTCGTCAAACTCGCTGTTAATAAGCCCCCGAATCAAGGTTGAAGCGATGACTGGTCGCCACAGTCGTGTGATTGTGGACTGGTCAAACTCCGGGGGGTTCACATTGGACGCCAAATGCGCGACATACATCATGATGAAGATGCCACAGTCTTTCGAATTTTGTTGCCACGGCGCTTTGGTTATCTGAGTCATCTTCCAGTCTAGCAAACCAAACCACCCCAGCTTGCCTGCCATAACGACGTTCATGAACTGCGTGAATTTGTCAGCAGCTTTTCTGTGATGCGGATATAATTGGGATCTGCTAGACAGTGGGTTGTAGAAGCGCCATACACAGTGCGGGAAATGGACATACACGAGGCAGAAGTGGGAGCCGGTGCGGATTGGGAAAAATGCGTAGAACATGTTCCTATTCAAGCCGTCCAGCATCCTCCCGAGCTTTTTAACCAATTTAGCATTATTTCCCCCTTCCTGGTGCTCCTGCGAAAGCGAAAGAGATTTAGACAACGATCTAATAATATCATAATTATTTACTTATCACTCCTTCTGCAGGGAACACTTACGTTGTCGAATATCTCTTTGAATGCGTGGCAACCAAAAAATGCCCACGGATATTTCATCGGGTTTCTCTCGTTGCGCTGGCTCAAGAGACTTGAAAAAGCATCTATAACCTACAGAAAACATATTGAGGAGTCATTACACTTCGGTAAGGCAACATGCAACTTCCAATTAAAAGTCGATTATTCTATATATACGATCTGCATAGTAGTCGTGTCCTCGATAGACACGACTATGCGTATAGTCGTGTATTCCATAGACACGACTACGCGCAAAGTCGTGTCTTCGAATACCGACTTTATGTCTACAACCCTATATATGAGGAGCATAGGTTTACTTACATTGGTGTTTATTTCTGTTGTTTGTAGGAGGGATAAATAGTCGTCATCACATAGCGTTGGGATTGGATAAGCCTTCCTCGGATTGGCCATCCATCCATCTATTGCCACTCTATCCCGCTCTAACAGTACCCCCATGTCGAAGCATAACTCCGAATCGGCATAGTGGTCGGGGAGAGCAATTACAGACTTAGACTTCTGAGGGGTTAGGAGGACATCGACGTCAACCGGCTGTGATGCGGTTAAGCCAGTGCCCTCGGCGACCTCCTCCTCCTCCCTCGCCTTCTCCTCCTCAGCCTCCTCTTCCTTCAACTCCTCCGTCTTCTCCTCCTCCATCGCCTCTTCGTCTGCTTGCACCTCCTCCTCCTTCCCCTCCTCCTCCTCCTTCGCCTCCTCCTCCTTCCCCTCCCCCTCCTTCGTCTCTTTGTCCAGAACATCCGCCTTCACCTCCTCCTCTTCGACGTCCCCGCCCTTCACATCCTCCTTCACCTCCTCCTTCACGGTTTCGATATCCGACTGCCGTATGGAAGAGATGACCTCATCGATGATAGAGGTCGCCTCTCTATCGGATATGGTTTGTTCGGAGTCGGCTTTCGGCTGAGGGGACCTATTTCTTCTTTTCTGCTCCTCCGCCATTCTCCGTATATGGTCCTCTTCTCTAATCCTCTGCTCCTCCTTCGAGCCGACAGTCCTGAAGCGCTTCCTTATCACTACACCAGGGGGAATATGTCCCGGCCGTACGTCGGACGGGACTCGACTTCTGCACGCTCCATATCTTCCTTGAATTCTGGTTGGAGCTTCTTCAAAAACATCTTGGCAGAGGATCTCTTCGCAGCCCGTTCCATCTTGTCTTCCTCAACCGCGCGTTTGATGGGAGCTGAAATGACATTTTACTTCTTCATGTCAGTAGTAGCAGCACGATAAAAAACATAGTCGTGTTATATAGAACACGATAAACCACATAGTCATGTACAATGAAACACGACAAATATAGTAGTCGTGTATCATGGGGCACGAAAAAATAAATCATCGTCTACAACTTACCTTTACCCCATTTCGTCGAATCCAGATGTGACTTCCTTGCCAGCTCCTTCGTCCGCATACCGATAGGAGTGTTCTTATTATGCTCCTTTTGAAGTGGCCGCTTCTTTGGGTCCATCTGATGCACTGATGACGATTGTGGCCCCATTTGGGGCCGCTTCTTCGGCTCCATCTGATGCACCGATGACTTCTTTCTCTCCATTTCGGGGCGCTTCTTCGGCTCATTCGTCGGCTCGTCAGTCATCTCCTCCTTCGGATGCTCGAAGATCTGACCTTCTAACAGCATTGACGCTGAGGCGGCAGAGGACTTCATAGAGTGGAGAATCTCTCGCAGAGGTCCCACTCTCCTTCCCATCTCCTCATAGGAAGACAGAGCTATCTCTATTAGTGACTGTATGCCCTGAAGGGCACCCTCCAATCGGCCCATTGCAGTTGCAGTCGACTGGGCAGCCTTTCTCGAGGAAGTGGAGGCAGGTTGGTTGGGAGTCGTCTTCATTTCCGGCCTCTGCCGTCGTGGAGGATGGGCCCCTGAGGTTGACGAAGCAAGGAGATATGCCTCTCCGGCCATGGGGCTGATTACGTCGACGAGTTCCTCCCCTATTTGAAGATTGTGGAACACTCCCGTCCAATAGTCGGCCATGCGGTGCTTCTTCTGTGCACCTTTCTTCACCTCTGTAATGAGGGCCCCACTTCCTGGCCATCTTTTCGCCCGTGGGCTGGTAGGGCCCATGACAGGATGGAAGATTGTCGTGTGCTCAAAAAACCAAATCTGCAAATTAAACAGTTGAAAACATTATAACAATGCGCGGTTGCCTTAGTCGACTATAAGTTCAACACGAATTGAACTATGGTCGTGTCTTAAAAAACACGACTATATACCTAGTCGTGTTTCATTATACACGACTATAAATATAGTCGTGTTCTATAATACATGACTATATATATAGAGGACTGAGATAAGACTTTTTCCCGATCGAAGACTATGAATGCTACATACCTGAAGGACATATGCGGCGCCATTTAGGCATCCACCGCCCAGGCACTCTCCTTGCGATCTCGCTCCCACTAGGCGGCTGGTATGGGTTATACCAGAAACCAACATCTTATGTATAGCCCCAGCCCAATTGTATGACCTCAATCTTGGGAGGTCGTCAATGTAACGGTACAAAGAGGGATGAACCGCTCTAGTGCTGTGTGGAAACAACACCGTGGAGAAGAGGAGGCAGATGATCATCCTCGCAATGTCCTCCTCTTCCATCTTCAGTTCGCCCGCGCTAAGCTTGTCTATCATTTCCTCAATGTGTGGAATGTCTGCTCTCCTCGCGGCGAAGTACTTTCTGAAGAATTGACCTTCCGGTCGGCGTGTCAAAGAGGGGAGGACCTCAACTCTGTCGCCCTTTGCGGGCAATCCGGTGATAAGGGCAACATCTTCCTCTGTGAAATGTAGCGTCCTACCCTTGATATTGAAGACCTTCGTCGACTCATCCCAGTACCTGACCAAATGGTCGAGGAGGTTCCGAGATACAACAACGTCCTCACCTTCAAAAATGACAGCGAAACCAGCCTCGTTCATCAGTTGGGCACATCTTTGGTGACGCTGTAGGAGGGCCGCACACTTTTTCATCGCCCCCGGTTGACAACACGTCTTCAGCGCCGGTCGCGCATTATATGTTCTCTTCACTGGTCGGTCCATCGGAGCCTTCCTTTTCCTGCCCCTCTGATTTCGCTGCCGAGGTGCGAAGACAAAATCATGATCCTCCTCCTCTTCCGGTGGTATTTCCTCCATAGACTCATCTCTTTTTTTATCCATCTGCAAGGAGTGAGGTATAGTGGTCAGTACAAAAGTGTCCTCGGTGCAACACGAAAATATAAAAGTCGTGTCGTCGCGGACACGACTAAATACACAGTCGTGTCTACTCTAGACACGACTTTATAGTTCATAGTAAAAATTAAAAATTAAAATGTCCGACCTTATGAAACTAAAATCAGGTAGGATAGTTGTAACTTACCGTAGTTTAGTCGTCTGTATGTCTGTATTTCCTCGCAGGTGCCTTCACAGTCTTCCTCGCCGTGCACCGAAGCTCAATCCGGTCAATCCGCCTGTTGCATGCAGGCGGAGGGAGCCGCGGGGGTCTTCTCAAGGTTGAAGATCAGAAATCCCGACGGATGCGCTTCAAATCGCCGCCTTTGTCCACTCTCCCTCAGTCGTGTCGTCGAAATCCAGCAGGGGGGCAGCTCGATATCGAGATGGGGGACGCGAATAGGCTCGAACTCGTCCGTGTATTCCGCCGGTTGAATCGCCGCTCCAACTCGCCGGTCGCCGGTGCCGTCGCCGATGGGAATCGCCGGAGAACTTCACACTCGAGGCGTGTTGTACACAACACGCCTCTTCGCACAGTGTTAACACGAAAAAATAGAAGAAAGGGCATTTTGGGTACATCATGTCCAGATTCCGGGTCATATGAGATTTCACGGGAAAAACCTGGTAATATGGGAATATGAGATTTTGCGCCAGGTAATATGGAAAAAACTCCCATCCTCTTGAACAATCTCCCATATACAACAATTGATCTCCTTTGACGTGCAACTTGTAAGAGCTTTAGCTTGTTAAGATAGTTGAAAATATCTTGTATTCTCCTCTATAATTCCTCTGAAAGCATGGTAAATTTATGATGTAGGCACAATGCCGAACCACATAAATTATTGCGCTTCTTGCCTTATTTTTGTGTTCTCACGCTAGTCTCTTAATCGATCCTTCTGCACGCGCAGGGAGATCGATGTCTTCATTTCCCAACAATAAAGCTCTAATAATTGTTTCTCCTTTCAATTCAAAAAATCAGCTTCTGTTCTTGAGAATTTAATTTTTGATACAAATTCTAGCTTACCAGTCTCTGGTAAGTAAGCTAGAATTCTGTTTACCAGCAATATAATTTTCTCGGGTAGCTTTTGTTAGTTCTTTGGCGGTGAGATGTCGCTGCAACTTACTTCATTATACAGTGGTAGGAACTGGTTGCCACTGGCGTTGAGTTTTTGGTTGGTTTCCGTTAGTACTCTAGCAGTGCGCTGCCTTGTTTAGAGGACGACCATACACCATCAACGTTGAGGATTTAGCATGGAACCAATTGTCATACCAGTAATGACCATAAAAATAAGAGCAATATACACGATTGTATTCTCTAAGAATCGTTTTGTTGCTCCCAATTTCATACACTGTTCCAACTCAACCACATTGCGAGAAAATGCCTGTACGTGAGAAACACATCACATTTTTAACTTATGGTAGAAGAGGTTTCGGGCAGTTAAGAGCTTTGAAACTTGAAAAGATTTTTGTGAACTTTTAACACTAATCGACATGTAAGCGAGACCCTGGTTTTGGTTCTGATAACGGTCTCTTGCTTTTCATCAATTTCTGTTCTTGTCATGTCTTCTGAGATCGTTATACTATCGCATCCCCGTGGCTTTGTTGCTTCTAAAACATTTACAACCTGAGATGTAAAGCAAAAGCCACACAAGTTAAGCCTAGGATAACGTTGTCCAACACCGTGCTAATATATTCCTAACAGATACTCCAAACCATGCACAACATGGTTGGGCAAAAAGAAAGAAAATAAGGAAAGCTGAGTCTAGAAAAAGCGACTTCATTCATACTCCTATATTCAACCAGTGGCTTCAATTGCCCTCACATTTTTTTCTTTAAAAAGAGAATAAAAGTAGTGACTACACCCATGAGATGAAAATAACAGCCGGATAAAGCATAAAAAATGTTTTTGCTTAGAGCAGATTGAGACTCAAAATGTCTTTAATTCATGGTATCTATAATTTTGAAAAAGTAAATAAAATAAATTCTTTCTTTACGATGACATATTACCTTATCTAAACTGTGTAGATTTGTATCCTCTATACCATGCAAAAAGTCTGGAAGTAATTGAAAATAAAAAAATAAATATACAGGTCAGTTTCATGCTAGATGAATAGCAGGGTACTAAGGAAAAGTAACAGAGGTAATAGACAAGAACACAAACCTGAGTAAGCAGAATCTTTAAATATTAACAAACTGCAAGGCATCAACAATACAGAAAATGAATTTGTTTTGT
This sequence comes from Houttuynia cordata, assembly GCA_039654745.1. Lineage (NCBI taxonomy): Eukaryota > Viridiplantae > Streptophyta > Magnoliopsida > Piperales > Saururaceae > Houttuynia > Houttuynia cordata. Next base: position 65,786,080 of record CM077503.1, read on the forward strand.
CTCCACATGCCATATTGGGAGAGCAACCATCAATACTTAATTGATCTGAGCTATTAGGGCACTCTTTTAATCTGGGGTGAGGACTGAAGTTCAGAACAACAGGTGATCCAAGAGACAAAATTGCCACAGTGGGAAAATAAGCAGGACCATCCTGATGCGGCTGAAGCAAATATAACAAACAATACAATTGAAGGTGTTAATTGCATCCGTGTTGACAGAAGGTGCTCGAAAATGAAGCAAATGCCAGCAAATGTGATCGACTAAGTCCATTATCAGCAATATATGATACACACCATAATCCCTTGTTCTGGCAGATATTCATTGATGAGCACATGATTCATCGCTGAGGGAAATAAACCTGTCCGTTCACGTATCCGTTCAGTAATCTTCAACAGCCAAGGAGGCACTGCCATATAAGAATCATCCAATTATCAAATTTTTCCCATCAATGCACTATAGAATATAAACCATAATAAGTCAATCTAGCTTGAATGTGACAGCTCAATGTAATTCATGTTTTGGTAGCAATATAGCAATAAGAAAGCTGAGTAGCACAGACGTCACTGCCATGAGATAATATGCCTTCCAAATATTGATGTTTGTGAAAAAATTTCATGAAATCAGTTAAGGATAATCAAAGAAGTTGGAAGCTTTGTACATTATGGATAGGGCACGAAAGACATAGTCAAATTGGATCCAAGCTCCAACCAATCACCACCCTCAATATCCTATCCACAAAGAGAAGTCGGAGAAGCCCCTTTCCTCTCTTCTCATAGTCAATCACAAATTCTATATGTTCTCCTACTATTCTCTTCTTACACTCTCACTAGCCTTGTGTTTTGCCTTGCATTTAAGAAGTATTGTAGATGGAAAAACGTTCTTGTTTCTGCTGCAGCCTTCTTGTTGTAGCGAGTTCAGGGTGTATTGTTATGTTTATTTAATGGAAAGCTTTCCAATAAAAAAAAGAAAGGGAAAGAAACACACACCTCTTTTAATTGATCAAAGAAAAAGAGAAAGGAACAACAATATTAAAGAAAAATAAGGCTCGTCATAACTCCTACTCCACTGTATAACTCCTTATATTAGTCCTACACTCCTAAGCGTCATTGCTTTTCATCTGGAGGCTGGTACTTCATCTCATGGTCAGGACTTGGGGTCATGTTGAGTATGTAAGTTGTTTCCTGTTTGATATTGGAGTAGAAAAAGCATTTTCACCTTCACGCCATGCCCATTCGCCTCACTATAGAGCATGGCAAAATTAGCAAATCTAAGCTGGAGTTTAATTTTTTTTTTCACAATTTACTTTGGCCATTTTTTTTTGGCACTGTCTCTAGGCTCAATCACCCGATTCATACAAATTGCACTAGACAGATTAAAAAAACAAAGGGGGCAGAGCAACCAAAAGCATCATAATATAAACGCTACTTACAGGTTTGTGGCAGCAAACCCTTTTCGTGCACAACACCTCCTATGGCAATGAACAACAAACAGTACAACACAAAACTCAGATACAAATCAAAAAGGAAAAAAACATGGAAGAAAGCAGCTATGAAACCTTTTGCCGGACATACCCCAATTCTGGAGTCTCCTGTTCTTTAGAGACTTCCACTTGGACGCAGGAGCTTGGTATATCTACCCCACATGTTATCCAATTCAGAAACATTGTTGTTTGGAAATAATAAGAAACAAAAGGGGGGCGGGGGTGGCGCAGGAAGGGAAAGGATGAATACCAACCTGGTCAAGGAGCTGGGCCTGCTCAGATTCGGTGATGAAGTCTGGAATATAAATTACGGTGGGAACCCTCCCAACAACCAAGCCCTTGAGACACTCGCTTTCCGCCATCTTGCTTGGCGTTTGCTTGCTCGGGGTTTCTTTTCCTTTCCAACGTACGCGAGGACGAGAGAAGTTATTACCTGCGCGCCTCGCATGGTAACAGTGTGCTCATCACCAAACGTCTCCCTGCTTGTGGGTCCCTTTGGGGCAATCATTACAAGCAGGGGAGAGGTGCCCATCACCCATTGGTGATGAGCACACTGTTCCCCCTGCGCGGCGCGTAACCAATAATTTTCCCGAGGACGACGACGATACTAATCGAAACTGTGCACATTAACGCTCCTGTGCCGTTGATTTCTTATTGCCGGTTATCCAGACGGATGAGATTGTATGTTAAGTAGTAGTCCTAGAAAAACCCCCCTTGTTATCATTATTATTAAAATAATAAAAATAAAAAAGCAGCGCCAGCTTGGCACGAGACGGGAGTCCGCCTCGCTCGATGCCTCGTTGCCGCCGCCGCCGTTGAGTGGAATGTATCAGTGCTTGTTGTGCATAGGCTAGATCTCCTACACCTAAGCCGCCGCCGCAGCAGCAACTGTTGAAATATATGGGAGAAGAATTGTACTTTAGCTGTGTTGAATAAAATTACAACTAAGGGGCCGTTTGGTGCGTGATTATTACAAAAATATCCAGACTGGATTCTGGAGATCTACTGTAGCATCCAAGTAAATTTTTATATCCAGCTGAAACACGTCCTGAGGTATTTCAGCTAGATATATAAAATATCCAGATGCTACAGTAAAACATCCCATCTGAATGTTTTGCTTTTAATCACGCCCCTAATAAACCTCAAAGAGCAGATCACTTGAAATTGTCGGAGGCATAGTATACACGGCTGACTTCGAAACAGATGTGCACAGGTTTCATTCGACAATCTGTTTCTAAAATACAATAGACCGCTAGTCGACAAGTGATGCACTACAATAGGTCAGACCCCAATATTAGAGACAAAATAAAACCGTTGTCTTTTTTGGAAAGAGAATAAGAAAAGAAGGACTTTTATAAAACAAATTGTGTTCTTTTTTCTTTTCTTTTTTTGTTTTTGGTTTTAGGTAACCTATATATAGATCTGAACCAAGGAATTCCGAATCGGATATTGGTAAAATATCGGTCGGCCTAAGAAACAAAATATTGGAGATATATCCGAGATATTTGTATAAAAATATTAGTGGTCAAAAATTAATTTTTACCATATATTTTCATAATCTAACTTCTAAAATGAGTTATACTAGTTTAGACAAAGTATAGATTTCAAAATATGTATATTAGGAAATGGAAAAGTTTTTTTTTCCTTTTTTTTTTTAAATTCCCATTTTTTTAAAACATTTTTTTTAAAATGGCGTCCGAAACCGATATATCGGCGATATTTGAAAAAATTAAAAAACCTGATATTTACCTACTTCGTTTTATCGGGTGGGGCCTGATATTGATATATCGGCGATAGAATTCCTTGATCTGAACCCAACGAGCACCTTTTCACGAAGGGAGCTGAATGGGCACCCTTTCACAAAGAGAGACGATTGGGCACCCTTTCACAAAGGGAGATGAATGGGCATAACTGTCTATTGTCCACCCAAGCACCCGTCTTACCGTTTGATCATAATCAATGACTCCTAAACTTCAAAAAGCAATTAACCATTTGATAAAAAATCAAAGACTCTAAATGCGAAGTGTGAAGTACGAAGTGCTAAGTGCTAAGTGAATTTTTCTCTAACTCCTAATTCAATCACATAATCAATGTAGGCCTATATCATAAAATTATTATTAGTGGGCTTTACACCACTATCCAACCCCCCCATATCTTTACTAAAATTTGGGCCTACTACCCAAACCCAAAACCCAACATTCCCCACGTGATTGAATTAGAATTAGGATAAATACCTAAAAACTGAAAAGATAGACACTTGATAAAAGTATTGACAACAACACACTATGTATTCGATGATCATAGGTACCTTCCAGGTTTGAACATCTACCTAGTTGGATATGCGTCACTCTCACAAGCCCGGAGTGATCTAAGTATTGAACTTGAACCTTAGAGTGAGAGTTTTGACATACCTAACACATAGTATAAACTTGTCTATGAAGTTCTCACATGGTATATGTGTTACGGCCATGTGTTGGTATCTCGTATTCATGAGTGCATCTTCGAGTAAACCAGCCCAGGGGTCCACATTAACTGCAACCTTATAGTACACTCATATAGGTGATAATCTCTAAGGGTACACCATCTGGACAATACCTTACCATATAGGCCTTGATTTCACATTAGTCACCCTGACCTAGACAGTTGAGTACTCATCAATATGGGAAGGAATTAATTATACAAGTACTCCTGTAGCCAATCATTAGCTTATTTTTTTCATTGAATCTTTGTTGTAGGATCACTACGCAGATAGATTGGGTTGCTGCTAACTATGGCTCCTAATGGGCTTTTAACCCCATTCCCCTCCATGAATTTAGGATTTGTCCTCTTGACAATCCCTCAGGGAGATCAACAGCCAAGTTATCTACTAATCTCACATGACTCAAGGTAATGATTCTTGAAGAGTTCAACTTGTGCAAGATTTTATACCTAAGTTCTACATGCCTTGAGGATTTCCCATTATGGTTATTGGTGTAAACTTTAGCAATGGTTGCCATATTGTCACAATGAATCAAAATGGCATGAATTGGCTTATCCAACAGGGGAAGTTCTATCAACATGTCCCTAAGCCATTCAACCTCTCCTCCGGCCATTTCTAGAGCCACTAACCTCACTCCATGGTAGACCTAGTAATTAAGGTCTGCTTGGTTGATTTTTAGGCTACCGCTCTACCACATAAAGTGAATATATATCCAATAGTAGCTTTAGTATTATTTGAATATGTAATCTAGTTTGCATCACTATATCCTTCTAGTACAGTGGGATAACCTGGATAATATATTCCATAGGACATAGTACATTTAAAATATCTGAGCAACCTCTCAATGACTCTTTAATAAAATTCATCCGGATTTTTAGTGTATTTACTAAGTCTCCCCACAACAGAGGATATATCTGGTCTATTACACTTAGCCAAATACATTAAGCTTCCTATAATTTTGGAGTACTTAAGTTGTGACACACCATCCCCATAATTTTTCTTTAACCTACACATAGGATCATATGAGGTATTCACATATTTACACTCAAAGTAATCATACTTCCTGAATATTTTCTCCACATAATGTGACTAACTCAACACTATACCTCCTGGAGTCCTATGAATCTTAATGCCCAAAATTATATTTGCATGTTCAAGGTCTTTCATATGAAAATGCCTATGCAATAAAGTTTTGGTTTGTAGAATCTCATTCACATCATTACTAAAAATAAGTATGCCATCAACGTAGAGACATAAAATAATATAAGCATTATTTGTTTGTTTAAAATAAATGCATTTATCTGTCACACAAATATTAAAGCTATTAGATATTATTATATTGTCAAACTTCTCATGTCATTGTTTAGGAGCTTACTTTAAACCATAGAGATATTTAACCAACTTACACACTTTCTTTTCTTGACTATGAATTAGAAATCCATCTGCCTGATCCATATACATCTATTCCTCTAATTCACCATTCAATAACGTTGTCTTGACATCCATTAGATGAATTTTGAGATGATAATGGGCTGCCAATGCTAAAGCACACGAATTGTGGTAATTCCAATTACAGGGGAATATGTGTCAAAGTAATCTAGACCCTATTTTTACCATACCATTTGGCAACTAGTCTTGCTTTATACTTTTCAATGGATCCATCAGAATTCAATTTCTTCTTAAAAATCTACTTACATCCAATTGGTTTAGACCTGGAGGTAGATCATTTAAGACCCACGTCCCATGAGCAAGTATGGAATCCATCTCACATTGTATAGCCTCCTTCTAAAGAGAAGCATCACTAGAAGCCATAACATCTCGATATGTCAAATGATCATCTCCTACTAAGTAAGAATAGAAATCATCTCCAAAGTTCGTTTTTACTATAGATATTTTACTTTTTCTAACATCATCATTAGTACAAGGCAAACTGGTTTCAATAATATGACTCAATGATGTACTAGGTTGGTCTTGCAAAATAGCCTTTGCCTTTTCCTTCCAAGGAAAAATATTCTCATAGAATATGGCATCATTGAATTCTTTAATAATGTTAGGTACATAATCCGTTCAATCTGACCTTAACACCAAGAATCTATATGCACTACTGTTTTGTACATATCCTATAAATACGCCATAAAAAATCTTAGAACCTAGTTTATATACCTTCACATTTTGAATTTTTATCTTGGCAAAGCATCCCCACACTTTGATAAAATTTAAACTTGTTGTTCTTTCCTTCATTAGCTCAAAAAGAGTTTTCTCACTACTTTTATAAGATATTCTATTCAAGATCACACAAGCAGAAAGTAAAGCTTCTCCTCATAAGTTCTTGGGTAAACCAGAACTAGAGAGCATAGAATTAATTATATCATTGAAAGTTCTATTCTTTCTTCCCGTCACTCCATTAGATTGAAGTGTATAAGGCGTTGTAGTTTTATATATTCCATGATCTTCACAAAATTTGCTAAAATCAAAAGAACAATATTCCCCACCATGATCAGATCACTCGCTTGATCCGCCTATCAATTTGATTTTTCAGCTCATTCTTATAGATCTTGAATTTTTCAAAAGCCTCATATTTAAGGTGCGTTTGGAGGTTAAAAAAAACAGGTTGAAAATTATTAAGGGTGAAAATTATCAAGGCTGATAGGTGACATATGTTTGGAAGCTGAAAAAACACATTATTGACAAGTGGCAATTGTCAACATGTTTTGGATAAATTGATTTCTGTTTGGGAACATGAAAATTTATCAGCCTGATTTATGTTTGGGAAGCAATGTGATTTACAACCTTTCAGGGTAAAAATATTCCGAAAATATCCATTTCTTATATTTATATTGCCAACACATATCCCCAACATATAGGGATCTGTGGCTGGAGACGACGGATGGTGGCTAGTCGGCGGTCACATAAACTGGATGCCGTACATAGCGGCTGATCCTAATTCCCGCCGCCCAGAATGAGCTTCGCCCCGCATCTTCCATCACTCTCTCCTCTGCCGTCCAGTTCTCCTGCGGCCCCCCGGTGGCTGGTCGGATGATCCCTGTATTTTTCGGCGCACCGGCAACACCATTCGCTGCGGCTCTCACATCAATTACTTGAGCGCGTTGCCCATCGTGTAATCAAGTTCATGATTGGCCGATTAGATTACGCGATAGCCTCGATTGCGTAATATCAATGTGTCCGCTATCGTAGAATCGGACGCTCGATATAAGTGCTCATCGCCTTATCTATTCCGCTCTATAACACCCTTCTCTATCATGTAATCAAAAATTTCGAAGGCCTTGCTCATCGTGTAATCGGTTACTCCTTATCCACCTCATCGCGTGGGCATCCATCGTTGGTACGATTACTCGATAGCGGTGCTCATCGAGTAATCGATTACTCGATATAAGTGCTCATCATTTAATCTATCCGCTCTAGATAACCCTTCTCTATCTTGTAATCGGGATGTCGAAGGCCTTGCTCATCGTGTAGTCGATTACTCGTTATCCACCTCATCGCGTGGGCATCTATCGAGGGTACGATTACTTGATTGCGGTGCTCATCGAGTAATCGATTACTCGTTAGTGGAGCTTTTTATTATTCAATTTCTCGATCGCCATGTCAAACGTATCATTATGCATGCGTGCCGTGTAACCTTCATCGTGTCATTATGCATGCGTGCCGCGTAATTCAACGCACGTGTTAGTATGCATGTCAGACCTGTCAACCCATATGGCAAATTACCCAGCCGGCTCTCGCCCTTCACAACAGTATTAATACCAATTAGGGCTACTTGAAAACTATTGCTCATCTGCGATTACATAGTTAGGGTTTGGCGATTGCACGATCCGGCGGCAGCGGCGTTTGCTATTGCCGGCGGTGGAAATAGGCGTCTCGAAGATTTAAAGCCGGGTAGATCTGTCGGATAGCCCTCCTCAGGCTGTCGGGTTATTGGCAAGTTGACCATTCCTCCAAAGACACCACCACCCCACTGGTAAGATTTAAAAATCAGACCTTTTTTGTTTGTAAGCTGCTACATTTTTGTTATATCGTTTGATTTCGTGTGTCCGATTGCACGATTGCGCTCGCCTATCGTGTCACGGGAACCCGATGCTGTCGTATCCTGATTTTTAATCCTACTGGATGCGTTCCAGAATAGATGGATCCACCGCCTTCTCCCACCCAAGAGAGGAGCTCTTCCCAGACCCCTAGGAAGTATAACGCTAGGCCATCCCTTCGCACCCAGTGTACACTAGGCGCTCTCACCAAGTCTCTACAAGTTGTAGAGCGTTACCCACACTGCATGGCCCGATTGCAAGAGACGACTTTTCACATCACATTCGAAGGCCGATATGTAGTTGTGGCTAGAAATTTGCTTGATGTCTTGGTGGACTATTGGGATGAGCGTCTTATGATGTTCAACATCAAGGAGAGAAGGTTATCCTTCACTGAGCAGGATGTTGCCCTCATCACTGGGTTGCGGGCATCTGGTGAGATTGTGAATTGGAAATCACCTGATGGTAAACTACTGGCCCCAGAAGGTGCATTCTACCGTAAGTTTTTCTCCACGCAGAGACCGGAGAGGCAATACATTGAAGACCTACTTGATAAATGTCTGCGGGGGATAGCAGATGTTTCAGAGGATGACATAGTTCGATTGATCGTCCTACACATGTTCTCAACCATGCTCTTCACACAATCTTCCAGATCAGTCCCTACAAAGCTATACGACTATCTGGAGGACCTCTCCCAACTGTCCAAGTATAATTGGCCGGGCACCATCCATAAAATGCTTGTGTCGAAAATGTCTCAGTCATCTAGATGTTTGCACTCTAGATCTTCCGGAGAGACGAGTAGCGGAGGGACTCTGGCAGGAGTGGCGTATGTATTACAGGTAATTCGTAGATCCATATATTCAGCTTATAGTCTAATTGCTTACTCGATTCATGTAGATATCGTCACATCAATTACTTGATGGCAGTGGATATCGTCCCCTCAATTACACGATGGGCATCTACACCGTGTAATCAATTACTCGTGCCAGTGGATCATGATACCGATCTATGGTGTAATCGATTACTCGATGGTTATGGATATCGTGTAGTCAATTACACGGTTGGCACCTCTATCATTTAATAAATTACGCGGTTGTGTTGTTTATCGTGTAATCGATTACTCGGTATGCACCTGTATCATTGTATCGATGACTCCGACAGCAGTGTATATATATCCATTAGTGCCTAATGAATTTTTTTATCTCATTCTGCAAATATGGTTCTTCGAGCACACCAATATGTTTTACTCCACCATAGGTCCATGTAGTCTAAGAGTGAGAAGGTGGCCCAGATCTGGGGTGCTGGTGGTTGAAGCAAATAAGGGCATCCAATTCCATCTCCGATTTCAACTGTATTATGTTCACCTATTGGAGACGTTGGATGTCCAAACCGACATCGTTGATGTCATAACCCCATTATCAGAAGAGTCATCTCTCATCCACCACCAGCAACCTTAACCTCCGTCGTCACCGAGGATGAGGACGCTGTCAACTGTCCACCATCATGTCAGTTCCTTGCAGGGTGTTCTTGAGGGGATTAATTCCCTCCTTAATGTCGCCATCGAACAGAGCGATATGATGGCCACTCAAGGATTCAGCGTCCCTCATATAATTGAGGGTATTCAAAAAATGAAGGAGTTGAACCATACAGTTAGGGTGCTAGTTGACAACTTGGGAGCCGACGTCTCACATGCTTCCAGGCAACCACCCCAGAAGGTACATCCCCCTGTGACTGTCACCCGAAAGAGGCATCCCCCCCAACGAGGTGCATCGAGTGGGCTGAAGTCCACCCCAACTGACCAGTCAGAACCCTCTACTCAGTCACCCCGGGCTATGCCGGGTGAGAGGCCCCCAATGGACCAGCATGTTGAAGTGCCGCTGACGGATCTATCACAACGGGCTGAGGCAGAGAGGCCCCATATCCATGAGCTGTTGATGTGCCGCCCACGGATATATCACAATGGACTGAGGCAGAGAGGCAGGTTGATGTGCCGCCCACTGCTTTGTCACCCCGGCCTGAGGCCGATCGGCCTCCATTTGATGCAACTATTATAGTTCCGCTTCTTCCTACACGGCACAAGGTTCCTGCCCACAAGACAACAAAATCAGGTAATTTCACTATCACTTGCCCCATCTATTAACCATATATATCCCTATCGTGTATTCAATTGCACAATATATATGTCTGTCGTATAATCGATTACATAATAGAAGTGTCTGTCGTGTAATCGATTACATGATAGATACTCTATCGTATTTGACCATTGTACATCACTGTCAAGAAGATTCCTCATTTCCCTCATTGCTTTTATTATTATTTCATTTCGGCCCCAGATGGCTCGCGCCACGACTGAGCCTGTTACAGTCATGCCAAAGTTTACGCGCGGCAATGCTAAGACAGTTCAAACCTTTCTGGCAAGGTTACGCGAGGAAGTTGAAGAAGAACTTGCACCCACTTCTTCTTTCCCACCCAGTCCTCTCGTTCCGATAGGAAAAAGAAGGCGATTAGTGAAGGCATACAGCGTTCGACCGACCCCTCGAGCATCTGTGCCACTTGCTGATACCAGTCCGTCTGATGAGAAGGGTGCCGATACGCACAATAGAAAGGGCAAGGCGCATGTAGTCGAGGCTGAAACACCCCAAGTTCATCATATGGACGCACCCATCGACTATCGCGGCCTCAAGTTATGCTTCGAAATGCCTGTGTTGTCGCCTAAAGATCGAAAGACAATTATGCACTGGATGAGGCACCCAAAACAGAAGTATCCATCAGATACACTCTACGAGGCAGACTACATAAGTTTGCTGCAGATGAGCCAAATAAACTACATGGTACGCAGCAATGATTGACATTTTCGAGGGCATTTATCTTATTCGAATACCTCTTATTGTATTCAAATACATGCAGGTTATTGATGCGTTCTTCGAACTGCTCCAGAATAGGCAAGAAGCGAACCGGAATGTATTGATGTATCCATACTGCTTCTTTGGCAAAATCATAGTTGGTAAATTTATTGAATTCGTAAGTGTGCTACCCTTGGTTATTGTTACACAATGCTTTAGGCAATCAACGATATACTTCTCATCTCATATCTTATGATTTTGTTGGAGTTCCTCCTCGGCAAGTATAATACGTAGCTGAAAAGTAAGTTGGTAGAGGCGCATCTGAAGGGCATTGACCGCTCGATGACTTACGCCTTCTTCCCAATCCATAAGGGCACCCATTACTGCCTGCTGATTCTACATTTCCCCACCATCAGGCGGCGATTCTACAATCCCCTAGGCAGGAATCTATCGACGCACCCACACCATAAGGTAGCTGCTCAACTTGTAGTTGACTGCTTGAATGATATCCTCGCATCCCATTTCAAGATTAGGCAAGCTCGGACCTGGATGATGTCCCAAATAAGGGATGCACCCTTCCAAAAGAATTCCGAGGACTGCGCAATATACGTAATGATGTACGTAGCTCAATTGGCCACCGGGGTGATCAAACCAGTGTTAGATCAGACGGCCGTAACAATGCTCTATCGGCCTATGATCGCATCAGTTCTGCTAAGGGGAATTATGGAGAGGGAATTTGACGATGTAGGAAATACTGGTTTGCAGGACATTACATTGGCTGCAAAACGATAGTAGTGTAATTGGTTGATGCCAAATTAGTGTAGTTTACCCAATAAGTTTGTAAGTAATATGGCGATATGAATGGCCTATCCCTTTATCGTGAAGTAGATTACTCGATAGAAGTGCTATATCGCGATCCAAATTATGCGATATGAATGGCAGCTCCATTAACGTGCAATAGAGTACTCGATAGAAGTGCTCTTTCGCAATCCAAATTATGCGATATGAATGGCAGCTCCTTTAATGTGCAGTAGATTACTCGATAGAAGTGCTCTTTCACGATCCAAATTACGCGATATGAATGGTAGCTCCTTTAACGTGCAGTAGATTACTCGATATACATGCTCTATCACGACCCAAATTACACGATATGAATGATATATTATAGACAAAGCCATGTAAGCTATGTTAAACGCAAGGATATAACACATGTTACATATAGACAAAGCCATGTATTTTCTTGAAATATGTAGATATTCATGTATTAATAGTACTCATGGAAGATAAATGCATGAACATGCGTCCACACTTTTAATCAGATACAACGTCTTATAGTTTGGTTCCCATCAAGTAGGAGTAAATGGACCACATTTACCGTCGACGACGTGGTTGACTCGCAGGTGGATCAGGAGGGATATTAAGGAAGTTAATGATCTCATCACGGATTCGATCTCTCAGCTGTACCATTAATCCATCATCTGGCCCCGACCATTCCCCGACATGACTACTAGATGGCTGATTGTCATTAGATGGTTGTCCCATCCCTCGGAACGCTTCATCAGTTTCATACGGGGGCAGCAACCAATCTCTCGTTTCTTCATCACTGGCCCTATTGTGTTGCTCATGAATAAAGTTGTGCAAGGCGGCACATGCATACACAAACTTTGCTTGCATCTCAATTGGATAAGGGGGCATATTTTCCATAATGTGCCAACATTTTTTGAATGCCCCAAACGCCGTCTCAATTATATTCTGGAGAGATGCATGTATGTAATTGTACATCTCATGCCTTCCAGTCGGCCGTTGTTGTTGGAAAGAAGCAACATGATACCTTTGACCTTGACCCTTGTACAGACCGAGGGAGACCGTGTTCGCATATCCTGCATCAACTGCGTAATACTTGCCCGACGGTGGTCGGAGGAAACCAGATTGTCCGTCTTCTAATACAGAGTCGAGAATTCATTGATCGTGGGTGGACCCCTCCCACCCGGTGACAACATAAGTAAAACGCATGCTAAAATCACACACACACATGACATTTTGTGTAGTCACCTTCTGTTTACCCCTATATGCGTTTGACACATCAGATTTAACCTTCGCCAACGCAATCCTTGAAAAATAGATAAAATTTCCTATTATTCCGAATGTAAGATGGCATGTGCTCGAGTGGAAACATGGGGCATATTCGAGCATGGAACCATTGCTCTAATGTGTTGTAAACCTTATACACATACCGATGTATGGTCTCTTCTGAGTGGGAAAATTCATGCCCCAACTTGCGAACTGATGTACCGTGACCCATGAGCTGACAAAAAATCATGAGTTGTTGCTCAATAGATGCACCTCGACTATCTTCTAGACCGGATGCTCTAGCCTATCTACATAATTCAACGAACGTCTGTTTGTTCATACGACAGACGTCCCTGCACATTCGATCATTGGTAACATTATATAACATGTCACCTACTAACTCCTCTCCCCTGTGGCGATGTGGGTGAACAACATTGCGAGGGGGATGATTTGATACATGTTCCATAGCATTGGCACACTGATTAATTATTGCAGCATCCTCATCGTCATCGCCAAAGTACATCCACCTCTACAAATTGAAAATAACGACATCAACTATACTACTGATGGATTAATATTAATGTTAATGAACTAATACATTACGCAAGGATATGTAAGATACTGATTTGCTTACCAGGGGGTCCATTTTTTGCCAGGCGATGGAAGGAGCAGAAGATGCTGTTGTGTAATCAATTGTACGATGGGAGTGGCTATCGTCCCTGCAATTACACGATAGCCTCCATTGTCATTTTTGCCAGGCGATGGAAGGAGCAGAAGATGCTGGTCGTGAGATGAAATGTATAGAAGATATGTATATGTAAGCAACGAGGTTCTTCAATACGATCGGCTCATATATATGTATATATAAGCACTCCCGGAGTCACATGCTTATACACTAAGTTCGATTGTCACATGTCGACTCGTAGGGATAAGAAAAATGTTCACCACACACTCATGGCCTACATATATAGGTCAGAGGAGTCACATGCAGCACAGTTGGAAACATACAATACTCACATAGAGAATAGTAGTCAGGACAATAAACAACAGTTCACCATTATCAGAAGAGTGAAATGCATAAAGTTGATAAAAGCTTATACAACAAGCGTAAAAGCACAAGTGTCTTCAAATGAATAGTTTGTCATAGCCATCTAGATGGGGGGTGTCTTCCCATCCCACAGGTTCTTCAACCACTGCTCAGCAAGGTTGGCATCATCTTCCATGTACAGCCACAGCTGTTTATTAGTCTCAGACGAGAATAGTGATATACCATAACTGTACATTGGGTTTTTGACATCATATCCAGGGAGGCGGTGTAGTAGACGAAAGCATCTATCAATTTCATCACTCTGTGCGTGCTTCTCTGCGAGCTTCGCCTCAGACAGCAGACGATCATGCTTCTCGGCAAGCGCATTTCTTGCCAGCATAGCATCAGACAGCGACTGGAAGCCAGTTGATATTTCGGAAGAGGAGTAAGTCTTCCTCGTCGAAGTCTTACGCTTGTTAACAGGGGTAGGAGGGGTAGGCCTGGGGGGATAAGTGTCGGCATGTGGAGGCATCTGTAGGGGTGTTTGGGAACCAGGAGAGGCTGCATTCGGAGGCTCCTACACACAAGAACACGAATAATTATTATCACACAAAATGTAAGACAACTACAAATACATATCGATTCCACTGCACAATCGTATGATGGTATAACATTATAGAGGGTTCATGTTTGTGCACCTGGGATATGTTGCAAGTAGGACGTACTGAGGGGCCAGGGCCGAAGGGGCTTGCTTGGATATCAGCATCAAGGAGATTGGAGAATGACTGAGTGTATGTGTTATCTCCGATATCCTCTGCCAAGTACTGATCAAATTCATTGGGATGCATCCTAGGGTGATCGTCATCTGTACCGTGTGAACTATCCGGCGGCAGCTCTGCACTGGGGGGCGTCCTTTTTGTTGGACATCCATCATAAGCCTGATGCCCAGTAGCATGGTTGCCATCGAATATTATCGCTAATAGACCCTCCATCTCTGGGGTGTATCCCCAAGACTTCAATCTCATGGCCTTCGGGTGTTTCTGCGGGAGAAGGAGATTAGAGTAGATTGACAAGGAAACATCCTGGGTTCGATTTTGAAAGAAAATGAAAAAAATGGTTCCGAAATAAAAAATGTTAGACGATATGCACCTGTCTAAAAATCTTCCAAAAATCAGGATTTCCAGAGGTATATGTTTGAGTGGCTTCGTTATACCCACAACCAGTGTAATCTGACATCCACTTCCATGCATTGTAGAGGTACCTAGTCTTGTCATAGTGACTGCGGATTTTTTCTTCGTTCACAATTATACACTTCTTATTCAATTCTTTGCTTACATATTTGTAGCCTTCGGGATGAAGACACTTACCCCTACGATGTCCTGCCATAAGTGCTTCGGCATACGATCTGATAAAGGCATAGTGCTCTTCCTTGTTCCACTCTACCTGTTTGACGTACTTTGCTTTCTTGCCTCGGCTTGCCATCTATTCCACTCAAGAAGAAGCATATGAGAGTGAGAGATGTGAACATACGTGAGAATGATCAAGTGATCGAGTAATCGGTTACTTTATAGATGGGTGTACCGTGTAACCAATTACTCGATTACTCGATTACGCTATCGTAATCAAGTAATTGATTACTCGATAGATGTGTGTACCATGTACCCGATTACTCAAGCGCGATCAAGCTATCGTATAATCACTACAACCACATGGAAATCGAGTAATCGATTACTCGATAGATGTGTGTACCGTGTACCTGATTACTCGATCACCATCGCGTAATCGGGTACACGGTACTCAATTTCCATGTGGTTATACGATAGCTGGAAGGCAATCGAGGAATCGGGTACACAGTATTCGGATCTATCGAGTAATCGGGAACTCGATTACACGATTTACATGTGGTTATCGTGATTATATGATAGATCCCGCCCGATCGAGTAATCGGGTACACGGTACAGACATCTATCGAGTAATTGATACCTCGATTTTCATACATCTATCGAGTAATCGATTAATCGATTTCCATGTGGTTATCGTGATTATACAATAGCTTGATTGCACTCGAGTAATTGGGTACACGGTACACACATCTATCGAGTAATCGATTACTTGATTACACGATTACCATGTGGTTATCGTGATTATACGACATAGCTGAATCGCGATCGAGTAATCGGGTACACGGTACACACATCAAGCGAGTAATTTACTCGATTACTCGATTTCCATGTGGTTATAATGAGACTGCCCGATCGTCTCGAAAAGAAGTAATGATTAAGCAAAGTAGATCGTGTAATCAGTGAAAACAGAAGATAAAAAAACTGTTAAAATTGCCCAAAAAAGAAGAAAATGTCACAGAAAATTGTCAAACGAATATGCATCCTTTAT
Source organism: Houttuynia cordata (assembly GCA_039654745.1). NCBI lineage: Eukaryota > Viridiplantae > Streptophyta > Magnoliopsida > Piperales > Saururaceae > Houttuynia > Houttuynia cordata. Next base: position 65,802,410 of record CM077503.1, read on the forward strand.
ATATTTGTTGAGAGCTTGAGTAATATGCAATGAGATCACACAGTTGAGGACTCATGCTAACATGTACAGGAAACATATAAAGGGAGAAAACCATACGATCTGGCAGATTCAAATTCAAAATTCAAAATTTAAAAAACCAGGGCCGTTTGCTTACCAGCACGTCAATGAAAAGTCTGTCTGGTTCGGTGACGCGGTCAAGCGGGGAAGCTTCCGACGGATATGGCGACACGATGATCGACTTCCGACTCGGGGAGGGGGGGGGTTGAAGTGGCGGCAGGAGTTGCAAGAGGGAGGGGAAAAAGGGATCTTGGGGGGAGTCACATGAGAGATGGTCGGGGGAAGATGGTGGAGCACGGGAGTGATGGCGGCTGGGATGAGAGTGACCGATGAATGGGAATGAGAGAGGGAAAAAAAACCTAGTAAACGAGAGGGAGGGGCAACCCGTGATATTTTTCGTCAGGCTAATTCTCACTGAAGGGAGAATCAGCCTTTCAGGGGTGAAAGGTGATAATTTGTCACATTTCACCGTCAGGAGCCACTATTCACCCTTTCAGCTAACAAACACTTTTCAGATTCACCTATCATTGTCACCGACCATATTTCATCCTTTCAGCTTCCAAACACTTTTCACCCTGAAAGGTGACAATTTTCACCTTTCAGGGCTGAAATATGGGTTTTTTCAGCTTCCAAACGCACCCTTAGTAGCAAGAAAATAAACATGACAATATTTTGAATAATTATATATAAGGATTATAAAATATTTATTTCCTCTTCTTATCATATGATCATTCAGTTTGCATATATCACTATAAACAAGTTCTAAAAGTGATGAAGCATGATGACTTGTTTTATATGGTTTCCTAAATTATTTAGCTTGAGTACAAATTTCACATTTACCAAGAGTATTCACATCTAATTTATGAATCAAATGAAGATTCATCATCCTTTTAATACTTTGTAAATTCACATGCCCAAGTCGACAATGTCATAAATCATGAAATTCAACATTCAACAACATATAATCCATACAATTAAACTTACAGTTATTATAACCCAAAACATTAAGTTTAAACAAGTCATCACATACATAACCTTTTTCCAACAAATACACTATGTTTGAAAATTATAACTTTATTACACTCAAATACTAATTTAAAACCTTCTCGAGTAAAAAACACACCACTAACAAGGTTCTTCCTAGCATTTGACACATGTTGCAGATTATGAAGAGACAACGTGTTCCCCCAAGTGAAGTGAATGTCCACTCTTCTTTCTCCATTGACTTGTGCCACCGAGGAATTGTCCATAGTAACAATTCTTCTTTTTACTTCCTGGTAGGAAGAAAAGGATGAAACATCAGTAAAAATATGGACAGTAGCCCCTATATCTACCCACCAATCCGTAGGTTGACACAGTATATTAATTTCAGGAAGGGTAACTACTAAATTGTCATCGATCCCGGCAAAGCTAGTCCCGGATGCCAACATGTTAGCCTGAGAAGAGCTTGCATCATTTTTGTTTTGTTGCCCATTCTCCTTATCCTTGAGTTCTCGGCATTGCTTTGTGTAGTGTCCAACTGCACCACGCACATAGCAACACTTTTTTCTTTTGGTCCTTTTGAATCTTAGCATTAGCCTTGAGATGATTGTTGTTGTTGTTGTTTTTGCTGTTCATCTTTTTATTCTTTTTCTTACCAAACCATGTTCGTTGCCCCTCAACAACATTTGTACTTGCATTTGGTTCATTAGAAGAGATTACAATACCTTTACGTTTATCTCTATGTTTCTCTTCAATTTAGATAGCAGCAATCAAGTCATCCATAGTCATAGCCTATCGCTTATACTTAAGGGTAACCTGAAAGTCACTCAATGATGGAGGAAGTTTATCAATCATGGCTGAAACCTGCTGTCTTTTATCTATGGGAATAAATTTTCCCACAATTTTTGACACAATGTTCTGTACTTAGACAACTTGGTCTTGGACAAATTTGTCATCAACTATTTTAAAGTCAAAATATTCATCAACTACATATTTCTCTTCTTCCACATGTTTTTTCCTGAATTTCTTTTCAAGTGCATCCCACAATATTTTGGCAAAAATAGTATTATAATGTAGATCATACAGTTCATTACTCAAAGCACTTAAAATCTGACCATGACACAAATCATTCTGTTGGAATTTAGAAGAAGCAGATCTATCAGGTTCATACTCATCAGGATTCATAGCATTATCAACAGGATCAGTAATAACAGAAAAACATTAAGCGTAGTCAGCCAAAACCTCATCTTATTCTGCCAGCGCTTAAAATCTTTCTCATCAAACTTATCAGGCTTAAGAGACTTATCAACACCCATGATAACAGTACAAACAACACTCGAAAAGATTTGTTTAGTACTGTTGAGATAAAATGGGAAAAAAATTGTACTTTACCTGATTATGTTGAATAAAATCGCAATTAAACCTCAAAGGGCATATCAATTGAAATTGTCAAAGGCACAGTATGTACTGCTGACTTGGAAACAAATATTACGGCCCCCACGTGCACAGGTTTCATCTGGCAATCTATCCCTAAGATACAACGGACCGCTAGTCAACGAGTGGTGCACTACAATAGGTCTGACCCCAAACTCAGAGATAAAGTAAAATTGTTGCATTTTCTAGAAAAAAGAATCAGAGAAGAAGAAAAACTTTTACAAAACGAACTGTGTTATTTTTTCTTTTCTTTTCTTGTTTTTGGTTTTAGGTAACTATAATATATATAGATCTGAACCCAATGGGCACCCTTTCTCAAAGGGAGACAAACAACTACTCTTTCACAAAGGGAGACGAACGAGCACCCTTTTATAAAGGGAGGCCAATTGGCACCCTTTCATAAAGAGACGAATTGGTACCATTTTACAAAGGGAGACGAACGGGCACCCTTTCACAAATGGAGATGAACAGGCATAACTGTCCATTGTCTACCCAAGCACCGGTCTTACCGTTTGAACATAATCAATAGCTCCTAAGCTCTAAAAATTAATTACCCATTTGATAAAAAATCAAAGACTCTAAATACGAAGTGCGAAGTGCTAAGTGAATTTTCTTGGTTTCGTGGAATCCCATGATATTTGGGTGGGGCGCCAATGGTGAAGCGGAAGAAGCTTTAGAGCTCTATTTCCATGTGAGAGCGGGGCCTTAAATACCAGATTCCTATACGGTGGCTAGTATCCTGCTAGCTTGTGGGAATCTAGTGGCTATTGAAAGCAGGGCAAGCAACTCATGCTCTTGTAAACAAGCTGAGGCTCGAGGTGTATAGGACATTGGCAATAGTCTCATTTCAATGTACTCTAAATGCAACTATTAGGCAGATGCTCGGCGACTTTTTGACGGGATGTACTGGAGGGACATGGTCTCTTGGAGCAACATGATTCGTGGTTATGCCTGAGGCGTTTGAAGAGGCTATTGAGCTCTTTCAGAGGATGGTTCTTGAATGCAAACATGAACTTTTAACGATTACTGTTGTTCTTTTTGCTTGCGGGGAGAGGAGGGCCTTGGACAGAGGAAGACAAGTACATGAATGCATGGTAACAGGTATGAATTAGATACTACTGCTGACAATATTCTAATAACTATGTATACCAAATGTGGGGACTTGAGGCACCAAGGGAAGTTTTTGCCCAAATGATTTACAAGGACTCAGTCTCATGGAATTCCATTATCAACTGATACATACAACAAGGATGTTACGACAAGGGTGTAGAAGTTCTCAAGATGATGAATCAGATGGATGTGAAATTAGACGGTGTCACATTCATCACACAACTGTCTGTGTGCCCAATTGAGAGACTTGATCAGGGGCAAGGTGCTTAAATGCAATGTAGTTAAAACAAGTTTCAAATCAAATCTTCTTCTTGGCAATGCACTTGTTGACATGTATGCTAAGTGTAGTAGTGTGGAAGACTCTCTTAGATAATTTGCATATGAAATTTAGAGATGTGGTCACTTGGAACGCTATTATTGCTGGAAGTGCACATGCGGGAAAAAGTGATGTAAGTTTGAAGATGTTGAGCAAAATGAAACGTGAGGGAGTAGCCTCCAATGTTGCTACAAAAGTTCCCTTCCTGCGTGCTCGTTCTTAGCAGCAAAGAAACAAAGAAAAGAGATTCATGGATGTATCGTTAAAACTGGATTGGAAAGTTTTTTTTTTATAATTAAAAAATTATATTAAGGAAAACAAGGGAGAACAACCTCTCCTCAACTCAACTCAGGTCAAGGGGCATGAACAACCTCCTTGGAAATAAAATACAAAGCAAAGAACAATCTTCCCAAAGCAGGTAGGGCAAAGTGAAAACCAGGGGCTGATCGATCGCTCCAAGAGGCTGATCAAAACCTGTAAAAGTCAAAAATGGGATCAAAATTTGTCGGTCCCACCAAATCTCAAGGTCCCACTAGTCTCCTTGTTCAAGGGTTCCGCTCATCCCAAAAGGTGTGTAAGAAAGGGCAATGAGTGAGGCAAATATCCTTGAGTTGGAAGGCGATAAGGATCTCCTTTACCATGTGGATGAGGTTTTGGCCCAGTATATAAGACTCAAGCTTTTTGTCTTCAAAGATTCGCCTGTTCCTCTCCTCCCATATCATAGTAATAAAGCTTGTGAACCCAGCTTGGATTATATGCCCTGTATGTTTGTTGTTTCTGATTAGCTAAGTCAGCCAAACTAATTCCGTAGAGCACCCTCCAATTGTGTGATGGAAATTGCACTTACGAATGAATATACACCAGACCACCTTCGCATATATGCATTCAAACATTAGGTGCCTGATTGATTCTTCATTTTTTTGGCATAGAACACATCTATTTACTAAAGAGATCCTTCTTCTTTTTAGATTATCTAAAGTGAGCAGCCCTTCATTGAGTGCCATCCAGGAGTAAAAGGAGTATCGGTTCACCCGATGTTTGAGCCATACAAGATCATGCCATGACACATTTCCAGATTTCGCTCGCAATGCATCCCAAGCACTCTTAAAAGTAAAGTTCCCAGTTTGGCTGAGCCACCCATAGGAATCCTCCGAATCAGTAAGCACCGGCAGGTTCTCTAGGATTTCCTTCTTAGCATTATCATCTCTTATTGAGAGTAGATGGTCATTTTGGAGTTTGCCATACTAAAGATAATCCGCAATTGATTCATTTCTGCTGCCTCCCAACTCCAGAACGGTTCTGTTGCCAAACTTCCGGGCGAGAGATAAAGGGCCACTCCAAGGGTCCAACCACATCCGTATTGTGCACCCATTTTCAATATTAACAACACATCTCTCCTGCATGAAAGTTTACATTTGAAGGATAGATTGCCAGGCATAGGAGCAATTGCGGGCTCTAGTTGTCCAGATGGAATTAGTGCTAAGATACACCCCATGAACCCATAGACACCAGAGAGATTCCTTACAGGTAATATATCTCCAAAATAGCTTGGCGAGATTAGCGTTATTGATGTCTTGGATACGTCTGACCCCAAGGCCTCCTTCTTTCAGAGGACGACAAAGCTTTTGCCTGAAACTATTGTGAAATCCATTGGTTTGGGTAGAGCCTTTCCATATGAACGTAGCCATGATACTCTCCACCTTGTGGCAGACTTTTTTGGGAAGTTTAAAGCAAGATGTCCAATAGACATCCAATCCACCAATAACGGATTTGATCAGTTGTAGCCTCCCAGCATAAGATAGGAGTGCAGTTTTCCACCCATTGACCCGTCCAAAAATCCTGTCAAGAAGGGGTTTGCAGGCTGAATAGGATATGCGCTTTGAAGAGAGAGGCATACCTAAATAAGTGATCGGAAAGCACCTTTCTTGGAAGCCAAGCATGTCTAGAATGGTTGCCTTGTGCTGACAGCCTGCGGAGAAAAATATGGAGCTCTTGCTGATATTTGCCTGGAGGCCCGACATATCTGCGAAGTTTGAAAGAAAGTCCCGAATGCACACTGCCGATTGTACATCCTCCATAGAGAACAAGAGAACATCATCAGCAAAAAGGAGATGCGAGATAGGAATACTTCCCTCAATATTTGGTGCCTTGAGATTGTCGTTCATTGAGGCCTGATTTAACATGGGTGATAGTCCTTCCATGCATAATAAGAATAAGAGGGGTGATAACGGGCATCCTTGCCGCAAGCCACTTGCACTGGTGCACTGGAGAAGTGACCATAATTCGATCCATTGATCAAGACACTGAAAGTGGGGGTGCATATACACTGCCGGGTCCAGTGAATCTATTTGTCATTGAAACGAAGAGTCCTCAAGACATGGAAGATGTAGTCCCATCTCACCTTGTCATAAGCTTTCCTCAAGTCGACTTTTACGCAGAACCTATTCTGTCCTCCGTGACGATGCATATTGCGGACGAGTTCATGAGCCAGCAAGATGTTCTCACTAATTATTCTCCCATTCACAAAGGCCGACTGATTAAGTTAAAGTTCACTAGGGAAAGTTAAGGTTCAGTAGGGAATGCAATCGTAGAGATGTACTCAAAGTGTGGCCATTTGTCAAATTCGATTCACGCTTTTAACCAAATGGAAGTGAAAGATGTGATTACATGGACTGCTTTGATATCAGCATATGGAATGCATGGTCACGGCAGGGCAGCTCTAAGAGCTTTCTCGGATATGGTAGGAACTGGTCTGATTGAAGAAGGTCTGGTAGCCTTCAATCAAATGAGAAGCAAGTATGATCTCGATCCCACAGCCAATCATTATGCATGTGTGGTTGATCTACTCTTTCGTTTTGGAAGATTGGATGAAGCGGAGAATTTCATCCGAGAGATACCGGTAAAACTTGATGCTAGCATATGGGAAAATCTTCTTAGCGCTTGTCGACAGGTTGGTGAGACCAAAATTGCAGAACGAGCTTCTAAACAAATAATGCAATTGAATTCAATCAACTGAAACTGGGTTTTATGTTCTTATGTCCGATTTATATGCGACTTTGGGGAAATGGAACGAGGTAAAGAAAATACGTAAATCTGTCAAAGCTCGAAGGCTGATAAACGATAGGGTTGAACAGTCAGAACAGGTGTATCGCCTATTGGAAAGACTGGCCGGCCTGATGGCCAAGGAATGATATTGCTGGCAAAAAGTTTGGTCTTCATGGTGTGGAGGAGGATGACAAACAAGACATGATATGTGGGCACAGTGAAAGACTTGCCATAGCATTTGGGCTGCTCAATACAAAGCCAGGGATGTCCTTACAGATAATGAAAAAATTGCGAGTTTGTGGAAACTATATGTTGTTGCGACCAAGTACGTCTCCAAGATTCTGCAGATGGAACTAATAGTTAGAGATGCTAATCGCTTTCACCTGTTCCGAGATGGAACCTGTAGTTGCGGGGATTACTGGTGAGGGCCCTTCCTATGTCGAGAAGGTATATTGCGAAACATGGAGGCTTTTGGCGTGATTCGTGATGCTGATGCACTTAAATTTGAAGTGTAAGTTCAGTAAACGTGTAGATGTGTAGCTCTTTTCCATTTCTTGAGTTCTTGTGTACAATGATCAACTCATTTTTGTCCATGCCCGAGAATTAAGATCAACTGTTTGCTATATCTGTACATCTGTGCTACAGACAACTCCTGTAATAGTGTGTTTACAGCTGTCTCGTTCTATTGAATCTAGTCTACCGCTATACTCGATCGTACCCTCCCTAAACTCCTACTTGCAGTGTTACGGTCTCCTGCTGTTGCTCTCTCTCCGTCTGTCTTTATTTCTTTAATTTCTTGTTACCATGGCTGGTGAATCTGCTGCACACGCACGTTCCTGCCTGGTAAAAGCTGTTGAGTACAACGTAATTTCAGGGGAAGGATGGGACACGACCCACCCTCGTGTGCTGTTGCATCTTATGCCATTTGCTCATTTTTCAGCTCCGTATGCACCCTGAACCTTCCCACTGTCACAACAGCACCTCTCATGGAGAAAATGAGTAAAGTTAAAGGCAACAAAGTCAGCTCAGTCATCTGATTAATGGGCATAGGTTCACGTGGTGAAAGGCAGGAAGCGTGTTAGCTCGCCAAAAGCTATCTACCAACTCAATCATTTACACCTCCGTGCTCCCTTGTGGGAAGCTTCAAGATTGCCTCTATATATATGCACAATACCTGAGTTATATCCTTTGCGGTGCACGGTTTCCCCAATGCAGTTGTGAAGCACACCGAGTGCAGCTTGCTCTCAAGTAGCTTTAGGAATCATGGCCTCAACGCAGGTTAAGGTGCTTGGCAGCTGGGCAAGTGCCTACACTCACCGAGTGCAGCTTGCTCTCAAGCTCAAGGGCATCGAGTTCGAGTACGTGGAAGAGGACCTCGCTGCCAAGAGCCCCTCCCTCCTGCTCTACAACCCAGTCCACAAGAAGGTTCCTGTTCTTTTCCATGGTGATAAACCCATCGCTGAGTCCGCTGTCATTCTCGAGTATATCGACGAAACATGGAGGGAGCAGAGCCAGCTGATGCCCTCATGTGGTGAACCCTATGAGAGGGCCATGCTCCGTTTCTGGTCTCGTTTCGTTGATGACAAGGTAAGAAAATACATGGAAACTTATATTAGTATACAACACATTGGAAGAATGTGCATTCCTATCCAATCATTTCATGTGTTCCAAATATAAGTCTTGAAAGTATGACAATGTCCTAAATGCTCATGTTGTGCTTACTTGCATATAGTCGTTCAAGTGAGAGGGAATGTAGGAAATGCCTATATAGGTATGGCTAATTACAAAGGTTGTGTGTCCATATGGGCTTGCGCAGTTAGGCCCGGCCGTGGGTGATGTCTTTCGGTCGCCAAAGGAGGAACTGGAGGCTGCCGTGGCTCGAGTCCACGACAATCTGAAGCTGCTGGAGGAGGAGCTGCAAGACGGCTTCTTCAAGGGAAGAAGGTTCTTCGGGGGGGAAGAGATCGGCCTCTTGGACATAGTCATAGGCTGCGGATCTTACTGGCTGTGGGCGTTTGAAGAGATTGCTGGTGTGAAGCTGCTTGAGGACCAGACGTTCCCTCGCTTCCATGCATGGCTTCGAGAGTTCGAGGAGCACAAGCTGGTGAAGGAGACCATCCCTCCAGCCGACAAGCTGCTCCAGTATGCCAAAGGTCTTCAAGTTATGATGATGTGCAGTCAGAAGAACGCTCAGTTAGACTAGTGCTACTGATCATAACAGCTGTTAACAAGCTAGTGACCTAGGTACCTCATCTAAGTGTGACTTTAGAGATGGATCGGAGTTTCCGTTGGGTGTCGAGCTTCACTTATTAGTTAAAAAAATAACGTTGGTTGTTCCTGTTTTTTCACTACTAGTATGGTTGGCTTGTGATGTTTAGCTGTAGTATGACCATGGAATGCCAGCTCGACGATGGTATATCGCCGATATATCGGTATCGGACACAAATCGATACTCCGATACCATTAAGTATCGATTTTTCCATTTTTTCTAAATATCGCCGATATATCGGTTTCGGACCGATATATCGGCCTTTTTTGAAAAAAATATTATTTTTTAAAAAAAAAAATTTTTGAAAATTTTTTTTTTTTTTTTTTGGGAAAAAAAACTTTCATGTTTGTTTTCTATCCTTTTATGCATATTTTGAAATCTATTCTTTGTTTAAATTAGTATAACTCATTTTAGAAGTTAGATTTTGAAAATATATGATAAAAATTAGTTTTTGACGACCGATATTTTTTTACGCAATATCTCCGATATATCTCCGATATTTCGTCTCTTAGGCCGACCGATATTTTACCGATATCCGATACGACATTCCATGAGTATGACAATATAGATTATAGACACAGGGCACAGTGCTATAGTTGCTTGCTGAATCATGCAGTCCTGTCGAGGCTCTGAGCCTTGCTCACGGATTTATTGGTTATTATCAAAAAATATTTTTTTGGTTTAAGATATACATAGATGTGTAAATAACAACGATTATCTTGAATGTGTTTTAAATAATAAATAAAAATATGATCTTATCAGAAAGGGGTATCTCTATGCCTTTTCCATCAATGAATTGAAGCATTATATAGAACTAAAAGGAGGCTAAGGGAAAAACTAATTTCATATCTTCAAATTTTTACTATTGTTTAAGGTATGTATTTTTAATTTATTTTGAATGTAATTGTCGCAGTTCTAAAATTTATGAATTATGAGTAAATGTGATCATGTAAGATTACTAATATGTGGTATTATAGCACTAATTTAGGAACTCATAGCTTTTCATTTATTGTCATTAATTTTTTCTATAATTCATGAATCCTAGAAATTGGGATTTTAATTAAAAATTTTCGCTGCGCTATATACCATCGCTAGTGGGCATGGAATGTCGTATCGGATATCGGTAAAATATCGGTCGGCCTAAAAGACGAAATATCGGAGATATATCGGAGATATTGCGTAAAAAAATATCGGTCGTCAAAAACTAGTTTTTATCATATATTTTCAAAATCTAACTTCTAAAATGAGTTATACTAATTTAAACAAAGAATAGATTTCAAAATATGCATAAAAGGATAGAAAACAAACATGAAAGTTTTTTTTTCCCAAAAAAAAAAAAAACAAATTTCAAAATTTTTTTTTTTAAAAAAAATAAATTTTTTTTTCAAAAAAGGCCGATATATCGGTCCGAAACCGATATATCGGCGATATTTGGAAAAAATGGAATCGATACTTAATGGTATCGGAGTATCGGTTTGTGTCCGATACCGATATATCGGCGATATATCGCCGATATATCGGCGAGCTGGCATTCCATGCTAGTGGGATATCGGCTGACAGCCGGACTAATAGACAGCGTCAGAGAGGCTGCCCATTGGTCGGTCCGCTGGCGATGGCGTTGTATAGCAGCCGCTAGCACGTTGGCGGTGCAAGCTTGCTGTGGATATGGGGTTGAATACTATAAACGCTGGTGTAGAAGTGATGTAGCCGTGTGGTTTGACCGGGGGCATGCAGCTTCCATGTGCGCCATCGACTTCCCCACATCGACGGCTGGTTACGCTTCACCAGCGGATTCGAGTTCGAAATGGCCCATTGAAAATATGGAAATTTTTTTAACGAAAGGGTATTTGACAACTAGCTAGAAATTCAATTGACAAAAAGAAACACTAGTAAAGAGTCTTAAATAAATACAAGATTGTTGTGGATGAACACTAAAAAATAGAAAAATGATAAGTTCTGATAATAATAATGTTAAGTGTGCAACATGTATATTAACAACAATTTTTTCTTTCTTTCTTTTGATATATCTAGATGGGGACCTTGGAGACTCTGGTCTTCCTCCGCAACCATGAGCTAAGATACACATAGTGGCCAGAATGGATGTTGTAAGGGACTGAGCTAGAGGGAGTTGGCTTAAAAACTTACCTGCCCATAATATCTGTCCTTTTTAGTTTTTTGGTAATAAAAAAAATATAGTCGTGTTTAGTCAATCCAGCAAGTGCCGCTAGATTTTCCCTAAAAGGCCAATTTTTGTGGAACATGCACTTGTTCCCATATATTCGTTGATATCACCAAGCAACTATATGATACTATCATATAACGGATCTCAATATATCATAAAATTGGCATAAACATGTAAAAACTCCATGAAACAAGGCTGAAGAAAGTATATATTTTTACTGCATTGACCTATATATATGTGAATATTTATAGTAAATTTTTTTCTAATCTACATCCTAATCCCTCTTCCTTGTGCAAGCAATTTCTAATCTACATCCTAGGCATCCTAATTGGCAATAGTTACCATCACTTTAGTTGTTTAACACTTTTCCGGTTCTTTCTTGACAATGTTAGTTAAGATCTTTATTATGCTAGTGATAAGTTGCTTTGGTTGGGTCACTAATCTCTTCCAGTTTGATGTAGAGGGGAGCTCTGTGTTCTTTGAGTGCTAGCCCAAAAAAATGTATATTTTGGCTGTAGTGCTAGCAGAAAATACGGTCACCCACACGTACACTACTCACTCCCTTAGTGGCCCACCCACCATACACTCACTCCTTAATTAGGGCCTATTTCAGCATACTGTTACGCATAAAAAATACATATTTTTATATGCCTATTTACCAATTTGTTAGTTGTATTTTTTAGTTAAAATAAGGAATAAATTAAGTTTTAATAATTAGTTTAATAATTAGGAATTGAATAAGTATTTTGCTTTAAATGGCTCAATTTAGATATGTTCCGTAATTTTATTAATATCTGGTGCGTCTAATGTGGGACATATCTTATTTATGTAGGTTCAAGTGCTTGAATAGCAGAATAGCCAAAGTGAAGCCATTAGATGGGTTTTGAAGTGCCAAAGTGACCCAGGTGCGGAGATCAAACGCGCAGAGAAGATCTGAACCGTTGATGTTTATTAATGAAGAAGACGGGCGTTCAGGTTTGATCCGGCGGTCGACATTCCTACAACGGGTTGAACCAATCTAAAAAATAATGAAATGAAAAGAAAGAGAACCAGCCGGTTCAGTTAGAAAAAAAAAATGAAAGACAACCCGATGGCTCGGGTGTCTAACAGAGGAGCAGAGCTCGAGCTCTGCTCGAGCGGTCGAGGCTGATGGACCGGCAGCCCTAGGTTCCGGCGGCTATGACTTCACGGTAAGATTCCGGCGACGAGGGTTTCGATGGCTATGAGCTGGGCGGTCACGACTGGTGAGTCGAGCGTTATCGGGAAGACGAAGCAGCTCGACGTCGACGGCCATTCGAAGCGAAGGAGCTCTATTCGGGAGGTAGAGCGCCGGTGGGTTTGAGATCGGCGGCAAGGCTCACGATCAGAGATGTCGACGGCGAATCATGATGGCGGCCGAGAGAAAACAGAGGAGAAACGATGGCGACTATGGGCTGAGGCACGACGAAGATGATGGCGGCCGTGGGTGCAATGAAATGACGGCGGCGGAGCTCGAGCGATGGTGAAACAGAACGGCAGCCTGGATCGACCTTGATGTTGGATTTGGAGGGCGTATTCAACTCGAAAACTAAAAGGACAGCAGTGGCGTGCTCGATTTGGAATGTGAAGAATCCAATCTGATTTGGAAAGTTCGAATTTTTCAGTTGGATTCGGGCTCATCTCAAGGTGGAAAAGGACTCTTCTTTGGTAGTCTATAAAAACAGAGGATGGGAGCAGAAAAGCTAGTGCTGGCTGTGCAGTCGCTTGGTGAGAACGACAGACGACCAGAGAGTTTATTTTTTTTTCAGTTTCAAATTTTGATTTCAGTTATTTGTTCTTGTTTCCATTTTGGTTTTTCAATCCGGCTAGTGCTGGGATTTGCTTCTTGTAACGAATTGTGCTGGGAACAGTAACCCGAGAGAAGAAGAACAGTATTTTGCAAATTTTCTATTATTCTGAAATTATTGTAAGTTAAATTTTAATTTTAATTGAAATGAATTCCTTCGATTTTATAGTTTAATTACATAGCATGAGTAGCTAATCTCCTGTCTAGGGCTGAGATGAAGTCATGATTAGTTGTAGGAATAGTATTAATGTGATGCAATTTTTTTTATAAATTAATGCATTTTAACAATTGTTATTCTCGAATCAATTGCAGTGAATTGTAAATTTAATATGTTGTTTGGATATTAGTTGTGATTTATCTATTGATGGATACAATTAATGATTTGAATTTCATCTATTGATATGCAAGAAAAGACAAATTTTAATTCAAAATTTATATGCTTTCATGCTGAAATTTTCCGTAAGAGAATAGATTGAATTCTAATTCTCTACGAGATAATCGTGAAAATAATTACTAATTTTGGATAATTATTCCTATAATTGTCATGTGCTGATTCTTATGCCCTAGTGTTTTAAGTTCTTGATTAAAAGTTTTAATTTTTATTTATCAAATTAATTTTTTCAGTAGATTAATTAATTATTTTTATATTAATTAATTAGTTAAAGTTATTTAATTGCATTAAGTCTTTGATTAGTCGTAGTTGTAGTTAATCGAATTAATTTAATTCTTCAAGAAAGGGTAGTAATCTGATATTAGAATTAGAATTTCATAAATACAAGTCTCTGTGGGTTCGACCTTATAAAATTGTGCGACTGTACTCTAATACAATTCGTACATTTGCGAATAAAATTAAGAGATTAATTAAAACAACAACACATACCCTAAAAATATGGTACAAAAACTTAGAAAGGTATATTTTTTGTATTAAAAAAAACTGAGAAAGATGAGCCGGGTAGATTACACGTGGGAATTGCCACTTGTGTTGTCTTAGACCATTCCAAGTCCACACATTGGAGTTTGTCAATGACCAACTTTGCTTTTGTAATGCAGAATCTTCAAAACGCCCCAAGTCATCATTTATTGCATTACATATGCATGAAATCGCAAATCTGTTTGTAGTTTGTAGCAAAACAAAAACTCTTTTGAGCAGGACGATGATGGGTTAGTATGTTACTTCGATCGGTTCCTTTTAATAGTCCAGTTTGGCTTTTTAATAGAAACTAAATCTAGTTCAGTTTAAGTTCCACCACACAACAAATCCTTGATGTTTTTCTAAAGATCTATACGCAATGTATTGGTAGAAAAAACCTTCTTTGAAAATAAAGGAGAGCTCAGAAAGAATGAGAGAGGGAGAGAGGAAGAAAATAATTCGGCACAAATTGAGTTTCATTTTTTCTCCAGTAGTTAATTTGCAAAAAAAAATTGGTATGTCACGTACATATTCCACCAACATGACAACACAAATTAAGAACAAGGGAAGTTCTAATTTCAACAAGAAGCGGATACCCATTTCCGCAGTAAAAAAAACAACGTATTAAACTATCTTTGATTTGCAGTAAAAATGAAGAAAATACAACGAAACTTGCACGCATCCGTTACTTGCTTTCGCAGCCAACTGAAATTTGTTGTAAAAAAGAGCGGGTGGCAAGCTATGCACACCACTCCTTAGATCCAGTTGCTCAAAATACAAAATGCTAAAAACGGAAACATCATCACTGCTATCTATTCTTCCCCCATGATCAGTAAAAGCCCTCAAATAAAAGCGGGACATTCTCCACCAACCTTACATATGGTGGTGTAACAAGCTGCCTCTCCTGAGGCCCTCAACATCGGGGGTATTGAGACAGACCAACCAGGATCAGACCCTTCCCAAATGGGTCCTTCCTGTATTTTTAAATCCTAATAACGTTATTAGTTTATGTAATTTTTTTAACCAGAAAAAGATAAAGGTGGCAAGAGAGAGAGGCCGGGGGTCAAATGTTAAACATCAGGTGGGGAGGCAAAATGGGCTACGTAGGTTTGTTCTGGCCTTCCGGGGTTAACAGTTAGTCATGGACAATCTGCTGCTCATTAGTTCAGAACTGGTTCCCACTGTAGGTCTGTCCAAAGGACCAGTTAGGAGGTGCTACGTTTTGTGAGACTAGGATGCGACCGTCACTGGTGGTGACCTTGAAAGAGAGGGCCTGTCCATTAAGATAGCTGTTGCTCTGCCAGTTCTGGCCCCAGTTTCTGGACATGGCCTGCCACTCTGTGTTGGACCCCTTGATGGAAACCGAGACAATATCCCCAGC
This sequence comes from Houttuynia cordata, assembly GCA_039654745.1. NCBI lineage: Eukaryota > Viridiplantae > Streptophyta > Magnoliopsida > Piperales > Saururaceae > Houttuynia > Houttuynia cordata. The sequence continues at coordinate 65,817,920 of CM077503.1, forward strand.
ACCAGCCACATTGGTGATGAGGACCAAGTTGAAATAGGAATGCCCATTTATTGTGAAGCGGATTCCACCCTTCTTGCTGCATGGAACCCTGTTCAATATATATAGGAAAATGAATTAATTGAATAGGCTATATAAAGTTTGTGAAAGGAAGAATAATGAACACAGAAAAATCAAAGGCCTCTAGTGAAACAGAGGATATATTCGTTGGTAGGCAAAACAGAGTAAAGTAAGTTGGGAGATTGATTTTGGGTTATTGAAAACATAGGTGGTAGGTGAAAGAGAGACGTGTGAGCGAGTGTGATTAATTTGGTACTCTATCATTCCAAAATACTATGTATATTTGAGATTATTATTTTTATTAGACCACAAAGCCCACAAGGAAGCCACGTGATTTCTTCTCCCTGATATCCTATCCAAATCATATACTCGTTCGCGAACCCAAGTTTAAGTCAATCCTTCTAAGTCTCCTCCAATTTTGAAAAGAGGAAGTCACATAATTTTGGTGAAATGTATACAGTATTTTAGAACATTGAATATTTCTAAATATACACAGTATTTTGGAAAGGAGGGAGTATTTTTTACCTCCTATACTGAACAGGGATGATTCCAGCCTTGTAATTGGCTATGCGTTGGAAAACTGGCTGGGAGAGATCAAAGTGATGCTGGGGGGGATTACACCATCCTCCTGAGTTGTTTGGAAGAGCAAAATTTGGAGGGCAGAAATTAGTGGCAGTGATTGTGATGGATCCGGGCAGGCACCACTGCGCGTCATTCACACACTTGATCTCGAAACAAGCCCCGCAGCTCAATCCATTGTTGAAAAGGGCTGTGCTTAATGCAGCTGTGTCTGTCCCATAGCCTTGACCGTACAAATTCCCATATCCACAAGCCCCCCCTTCAATATGCAAAAGAAGAAGAAGAAGAAGAAGAAGAAGAAGAAACGTTAATTCATTTAGAACAAAGCCTTTTAGATGAATGACCATGTTTAACTCGAGGAAATTACATAGAAATTTCGTAGCAAAGTTTTAGCTGGAGCTTAGCTTACCCATTGTACCAGAAGCGTCACCACCGCCATAAAAAGTGGCATGAGCGGTTGTCCAACCACCACCAATAGCTTGAACGTAGCCAACCATGGTAAGAAAAACTAGCACACTAGAAAGCCCAAAAACATCCATCTCCTGCAAAGGAAATCCATTTACGCAATATTAGTGATGTATATTGGAGTAGCAGAAAATGGACGTATGAAGGAAGATCGATGAATCTTTGAAGGAGCTGCAGAAAATTTTATTACTAATAATAGATAATGGACTGACTTACTGAGGGCTGATCAACGCTTGATGTGAACAGCCCCGAGAGAAGGTATTATCAGCAAGAGCTAAGAAGAGACGAGGAGTAGCGAAGAGGACCAACGAATATATATAGATCTGTAGGGAGGAATAGTAAAGGATTAGGTACCAATAAAAAAATCGCACAAACAAATTGGCCTCCAAGAGATTACAGTATATTAACCACTATAACTGAAACAAAGACGTTGAAAGATGAATAGACTTTGCAACCAACTGGGGGTCCAACTGCTAAGTTCTATGCATTGACTGGATTCCCTCATTACAAGCTGCAAAACAGGCCTGAATCGAACCTAGGACCTCATCCCACAGCCACCGTGCTATTGCCTAGTGGGTGATTGGCACTGGGCTTCATACTAGAGTTGTTTTGTAAAAAAAAAGATCTGCGAACCATATCCTCTGTACGTAGTAAATTGGATGAGAGGTCCACCCTGTGAGAAATTATTGGGTGTAGATAGGACACCAGCGCTGGTGTCCTATCGTGGTGTCGATCACCAATGGGTGATTGACACCACAGCACCTTTGTGGCCCTTACCCGAGCAAAGTGATAAAGGTGCTGTGGTGTCAATCACCCATTGGTGATCGACACCACGATAGGACACCAGCGCGGTGTCCTATCTACACCTAATAATTTTTCCCACCCTGTAAGGGAATGCATCAAAACCGCTCAATGCACTGAGCTCATGTTGTTCCAGTCTAGTAAATGAAGGGCAGTTTGCACAAACACCATAGCTTTCTTTAACCTTCTTTTTAAATTTCCCTAATGCAGGCATCTTAATACCTTAATTAGGCAAATATTCAAAATATAGAGATGCTCCCAACTAGGCACATGTGGTATGGAGTCCTTACTTTTGACTTAACCAAGTCTTTACTAAATTCTGCTGATCGGCCATTCATGTTGAGAATGGACGTCTGACTTTTCTAGCTCACCCACCAATGGAATTAGAATCTCTGTTTATTAGAAGAAGAAAAAAAGTAAAGGGGTAAAATGCTTGGAGAAAAGCTGTCCACCTTAAATTTAGGATCTAAAAGGTGGGATTGAAGTGCTTTGCATGTGGCAAACCGTCCAACTTGGAAAGGAAGAAAAAGCATGTACGCTAAAGATTCTTTTATCACCCTTTATCTGTATTCCGCAATAGTCATCATGCTACAGGCCAGTGCGAATTAAAAGATGCCAATACTACTTCCCTCGCATACTAATGTTCTGTTTGGTTTTTCAAAATGACTTAAATCAGATAAGAACCTTAATGTGTTGGCCATTCATGGCATTAATTGTATCATTTGTAAGAAGTGTAAATTCTATAGAAGTTGAGAAGCACCTTAGACAATACATATGTAACAAATTAGCATCAGTGTTTAAAAAGACAAATATTACTAACTTAGATTTCCGTTCTCTTTCTTAATATACAGGAAAAAGATGGAATGGTTACACAGTGCATGATGGGAAATCAACCTGTTTCTTCTGGTTGGATCCATGGGTTGACCACACCACTTTATTGGAAAAGGTTGGCAATAGATTCATATGCCAAATCTCAAGCTCTGCCTCAGTTTTTGTTGTGGATTGTTTCAGTGGTCAAATATTTGATTCTTTGGTCGATCCGTCCTTATTAAAATTTACTCATCTTATTAATCCTCTTCAGCCGAATTCTTCCCTCTAGTTCAGGACTTCAGGTAAATTCACAAACAAAATCATCCCATAAAACTGTTCATCATTCCTTCCCTCATCCTAATTACTGTTTTTTGGTTTGGTTTAAACAATATCCTGTGCCATTTTATCATTGCTGGGATGTTGTTCCATGGCCATCTTCTCACATTGGATTGCTTGCAAAAAAGAGGAATTCATTTGGCCAATTGCTGAATTATTTGCAAATCAGCTGAAGAAAATTCCCCTTTATATTTAACTACCCTTTTTGGAGATGGATTTTGGACTCCATCCTCAAGATATTACGGCTGGATATTCCATCTTCCCAATCTATTAGTGAGGCTGTAAATCATTACGTTTTGGGATATTTTATTTTCATCCTTATATTTTATTTTCATCCTTTGTCTGGGTTAAAACATTGAACTTGTGATAGTTATTTTCATAATATGTCTTGGTTATAAAACTATATTTTGTGATATTTTATTTTCATTATTTATCGTAGTTAATTATTGTCGATTTTTTTTTGCCCCTGGTGAAGATTCCTCGCTCCGCCCCTGGGCTCTTCTCAGCTTGGGTCCCCTTCACAGTTCTCTTCAAGTTACTTGGAGACAGAAATGATAGTTTTGAATCTTTTGATGACGTTAGTTCAAATCAAGCTTAGATATTTAAGAATCTTTGAGACAGAAGTTCATCATATTTTTTCTTCTCCATCTGTGTTGAGTTGCGAAGACTGTAGATTAGATCTCATGTATCTTTTTGTTTTTTCTCCTTCTGTGATTAAGTGAAGTTTTACTTAAGAAAAATTTCGAAACAAAACCTATCTAACTGGTAGGCAACGGGAAAAAGGACAATTAATTGGGATAATTTTTTTTAAATGAGACAATTATTATGGGGAATCGAGGGAGTATGCTAGAGGGCACAACCTTGTTTACATTCTCACGTTAATACCAACCAGTTATGATGTAAACAAATAAATTCCATCATGAGCACCGTTGGTCTTTCCAAAGTTTGTCGAGTTTTCTAGTAGAGTTATAAGTTATACAAGTGAAGACAGCCTTGAATTTCATTTAATACGTACACCCATAACCTCCATCAACAGTCTTTGCTTCTATTTCCAAGGTTAGTCAAGTTTCTCAGTTGGGTCATGAATAATTTTTTTTTGATGTCCATGAATATTGTATTGAGACTTTGAGTTGGGCACGCAAGATCATGTGCCACCTGCTAGTTTTCTTCGGTTCCTTTGTTTTCTACTAATTTGGCTCCACGTTTTATGTGATGTCACTCCTTTTCCAAGGTGAGCTATTAAGATTGCATGTGGAAGAAGTACTTGTCAACCGTTTCAACCTTCCAATATGTTTAAACAAAGCATTTATCTTTTAACGCAAAGCATATCAAGGAAACGTTTTCACGCCCTGCAGGCAGCAGTTCTTATCATGAGTGCAAGATGCGTGGGGCAAGGGGAAAATGGATTTTGATGGACACAGCACAATAAAATCCGGTGTGCGTTGTTCGCGTGCAAAGTTTTAACTAATATACAGAAAACGGGCTTAACAAAAGAGAAAACGATGACATTTCTTTTTTTGATAGACGAAAACGATGATATTGATAGTGAAGAAAACGCCATGGTAAGCGCTTAAAGCGTTGAGATTTGTTAACCTCACATGCTATAACATGACTTGGTTACTTGTATTTTTGCAACATTCCTTTATTTTTATAGATTGGGACCGCATGATCTATGCTAAATGCCACATTTTGGTCCTATTCCGGCTACGTTGTGTGTCCATTCCCGTCAGGTCCCATAATCAAAACTGGCTCTCATATGGTGATGCGAACTAGAAAGCTTAGACGTAAAATTTCAGTTAGGGCGGGTTGGGGAAGAATCAAGGAAAAAAACTTTTCAAATTAATCGCCAACTAAACAAGCCAACGTATACGAAAAAAGACTGAAAAGCCGACAGATAAGCCACGGCGGGCTAAGCTTAACGGCCGTTTGGGCGTGAAAAATCAGTTTCATCCACTCCCAAAAAAATTGGACTGTGCTGATTTTTCACGCCCCAAACGGCTCCTAAGCAAGGCAAACTGTCAAAGTAGGCCACAAGGCCCAATAAGAAGAGGGGCACGGGGTGGAATGCAATATGGGCCTAGAAAAATGCTTCATTCTCCCACTTTATTTTCACGGCCACACCTCTCATGGAACTTGTGGTTGGCAATAAAAAAACGCGAGGAATAGCACTACTCTATGGCCCAGGTGGTTTAATAATTTTGCTTGAGCCTATCCTCCAATTGATAGGATGTTAATGTACGGTCCCCACGATGGCCCAACAGGAATAATTTTTTTTTCCACAGACTAATTTTTCCTTTCAAAAGGAAAATGATAATGGTACACTTAATCTTGTTGGACGTTGAAAAGTGGACCATGTGTGGCCCACTTGCACCGCCCCCCATTTTTTTTTTTTTTTTGGCAACGACAACCTTTGATTCATGTTTTGAGAGAGGTTTGATGTTCAGATTGGACAAACTCCGCCTTCTCAACCTAAGTACTTAAGTACACGCTTTAACAGTTTCTTCCAAACTACTGAGCAAAGTACACTCGCTGGGCTAAAGTCATAAGTGTTTTTTTTTTCAAAAAAATAAAATAAAAAAAATGAATGGATCCAAGAGATGAGCTGCCATACCCTTGTAACTTGTAGTTAAAAGAACAAAACCGCAATGATCGATGTTCAACTTTTTCCTTTCATCATCCTCACTTCGTGATATGTTGGTCCCGTAATTAGTCGCATGCTTTGATTTTCCCTTCGGGATGAAGTCATGATAACATGGCCAGTGAGTAGGGATGCCGTTGGGTCGGGATTGCCAAACCCATCTTCGAAATATCTAATTGTCATCTTTTGAATATGTTCCATTGTAAGAGCAAGATGTTTAATGCCCTTGATAGTTGTATGTTTTTAAATACCTTCCATTGTGAGGGATAGACGCGTTCGCAAGTATCCATGACCATGAGGAACATGGGTTAGCAATAGTAAGCATCCATTAAGTGCTGAAACTGATAAGTAGGTCATAAGTCAGCCATAAGTAACTTATCTGTGTGTTTATTATAGACTCTAATTAGGTAACTGAATTAAGTGGGTTTTACAAAATAGACCTAAACAAATAAGAGGATAAAATAGGTCTGAAAAGAACCTGAAAAGAACTCAATCCTTTTTACTTCCAGCCCTAGCGCTGCCATGGGGATTCTCTCTCCTCTTTGCATCCCCCTCCATCGTGATCCTCTGCTTCCAGCCTCCTTCTCCGACCGCCGGTATCCATCTCCGACCTTTGGTCTCTGTCCTCACACCTTTTTCCCTCTCTTTTCGCTTCGACACAGGTGAGCTTGACTGATGATCCATCTCTTTTCTACCATTTGGATTTTAACAAAATGCACTTGTTCAACGATCGATCTGTTTGTTCTCGAAAGTACGAAGAGAATTGATTTGATCTTACCTTGTTTTGGGTTTGGATCCTGTTACGTTTAATTCGTTTGATTTTTGTTGTCCCCTGATGTTAATGCTCTCCTATAAATGACTTGTGTCCCTCCCCGGTGCCTTTCTTGCCTCCCAAGAAGCTTTGCCTTGAGCGACCAGTTCCAGCCACATTGACAGGTAACACCACCTCCTCTCCCATCCATGTTCTCCTCCTCTTTCCATCCACATACTTCTTCATTCTCTGTACAAATCGCCGTCACAGAAATGGAGCTCCAAGCTACAAAAAGCAAAGAGCTGTGCTGGTTATGTGGCCAAAACTGGGATTGAGTTCCCAGAGGGTTAGATGGACAAGTTTCTCTATTTTCAACTTTTGAAAAGCTTTACTTGTATTGGGTTGCTGTTGGAGAACCGTTTTTATTGGCTGTAGTTGTTGGCTTAATGATAATTTTAAAATGTGGATTAATTTGGGCATCAGGCATTCATGTTAAGTGCCTGATCATGTTTTCTATGTGATTTCTATAGTATTTCACCTTTCATAGTAAATGGGATTAGCTGATTTTGCTATATGCTACTGTTGTATCTGGAAAGCTTTTTTTTTCTTTTCGTGTGTTCTTTATCATTTTGCCTTGAGCGACCAATGTTGGTCATTGTTGGTGCTAGTCTCCCTAATTTTTTCTCCATCTATCCCACATTAATAGTCCCATTTGATTTATCAAAATGTATTAATTTGAGTTCATTTTGAAAAATGAAATGGGATGATTAATGACGGATGGAGGGAGTATTAGACAACGAGAATTTCATCCATAGAGTTGGAAGAAAATGTGTGACACTCTGTGGAAGATCCTGACTCGGTTTACTCTATTTGTTGTCTTGATGGTTGCTACGGGCATCGCAGGATATGGTATAGTTCAATGTTGTGTGTTGAAGATAAGTTGATAATGGCCGGAGTTAGAGCTTCTATTATAAAGCGAGTTTGCGGTGGATTGAATCCTACTGCGACTATTAGAGGCCATTGTGGACAAAGTTCTTATATGCTGTCAGAAAAATGCACTGAATTTAGTAGGTATGGCAATAGAGCATGGAACTCATTGGAGTCAGTGGATGATGTTGGTAGTACCATAGAGTGGAAAACCAAAACCTTTTCATTTACTTATACATCTAATGTTTTGACAAAGTGCCACTTTTCACAAGTTGTATTACGGTGTCCCGGATCTTTGGTACCCACATGTACTTATGGAATGCCCAGTATTCGAGCATACTCATCAAACGTTGGTGGGAAAGATGGACTCTTTCACGAATCTGGAATTTCGGCTTCAAGTTCTAATGACACTAGTATGGATGGGAGTGATTGGACTAGTAGAATATTAGAAGACATTCTAATATTCTAGTATCAGTATGTGTTAATTTTGACAGCTATAAATAAGTTAATTTCCAATATTTTACAATATCCAATTCTCCATTTGTAAATTGTATGTCAATGCTGCTGCTGAAATTTGCAGATTAGATTGTGGTGCATAAATTTTTCTTTTTGCTAACATTGTAGTACAGAAACTTGGTATTTGCTTGCTTAAATATTTCTGTGGTATGTTAGGGTTTAAACCTAGGTTTACAAAAATTTTGGTATGTTAGGGTTTTTTGCCATGAACAATTATCTTAGGAGGCTTACCATTCAAGGTATTATAAGTGATCGGCTCTTTGATACTTATGAGAACAACAATGTGGATCTTGGGACATCTACTGAAGAAGGCGATGGTGATGATATCTCTTATGTTGATCCGCCACTACCAGAGTTAGGAGATAGTGAAGATGAGGCATTTATGGGCCAATTGCTGGAGCAGTTGGCCAATGCTCTTATGGTTTAAGGATTATGGTAAAGCCTACCTTGACAATTTACAATCTAGTGCAGCTTTTTTTTATGGGACATAATTTTCCACTTCTTTAACATTCATGATCTAAAGAGTGTCCTAAGATGGTTGCTAGAAGTGGCTTTGTTGAGGTACATCTAAAATAGAGCATATCCCCATTTTACATGTCAGTAAGGTTAGGCGTATTGTGTGCTTGTCAAATTTTATTAGTCTTATAGTTTTGCAGGTTCCTGTCAACCTTCACAAATTCAATGTTCATGTCGAGTCAGCAACAGTCACCCCCTGACAATTACATCAAACTGCAGTGATTGTTCCTCTTGAACAGAAGTTAAACATGCTATGGACTTTCATAAAGACACATCTCAATTCAAAGACGATTGTGTTTCTTTCAAGCTGCAAGCAAGTATATGACAGGAAGGTTCTTTTATGTGCTCATAGGATGGGCAATGCTGTTTGTGACATATTTCCAAGTGATCCTGAGTAGTAAAGTTTTAGCTTGTATAACAAGTTACATTTCTTGGAGTCCTGGTTTGCAGCTTGCAGCTGTGTATTGTATTTATGATTGTTAAACCATTTAAATAGGTTGGACAATTTCTGTTATGAGTGTGTTATGGCTTATGTGCTTCTCTTCGTAGAAGCCTGATTATCTTGACGTCAAGCGCGATTATTACTCCCTCCATTCCATTCTAAAAGTCCTATTTGGTTTTTTGAACTGAACTGATTAGTTCATTTTAAAAAAGCAAATAGGACTATTAATATGGAACATGGGGAGTATATCTTTTGTTTTTTTTTTCGTAGAGTAGTCTTGGCTTGACTCTAATAAGCTTGACTCTTAGGTGAAATTTGTCTTTGAATCGTTCAAGAAACTATGTCTAGGAATACCTCTGTGCCTGCATAGGGGAATGAAACAACCAACACAGTTGGCAGTTTGTTCTCAGTTTTGTGAGAAACAATCTGTACTGTTTTCAACTAATAGTGCAGGTGGCCTTGATGCGCCATGGGAGTCCGAAACTGATTTACATGTGTGTTGTGACTGTTGCCGTTGGAACTAGATCTTCACAGAAATAAGTTCCTTAAAAAACACCCTCACTTCTATTGTATGAAAATTTAAAGAAAAAAATGAACTACAAATGCAGTGGTGCATGTTATGGTCTCATATAAGGAGTCTCAGATTCAGCAAAAAAAACATATATATAAGAAGTCTGAAATTTGAATCTAAAAAGTCTATTGAGTTCTATTTGTTTCATCTGAATCTGATTTTTTAGATTCAGATTCAGTTTGGAGAATTTCAGATATATGATTTTTCAGAATTTTCAGTAAATTTTTCGGATTCAAATTCAGACCAATCAAACGGACCCTATGTTGTAATGTGTCATGGAGCTAACCTCAAATTCAGACTTGATGAACATATGAGTGACATTATGTCAATTGTTGCTGCAGCTAATAGAATCTTGGGCATCCAATCATATGGGACTACATGGAATATTAATTAGCATGATTTCAAAAGAAATCCCCACGTATAGTTCTCTTGTAAATAAGACTCAAAATCCACAGCTAGACAATGTTTTGAACCGACTATGACTTTGAGAGACACTTCAAGTGCATGAAGGGGGTTGCGTGTAATGCCCGAAAATTCTGTAAGTTTACCAAAACTGCTATTTTAGGAAACTGTTCTAAAATAGGAAAGTTTTGTTGCCTGTTTTGAAATCTTATAATCTGGTGTGTCGAATTGGTTTTGTGATGCTTTTAGAAGAGTGGAATTGATAAACATGATTAGGCTATACACCAGGGCACAGGGACTAGCCCTGGCGGTGAGGAGTGCACCTGACGCCAAGAGTGGGGGCCAGGTGTCAGGGTGTGAGTCCAATGTGTCCATAAACCTCTCTTTGATTGCCTTAACTTCCTTTAATTAGGGATTCCCCAAAAACAGTCCAATTCAAACCGGATTTGCAATTAATTCAAAATTATCTCTCCACCTTGATTCTCTCTCCACTACAACTAACCAAACCTTATCATGCCAACCACATGCACAGTGCCCAGGGCGCGGTGTCCACATGGCTCTGGCTCTCAGCTGCTCCTGCGTCTGGGGCATGGCACACAGATGGACGGCTCCGATGTTCCGCGAATGAAGTGTGCTGAAAAATACTGCACAACTCTTGTACCACATCACTAACTCAATTTAAATACTGCACAACTCTTGTGTCCATCCCGTAAGCACTAATTGGGCTAGCATCCCTAGACGCATGGCCAGGTTTCTTTGTAGAACCTCTAGGATGATCTGGTATTGATGTCCATAGGGGAAGTGGACTGAACAGAGAGCAGAAATTGTTATCTTCGACACTCTGTATGTTTGGAGTCAGTATTCATTATTATTTCTTCCCGACGCTCTGTACGTTTGGGATCTGAGTTAATGTTTATTTATTCTCGACCGTTGATGGTCTTTGATGATGAGTATTGTCCAGGTAAGTGAACTCCGTATTTGCTCAACCTGATCTTTCTAAACGTGTCTTTATACCATGTTGTCAGTATTTCCTTTATTATTATTATGTTGTGGTTTTTTCTTGGCTCCTACTGGGTATTTCTTTCGAAATACTCATGCATCTTTTGATGCAGGACTCAAAGTGGAAAGGAACTAACAAGGTACGTGCGAAGGAGCTCGATGGTGGAAAGTTGATAGAAGTGGATTTATTTATCGTTTTTAATTTCTTGTTCATGGAGAACTAATCAGCTTGCATGCTGAATTGCATTTATGTTTGATGAATTGTGATAATTGAATTATTGTAATAGTGTAGTTTTATTATTTAAGATTTTTGTAAACATGCGTTGGTTAAGCATTTTGGAATGAGAACTTGGTGTGATCGAGTATTCGATCGCGTCCCGTGTTTCAGCCTCATAATCTTAATTGAGCTAGTGCTTCCGCGCTTTATTCGAGGTCTTGAAATTTGGGGCGTGACATTGCGGACAGAAGGTGAATGTGGATAAAAAACAATAGAGGGAATATACAAGAAGACACAAAAGAAGTTATCCTGAAATGCATGGGATGTGGAGGAAAATCACCATTTTGATAAATATTTTGGGCTTCCATCTTGGATTGGAAGAAGTAAGTGAGCAATTTTGGGGCTTGGAAGAAGCTCCAAGGGTAGAAAGAAAAGACCTTATTCGACAAAGGAAGGGAGTTTCTTTCTAAAATCGGTTCTCAAGCCATTCTTGTTGGGTTCTTTTCCCTCATATGAGGCCTATTGTAAGGACCGTAACCTTTGAACCGGTTTATTTTAATATTAGTCATTGGTTAATCATGTGGTTTAAGTGATTTACGATTTAACTCGGTTGTTTTTGAAAATAAATGAATTTACAATGGTTTTAATCAAAACTGATTTCACAATAATGAGTTTCAAGCGATTTTAGTTCAAACCTGTATTTTTAGAATTTTTTACTAATTTTTCGAAAATTAGGATTTGACGGGACCCCGGCGGGCCCCGCCCTCAAAAATTAGGTTTTTGTAACCAAAATGCCCCAGACATTATAGAAAGTCATTACAAAAATTTTCAGAATTTTCTGGACTTAATTTCAGATTAAAATCGTCAAATTATCCAATTTTAGCCAAAAATCTTATTTTTACCCCAAACTTTAATTAAGGCTACCCCAAATTTTTCTATAAAAGGAAAGTGTTGTGCCATTTCCCAATTTGGGAAAAAGGCTTGGCTGGGAGAATTAGGAGCCTCTTTCTCCTTGTTTAAAGAGGAAGGGATTAAAGGTATTTAGCCTAATTTTTGTTATTTTCTTTAAAAATCTTTTAATCATTTCTTAATCTTGATTCATTCAATGTTTTAATCCATTTTGAAAGCATAAAAAATTATTGTTTTATACTTATCTACTAAGCCTAATCTTCAAAATCATATGTCTATGTTTTTAAAAGGCCCTACATCTAAGGTTTAGCATTTGTTTTTTAAAGCTTAAGAATGATTAATAGAGTATTAATATAAAATCATTTTGTTTGAAAGGTATTCAAGGTGGTTCAAGGTTTCTCTCATCAAATCAAGGTAATGGGTTCTTTAATCTCAGTTTTGGGTAGGGAATGAATTGTTTTAAGAGTTTTTACTTGAATGGATGTTCTTGCTTATGGCTTTAATGGTGGGTTTTATAAATGCTAATCTTTTGCTATGATTTCTTAGGGTTTCATCTTAGAATGATATGTGGATATGTTCTGGAATGTTTGATGGGTTTTTATTAATGTTTGAGGCATATATTAAACTTTCAAGATGTGTTAATGGAGTCTCGGTTTTTGAAATTTTGAAAATGGGAGAGATGACCCGCGATCATTTTCTCGGTTTTGATTTACAGCCCGATTTTCAAATAAGTATAACTTTTTACTCCGAACTCCGAATTGAGCGTGATTGGTGACGTTGGAAAGCTGATTTCTTGAATATGGATTTGAATCAATCTAATCTGATATCTGTGCACGAAGTTATGAAGATTCAAATATTAGAGTTACTTCTTACCCCATTATTGCATCTTACTCTTGTTTTCCTAAAAAAATCAAAAACTACATTAAGGTACCCCTAATTCTAATCAAACACCAACATAAAAATAGGTTAAATGGCTTATGAAATGCATAATTCATGTGTAGATCATATGGCTTATGAGTAATTGAGGTGATCATATTATGGCTTATTGTATAGTAAAAGAGTATGCTTGTAGGAGTAAGCCTTCAACTCTACATGGATGGATTAAGCTAAATAGGGTATGTGATATTGTTGCACATGTTGATAATGACACATGTTGATATTGAAATTATATCATGGTGAAATCCTTGTGAATAAGCATGTTTTCGACAAAGTTATGATATTGTGAACTATGAGATGTGCTCTTTTAGGTCAAGTATGGTTTTATTGAGAATTATGATTTAAAATGGGATTTAAGAATGTATTTAATGTCTTATGAGGTTATGTCAAAGCATATTGCCATGTGACTAGAATGTGCATGAACACACACATATTTAGGAGTTTATCATGATATTGCAGCTGATATATGCTTTGATTATGATATATGAGGGGATGGATTAGGAGCACATTCTATGTGTTGGAACCCACGTAGGATTGCTCACGGATGTACCATGATAGCATGCATCATGTATCGGACTTCATGGATGAAGTTTTATCGTTGTTTAAACGGAATTAATCGATTGTATGCAATGTGTGAGATTATATGCCGGATTAATCGATCGATGGGTTAATTGAAACTTGGTTGGTTCAAAAGGACATGTTTTCGATTTCGTTCCCTCATGGAACAGGTTCACTCCCTGGGTTGAGTTTGATTGAGATATGTGGGGGGCGATGGATGGACTCGCCTTGCGGAGTTGAGAGGTCAAAAATCGGACACTGAGCACCCGGGTGGTAGGCTCTTGTGCACCAGCTACCATGTGTTCTAGTTTCTCAGGATGAGATTCGGGCTCTCCCCTACTGCAGGAGACTACCCAGGGCGAACACACCTGCTCTAGTTTCTCTATTTGAGATTCGAGCATCCTTGGCCAGGATTGTCCAGGGCGAGCAGCACATTGGGATTGACCACCCCCTTGTTCCTATGTAGGAACTGGACCATGATACGCCTTCGGGCCTTGATTGTGTCCCGCCTTTATGGCAGATTGTGTTACTCCTTGATGGAGGCATTCACCGTTGTGATGATATATGCTTATTGCGATGTTATGCATGATTGTACCATGTTTTGGTTATATTGGACATGCAGGGTGAATTTATGAGATATGAATGCATGATTATACCATGAGTGGGTTACGTTGGATATGCGGGGTGAATTTATGAGATATGAATGCCTGATTGGATGGAAGTATGTGGATGAGATATCATGTTGCAGGATTATGTGTTATGAATGCATGATATGATAGCATGTGAATGTGATATGGTTATGCAGGTTTATGTGTTGTACATGCATGACTAGATAATGGAATAATCATGTCGATTATAGATTTTCAGAGCTATGTTATGATGCCTTGTGATTTCTGATTATTGTCAATTATACAAAACCACTGCTGAGTTTTATACTCACCCCTCTTTCTTTATTTTGTTTTGGGGCTACGTGGTGCGACACGCAGACGGACAAGATCCTCTATTTGAGGAGCGATCATAGAGAGAGCGGGATTGGGTATGGATGCCTTAGACTTGATTAGTTTATCTTTTGGTGTTGCTTTTGATTTGAGCTAGTGTGTTGGCTCAAATTTGTATTTTGTGGGTTTTATGTCTTGTCGATCTACTTTGAGTTAGACTCTACATTTATTCCTCTTATTTACTCTTGCTCAAAACTATTTATGCGTAACTGTGCTAGTGAGACAGCCCGTAAGAGGGGCATAAGTCTTCCGCTATATCTCTTAACGTCGCCCCCATGTGCCGGTCCGACTCTTGGACCGTTTTCGGTTCGAATCGGGCGGTGCTCGGGGCGTGACACCTATAGTGTCTCATGTGGAGAAGCCCACTACTTAACTCACTTTGGGGTTAAATGTAAGGTGCTAAAGCAAAAAAAGACTTCTTCGTAAAAAACTAATTCTTCTTAAAAAGAGGGTTCTTTTGAGAAAGAAAATAGAGGAGAAAAAGACCTACAACTTTGAATGAGCTTTGGAGATCAAGAAAAAAGTTTTCTTGGAGGAAGAATAAGAAAAAAAATAAGAGATTTTTTGAAGCTAGACATCCTCTTGTGAAAGGGAAAACAAATCATAGGTGATTCGTGGTAATCCTTCAATATCTATTCTTTGTGTATTCTACCTAAATGTGAGATTTTTCCCTAGCTTGTAAGAGAGTCTTTACCCTTACATGTTGATGTAATCTCGACTAAGTAGAGTGTATCCAAAGTTGATAGTAATGGATTTAGTCTCTAGACCTCTTGGATGTAGCCGTTGCCTGGCAGTGAACTACGTTAAATTTGTGTCTTTCAAGTGTTTGATGAAATGTTCCTTTATTAATTTTGCTTTTTGTATGTGATAACTTGTGTATCCAAATCAAATAGGTGTAGAATATTCACTTACATCATTCTGGATGTAGAGAAGTGTGTATTTGATTACACGAAGACGGAAGGAGTATCAATGAGTGAATTACATGGGGACAACAACAAAAAAAATGATTGGTAGCCATTGAGCTGTCATATGCTTAGGGGCCCACGTGGAACCCACCTAATTGAATAAACATGGAGGAACAATCTGCTTGGCCAGGGGGGCCATGGCCAGGCTCCGTCCCTGCCTCTTAGGATGAGGAATATTGAGATTCATGGTTCTATTATGTAAAAGGTTTTAAAGTGGGAATCACATAAGCCGAGTGGAAATACGATACTCAATTAAAAAATAACTTCACCAACCCAAGAAAGTGTTATAACCGTGAACCTTACCCTGGAATTCATTTGTCCTCTCACTAACCCTCCCTTGAGTCAGCATCGAGAGAAAATTGAAGGATGCTAGCTAGAAGCACTATGAAAAATATTTTCCTGACCAAAGACCAATTCCAAGACCACATCACATACTCCCTCTGGCCCATAAAATTAACTTTATTTTGATTTTCTAATGCACACAAGTAATATACGATAGAGAAAGAAACAGTTGTCTATTTACTATGTTAACACATATGTACATAGACTACATTTGAAGTTTTTTTATACAGACTACATTTGAAGTTTGGAAAGCACTCTAAGTGGTGTATAAAATTTAGTTTAGTTCATTTACAAGTACAAGTTGGAATATCCACCCTTGATGGAGAGAAGCTACCATGGGTGGAGTTTGGTTGACATGATGGGTGCATATACTGTCATTTTAATTTCCTATTTTCTTGCAAAGTCATGTAACATAAGAGCTCAATCATTTGTTATTATTTTTAAAAAAAAGCATCATGTTTTTAGTACTTTTTAAATTTGTTTTGATTGATTACCTGTTTAAGATTTAACAATGATGATGATAAAGAAAGAAGGAGAACCCTTGCCCAAGTCATACGTGGGGCTTGGGCGGAAACAGAGAGCGAACGGGTCCGCTCCTCCTCCAACCCTGCCCCTAAACCCCTTCTTCCCCTTGTGTCTTCTCTCTTGCAAAATTCGTTGCTGAGAGATCCGGTCGTCAACCCTTCTCCTCCTCCTCTGATTATCCACTCAGATCTCTCTCTCTCTCTCTCTCTCCCTACCAGCCCGCATCCAAGTCAATTCCTTCTCAGTTTTGTTTTGTATCTTCCAACAATCTAGTAGGCTTTCGCCTATCTCAATTATCAATATTTGGAAGCGAATTCTTCTTCTTCTTTTCCCTTTTTTCGTCTGTATCGTGGTAGTGGTGGCGGCAAATTGGTAAACGTTTTTGGTGGTGGAAAGGTTGAAATTGAGACAGATCGATGGAAGGGGGCGCTGGAGGAGGGAACAGCGATGTGGAATTGGTGTCGAGGACGCTGCAGGTGGAGCACAAGCTCTTCTACTTCGACCTCAAAGAAAACCCCCGCGGCCGCTACCTTAAGATCTCCGAAAAGACCGCTGCTACCCGCTCCACCATCATCGTTCCCGTTGCTGGCATTGTCTACTTCCTCGACCTCTTTAACTACTACGTCGACTCCGTCGACCAGGACCTCTACAGCAAGGAATTGCAGCTCGACACCAAGGTTCTCCTTTCGCTCCTTCTTCTCTTCCACTTTTCCTTCCTTTTCCAGATCGAAATACATTGTAATTCTTTTCGAGGTTTTTCTTCTTTTCAGGTCTTTTACTTTGACATTGGCGAGAATAAAAGGGGGCGATTTCTCAAGGTAACAGTCTCATCCCAATGTATAATTACTGTGTTTTGATTGATGTACTCTTTCTGTTGCTTGTTTTGTTTTCCCTACAAATAAATGGTCCACCTACGATCATTCCATTGTGGCGTTACCATTGATGCCAACATTCAATATTAAGCTGCAGGCACTGCTTAGCATTTAAGGAGCACTGTAATCCCTTCTTTGGTTATATGATGCAACAGTTAATCTGTAGACATATTGTTTGATATTGTGGTCAACAGTGTTTTAAAGGTATTGATTTTCGTGCATTTTGGTTGGAATTCTGTCTCATTATATCACTTTCTATGTGTTTCTGTTTTCTGTGTCGTTGGAATGAGCTTTTGAAAAAGGTCATATGTGATCTATATGCTGCTCCCTTCTGAAGTGTGTCGGTAATGAACATATTTGTGAGAACTTAGGGGTAGAACCTTTAGAGGAGAAGCGTAGGGACTGTAGGTTGTGTTGGTATGGGCATATGTAAAGAAGACCAATCAATGCTGCAGGAAGAAGATTAGAAGGGATGTATGCAATTAATGCCAAAAGAGGGAGAGGGAGATTTAATCGAACTTGGATTGACTAATTTAAAAAAGAATATGGCTTTGCTATTCTTACAAAATAGTTGGCACAAAACAGGTTAGAATGGAGGCATGAGATCCATGTCTGACCTCAAATTGTTGGGAAAAGGCGCTACTTGTTTATGATTATGTTTCTGAGGGATTTTGTCTTCATGCATTGTGGTGTTGTGTGGCGAGTGTTGTGGGAAATGGAACTGCTTATTTTTGTCACCTAGATGGCCACCATATATCTCTTTGATTTCTTAGTACTTTTGTGTTACCTTGTTGTTGAGAAGGGTGGACCCTTACTGAAGGTTGCTTTTTGAACCCGCCGATTTGGTTTACTACTTGGTGGCATTTTTTTTTTCTTGGTGGGTCCTCATGCCTTGTGGAGAAATGTGCCAAAACCTTATTACAAATCGTTTTCTCTATGTGTTTCCAGATTTCAGAAGCCTCTGTTAGTAGAAACCGGAGTACGATAATTGTTCCTTCTGGAAGCACCCGTGATGAAGGCTGGGCAGCCTTTAGGAACATTTTGATGGAGATTTACGAAGCTGCACGTCTTTGTGTTGTGCCCAACCAAGTATGTGACGTGCAGATGATGATACCTTTTGTGTTAAAGGTTTTATGTGCATGTCCTCACTGTTTCTCTGTTTATATTGATTCAGCAAAATTCAGAACCTTCTGAGCGGCTTGCTGGGCTTTCAGATGATGTGGGAGCTGGTTTCATTTCAGGCCACACTACTCAAAATGCCCCTTCATCGGAGTCAATGGAATTGCCTCCACAGGATGAAATTGGGAATTTTGGGGTTTCTAAAGTGATTAGAGCTGATCAAAAGAGGTTTTTCTTTGACCTGGGAAGTAACAATAGGGGCCATTTTTTGAGGATTTCTGAGGTAAGTTATTCTTGCTTAGTGTTACAAATTGTTGGAATCAGAAATCTGTTTTTATTTTCCTGGATTAATACCAAAAACCAAACAGACGTCCTTGATACTTTGTCTCCTTTTTCATGTATTTAACAAAAAACTCAGATGTAATTTTGCTTCACTATCCTGGATTAATAATTAATTTACATTTGAATTTCATGTTTTCAACATGCATATTAAGTCAGCTTTACCGCTGACTCCCTATGAGATTTATATCAGGAGGTGAATTGATTGGTGAGGAGTTATAAAAATTGGTAAAAATTGATTGGTGAGGAATTATCAGGAGGTGAATTGATCGGTGAGGAGTTATAAAAATTGGTAAAAATTTCTGGAAACACGAGAACAATCCTTGTTGTCTTTGCTGGGTAACTCTCAGGTCTAGATTGGCCTTTGAAGAGTTTCTGAGGATGCATTGTTTGCACACATTTGAAGATCTTGTTTGTCCGGAAATTGGAAAAGAGCAAATGCATGTCAAATTGAAAAGTATGTTTATAGTATTGCCATCTGTGAAGAATTGAGTTAAAAAATTAGTAAGACAAGAGAAAAAGAATTAAAAATTTGGCTGTTTACAATTGTTGTACTTCTTATAATTCTGATTGCCTCTGGAGCCCATAGCTTTGATACTTTAGATCTCATTTGTGCCTACCAACTTTAATCTGCTTCAAGAAATGATCCTGCAGTCCGTCCTCTTCCTTTAATTTGCTGTTCTGCATTCAAACAAGGAGTCGTTGTTGATTTTTATACTCAGGATATACCTGATTCTCTGTCACACACCGTATCCCAGCTAATTGGAGTCAAATACAAGGATTTTTCTTCATGGTTGAGTTACAACACTGAATCCATCTCAGACACGAGCAAGTTTTACATTGGATGACCATCTTTATGTCACTCTTGAATGAGCGAGAAAGTTTGTGTCATCTATCATATAATTTTATGTAGTGGTAATACAGGACTATTAAGTATGTAAAATAGGAACTAATTTTTGTACTTTGCTGGAAATTACCAATTTGACCTCCCATGATTCAAACAATTGTTGCTTGAAGCAGTTATCTTCTTCAGGAATCATGAGTTCTCTTCTTTTGCGAATGACCCTTTTTCTTGGACTAAAAGTTGAAACTGAAACTTTTGAATAAGTCATTTAATCTTTATTATGTTATAATGATGCCCTATTTTTCTCTTTAACATGTTTTGTCGCTTTTCTGGTGAATTTATTCTGTATCAAGTCCACGTGATGTTAATTGCATTTCTAACATTGTATCATCTTTTCATTTTGTCAAATGTTATGTACTTGGATCTTCTTTTGATGGCTGCGAAGTCCGGACATTTAAATTTTAATGGTGGGAACTGTTGTTGACAGGTAGCTGGGCCAGAACGCTCGTCAATCATTCTGCCCTTGTCTGGATTGAAGCAGTTCCATGAAATGATAGGTCACTTTGTGGATATAACTAAAGATCGAATTGAAGGGATGGCGGGTGTTAACATCCGTACTGTGGAATCTAGTCAGAGATAATAAGATGACTAATGCAGAAAGAGGGAATAGACGCATTGGTTAGTATAGCGTTGGGCTGCTATGTCTGTTTTAATTTGAGGACCATTGTTTTTTATTTCTTCCTGCTGATCAGGGGCTTGTGGGGGAGTGTGAGAATATCTTTTGAAGTGCGTTTTCTTCGTTCTATATCTTAGTTGAAATATTTCTTTTTCTTTTTCATAAATTGGTGGAGGATGAGGAATGTGTCATATGGCAAAGGGAATAAGGAAGAGCCGATTTGAGAATGTAGAAGTGCGCATTGATTCTCGTGTGCACTTTCAAGTGCTCATCTGCTTTTTAGCGGGAGTTAGCTGTATGCTTGTCTTACTACCATCTATGGTTCTATTGCAAGTTGTAATCATGACTGAATGAAAATCAAAATTGTTCGTTGGATTCAGCCCTGTACTAAAAAAAATTGTTCTGTGGAAACGGTGGTTTTTCATTTTCAGTCTTGATATAACTATTTTTTGAAATGAATCCGTTATCAGTTCTTGATCTGCATAACTGATCATTAAATGTGTTCAAATATGTGTATAGCCCATGAGACAGATGAAGGTGAAGTGATTGGTGTACCTTTTTTTGGCAAGGATTAGACGCTATCTGTTTTACCCTGATTCAGGACAATTTTGCCAAATTCCTTGAAGTTCAACTTTTCGGCTTGTAATTCCCAAAGTTTAGGTTGTAGTCCGAACCTCAACTTCAGGGATTCGGCCTGAACTAGTGATGAAAAGCTACTGACTCATGAATTGGTGGATTTATACTGTTTTTTGCTACATGCCCTGGTGGATTTGAATTAACATGTTTTGTCAATTTATTGGGAATAAAAAAGAATCAATTTGATTTCTTACCGCGCCTTTTGTCGCAAAATATGATTTATAGAACCTGGGGTGCGACAGCTTATGACTCATATAAGCCCATGAAATAGACACGCAAAGACCCACAGAACATACACAAACTCTGCCAAAATTCCTATTCAGTTGCTTATCTCTCTTGCAAGTTTCTAGACAACAGAATACTTCCTTCCACTCTTGAATTCAAGGTTAGGCTTGTTACAGTGCACCACGAGTCTGATTGATGGTCCGTGTTATCTTCCAGATTGATTGCCAGAGAAGTCAGAGCACGAACGACAAAATCTAACTCAAATTTAGCACTTCCCTGCGCCTCGAACAACATCAGGTTTGCTTTGTTTGTCAGGTTATATAATTCGATTTTAGTATCATTTCCATGGAAGGTTGTCTTGCCAATATATCGATGTCAGGCCCCGCCCGATACAACGCAGTCTTATTTTTTAAAATATCGCCGATATATCGGTATTTTAAAAAATATTTTTTAAAAAAAGAACAAAAAATCAACTTTCCCATTCGTTTTCCATCCTATGCCAAGTGGAAGGATACATGTTTAAAACACAAACACATATTTTGAATTATATATGTATTTTTATACATATTTTAAAATTTATGCTTGTTTGAATTAATATTACTCATTTTAAAAATTATATTGTGAAAATACATGGTAAAAACTAGTTTTAGAGTACCGATATTGTTTTACACAATATTTTCAATATTTTATCTCTTTGATCAACCGATATTTTACCGATATCCGATACGACATTCCTTGATCATTATAGACAGGTTACATACTAGCATCCGCATCCTTTATTTCAATTTGTCAATTTAATTCTGCGGGACAACCTGTCTCATCGTGCTTTTCCTACCTTTGGGGCCTTTGCCTTTAAAAGGAAATAACATTCATGCAACAAATGGAAATTTGATTACAATGGCTTGAGCTCATAGCAGAAGGATGTAAGGAGCCATCCCTATCAATTATCTCCTGCATAGAATAAGCGATAGTAATATAACTATTATGATAGTGTTACGCTGCTAAGATCGCCTAGTAGTACTAGTGCGATGACTCTTCTATAAGTCTCGTAGGATTTTGCCTGTAAAGAGTTATGCCCTAGGACCCTTGGGTACACAAAAATACGAGTACTTCCACAAACTTTGTCAGAATCTCCTCCCATCCAGAATCCTTTTCTTTTATCCTCAAACAATTGGACAATGAAAAGCTCATCCATGAGTTTGAGTTGAGCTCGTTGGAATACACCTCAAGCTTAACACAAAGGTCCATTGAGCTCAAGTTAAACACAAAGTTGGCAACGATGGAGCATAAATCTCAAAGGGAACGATTTGCCGAAGATGTCTTTGCAGAGTAGCCAGCAATACCTATTTGAGAGTACCAGCATATTGCACTTCAGACTACAATTTTGAATCTGCCTTTTCCGCATCGTCAGGTCCTATCTTGTAGTCTTGATCTGTGACAAAATGTAAAATCTACGAATCCCTTGCTTAGTGTATAAAAAACAAACTTGTAAAGAAATTAGAGCAAGCCTATTGTACGATAATCAACTTCCCCAAAAGATTGAACAGGTAGGAAATGATTATCTTTATTTTTTAACACAACTCGACATTGTAGCTCCCAATTTAAATACATAATTTCATGTAAATCAAAGTAAAATTTGTTGATTCAAGACTTTTAATACTTACATTCAAAATTCGATAAATGTGTGAGCCGAAGCTCGAGTCTATCAGCTTTTAAAAACAAAAATAACATACATTGGGGCATTACTTTCTGTAATCAATTTTTGAACATATTAATAATTAAAATCATATTTTATAACTCATTTAAATTAACGAATAAATAGGATCTTTGGGTCGATGCATGACATATAACTTGATGAAGTAATGATTATTCCAATAAAGATTGTGAAGAGCGAGGTAAACCTCTTTTACTCAAAAATATGATTTTGGCTATGAATGATTTTATAGAATGTGCATAAATGAATATTGGATCATTTTTATTCTTTAGGATTAAGATTTATAATTTGTGAAGTATTATTGATGATTATGTTGCTAGATATGTTTTTTATTATCATATGAGAAAAATAGAATTAACAAATGCTTTGATAGGGAAATAGAACTCTATTCAGACAAATTCTATTCTCTGTCGCAGGCTACGACAAGTCAAGTGTCGTGGATGACTTGGCATTGAATAACAAAGAATAAATTGTTAAAATACATATGTAGAAGTAATTGAACCACTAAGTAGAGTATCACATAGTTTGGCAAAAATAGTATAAATAGTTGAATCCAGAAAACTATACGAGAGTACAATGACAACAGACCCAACAACAAGTCGTGTCATTGGATGACCTGTCAGTGAAATCCAACAATAGGTAGAAATGAGAAAGTCATGAACGAATGAAGCCTTGTGTTATACATAGAGCAACTAGAGAGAGTATTAATTAGTGAGTTGTATGATAACCAATGAGATGGGGACAACAAACTAAAGAATTAAACATTAATAGTAATATCATTTTCCAAAATAAGATTGAATAGTGAAATTAGGAGGATTGAGAGTTAGACTCTTAGGTTCCACAAGAGGGCCAACAACAGCTGAATAAGAAAGAAGAGTTCACGTGCCACAAGAGCAACATGTGAGATAGAATGCACAAAGCCCTGTATCAAGGTTGGTTGTCTTGAGGGCTTCGATCCACGAGAGATCAAGAATGCATAGAGAGTTATGACGAAGTGCATGGTGCCCTATCTCAAACTAGTGGAAACCATGAATGCTCGCTTGGAATCATCTGTAAGGCATGACTGGTGGTGATCGAAAATAGAGCGGGAGGAATAAGGGTTGACTCTATAAGAGGCGAGACTTAGAAGGAATTACCCATAACCTGAGAATTAAGGACTAGGGTAACATACTAGTACGATCTAGTTGTAGTAAAAGAATGTAAAAAGAATTAAATTAAATTAATGAGTTAATCTACTAGAATAGTTGTGCTCAAGTTGTCTTGTTGATTTACTGCATAGTCCAGTGGTGGTAGCCTTTCCTACTAAGTTCCCCGTACTTAGCTTATTTTCTTCTACAGGTTCAGAGGAGTAGGAGTTGAGCAGGATGTGGGTGATAGCAGAGAGGCTAGGAGCAAGAATAAAAAATAGAATGCAAGTTCTTTACTTATTTTCATAATTCAGTAATGACTTTAGGCATGTGTGTGTCAAAATAATTCTTTATTGTAATAATTATTAGCTTATTGTAGAATGTGACAAGCATCGACCCAAGGATCATGTTTATTCATTGATTTCATTGAATTATAATAGTGGTTTCAATTATTGATATATTAAAAAATTATACCAGAAAGTAATGCCCCAACACTCATAGTAATGTTTTGAATGTTATGGGCTCGAGCTTTGGCTCATGCATTTACGAGTTTTGAATGTTGAATTTTAAAGTATTTTGCCGACAAAGTTTTACTCCGATTTATAGTAGTGGTTTCAATTATTGATATATTCAAAAATTATACCAGAAAGTAATGCCCCAACGCTCATAGTAATGTTTTGAATGTTATGGGCTCGAGCTTTGGCTCACGCATTTACGAGTTTTGAATGTTGAATTTTAAAGTATTTTGCCGACGAAGTTTTACTCCGATTTACACAGATTTTTTTGTATTAAAATTGGAGCGTTACACAAAGTAACAAGAGTTTTGCCATTTTAGGATTAATTCAATTATTCAATTCATTTTTGTACATCTCGTTCTTCTACTACTATTGATTCTTAATAATATACTGCTCTTAAGCCTCGATTTTAAGGTCATGGGTAATTTCTTCTTAGGTTTCATCTCTTGTGGAGTTAATCCTTATTCATTTTGCATTCTTTTTTATTATTGTCAACCACGTATAATAGTGGATCCCAAAGGAAATTTATCATTTCCACCGGTTTGACATACAAGCATCATGAATTTCGTCTAGTTCTCTTGTGGATTTAAACCCCTGAGAAGGCCAACCTCAGTACATAGTCTATGTCTTCCATCTGATACGGTTGCTCTTATGGCACGTGAATTCTTCTTTCATTCTTTTATTGCTGCTATTGGGCCTCTTTTGGAACCTAATAGTCTAACTCTCATTCTTCATAATCCCACTATTTTATTATTATTGTGGATTATGATATTGTTCTTAATGTCTAATGATTTAGTTTGTTATTCTCGTTTCATTAGTCTCAAGACAACTCACTATTGCTACTTCACTGGTTGTTATCTATACAACCTTAAGTTCATATTATCACTACTTCTTTATTTTGCCGGCCTTAGGTTCATATTATCACTACTTTGTTTTGCTTACTATCGGTTTCACAGACAAGCCATTCAATGACACTTGTCGTAGAACTACAAAAGTGTAATATATAAAGGAAAATGATATTTCTACATCATTTTCCCTACAACACTGAGGATGTGTATGTCGGTGATGTAGGGATATCACTGCCTATATATAAACATTCTCCCGCACGTGCAAACATCTATCAAAGCTAGCACGTGGACATAATAAGAGAAGAGGAAGATGATAAACAAAAACCTTATGGAAAATAGCCCTAAAATATAAATAGAAAGAAATTGCTCCCTGCAAGTTTTGAACCAAGTTTTCAAAAAACTTGGGCTCGAATACCATCTAAAATAACCAAGTTTTCCAAAAACTTTGATCTAGTAGGAAAAAGTTATCTTTACTATTTGACTCAACTCGACACAATTCAAAAAAGAAAAAACGAAATTAGATATAACCTTATTGACAAGCTGTCTCGATTGAAGTCTCTAAAGCCGTGCTACAATTGATTACAAGTTACCAAAGAAGAAAAAATTGGCTTCTACTAAAATCAGTTTATACATGGTCATTGGTTTCTACTAAATTTCCAAATTCCATTCAGGCTCTCCTCATTGATGCAGCCTGTTGCAACTGGTCAAACTTTCAAAAGATTAACAAAAAGATTTACAGAAGAAAATCTTCAATGATTGGACTAAATTGAGAAATCAGTACAAGGATGATCTGAATCTATATAGACTTTGGAGGCTTGGAGCCCAACCTTAACATCAATTTCAAAAAGACAGACAACAATCAACTCCTATCTAATGACATATAGTAGACTCTTTTTAGTTTGAACTTAGGGGCCGTTTGGGGTGTGAAAAAGCCAAAATATCCAGAGTGTATTTTGAATGTCCACTGTAGCATTCATGTTTTTTCCATATCCAGCGTGAAACACGACCTGAGGAGTTTTAGCTGGATACGGAAAAAACATGAATACTACAGTGTAGCAAAATATCCACTGTGGATGTTTTGCTTTTAATCACGCCCCAAACGGCCGTAAAACTCGGTCAAGATTCAGTAATCAGACATGTTGCTAGACCGACTTAAGGAAAGAAAGATAATATTAGCCTGGTAACTTACGAGGCCATTGTTTTAGACCAGTTTACATGAGACACCATGCAGACGTCAAATTTGGATCGGATGGTGGGTGTCAAATCAGGGGGTTGGTGGGTGTGATCACTACTGGCCATCAAATCAAAATCCAATAGCTCTTAGGTTCACGCAAACGCACATCAGTGATGTCTCATATAAACTTTTTCTTTTTCTCTTCAGGTTATACTATATTTACTTGCGATACAGACAGTAAACTTAGCAGTTCATCTAGCCTGACCAATTTTCATTACCAGCATCACTTTACCACTTGCAGGTCATCAGAGGAGGGAAGAAAGAGGGCGTCTAGGGTGACTGTTTGGGGACCAGATTGCAGGACCCCATGCCACATTGGCATGGGGATCTGAATGCACAATTGCAGGGCCCCATGCCAACGTGGCATGGGGTCCTGCAATCTGGTCCCCAAACTCGGTCAGCAAAATATTTTTCGAGAAGAAATGGCAGAATAATAAGAGAAGTTATAACTTTACCTAAGATTCTTTGGTCCCCCCTCCACAATTTTTTTAGCTATAACTGCCCCATGGGCAATGAGCTACACACACTCCCTAACTACATGCCCATATGGACAAATATCCCTTTCCATTATGCCATTGTCTAGACTTGAACTAGAAACTCCTCTATGCTGAGGCTACTACCACTTGCACTATGAGCTTCGGGCTGTCCCTTAGCTTTCCCTTAGTCCTGTTTGCTGGTCACAAATGTTGCTTAAGAAATTTTTCAAAAATTAGAATGGCGACCCTATCCATCAATGTAAGACCTCACCTCATTTGCCGAAAGTAACAAAGTACGTATAAGAGAGGAGGGAAGCGGACAGAAGTTAAAAGGATAGAAAGCTGAGGAGATCACATTCACAAATTGTGAAAGAAGAAAGTGGATTTGTCGGCTTCCATATATTTTGCCACGTTGATGCTTTACTCGACACGCAGCACGTCTCCCTTCCCAGCACTTTCTTCATGATTTTTTTTTTTGGCAACAGCACTTTCTTCACGATAATGTATCTTATCTTTGCCTCATTAAAAAAAGAGAAAAGTTTAAGTGAGATGGTCTCATGTGGCTCGTATGAGCCTGAGTCATCTTGAGCTATCAGATCATGGCACCAAGGGTAAGAGATGACTCATACTCTACCTGCGAACTGATTTCACACCAGCTGTTGGCTCAAAATCGAATGACTCGAGATGAGTCGGCTCATACAAGCTGCGTGAGACCTGTCTCATATAAACAGGTCTCACATATAAAAAAGAGAGGTGGAAAGGCAATTTGGATACGGAATTCCCTCTCTCATCCATTGACATGATTCTCACCTGATTGGCTTATTCCAAAAAATCATGATTAGATACAATTTTTTTTGCAGAATGATTCCATCACAACCTTGTTGGGCCTTCTCTGCCTGGGTAGCTTGAAGTTTTTGTTTCGAGGAGCTGGAGGTTTTTCTATATTATTTTGGAAAATGAGGCCGGAATGTCATATTACCTAATTTTTCTAGTCTCATGCCATACAACCTGGTTTCAGGATCTGATCTTCTTATTTTACCCTCCTAAAACCCTAAACCTGACCTTTTCTATATTTACCTGGCTATTCAACCTGCCCTTAGCCGCGCCCCTTCACACATACTTCCCCCGCCCACAGTCGCGCCGTATTCTGGGAACAGAATATTCAGGCCCACCCTCAGCTGCGCCGTAATAGAAGAAGTGGTTGTTTATCTACACTACGATGGATTATTTGGAAGTACTCATGAATACGTAGGTGGGAAAGTAAAGCTGATGAACATTGATAAATGGGTGAAGTTCGTAGATCTGTTGATTAAAGTTGAACAAAAATTAGGATTCAAGTTACAATGGGTAATCTATCCCTCACATATCTAGTTCTGTCAACATCTCTATGCATACCATACGTCCTGGGAGATGATAAAGATCTAAAAAGTGTCTTCAACATTCATAAGACAATACGGAGGGCAGTGTTGGAGTTGCATGTGGAGAGGACTTCCAGTGTCAATAAGGAGAGGAATCCTCATTAGATCAACCTGTTCACTTAACATATTATGACCTGCAATCATCAGGAGGTGAAGGTAGGAAACAACAAGGTAAGCACACAATTTATCATCATCTGTGACACGATCTTCAAGATATCGTGTAGTGCTATCATGTAATTGAGGACATGATAGCCTTGCTATCTTGTAATCGTGTATTCGAGGACACGATAGCCTTGCTATTGTTCCCTCGAGTCATATCGTGTAAGCGTTGCTATCGTGTCCTCGATTACACGATAGTCTTGCTATTTCATGTATTTTTCTACATGACTCATTCTGATATGCCCTCTTAATATCTTACAGTTTGGGAGAAAGTAATCAAAATGTGAGGACATCCGCTACCTTTGAAAATTATTAGTTGTCGGAGAAAGTAATCCCCAGTTATTAGTTGCACTGCTTGCTAAAACTTAAATATTGTTTACCCAAGCGCAAATAGTGAAGTAATATACTCGGTGAGTCTGAGATCAATCCACGGGGGAAATGTATATGAAAAAAATTGAAAACTACAATTACTAGTTGTAACTAAACTAAAAAGTTGGATTTCTTTAGAGAATGATTTCTTAGGATTAAGGCAGCTAAAATATTTATAAGATAATATAATCAAAGAGATTAAACTAAGGCATTGGATCCATATTAAATCTACATGAATCTCACTCATAATCAAAATTTATACTTAATGTCTTGGCACAAAAGTCGATTGTCTAAGCATTACACGTATCTAATAATCACGCACAATCAAAGATCAATACTTTAATCAATAATTCAAAGGCCTAAATTCACACCTAATGATAATCTAATTAATCATCGTGCATGGCATAATTAGTAAAAGAAAACTCACAAGGTAGAATTTAAAATAGATCAATCATTCAATAGCGATCAAAATCAATATTTAAGAGTTCAATACATGCTTCATCAATACTTCAGCAAACCCTAATATAGAGAGATAATTAGCTACTCATGATAATAGAGTGAAAAATCTGATTCGGAGAAGTCATCGACGGAATATGCGACGAAACATTGTTTATTGTAGTGTTGTAGCAACAATGTTCATCATCTTCCTGATTGATAAGCACTATAGCAGAACTGTAGCAGATGACAAAAAACAGCCAAAAGCTCTCCCTTTTCTTCGTTTGGTCTCCTTTGTTTGACTACCCCCCAAAGCTCTTCTTCTTCTTCTTCTTTTATAGCCTTCCAAGATGGCCCAAATCGGTTCCTTTCTTGGTTCTGGATGATCCCAAATCCTTTGCTTCCCAATCCAAATCGGGTCCTAAATCAAGCCAAATATGAATCAATCCTTTCAGTAGGTTTCCAATCCAAGCATTCCTTCCATTTCAAACGCCCTGCTCAGACCGAGCACGAACTCTCGATCTGTTTTTGCCTTTTTTTTTAATTTAAAACCCGTCGTGTTGCTTTCGCGCATCCAATCTCATCTTGATGGTTCTTTACTTTAAGTTCATGACCCGTATTCTCTTTGATGCAAGTCAACGACTCAAATTATGTTCTCTGAACTTTAAATTTAATATTTTGTAATTTAGCATCCAAAACCCGCCAAAGCCCGCTTTGACGGCCAGATCTTCCAATCACTCTTTGCATATAACTCCAATTGACGTGCAATAATTCCACGATCCGCAACTAGACCACTTAAAAACCTACATAAAATTAAACTTAGTTTTAGATGCACAATAAAATATATTTCAATTACAAATAATTAATGCATCATAATCAATCAATTAGAGTAAATTAAATATTAAACTCCTAATTACTAACCTAACACAAATCACTAATATTTATCCTTATTTTAAGCAAGAAGTAACACTAGCAAATAGGTATAAAGGTACATAAATAGTGGATATTCTCTATATATCAGTGGAGACGAAGAATTTATTGATGCTGATGATTTAAAACCAACCACATCGAAAGGGAAGAATGTTGTTGTGTCTGATAACCAGGAATCATTCGTATTGAAGAAGATGGAGGTTGAAATTAGGGCACTGAGTATGGTTTGGATGTGGAGGTAGAGACATATAAGGAGGAGGTGATGTTGAGCGATAATTTGCAAACAACCGACTACGATGTTCTTCTTGTGTTAGGGGCTCGGTTCGAAAGCATCAAACATTTCAAGAGAACTCTTGCTGATTTGGGAAAAAAAAGAAGGTTCACTTATACTGTAGTTGATGATAACAAGAATACATTTGCTGCAAAGTGCAAGGAGAATGGGTGCAAGTGGTATATTCGGGCGTCAAACAAGTAAGGCACTGCTACAATGACAAGGAGGGAGGTTGAGCATACATGTGAATAAAGCTGGGCACGAAAGATCATCATTTAGCTTCTACACCAGATAATATCATAAGGTACATTGAGAAACACTGGGGCATCGTAGTCAACTATAAGGAAGCATGTTCGGCGAAATAAGTTTATTGGAGTTGATTGATGGCAACCCAGACGATTCATATCGCATTTTGCCTGCATACGACATGGAATTAGAAAGGTCTAATCCAAGAGCTTATGTGGTTATGAAAAGGACTTGTGATATACCTAAAATATAGTTAGGCAGATACAAATTTCAGAAGTTCACTTAGGCCTCTTTAATTGTAGATGGAACATTCTTAAAAGGAAAGTATCTCAGTTGTCTATTGATTGCTACAACCATTGATGGTAATCAACAAATGGTGTGCGCTGCATATGTTGTTGTTGAGGCAAAGATAAGAAATACTTGGTAAGTTAAAGAACAATCATTAATTGTAGTCATGTCGTCGATGACATGTAACACTGCATATTGTGTTCACAATTACATGACAAGGCCACACTGTCGTCTATCTATTAGCAGTAGTCATGTCCACGATGACACGACTACAATGACTTATTATGACAAATGTAGTCGTATTTTCTCACATAGTTCTTATCCTATGCTACTTTCAAGATGTGGTTCCTAAAGTTATTCATACTTTTCTTTTCATGGAGCTGCCCTCAAGACTAGACACAATTGTTTCAGACAGACAGAAGGGACTTCTCAAAGCAGTCTCCGATGTCTTCTCGGAGGCTCATCATTGGTTTTGCCTCCGTCATATAGGACAAAATATCCTAGATAGATGGAAAGACAGACACTTGAAGAACTTTTTATTCAAAGCCGTTAAAAAATTCAGAAGATCAGAATTTTATGAGGTCATAGAATAAATTAAGCAATACAATGAGGAGGCATTCAAATACATTAATAACATCAACTATAGAAACTGGCGAACGTTGAATTCCACGGCAGAAAATATGGTACTCTGACCTCAAGCAGATCAGAAAGTGCGAACAGTATGTTCTTGAAGGTGCGGAGTTGGCCAATCACTAAATTGATCGAGCAAACGCGTGCCACCAATACAGCTCACTTTGAAAGACGTAGATACGAAGAGCAATAGCTAACAACTCCCTTAACTAAATATGTCAAGAAATGCATAAACGATAAGAGGGATCGTAGTGGTACAGTTCGAGTGAATGCCATATCATTGTATGAATTTCAAGTGACTTTTCTCCACCATGTGGTACGTTCAATGTGATCCTTACTTAATTATCGTGTAAATAAAATATGACTTGTTTTGGGTTGTGTCTAAATGCTCACGACTACACATAATGTTTATTAGACATGTGATTTCTCAGGACTACGTGAACCATCTGAAGAAGACATGCACATGCGGAGAGTTTCAAAGCATGAGACTTTCTTGTAAACATGTTTTAGCGTCAATTGGTCACAAGAGTTTGGACCCAATGCTATATTGTGAGAAGTGGTACTACACGAAGACTTTTTGCACAACCAACAAAGAGTCAATTCTACCAACATTAGATTGACATCAATGGTTAGATCATGGGGTTCTACCAAGATATGAACCACAAATTGTAGAGAAGCAGAAAGGCAGTGAAGGGTGAACATAATTGAGTCTCAACCGGAACCCCCTAAGAACCTAAGGAGATGTGGTAATTGTTGCCAACTTGGGCACAACCAAAACAATTACAAAAAACCAACAGTTGAGAAATGGGCTAAGCATGAAAGAAAGCGACAAGCCACAAATGAAGAAAATCTGACTTCAGGGAAACATCGTTCTAGATTGCCACATCCACCTCCATTTTTTATGTAAATGAAATCTAACAACAGTAAGTATTACAAGTAATAGACAGTGACTCGTGTTCAAATTTATTATGTATATGAACAGAATAAAGAAATTTAAGCGTGCAATTAATTTGTAGTGTGTATTTTGGATTACAAGTAACAAACTTTATACAAATGAAACACAAGAATTAAGCATGTATTAAGCACACGATAGCACTGTTACCACTGCTATCGTGTATTAGAATACACAATAGCACTACTAGCGTGGCAAAAAGGCAGGTGAAGGGTGAACAGAATTGAGTCACAGCCGGAACCCCCTAAGAACCTAAGGAGATGTGGTAATTGTTTCCAACTAGGACACAACCGAAACAATTGTAAAAACCCAACAGTTGAGAAGCAGGCAAAGCATGAAAGAAAGCAACAAGCCACAAATGAAGAAAATCCGACTTCAGAGAATCATCGTTCTAGATTGCCACATCATCCCCCATTCTTTGTGTAAATGAAATCTAACAACAGTAAGTGTTACAAGTAACAGACTGTAATTCGTGTTCAAATTTATTGTGTATATGAACAGAATAAAGAAATTTAAGCATGCAATTTTAAATTTGTAGTGTGTATTTTGGATTACAAGTAACAAACTTTATACAAATGAAACACAAGAATTAAGCGTGTATTAAATACATGATAGCACTGCTACCATTGCAATCGTGTATTAGAATACACAATAGCACTGCTAGCGTGTCCTCTCATGGCTATCGTTTCCTCGAACACATGATAGCACTGATGTCGTGTAATCAAATACATGATAGCACCGAAAACGTGTATTCGAGTGCATGATATCAGCTCTATTGTGTAGTCGAATACACGATAGCACCACTATCGTGTAATCAAATACATGATAGCACAATATCAGCTCTATCATCTACTCGATTACACGATAATTGTTAATCAAGTAGACAATAAAACTGATATTGTGCTATCGTGTATTCGATGACAGGATAGAGATGATATTGTTTAATTGAATACACGATAGCACTGCATCAACGCTATCGTGTACTCGAATACATGAGTACTATCGTGTGTTTGGGCCGTAAAGCATGTCATGGAAGTCTCGATGGTAAATTTCCCAAGATGCCCTCTCTGTCATCTATCGTGTCTCAAACAATATATGAATGTCGGATTACACGATGCCCTCCTTGTGAAAGCCTTGGCGGTGTGGCAGGAGAGGGTTAGGGTTCACAAGAACTGCCAATACAACCACTTAAGACAACTCATCCCCACTGGTAAACTTCACATCTCTATTTGTGAATATGTTAAATGTTACTTTTTCGTTTAAGTTGGATGTTGTGTATCTGATGACACAGTGCAATATGATTTTGTGTCACTGAGAGCATGACTGTAGTGATAGTTGATCGTTTTAATATTAAACCCTTGCAAGTGCACAAGGCAATTGTACTAAAGTGAGTACTTAGGGTTGTCGAATCATAGGGACGGAGAATTATTCTACCAAATTCAAGAGCAAAAGTTGTTGTTTTTAATTAATTCTAAGAAAAGCAATGAATCCTAGTTACTTAAAATGACTTGTACTAATGTGGAGAAGTGTGAAAGCACCGAATCCACCACTAATTAAACCAATTTTATCATCTCTCTCTCTCTCTCTCTCTCTTTTGTAATGCTCATAGTTGATGCGATTAACGTATTCCTTTCGGACATATGTAATCAATTCAAACGGTTATGCATACTCCTCTCGGACGTAAGTACTTAAGACAATTAAAGCAATGAAATTTAGACATTATCTCTCTCTCTCTAGCATAAAAGTCCCAGGCCCAGCTTGTCCATTCCCATACACAATCCATTGCCAAGATAGAGACCCAATTAGGACAGCTGGCCCAATCCATGAACCGTAGGGAAGTAGGTATCTTGCCTAGCCAACCACAGCAGAACCCTAGAGGCCAGTTTGCCGTTGAGGGTTCCAAGTATCCAAATGCGCAGGTACAAGCCATCACTACCCTGAGGAGTGGTAAGCAAGTTGATAATCAGGTTAAGAACCCATCCATTGGTATTGCGAGTGAGGCAACTTCCCCAGAGAGAGCTCAAGAACCCACTCCTACCAAACCTGTCCCAGTTACTCTTCCACCACAGCAGGATGCCCCATCTGAACCCAACACTGTTAAATCCTACATACCTATGGCACATTTCCCTCAATGCCTCGACAAACCCTCCCCGTTTAGTAAGTCCCATCAAAGAATGGAGGAAATGTTAGAGGTGTTCAAGCAGATTAAGATAAACCTTCCCCTCTTAGATGCCATCAAACAAGTGCCTGCCTATGCTAAGTTCCTGAAAGACCTGTGTACCCAAAAGAGGAAAGCCAAATCTAATGTCACCCAAAAGTTCTTTCTGACTAACCAAGTGAGCTCTTTTCTGACTAGTGAAATGCCACCTAAATATAAGGAGCCATGTGTCCCTGTTATTTCCATTGTCATAGGTGACCATACCATTAGTAGAGCTCTCTTGGATTTAGGGGCCAGTGTTAACCTTCTCCCATACTCCGTTTATGAACAACTTGGCCTAGGAGAGTTGCAGCCCACCTCAGTCACCCTTCAGTTAGCAGACCGATCCATTCGTAGACCTAGAGGTGTTATAGAAGATGTTCTTATTGGAGTTGACCGGTTCTACTTCCCTGTTGATTTTGTCATCTTAGACATGGAACCTATTGCCAGCTCCAAATCCCAGATTTCTGTTATCCTTGGCCGCCCTTTCCTAGCCACAGCTGATGCCACCATTAACTGTAGGTCAGGCTCATGAACGTTTCATTCGGGAACATGAAAGTTAAGTTAAACATTTTTAGCGCTTCCCAACAACCCTCGAGTGAAACTGAGTGCCTTATGGTTGATGACCTAGATGACCTAGTCCAGGAGTACCTTCCCTTTGTTGTGCTTAAGGATGCCCTAGAGCATACCCTTTTCTATGACTGGATAGATACATATGAGGGCACACCTGATCTTGAAGAGGTCCATCACCATTTAGTGGCTGCCTTACACCCTGAACATGTCCCATGGAGACCCCCTCTTCCTGTGTCCACCGCTCCACCACTAAAACCTTCCATAGAGTCCCCCCCCACACACACTTGAGTTGAAACCCCTTCCTAGCTTGCTGAAATATATTTTTCTAGGCCCCAACGACACCCTTCCTGTGATTATATCCTCGAGCCTATCTAGTGCCCAAGGATCGTTTAAATATAAACCCTTGCAAGTGTACAAGGAAATTGTACTACAGCGAGTATAAAAAGGGTTGTCGAACCTAAGGGACGGTTAAATATTTTACCAAACTCAAGAGAAGAAAAGATGTAGTTTAATTAATTCTAAATAAAGCAATGAACTTTAGCTAATCTAACTGAGATTTAATCAATATGGAGAAGTATCAAGGCAATGAATCTACCACTAAACATGCAATTACTACTCTTAATTATTATTAAGCATACATTGACATGATTTGGTAATTCGTGTTCTTGATCGAACACACGAATTACTAATGAATTCACTAACGTTCTGGATCGGACGCGAAAGTTCATCCACTATTGTGTAATCAATCCTATCCTTGATCGGGCATAAAATCAATCACAAACCTGTTATAATGTGATTAGTCTTATCCTTGATCGGGCATAAAATCAATTACAATTTCTAATTCCATTCATAATCAATCAAGTCTATGGTCAAGCACTCAAACGAATACTCATGAAATCGCATTAAGCATGAATTATAATCAACTATATTAAATGAAACAATCAAGAGTAATAACACAAATCTAGGGCTTCGTCTACGCCTAATTTAGCCGGCCATCGGACGTGGAGAACACGGCTGATTTGTCGGAGTCATTTTGCACTATTCATCAAAAAAATACTGCTCAAAATCACTGTAGCACCAATGTAGCAAAAAATCACTGTAGCACCAATGTAGCAAAAAATCACTGTTCACGCGCGGGGGGTACTGTTCATCGTCTCTCCCAAGTCACCTGGTACTGTAGCAGTTGCAGTTTTTCTCAAAATCAGTCCTTTCTCCTACCAAAATTGCCCTTTCTTCCTCTCCTCCGGCCTGTTTCTTCTTCCTCTCTCTCTTTCGGCGAAACACCACCGGATTCCGGCCACAACCACACTGGAAAGCCCCTGCTTTCTGGCGGAAAATATCTCTGTGAAAGCTCTGTTTTTCCTCTTTCAAGCCCCCTTTCTCTCTGGCTCTCTCTCTGTTTTTATAGGCGATTCTAGCTTCCAAATCCGATCCTTTAGTCAATTCCTAATCAAGGAAGGAGTCCAAATCGAAGCTTTCCAATTCCGGCACGGAGCTGCTCCTATTTTCCCGATTGAGCACTCCTCTATACTGGCCAAATCAACGCCACCGGCGTCCTTTCGATCGGGTTCTTCTTCTTCTGATCGTCGTCACCTCTCCGCCACCAAGCTCGCCGTCGAACCACCCTCGAGCTCGAGGCCGTGGCCGTCATCCTTCACCAGCGCTCCTCTGTTCGTCTGAAAGGACCGAGCTTTGGCTCGGGTCAATTTTTTTCCTTTTCTTTTATTTTTTTGCCGAACCGAACCGAAACGGAAATCGGTTCAGTTTTATTCTTATTTTTTTTCTCTATTAAATGAAAACCTGTTGTATCGATCTCATCCATCCAATCTCATCTTGATGGCTCTTCTCTTTAGTCATTGCTCCTCCGCGTGCTATATTTTCAATGATCATAACTTTTTGCTCAGAACTCCAAATTGTGCGTGGTCAGTGGCGTTGGAAAGCT
This sequence comes from Houttuynia cordata, assembly GCA_039654745.1. Lineage (NCBI taxonomy): Eukaryota > Viridiplantae > Streptophyta > Magnoliopsida > Piperales > Saururaceae > Houttuynia > Houttuynia cordata. The sequence goes on from CM077503.1 coordinate 65,855,215, forward strand.
GACTTCTTGAACTTTGACATGAAGATTAAATCAGTCCAATTAGAGATATGAGCACGAAGTTGTAAAGATTCAACCATTGAAGTCACTTTTCACCTCATTTCTGCATATTACACTTATTTCCTACAAAAATCAAAAACTATATTAAAGTAAATACTAGCATAAACATAAGTTTAGGAGATAATAAAATACATATTTCATGTATAGATCACACCCCCAAACCTACATTTTGCTAGTCCCTAGAAAAATAAAACAAAAACAAAATCAAACAAACAACTGAAGGAACTAATGCATAAAAGTAAACACCACTTTCGTAGGGAACACGATTGCATTGAGCATATGCAACAAGCCATTAAACCTCTAGGTGTCCCTAGTAGGACGAGTGTTGTCTCGTGAGGGTTTGCAGCCATGCTACCCACAAACATGTATTGATTAACCTAATTAACCGAAGTTCAAACAAAACAAAAATAAAATAAAAGCATTGCAAAACAAACAACCTATTATCCCGATAAATGTGAACTACAATGCTTAAAAGAATTAACCACACGTACTTGGTTCATAATCAACAGGAATATAGAAGCCCTCAAGTAAGTGGTTTTATTCCACACTTTCATCTTGGAAATTTCTGCTCAAACATTATATAGCATGATAACATAAATAGTAAAAGTGTAGAACATTGTAGCAATACATTCTAAATTTCTGTTTTATACAGATCCAGTGTTACCCATTAACCAAAGAACATCAGAATCTACATAGTCATCGTAATCTTTAGGTTCATGATAGCACAGATCTGCGCGCCTCATTCAGGTCCAACATTCTAGATTTGAGAGGATAATACACCATAGACTTTTTTTTTCTCGCTAGGACTGTGTAAGGCCTGACTTCAAGATGCTTAGGTTTAGCAATGACTCAGGCCAATGACTCCCAACCAATTTGGCTTAGAGCATTAGGTTTTAAGAGACCGCTTTGGGCCCGAGTATCAGCCTAAGTTAATCCTATAAAGTCAAGTAGCCCCTTTCTTTCATTTTATTTTTATTTTTTTGCATTTTCATTTTTAGCATTCATATTTTTTAACACATCTTTATTTTGTCCAGGTTGTATTATACTCTCAACCTATTTCCGGTTCCAAGCCCTTGCCATTGCCAAATAAATGGTCTATCATGATCTTTCAAGCTGAACAGATAACTACACATCATCCAATGACTCTGACTAAAGACATCCCACTGTAAATTAGCATTCAACAAATCTCTAGATGGCATTACTTTATGTACTAGTGTGTGTGAGTGAGTTTTCTTAGTTCAAGCGCCTATTCCAAGAGGACTGTAACAGAAAGATATGCTCAGTTAAGTGTATCTATCCTCCAGTATGCTTACACTTCCATTGTCAATTAATCTCTTAAGAATTGTAACATACATTATTACGGGATAAACTATCAAAACCTATAAAAAAATACTAACAAACAACCTAAAAACTAATCAAATTTTTATGATTTTTTAATTTTTTTTTTCGATTTTTTTTATATGCAAGCAATTTTCCTTCCCCTAAACCTATTATGAACATTGTCCTCAATGTGAATATAATATAAAAAATGACAATCATCATATAACAAAGAAAATAAGAAAAGGAAAGAATACACCTGAATACGTGGGTTGCCTCCCACCAAGCGCTAAGTTTAACGTCTTCAGCCAGACTAAGCCAGGATCATTCTGTAAGGTCTGGATTATCCACGTAGACAGCCACTGCATCCATGTCTGCAACAGTCTCCATATAAGGTTTCAATCGGTGGCCATTCACTTTGAATGTACTCCCATTTTTGGGATTATGAATCTCAACAGTGCCATGGGAGTAGACATGTTTCACAATAAAATGTCCATACCACCGAGAACGAAGTTTCCCAGGGAATAGATGTAGCTGAGAATGGTAGAGTAACCCTTTCTGCTTAGGCTGAAAAGATTTCCTGGAAATCATCTTGTCATGTACAGCTTTGGTCCTCATTTTGTAGAGTTTGACATTCTCATATGCCTCAAAACGCATCTCCTCTAAGTCACTCAATTGTAGTCTTTGTTGCTCACCGGCTTTATCCATATCGAAGTTGTACGCCTTAATAGCTCATATTCCTTTTAGACAAGGCTCCAAGTTTTTGACACCTATCACAAGATTGACAATAAGCATGGGCATCTTTAAATAGAGTTGGCCAATAAAAACCGCTTTGAAGTACTTTGGCCGCAGTTTTCTTACCACCGAAGTGTCCACCACAGGCTTGAGAGTGACAAAAAGATAAGATGCTATGAAACTCACTCTCGGGGACACATCGTCTTATGACTTGATCAGCACATATCTTAAACAAATCAGGGTCATCCCAATAGTAATGTTTGGCTCGAGAGAAAAATAAGTCTTTATCATTTTTAGACCAAAAGGTTGGGATTTGACCCACAGTAAGATAATTCACAATATGTGCATACGGTGGAGACAGCAAAAAGCTGCTCATCAGGGAAGGAATCCCTCAAAGGCTCGTGGCTGAGCAATTCAGGGGTAGGAATTCGGGATAAATGATCAACCACGACATTTTCAGATCCCTTCTTATCTTTGATTTCAAAATCAAATTCCTGTAGGAGTAAGATCAAACAGATCAGCCTTGGCTTGGCATCCTTCTTGGAAAGAAGGTACCTCAAAGCTGCATGATCAGAGAAGATGATGATCTTACTACCCAGGAGATATGACCTGAACTTATCTAATGCAAATACAATAGCAAGTAACTCTTTTTCTGTGGTAGCATAATTCAATTGCGCATCAGTGAGTGTCTTGCTAGCATAGTATATAACATGAGGAATTTTGTTGATACGTTGGCCTAACACTGCCCCTACAGCAAAATTAGATGCATCACACATTATTTCGAAGGGCAGTGTATAGTCAAGGGGCTTAATGATAGGGGAGCTAGAGAAGAGGGTTTTTAATGTGGTAAAAGCTTCTTTCCATGACTCATCAAATTCAAATGGCATGTCGTGACCTAGAAGGTGACGTAGTGGACGTGATATCTTGCTAAAATCTTTGATGAATCGGCGATAAAACCCTGCATGGCCAAGGAACGACCGTATTTGCTTAACTGATGTAGGTGGTGGTAGATTAGCAATCAGGTCAACCTTGGCCTTGTCAACCTCTATTCCCTTTTTTGATATAACATGGCCAAGCACAATCCCCTGTTGAACTATGAAGTGGCTCTTTTCCCAACTTAACACTAAGTTTGTTTCCTCACAGCGTTTTAAAGCCAAAGTCAGGTTATGTAAGCAATCATCAAAACAAATGCCAAAGAGAGAAATCATCCATAAAAACTTCCAAAAATTTGTCAATCATGTTAGAAAAGATTGACATCATGCAGCGCTGAAATGTAGCAGGGGCATTGCAAAGACCAAAAGGCATCCTACGTTAGGCAAATGTACCGAAGGGACATGTAAAAGTTGTCTTCTCCTGATCCCCTGGAAAAACCAGCACCTGATTATATCCCGAGTACCCATCTAAAAAGCAATAAAACTCTTGGCCCGCTAGCTTCTCCAGGATTTGGTCAATGAATGGGAGAGGGAAATGGTCTTTACAGGTGTTAGAGTTCAGCTTCCTATAGTCAATGCACACCCGCCATCCCGTGGTCTCTCTCATAGGCACTAGCTCACCAGCAGAGTTTGGTTTCACAGTTAAGCCCGACTTTTTAAGCACAACTTGGATGGGGCTCACCCACTCACTGTTCGATATAGGATATATGATTCCAGCGTCTAAGAGTTTCACTACCTCTTTCATCACCACCTCTCTCATGTGAGGGTCCAGCCGTCTCTGCCCCTCCCTAGAAGGTTTGGCCTGGTCCTCAAGGTTTATGTGATGCATGTACACAGAGGGGTCTATACCCCAGAGGTCAGCCACTGTAGACCCTATAGCTCGCCGGTGTGTGGTAAGGATCTCCAACAACTGGGCTTCCTGGTCACTAGAGAGGCTCGAAGAGATAATCAAAGGAAGGGTGTCGTTGGGACCTAGAAAAGCATACTTCAGGGAGGTAGGAAGGGGTTTCAGCTCAAGTGTGGGGGGAAACTCTATGGACGGTTAGAGTGGTGGGGTGGTGGACACGGGAAGAGGGTCAGGGTGGGGTCTCCATGGGATATGTCCAGGGTGTAAGGCAGCCACTAAATTGTAATGGACCTCCTCAAAGTCAGGTGTGCCATCATATTTATCGATCAAGTCATAGAAAAGGGTGTGCTCGAGGGTATCCTTAAGCACAGAAAAGGGAAGGTACTCCTAGACTAGGTCATCTAGGTCATCGACCATAAGGCACTCAACTTCACTCGAGGGTTGTTGGGAAGCACTAAAGATTTTTAACTTAACTTTCATGTTCCCGAATGTGACGTTCATAAGCTGCAAGCTGACTTCTTGAACTTTAACATGAAGCTTAAATCAGTCCAATTAGAGATATGTGCACGAAGTTGTAAAGATTCAACCATTGAAGTCACTTTTCACCTCATTTCTGCATATTACTCTTGTTTCCTACAAAAACCAAAAACTATATTAAAGTAGTATTTATTCTAACCAAACACTAGCATAAACATAAGTTTAGGAGATAATAAAATGCATATTTCATGTGTAGATAACCCAGGCAGCCCAGTTGTTGGAAATCCTTAGCACACACCAGAGAGCTATAGAATGGACAATGGCTGACCTCAAGGGTATAGACCCCTCTGTGTGCATGCATAGAACTAACCTTGAGGACCCGGCCAAACCTTCTTGGGAGGGGCAGTGAAGGTTGAACCCTCACATGAGAGAGGTGGTCTTGAAAGAGGTCGTGAAACTCTTAGACGCTGGCATCATATATCCTATCTCAGACAGTGAGTGGGTGAGTCCCATCCAGGTTGTACCCAAGAAGTCGGGCTTAACTGTGAAAACAAACTCTGATGGTGAGCTTGTGCCTATGAGAGAGACCACGGGCTGGCGGGTGTGCATTGATTATAGGAAGCTGAACTCCAACACCTGTAAAGACCATTTCCCTCTCCCATTCATTAACCAAATCCTGGAGAAGCTAGCGGGCCAAGAGTTTTATTGCTTTCTAGATGGGTACTTGGGATATAATCAGGTGCCGGTCTTTCCAAGGGATCAAGAGAAGACAACTTTTACATGTCCATTCGGTACATTTGCATACCGTAAGATGCCTTTTGGTCTTTGCAATGCCCCTGCTACATTTCAGCGCTGCATGATGTCAATTTTTTCAGATATGATTGACTAGTTCGTGGAAGTTTTTATGGATGATTTTTCTATATTTGGCGCTTGTTTTGATGATTGCTTACACAACCTTACTTTGGTTTTGAAATGCTGTGAGGAAACAAACTTAGTGTTAAGTTGGAAAAAGAGTCATTTCATGGTTCAACAGGGGATTGTGTTTGGACATGTTATATCAAAAAAGGGTATCGAGGTTGACCTGATTGCTAATTTATCACCACCTACATTAGTTAAGAAAATACGGTCTTTCCTTGGCCATGCAGGGTTTTATCGCCGATTCATCAAAGATTTTAGCAATATATCACGTCCACTTTGTCACCCTCTAGGTCAAGACGTGCCATTTGAATTTGATGAGTCGTGCAAAGAAGCTTTTACAACACTAAAAATCCTCCTCTCTAGCTCGCCCATCATTCAGCCCCCTGACTATACACTGCCCTTCGAAATAATGTGCGATGCATCCAATGTTGCTGTAGGGGCAGTGTTAGGCCAACACATCAACAAAATTTCTCATGTTATATACTATGCTAGCAAGACACTCACTGATGCTCAATTGAATTGCACTACCACAGAAAAAGAGTTGTTTGCTGTTGTGTTTGCATTAGATAAGTTCAGGTCATATCTCCTAGGCAGTAAGATCATTATTTTTTCTGATCATGCAGCCTTGAGGTACTTTCTTTCCAAGAAGGATGCCAAGCCAAGGCTGATTTGTTGGATCTTATTCCTGCAGGAATTTGACTTTGAAATTAAAGATAAGAAGGGATCTGAAAATGTCGTGGCTGATCATTTATCCCGAATTTCTACTCATGAATTGCTCAGCCATGTACCTTAGAGGGATTCCTTCCCTGATGAGCAGCACTTTGCTGTCTCTACCACTGCCCCACCTTGGTTTGCACATATTGTGAATTATCTTGTTATGGGTCAAATCCCGTCTAAACATGATAAAGACTAGTTCTTCTCACGAGTCAAACATTACTATTGGGATGACCCTGGTCTATTTAAGATATGTGCTGATCAAGTCATAAGACGATGTGTCCCCGAGAGTGAGTTTCATAACATCTTATCTTTTTGCCACTCTCAGGCCTGTGGTGGACACTTCGGTGGAAAGAAAACTGCGACCAAAGTGCTTGAAAGCGTTTTTTATTGGCCAACTCTATTTAAAGACGCCCATGCTTATTGTCAATCTTGTGATCGGTGTCAAAAATTGGGAGCTTTGTCTAAAATAGATATGATGCCCTTACAATCCATTTTAATTGTTGAATTACTTGATGTTTGGGGTATCGATTTTATGGGACCTTTTACACCATCTTTTGGTCATACATATATTCTTGTTGCTGTGGATTATGTGTCTAAGTGGATTGAAGTTGTTACCACTAAGACCAATGACCATAAAGTTGTGCTAGAATTTCTGAAATCTAATATTTTTAGCAGGTTTGGAACTCCTCGAGCTATTATTAGTGACAGAGGCTCTCATTTTTGTAACAGGTCTTTTGAGGCTCTTCTCAAGAAATACTCAGTCACCCACAAGGTTGCCACACCATATCATCCTCAAACGAGCGGCCAAGTGGAGGTCTCAAATCGCCAAATCAAGCAAATTTTTTAGAAGACGGTTCATCTCGATATAAAGAATTGGTCCTTGCGACTACATGATGCATTATGGGCTTACTGGACAGCATTAAGACCCATATTGGAATGTCTCATTACAGATTGGTATATGGCAAAGCTTGCCATTTACCTGTTGAGTTGGAACACCGGGCTTATTGGGCTATTAAAGCCTACAACTTTGATATGGATAAAGCCGGTGAACAGCGGATACTCCAACTGAGTGAGTTAGAGGAGATGCGCTTTGATGTCTATGAAAATGCCAAGTTGTACAAGATGCAGACTAAAGCTATACATGACAAGATGATTTCCAGAAAGTCCTTGGAGCCTGATCAGAAAGTACTACTTTACAACTCTCGGCTACACATATTTCCTGGGAAGCTCCGATCTCGGTGGTCTGGGCCTTTTATTGTGAAAGAGGTATTTCCACATGGTGTTATTGAGATCCACAATCCAAAAGATGGGAGTACATTCAAAGTTAATGGCCACCACTTGAAACCTTATCTAGAGGCTGCGGCAGACATGGATGTGATGATTGTTTACTTGGATGATCCAGACCCTACAGCATGATCTAGCTCAGTCTAGCTGAAGACGTTAAACTTAGCGCTTTGTGAGAGGCAACCCACGTATTCAGGTGTATTCTCTCATTTTCTTATTTTCTTTGTTATATGATCATTGTCATTTTTATATCTTGTTCACATTGAGGACAATGTTCATAATAGGTTTGTGAGAGGGAATATCACTTGCATAAAAAAATCATAAAATTTTGATTAGTTTTTAGGTTGTTTGTAGGTTTTGATGGTTTATCCCGTGATAATGCATGTTACAATTCTTAAGTGATTAATTTACATTGGAAGTGTGAGTAAGTATACTGGAGGATAGATACCCTTAACTGAGCATATCTTTCTATTACAGTCCTCTTGGAACAAGTGCTTGAACTAAGAAAACTCACTCACATACACTAGTACATAAAGTAATACCATCTAGAGATTTGTTGAATGCTAATTTACAGTGGGATGTCTTTAGTCAGAGTCATTAGTTGATATGTAGTTGTCTGTTGAGCTTAAAAGATCATGATAGACCATTTACTTGGCTATGGCAAGGGCTTGGAACCGAAAATAGGTTGAGAGTATAGTATAGCCTGGACAGAATAAAGATGTGATGGAAAGTATGAAAGCTGGAAATGAAAAATGAAAAAAAAGAAGAAAAAAAGCTCTTTCAATTGCATTCCTCGCAGAAGAATGATGAAGGTTAAATAGTTCTTTGTAATTGATAGGCGTGTTCCCCTTCCACTCGTTTAGATGGTATCGAGTTGCTCTGTAAGGAGCCAAAAATCCTTCCCCATTTGCGTAACCTGCATCCACAAGATAATATTTGTCTACAACAAAATGAATTTAGGTTACCTATTGCATTGCTCGGTTGTAATTTGGAACAAAAAGTTTGACATTAATATAGGCGTACCATTTGGAATCATTAGTGGATTATGTCTATGCAATGCATTACGGAGAACTCTTGCATCAGAAGCTGATCCCTCCCAACCGGACAATACGTAGGTGAACTTCAAGTTTGGATCACATGCCGCTAATATATTTGTAGAGATATTGCCTTTTCGGTCACGATATCTAGGGTGGTCTTCAATTGGGATAGTTAGTCCTATGTGAGTTCCATCAAGTGCTCCAATAGCATTCTAGTTAAAAAGAATAAATATTTCAACTAAATTATAATCAAGCTTTAAAAATAAATAATTATTTGCTAAAAAATATTACTTATGAGTACCTCAAACCATCTCCACTTTTGGAATTCCCGTTCATTGAGGTTTCTTTCTTCAACCTTTATCAGATGCCTGCCCAACCTTAGAACTGCATTCAACACCATATGAAATTGTCTACTATTTGCTTCGCCTGACCGTCTAAAGCAAGCCTTAATTGTACTATTCTTAAGGTTATGAGCATGGATGTGCAAGAAAGATGCGACAATCTCTTCAGTGGTAATCCACCTAGTAGTTACTAACCCACCTCTGCTTTGCAACAATGAACATAAACGTGTGAATCCAGTTTTTGTCACACATAATTGTTCATAACATATAGATTCGTTCGCATTGCACAATATATCCAACCACCATCTTCTTCCAACATCATCACCAACAGTTACTTGTCTAATCCTAGGCTTCCGAAGATGAAATAGAAGCATTAAGAAAAAAGTGGTTAGAACCACAATGAAGTCTACTTCCTCTCTGTCATGCTTTTGACGTGAAAACCTACGAAGGGGGGCATGTGCCATTCTAAATGTGTGCTCCTGGATGTGCATTTGGAATCGAGCAATTAATATGAGACATATCACAACAGTATAAAAAAAAGCTTAAAAATGTGAATATAAAATTTTCCTTCTAGTTAATAGTTTTATTCTCTTTTGACAGCCTTTTAGGCAATAGTTGTTACTACAATGTTCTATCGTCCAAGTGATTATGCTTTTTTTAATAGACTCTGCATATTGATAAGTACAATTAATCCAGTTATTTTATTGGCTTTCCACACGAAAAAAAAATGTTAATCAGTTTCTGGTATGAAGAAAAATAGTTATGGAGCCGACCAAATGCAGGAGGAAAGAACCTGACACTTGTTCCTACAAATCCACAAGATGATGGCTACACTTAACAAGACATTCAAGTATTTCATTTTCTATATGACCAGACTTCTTCTCTTTACTCTTGGAAATTGCCGAATTTGCAGTTTCTAATAAATAGAGTCCCACTAGATCGAAACAGAGTATCCTTTTTAAACTTGCACATCACAGCCCAAAACTGGTGGTTCATGCCTATAGCATAACCTCTGCATTAATTAGCAATCACAGAAAAGAAACTGCAATAAATATGCCAAACTACTCTCAGCAGTAAGTTCACTAATAACAAGGAACACAAATGTATTATTAAACAGAAAATTGGTGAGAGACAGCCAATTTTAAACTTAATCAACTTCCACTATACGAATATAAAACATATATTCATCCATAGCACCAAATTTTGTACTCTAGTCAGAGCTTCTAGTCAAAAGTTTCAATAATACAAAACATATATTTTCATTATAAATGTCTTATTCTATGGGATACATGACTGATCTACACATGAATTATGCATTTTATTAGCTCCTAAACTTATGTTTATGTTAGTGTTTGATTAGATTTAGTGATACTTTAATATTATTTTTTAATCTTTTGTAGGAGAAGAAGACTTGCAATCTTTTTTGGCATACGAAGATGGATTTTATCTTAATAAAAGAACTATCAATATGAGATTGGACGCGCGATGGCAATACGACAGACACTTACTTAAGTTGAGAGCCAGTTAGATGAGATCCAACGGTTATATGCATTGAAACGGGTTTTACCCGAATTTAATGATACTTTCTATTTATGGTAAATTGTTTATAATGATACTTTCTATTTATAGTTGATCCACATTTTTCCTCTCCTGTTTTTGTAACTGATGGTTCCTTCTTACGGCAAATCATTGATGTTCTATGTTGTAGTTATCCTCTGCAATATTTTAACAATATTCAGAAATGGATGCATCTAGTAGTAATAGCATGAGAATGGGGGAACTATGCCCTCGTTGTCTCGGCCACCGCATGACATTGTATGTTTCTTGTACGGATGAAAACCCTGGCAGGCCTTTTTTGAAATGTCAGAATCACTATGTAAGTTATTACAAGCCTGAGTTAATTATATATTATGTGTTTGCATATTTATATTTTATTGGGTATTGGCAGAGGGGGGCAGGCTGTGGGTACTTCATGTGGTTGAACAAGCAGGCACAACGTCCAAGCGCAACAAGAGTTCATCCACGAGTACCTTCCAACATACCTAATGAACACAGAAATCGAACGTCCGTGATGGAAGAGTACATTAGGGATAACACCCGGATGACTATGTTATTTATATTTTTGATAGCATGCTTGATGCTAGTTATATTCAGATGGTGATGGATGAGAATAATGTAATACTTTACTACGTCTCAATTTTCCAATGTATAGTTGTCTTTTGAAGATGTTGTCTGAGTTCATCACTATTCCATCATAAGTAAAGTGGTGTGCTTTTTTTCTTAAACCCACTAACAATAAAAAATGGCATGCTTTAGTTAGATGGTTATGCAAATCAAATTGATATAGAGGTGTTACAGGAAGTCCATTGAAACATTTGGGCAGCGAACCTCACAATATAGAGGTGTTACAAGGTCAGGTTTTTGCTTGATAATTTTTTGTTTTTGTTTTCAGCTGTTTTTCTCTTCCATTGAGGTGTATTGGTTCCTGCTAAGTTCTAAACTAGATTTTACTTACACAAGGCATATGTGGACTGGTAGGTATGAGGCTCACCTCTGGGACAACAATTGTAAGAAGGAAGGCCAGACCAGAAAAGGAAGGGAAGGTTGGTTTAGATCAGAAGATGTTCTCCTTACTCTCAATATTGCCTATGCAAATTTTCAGTCAACTACTCAACTCTTTTATTGAAGCTGACAATACTCAGTTTTTGTTTTGGCGTGTTGGGATGTTCTTTGCTCCTCAAATAATCTGCAGTATATCTGGCTATGGCCCTTTTTCCAGCAAAAGCCATTTACATTTTCTTCGTTACTTTTTTTGTTTGGTATCACTTCATTTATTCAGGCATCTTAAAATAATGTGGAGTTTCACATTTCTTCTTTTAAATGGTTCCGGAAGGATATGATATGGAAGAGAAAGCTGCAAGGGCCTATGACTTATATAAACAAAAAAAGATGGTCATTGTAAACTTCCCAGTAAGATGGTCATTGTGATCCACATTGACTTCCTTGACATTTTTCTATTGTGACAATCTGTTGAATATGAGCTTCTCTGGTGCCATGCAGTTGGAAAGCTACCAGGAAGAATAGGAAGAAATGAAGAACATGAGCAGACAAGAATATGTTGCCCATTTAAGAAGGTGATAATTTATGTTGTCTTCATGTCCAGCTCTCCCTTGCCTGGAATTCATTGCGGTAACTCTCATTTGTCTTTTATCTGTGTACAGTCTTCAGCTACATAATCACAAAATTCCAGGACATATATTTTCATTCATTTCTAAATCCTCTTTGTCTTTTATCTTCCAGGTCAAAATGAAGTTCGGGTATGTGCATCGGACCAATAGCCAGATGCTAGGTTACTACGACAGGAGATACTAGACACTCTGGAAGCTCCCCGTGTTCAGTTGTGCTGATCCATCCCAGGTGTTGAACGAGAAAAACGAATGTAAGAAAGCCTACCCAAATGCCTATATTCGCTGCTTGCCATTTGACAATAAGCAGCAAGTCCAGTGCATGGCTTTCACTGGGTCAAAATGAAGCAGAAGACATGAAGAAAAAGGACTCTGTTTTGAAATGTTTCATAATAAGATGTTGGGAACTTGGGATGGGTAGTAGCGGCTTATCTTTTTATTTGTTTTCTGATGGCCTTCTGTTCAACTGTTGATTTCGTTTTTTCATTCACGTTTTGATTCAATATATAAAAGGCCATTTTGAATAGCTTTGCTGGCCGCTCAACATACTTTACTGGTTTCTCCACTATGCATAGTGTGTGAGGAGTCAGGAGACTCAGGACTCAACAACTTGTTGGCCACTGCTCTAGGTTGAGATTCCTCGACTCTCAGCTCTACTGTCATAACTCAGACGGAATCAAGCAATATTGCAATTTGAATACTCTATGAATAATCTTACATGCCACTCAGCAGAGTCTATGTATTGTGTGACTGGCCTCAGTTAGAGTCCTCATTTTAAGAGGATTTGTAATATAAAAAAACAGCAAGTTTACATGCCAATGAAATATCATGACGCATTGAGTGTTAATGCATTATGATAGTCAAAAGATAAATTCATCTGTCATCATCCCAATCCTCGTCCTCCACCAATTATCTCATGTTGCCATGCATAAAACTCAAACTGACATCTAACAAGGTAGTATCGACGACTAATGGCTTCAATTTTCATTCAACCAATTGTTTCCATAAAATCAATTGTTTAACACATGAAAATAGACTGGGCAGTTTAACGACATTGAAGAATGACTCCTAATAAACCGACCCATTAATTCCCAATTGTAGAACCGACACAAAAATAAATCAGAACCCCTTCAATGCAGCAAACTCAAGGTTCAACTTCATTAAATTTCAATGTCCACATTGTCTAACAGTAACTTAAAAATAGACCACCTGAAAGATCCACTTTAATGTACTGATACAATAGGGATTGGTTCTCTACTCTTACTTGAATACAATAATTTGACTCTGGATATGAGAATCGCAATAGTCCATTCAAAGGCGCAAATGCAGTTCAATTCTTACGAGTCCAAGATCCATTGCGCTAAGTAATCAACCTTACGAGTCTCCTAACCTCAGAAGAGTAATTAATTTGGTTTCCTAGGAAGCGCCAATGCAGGAAGTAATATCCTACAAGCCGCATATGTGGGGGCAGGTCTGGTTCAAAATTTGAACTGAAGGTTAGTAGTTACGTGGAACCTGCAGGACATGAAAGGAAAACAGCATCAATACCATATAGATATGTGATGTACAAACATACAAATATAGATATATAAGTAACGGCAACGTTTGCACAATAAACTGTTAGATATAAAAAAATGTTTCGGTTGAACTATCATCTTTGGTAGCATATCTGCCGGGTCATTTTTCATCTTCAGAACAAAATAAGTATTTAACAAACTGGTGGAGCATTATCATATTCCTCTTGAGATCTCAAAATAAGTAATGCAGTAAGCAACCATGAAATAACCACTTGTGCTGAGAAGCATTTATACTATTTTGCTTAGTGTGAAATAACCATTAGCGAACTTTCTAATGAAAATGAAATACAACTCTTTGACACAAACTATTTTCACATACCACTATAAGAAGTCTTATATATCATTTTTGTCAACTTATTTAGTCTAGCAAATAGCAAATGGTAGTCTAAGAAAGGTAAATAGGTAATTAGCAAATAACAAATGTTAACTCTGATACCTTCATCAAAAGTTTCAAAAATACGTTATATGCTTATTTCACAAAAATGATTGTTGGACAATACCTATCACTTGTAAGTGATTAAAAAATATAATTTTTCTTTGCAGCATTTCATCAACAAAAAACAATTTAAAGCCACCTGATCTTCCATTGATTCATACAACACATTTATCAAACCCAATCGTGATCAGTGGCTGAAAGTCCAAAAAACTCTAATTTTTGCTGATTCAAAAACTCAATAAAGGCATATCACTCAGTTGCTTCTGTCCCTTTTCTCAAGCACTTTGGTTATAGGTTGCAGGAAACTCTGAAAGTGTGGGATGAAGATTTCCTTAACCGCCATTTTTCCAGAAATAGTATTTCCCAGAAATTTGAGATCATAACCAACAACCCCTTTCCACCAAATTAATCACCAAAACAACAGAACTCCATCAAACACCCACCCAAAAAACACAAAATTTACTTAAAATATCAAAATAAATACAGAAAACAGAGTAAAAATTCTTCCTTTTCAATTCTCTGTTTCGATTCAATCAAAGAATCTGGATCCTGGTAAAAAAATGGGAAAATGAAATGAAATTTACAACGAAGTTTTGAGCGAAAAAAAATCAAAGAAGCTGTTTTAGTGGTTTAACAAAGGAGATTGCTCTGACAATTTGGAAAACTGGATTAAGTTCAGAATAGAGTAAAGAGTCCGGGGATTTGCCGGAAGTGGGAATTCGGACGAGGCAAAAAGAAGACTTTTTAAAAATCATATTTTTGGTACTAGAAGGCTCTTTGATGTAAGATGTGATTTGGAGATGGGGGGAAGGGAGAACCTGGGAGACGATGGTCGCTGGCGAGAGGAGCTCCGTGCGCGAGGGGGATGATGGCCGCCTTCTTCAGCTTGTGTAGTGCCCTACCGCCAAGCCCAGCACCAGCAGCGTCGAAGATGAGTGCGAGTGATTACCCGTTGTAGACCACACCCTCCATGGCGAAGCGAAGCGGCAGGACGAGGGGCGAGGGATATTTTTCGAGGGTTTTACTGTGGCGCACTTCTTTCAAAAAATCTCATTTTGAGGAGATTCTCGATGAAGTTGACTTTCCTGGCAGCACTTTCCGGAAAGAGGACGATGAATGAATCATCATGTTTGGTATAATAGCTGGCTTCCGCCCCACGCCACGCGTCCCACAAGAAAGCCACCACGTTCCTTCCCTAAAATAAAGGGAACCCGGCCCCGGATTCCTTTGTCTTTCTTTTTTGAATTATCTGTTTCTTTATCCACATTCTATTTTTTCCTCCAAGTTCTCCACCCTCCTCCTCTCCTCGACTACTCCCAGCGCCACCTTCCCTTTGCTCCATCTTCTTCGGTCTTGGGTATTAATTAAGTAGTCAAGAAATAAGGGCAGCGGCGAACAAACCACAAATGGCCGTCCTCTTCTTCTCCCCCTCCGTCTCTTGGCTTCCTCTTCCGCAAAATCACAACTCTTCTTCTGCAACACCTTCTCCTTTCGCCTTTGCAACCCTCAGACGCACCGACTTCCTTGGCCGGCAACTGGTCATTCCCCATCAACTTCTCTCGCCTAGACCCAGATCGACTTCCACCCTCGTCCGATCTACTCCCCAGGTTTGTTATCGATGACTATCTAACAAAAAAGATCAATCTTAATTTCTTAAACAAGAAAAAAAACATAAAATTCTTGCTAGGGAAAATTACTTTTTTTATTTCTCTTACATGCGTTGGTTGGGGATGGTGCAGATGACGACCCTTCGTATTGGGAAGGCTATGAGATGGTGGGGGAAGGGGCTTCAACCCAACATGCGTGAGATCACCTCTGCCCAGAATCTCGTCGATTCCTTGTTGACTGCGGGAGATAAGCTTGTTATTGTGGATTTCTTCTCCCCTGGCTGTGGGGGCTGCAAAGCCCTCCACCCAAAGGTACAATAATCGATTTCCTGTTTTCTCTGGGGTTTCCTCTGAATGCCCTAAATTGTTTACCTTTTTTCTATTTCTTTTTTTTCATTGTGAGGAACAAATATTATACTGAATTTTGTGCAAAAAAATTTATCCTGCTTTGTTTGTTTGTTTCCAGATTTGCCAGTTGGCGGAGCAATATCCAGATGTGGTGTTTCTTCAGGTGAACTACGAGGAGCATAAATCCATGTGCTACAGCCTGAACGTCCACGTTCTTCCCTTCTTCAGATTCTACAGAGGAGCTCAAGGCCGAGTCTGCAGCTTCAGCTGCACCAATGCCACCGTATGTCTTTTCAACACAATATATTCCGTTTGAGTTCCGACTTTATCTATCTAATCTAATCTAAAAAAAAGGCGTCTCGAGTTTGGTCACCAAAATTCATATATCGCTGCTTTTGTTTGGAAAATAAAATAGGTTTCTCTTAACTGTATAGCTTTTGTTCTTGTTTATGAAACAAGAACAGAGTTAATTGATGTTCTATAACCGACGATCAGAGTATTAATTTTTTTTAATTAAATCTGTCATGTTCGAATATTACAGATCAAGAAATTTAAAGATGCATTGGCCAAGCACGGCACAGATCGAAGCAGCCTTGGGCCGGCGAGAGGACTGGAGGAGTCAGAGCTCCTTGCTCTGGCATCCAACAAAGATCTGTCCTTCGGCTATGCCCCGGCGCAGCCGGTAGTGCCCCTTGAGCCCTTGGAGGAACGAGTTGCAAGTCCAAAGCTTCCTCTCCCTTCAATCCAAATGCCCACTCAAGCGATTGACGAGAAAGCTCTGGTTGCTGCTGGGAAATGAACACATTACAATCGGGGTCCCCGGCTTATAAGGTTGTCGTTTGTAGAGTGTATATATTGAGGATTGTCTCCAGGCTGTTGGTTCTATTTTTTTCAAAGTCATGGCCTGTGAGCGAGAAACTCTGGAGATTTTATGTAGCAGCCCTTGGAACGGGAAGGAGAGGGCTGCGGTTCACATTGTTCAGTGAGAATGTATATAGATGCTGTTATCTGCTGTCTGTATATTTTTTTTAAAACAAAATTAATTTGGAGAAATTGCCACATGTGGATGTTCAGATGGAGTGTGAATCAGTTTGCAGGTAGAGTGTGAATCACCTCCTGGCCCTCCTGCCCTTGGCGCTGTGATCTGACAGGGCTCATGCCGGGTCATCTCGACCCGTCCGATTTTGACCCAACGGCTAGTGTGAAATCAGTTTGCAGGCGGAGTCAGAATCACCTCTTGCCCTTGGCGCCGTGATATGACGGCTCAAGATGGCTCTGACCGGCCCAAGATGATTCTGAGTCAGGCCAGATGAGACCAGTTTGTTGTGGTCACTGCGACCACAAGGAATTGCCTGGCGGTAAGGAGGAAGAAGGAGAAGAATAGTAGAGGAAAGATAAATTCTTTATTGCATACCTTCCTCATGAGAAAGACGATCTACATATAAAGAGATCAGATGGCGCATTTGGCTAGGGCGCCATCTGTCTACTCTGATGGGCCATTAGTTGGTGTTACTATGATGGGTCACTAATTAGCGCTAATTATTCTCTATCAGCCCGTTACCTAACAATTAGCATAAACGGGACTGATTACAATAAATCAAATATCCTAATGACGGAAATAACGCGTGATGGCCTACTGACGGGGGTTGCTGGCCTGTTGGACTGCTGACGGCGGACGTTGGGCTTGGGCTACTGGCATTCACAACACTCCACCACGCTCCGCTACCGCATTGTCCTCAATGCGACCAGGATGAAAAACGAAGCAGAAACTCATCCTCAAGGACCCACTCCGCGTCCTCTAACGGCTGGCCCTGCCAATCGACCAATACTTCCTTCACAATACGTCCGGCACGACGCATGGGACGTTTATCAACGATAGAAGCTGGCACTCGATCGTCAGGGTTGGACGAACCCATGAGAGGCAACGGTGGAACAGTATCTACCAGCTGAGGGTCGCCCACAAAACGGCGGAGACGAGATACGTGGAACACCGGGTGAACCAGGGACCCGGTAGGCAGAGAGAGACGATAAGCGACCAAACCGATCCTTTCCATAATGACATACCGCCCATGAAAGCGAGGGGCCAACTTCGGATCAGCCCGAAATAAGGAAAATGATATTTGTACATCACTTTTCCTACACATTTTCATACACAGCTGATGTGTATGATAATGAGTGGGTGAAGTGATGTGGGGACATGATGTGCGGACATCACTTCACCCACTCATTTCCATACACATCAGCTGTGTATGGAAACGTGTAGGAAAAGTGATGTAGGGCTATCACTGTCCCGAAATAATGAGGTCTGGCGCTGGGGCATAACGGAAACATAGACGTGATCACCCACCTTAAACTCTCTATCATAACGTCACTTATCATATATCTGTTTCATCCGATTTTGGGCTGACGTAAGATTGGCTTTCAACTGGCTGAGGACTTCATCACGTGTCTGGAGCATGTAATCTACCTCTGCAATGGAGGAGCGATGAGGCACATAGGATAAAATGGTGGGGGGAGGACGGCCATAGATAATTTCGAATGGTGTGAAGCCGGCACGTGTGTGATAGGCCGTATATTATAAGACCATTCAGCCCAAGGAAGCAGTTGCAGCTAGCGGCGGGGCTGGTCCCCGACAAAGCAGCGTAAATATTGCTCCAGACACCTGTTGACCACTTCAGTCTGCCCATCAGTCTGTGGATGATAAGCCGTACTCATATGGAGCGCCGTACCTTGTAACTTAAAGAACTCGCGCCAGAACTGGGAAACAAATACCCGATCGCGGTCAGAAATAATAGTCCGAGGCATACCGTGTAATTTGGCGACATCCTTCACATATAGTTCAGCCACGGTGCGAGCAGAGAACAGATGACTCAAAGCACAAAAATGAGCGTACTTCGAGAGGCGATCGACCACCACCATAATCACCATCTTACCATGGGCCGCAGGTAAGGCCTCAATAAAATCCATGGACACGTCCTCCCAAGAGGAAGGCCTCAATAAAATCCATGGAAGGGGCTGAAGAAGACCCGCAGGAGATGTGGACGACGCCTTAGCTCGTTGGCATATATCACATGTAGCCACATAAGTATTCATCGCTTTACGAATACCGGCCCACAGGAAGCTCTGACTTACCCGTTTAAAAGTTCGGAATGTGCCCTCATGACCAGCCACCGGAGAGTCATGAAAGTGGGCTATCACCTGCTGACGTAAATCCGGAATAGCTGGAACCCACAACCGGTCCTTCCAGAACAACAAATGATCGCGCCAAGAAAAATGCGGCTCCGCCTGCGGATCAGCCTGAATTCGAGCAATCAGCTCCTGGGTAGACGGGTCCGTCACATACACCTTCTGCAAATCAGGAATAAAAGGACAACAAGGGATAGAGAGGGTGAAGCAGGCCCCTTCCGTGGGGCGTTGAGATAAGGCATCAGCCACCGTATTATCCACCCCCTTCTTGTATACCACCTCGTAGTCATAGCCCAGTAACTTACTAACCCAGCGCTGCTGTGAAGGTGTAGAAACCCGCTGATCGGGAAAGTATTAGAGAGGTTGATGATCCGTCCGTATCAGGAACTTACGCCCAAGCAGGTAGGGTCGCCATTTCTGGATGGCGTGCACAATAGCTAGCATCTCCTTTTCATATGCTGATAGAGTCAAGGAGCGGCCCGATAGTGCCTTGCTGTAGAAGGCAATAGGGCGTTCTTGCTGAAGGAGGACAGCCCCTAAGCCCGCATCCGAAGCATCCGTCTCAATAACAAAAGGTAAATTGAAATCAGGAAGAACCAAGACTGGGGCGTGGACCATAGCCTGTTTTAATTTGTCAAAAGCAGTCTGGGCCTCGACCGACCAGACAAAATCCCCCTTCTTGAGTAACGCTGTGAGTGGGCTAGCAAGTAGCCCATAACGCCCAATAAACCGACGATAATAGCCCGTGAGGCCCAAGAAGCCCCGGAGAGACTTCACACAGGTGGGCCGTGGCCACGATAGCATAGTCTCCACTTTGGATGGATTAGTAGCCACCCCATTCTGTGAAATGATATGGCCCAAATACTCGACCTGCGTACTGCCAAAAGAACACTTCGAGCGCTTCAAGAAAAATGAGTTAGCCCGCAAGATAGTAAACACGGACCTGAGGTGGAGAAGATGGTCTGCCCAGGACGAGCTATATATCAATATATCATCAAAGAAGACGAGTACAAACTGACGGAGGTGCGGCCGAAACAAGTCATTCATCAGGCTCTGAAAAGTAGCTGGAGCATTAGTCAGGCCAAAGGGCATGACGAGGAACTCATAGTGACCGTCATGAGTCCGGAAGGCCGTCTTGTGTATGTCTTGGGGTTGCATACGGATTTGATGATAGCCCGAGCGCAAGTCCAGTTTGCTGAAAACGGCTGCCCCTGCCAGTTCGTCCAGTAGTTCTTCGATCACTGGGATTGGATATTTATCTTTGACTGTAATTGCATTGAGCGCACGATAATCCACACAGAAACGCCATGATCCATCTTTTTTGCGAACCAGGAGAACTGGAGAGGAGAATGAACTAGTACTGGAGCGAATGATACCTGTTTGCAACATCTCCTGGACCAACTTCTCGATTTTAGCTTTTTGCACAAGTGGATACCGGTATGGACGAACATTGGCGGGCGGAGCTCCAGGTGTGATTGGAATGGAGTGGCCGTGGCTCTGGGCTGGCGGCAGGCCAGATGGTTCAGCAAAGATGTCAGCATGTTCGGAAAGGAGATCGAGCATGTCGTCTGGCAACTCTGGTTGGCGCACATCGACGAGAGCACGCTGCTGTAGGAAAATACCCTGGGGTGCAAACCTAAAAAAGAGAGCTTACTGCCTGTACCGTGTGCAAAGTTCCCGGTTGCGCACTATGGAGGCGTATACGCTGGCCAGCGACCTCGAAGTCCATGATCAGGTCCTGAAAATTCCAAACCACATCACCCAAGTCCTGTAGCCACTAGACGCCTAGGACCACATCTGCCCCTTTCGTTGGTAGGAGAAACAAGTCGGTGACGAAGGAATGTCCCTGGATTAACAGCTCAACCTGAGAACACACACCCATGCTGCGAATGTGTTTGCCGTCCCCAATCAGCACATCAAACGGTTTAGAGTCGGAGACATAACACCCCAACCGCTGGGCCACCTTATCGTTGATGAAGTTATGGGTCGACCCACTGTCGATGAGTACCGCGACCTGTTGACGTTTAAGCTGACCCTGAACATGCATGGTCCTGGGTGTGAAAGTGCCGGAGAAGGCATGTACGGAGATCTCAGGTTGCACATGATCATAGAGGCCGGGCACCTCTTCTGGCTCAGCCATTTCTTCTTCCTCAGCTTCGACGATGAGGAGGCTACCCCGGACGGAGCAGCGATGTCCGAGAACAAACTTCTCATCGCACTTATAACAGAGTCCTTTGGCACGTCGTTCTTCTATCTGGGCCGGCGTTAACGGCGGACAGGAGGAGAAGGAGGTCCTGGCAAGGCTGGCCGACTAAAGCCTGGGCCAGGCACTGGCGTCACGACAGGTATGGGGTTGCTGTACGGCCGTGGGTTAGGCCCCCCTCGTCGTTGACGGGCCAGTTTTTCCTCCTCTATGCGAGCATGACGCACCACCTCGAGCATAGTATGGCATGGAAAGTGAAGCATCTCATCAGCAATCTCAGGCTTCAGCCCGCGCTTGAAGGTGCCAACGAGGGCTGCCATCTGCCAATCTGGCAAGCGATTAGCGATTTTCATGAATTCAGAATAGTAAACCCTCACCGTGGTGGTTTGCCTCAGAGTAGACAGCATCTCGTTGAAATCTTGAAACTCGTTCGGGCCGAACTGGATGCACAACTCATCGGAGAAGGACACCCAAGTGGGGTAGCGCATCTCCTTCTCAAAGGACCGAAACCAGATTGAAGCATCTCCGTCCAGGTGGAAAGCGGCTACACGGAGGCGCTCGTCATCAGAATATGTTCCCTGGTAGGCAAAGAATTTGTCCGCCTTGTATAACCACTCGACAGGATCTTCCTCGCCATTGTATCTCAGAAATTGCAACCGAGCCAGCCTGGGCTCAGTGCTGGCCCTCTGACCTCTGCGCGACCCAGAAAATTCCTCCAGATCATCATCCATCTCGTGCTGAATATGTCGTGGTCGTGGAGCCATTGGGGCTTTCCCATGAACACCTTCCATGCCGTGCGTCTCCAAGCCATGGCGGCCACCCTGCGCATCCATGTAAACAGATCCGAATTGCATGCCATGCGGAATAGATTGGCTGGTAGGTTGGCCAAGTAGTGAACCGCCCAGCGCTTGAGAACCCCCTGGTCGGCCATGGCCTCTAGCCCCCCCTATTGACGGTGGTGGGGTGGTCATGGCAGCAGCCTGTGTGTCTCTCTCAGTCTTCATTTGCGTCTGTACGAGCTCGACGTTTCGCAATCGTATGTCTATCGAACTGAGCAGGGATAGGACAGGATTGTGGGTGGAATCAACGTTCCACCCACGATCCTGTCCTTCTAGGCTGGTTATCTCCTGCGTCGCTTCTGGCTCTGAAGGTGCTCCAGCGGCCATGGCTGGCTGCTTGTGAGGAGGCATGATCGCCCCTGGATCAGAACTGCTCTGATACCAATGTTGTGGTCACTGCGACCACAAGGAATTGCCTAGCGGCAAGGAGGAAGAAGGAGAAGAATAGTAGAGGAAAGATAAGTTCTTTATTGCATACCCTCCTCATGAGGAAGACGATCTACATATAAAGAGATCAGATGGCGTATCTGGCTAGGGCGCCATCTGTCTACTCTGATGGGCCATTAGTTGGCACTACTCTGATGGGCCACTAATTGGCGCTAATTATTCTCTATCAGCCCATTACCTAACAATTAGCATAAACGGGTCTGATTACAATAAATCAAATATCCTAATGACGGAAATAACGCGTGATGGCCTGCTGGCCTGTTGGACTGCTGACGGCGGACGTTGGGCTTGGGCTACTGGCATTCACAACACAGTCTCATTAAAAATAAAATTATATATTTAAAAAAATTAAGGACTTCAGCCTTTAGGTGATACTGGTGAAATTCTTTTATGATCCTGTGAGGCATTGGCAACGGGTAGTAGCGAGGGGTGGTAAACGAGCTCGGGGCTCGTTGAACTAGTCCAGCCTGAGCCCATTTAACCATAAAAGGTGAGCCCATTCTATTAGCAGGCGCACCCAATGAGCTGATCTCGGGCTCCACCATAGGAGAAATTATTGGGTACAAGCGCCAGCACACGTCAGATTTATGGTCGCCAATCAGACGCCGCCGCGTGGCCATTGAGCCCCACAATTCCAAACGGCTAGCATTGGAGGATGGCGTTAAGTGGTTAAACAGAGAAAAACCCGTCCGTTCCTTCTCATCTCAAAATCGTTTTTCCCGCTCACTCCCGCTTCTTCTTCTTCTTCCTTGAAAGGCTGATGCCCAGCTCTCCGAAAAACCCGTCCGTTCTCCGACACCGGCGGCGACGACCAGCTCTCCATCACTTTGAGGTTGACGCCGGAGGCGACTGCGTGGATCAGCAGATCAGCTCCCCATTTCGTCCACATTGCTTCCGTCTGCATTTTAGTTTGAAAGACGTTTGATTTTTTCCTCAGACGGTCGGACCACACCGGGCACTAGCGTCCGCCCTCCCGACTGCACCGGACTGCTTCAGAGCTGACTCTCGAAAGAACTTCCCTTCTTTGACCGCCCACTAAGTGTTCGATGAAATGCTCCACTAACGAGAGCTGGTCGATGTGGGAGGGTGGTATACTTAGCGAAGGAAGTGGACTGGACCGACCCTCCAAAGAAGCTTTGGCGTTTCAGAATAGATCATCGATCAGGTGAGGATCACCGATCCTCTTTCTTGATACATTTTTTCTCAGAAAAAAACATATTTTGAATCTTGCAGGCTGATCATACAAAGACCCTCAAAACGATCACAGAAAGATAGGAGACTTTCTGGGTTTGTGATTTTCAATTTTATGGAGTGAGATTTGGAAGTCTTTGTATGATAGATTTGCAGACCATAAGTTTTCGTGTGGCTTCTTCTTGACTTTTGTTTCTGTTGACATATAAAGTTTACTGTCTTTTGAATTTAACCTTTTGATTACACTTTACAATACATTTTCTAACGCCCAAAGTAGGAATATGCAATTGGCATAAACATAAGGTATAATGAAAAGGAATCTTAACATAGGCACTTTTGAACTGTGCATAGGTTGCCTTCATCTGGTCCTTATAATATAATTTAAATTTAACGCTATCTGATCTCGGAGAAAAATAAAGAGGGCCAGTTATACCTGTTTGCTGCGCAAGTCAGCTGCAACAGGACTTCGTAAAAGAAGAGGCACTGTCGTCACAAGAGGATGCGTCGACTCAATCTAATTCACCAGATACAAGTGATAATGAGTCTTTTTTGAGAAGACCTCTAAGCTACAGAAATAGGTTTTTGGTCTTTATTCAAATGGGATCACTGATCAACAGAGCAGCTGAAAACTTCTTTATAAATGAAATAAGGCGGAGGCTGTTTATAACAACTGTGTTAATAATTGTTAGTCGTATTGGGTATTTTATTCCACTACCCGGTTTTGATAGGCAGTTGATACCTGAAGATTACTTGAGCTTCGTCTCTGGTTCTGTTGGTAAGTTCTGTTATACACATTGAACTTAAATATAATCCATTATGAAGGGCATATAAGCAGAAGCTCTCTTTCCAAACTTACATATTAAATTTTAATACTTGTTCCCTTCTATTTCGTGAAGTGTTTTGTGCAATATCTTGTCACATAATAAGAGTCATATACTCTTAAAGAATGCCATAACAATATTAAAGCACGACTAAAGAACTGTGCTGTTTATTCAATAAATGCAGTGATAGTTATTATTTAAATTATATTGTTCTTGAACTCTTGTGGAACTAATTTGCAATTTGTCCTACTTGTTATTAAGCTGGTAACATTTGCAAGCATTAATTAGTAATCAAAAGTTTAACATAAGGTGACAAATGTAAGAATTTTTATTTTATCGGTGTCATTAAGAGTTCTGATGCATACAGATGTTTATGAATCTGATCTATGTGACTTGATCTGTCTCTGTTGATTCGTCTAACAGATGAGCTTGGTGACTTGTCTTCAGAACTTAAGTTGTCACTGTTCCAGCTTGGAATAAGCCCTCAGATAGCTGCATAAATCCTTATGCAGGTCTGTTGCTAATATTTGGAGTTTACTTGTTAAGTGTCTCATATATATCGGAATGGACTGAAATGTTTTGCCATCTTATTTGAATTGGTTCCTTCACATCCTTATATTGGATCCTATAGAAGGTGGCATATGTAAGTCTTGCCAGTGCACCAAGAGGAGAGATTTTTAAGTAATTGATTACATCTACACATAATAAAGAATGGTGTTGCTTAGGTTAATACAGATGCATATTCTTATGTGTGCTTGAATAAACACTTTTTTGTAGTGTCAAACTACTGTAAAAAAAATAAACTTCTAACATTTTTCAAATTCGAGCTGTCTTTTGTTCAAGAGTCCAGTTAGTATGTTGGCGTGCGTTGGGGAGCCACGATGAGCCAAATCTCGATCTGAGAACCTGCATTAATACAGGGGGAAGGCAAATTTGAATTATGTGTCTGCTCCCTCGTTTAACATGCACGTCAGATCTCAATCAGCTGGATCGCGGCAAATTTTGTATCTCTATAGAGCCACCTGCTTGTTACAATTTTGCATAACGCCTTTTCTTCAGACATCATTGCGATCTTCGGATCATTGGTTTTTTTTGGATAGGTGGATTAGGTGATTTTGGTGAGAATTGGGAGCCGGAAGATAGGAGACTTCATCTTAGCAACATCAGGTACTCTACTAACACTGGACCTTGAAAAATGATGTTTATTTTGTCACTTGTGAAAATCTATGGCTTTTCAGCTTCTCTATTTGGTGATTTTGGCCGAACAAATTTGAAAGCTCTAAATCTGACCTCCTAAATTTATACCCCTATAACTTACACTAGCATGCTTCATCTCTTTGTTCTATGGAATGTTTGAGTGATTCCACTCCCACTTGCTCCAAATCTAATTCTTTTAGTTTCAAATAGACTATCTCCGTCCGGAACTGGTAGTAACATTTCGTTCTCAAAATTGAACCAAATGACTTTACTTCACTTAAGATAACTAAATGTTACTACTACTGTCTACAGGTTCCTAATTTTTGGTAATTGTTACTTTTATGTTTCTAACAATTAGTATATAAGAAACATTTCACAACAGCATACGTTTCTTATATGAACGTGTTATGACTTTTATGCAATGTTTGAAATGTCTCTTTTTATGTCTTTTACCAATTTATTCAAGAAAGTGGATGCGTAAGATCCATGTTGCCAATCTCAAGTTGTTCGGAAATGATCATTCTTGATTATGATTATGAATAAGGACCAGTTCCTTATTTTGCCTTGATTTTTATTGGTCTCTGGACTGTGCAGCTCAAACGCCAATGTGTATTCACCAATGTGTATTTGCTAAATGTATTAGTGTGTAGGTGTTATCAACTGTATACTGTATGTAGGTGTTATCAGTTGTATTCGCCAATGTGTAGGTGCTAAATGTATTGTGGCTGGACTGTGCAACTAAATTATTATTCAACAGCTTTATTATCAACTTATATTTTACCATAACATTAGTTATTGTTGTTTTCATGTGTGTAGGTGTTATCGTAAATGGCATAAAACAATTTAGAAACATGGAGAGGGGTTTCTCATGCACAATGTTCAACGAAGTATATTGAACATATTCAAGAGAACTTTAGAAAAAATAAAAATAGGATGCACATTTTTAAAGAATCATGTTTTAAAAGGTTGATCGATTTGCCTCCATTCACATATGTGGGACCAGTAGTTCATCGTATATTAGTTAGAAATGTGTTTGAAATGACATTTGCAATAGGCAACACATCCATTGAGTTCTCTCAGTTTGATTTTGCTCTTATTTTGGGGTTAAGGTTTACTCCAAGCAACATTAACATTCAGCCTATGCCACAGAGTCCTTTGAGAGAAAGGTTTTTTAAAGGCAAGAAAAGGGTTTTTAAAGATGATGTTTTTTCAGCTTTTAAGCTTTGTAAGTCTGATGAAAATGCAGTCAAGCTTGCACTGCTTTTATTCTTAGAATCTTTTCTACTAGGGTATGCGCCTGGGGTTTTTGTGCATTTAGAGTTCTTAGATTTACTAGAGGATTTAAATGCCTTTAACAAATATCCATGGGGTTTGATATCATACAATCGGACGATACAATCTTTGAAAAAAACAATGAACAATCAAAGTACCTCCTATAACTTGTGTGGATGCCCATTTGCATTTCAGGTATTTCTTATTCTCATTGCTCTTACCCAATCATCTTTAGTAAGTCAAATATTTTAATGTATGCCAAATAAAGTTGACAAAATATTGCAGATTTGGGCACTTGAGCATATCCCATCTTTGGGAAAGTATGTTGCATCAAAGGCAGAGCAAGTTCATTTCCCGAGAATCTTAAATTGGGAAAATATTAAATCACGCAACTACGACAGTCTTACCAAAGATATTTTTAAGCCAGATGTGAGTAGATCATTGTAGCCTAATTTATTAGTTCTATGTATACAAGAATTCAATGCAACCCATAAGATATTTCTTTATTTTATTGTTGTAGTTCTTTTTAATTGTGGAGAAGAATCTTGAACTCACTGAGGAGGAAAAAAATTGTGAAGTGATTATAGATCTTCTAACGAGTCTTAAAGATGATAGAGACAAGGTTGGATCGTCAAATACTCAAATTGGAAATGAGTCAGTTGATGATCATAACAAAGATGTGTATTTGTTGGTAGAAAAGAAATTTGAGGTCATGGAAAAATTACAAAAAGACTTCATGGAGACTATGAATAGAAAGTTAGATCGTTTGATAGAAGATGTTGATGATTTGAAACAGAAAATAAATTCATCTTACGTGAATAAAGGAGTTGATGAAAAGGTAAATTTTATGTTATAGTATGTGTTGACCTAATTAGTTTGAAGTTTGATTAAGATTGATTAATTTTGCTTACAGGTTGATAGGTTGGAAAGTACACATGGCGGTGTTGATTCATTTAGTGCTGATAGAGATGAGGAAGTGCAGGTAAGGATACATATAAAGTTACTTTCTTAATTTTATTGTGGTCTCTCTTTTATAAATTAGCTACCTATATTTTTACAGCAGGGTGGTGAGATGGAAAGTACACATGATATGGAAGAATTGGGGCGTATGACCCCAACTTCTACCAAAGAAAGACAAACTCCCTCAGATCTACATGAGGTTTCTAGAGTTTCTTTACCTAATTTTTTATGTAATGTATTGTTCTTCAATATTAATGTATAACTTATTTCTACAGGTTGTTGTCTTGGATTCAAGTTCAAATAAACATAAGTCAAAAGTTGAGTTGATCAAACGACCGAAAAGGACAATAGTTCCTGCTGTAGTCTTTTGCTCCCCATTTACTGATCCTAATCCAAAAAGACGAAGGAGAGATGAGGCATCTACCACAACAAAAATTAGTATGAAGAGACACTTAAAGAAAGAAGATATAGTTGCAATGCACAAGTGGACAAAATCACGAAAAGGCATCACACGTGAGACATTTGATGACATTACAATAACTGTTGATCTTGTGAAGAGGGTACTCAATCCAAGAGGGTGGATTAAAGACATTGTAAGTTGATCATACATCATTTTTTTGTCTCTTTCACAATATATCATTATTTGACATTAGGAATTCAATCTAAATATGTAGGACATTGAAGAATATTGTGCTATGTTACATAGAAGACGTGAAACATATCCTCACTTGTACCCTCAACGTTGTGAATTTGTAAAGACTTGGTTTGGGGTAAGCACACGACACTTAGTTAATTTGTCAAGTAAGAAAGTATGACTAATACAATGTAAAATTATTTAATATTACACAGCCAATATGTGCAAGTGAATGGGTTAAGTATTCAGAGTTTAAAGAGAAATGTCACAATGATTCTGTCCCGGAAGTTAGTATTCCATCCTTGTATGAATGGAATGAGTCCTTGGTCAAAGCTATAAAGGGTATATCCTATCCTTGGTGGGATTGCGAATATGTAAGTATTTCAATGTGCATTTTTTGTTTTAAGGTGTAAGTATTTCATTGTTAGGTCTACATTCCTCTCAATGTTGGTGACAATCATTGGATCCTGTTGGTTGTAAACATCTCTGAAAAGCAGATATGTATATTGGACTCATTTAAATCAAATGAATATTATGACGGTGTGGAAATTTTGGATGTTATACCTCCTTTGGTTGCACATGTCTCACAAACAAATTCATTTATGGAGAGATGGACAGTATGTGTCATTTCAGAACTTCCAATGCAGGACAATATGTACGAACCTCACCCTTTCCTTATATCTCTCTGGTTTGATAAGGTTTGATAATTCTTACATTGTCATTTTTTGTGCAGCCATGATTGTGGGATTTTTGTGATGAAATACATAGATTACATGTGCTCAAAGCAAAAATTAGATTTTACACAGGTAGTTGTCCATTATGTACTCTTTCAATGTTGGTAATTTTTAATTATGTTGTCTAAATAGGATATTTTTCATATATCTCAGGATGACATTCCGTACTTTCGAGGAAGAATCGCTTTAGAGCTTTACAAGGGTGAAGTTGCTCCATAGACCTAGAGCCTTGACTGAATAGCTTAAAGTTTCATATTGTATTTTTGGAAGATTTGATAAATGTAAATTAGTTTTTGTAAGCAACACATGTAGCATCAACTGAAAATGATTTATGTTTTATGTTGATAGCAGTAGTGGAAAGTAAAGATAGTGGAATTCATGGTGCTCTTTAATGTGAAATTGAAGTTTGTGAGTTTAATGGCATCTCTACATTGGGTCTCTTGCCTATGTTAGTTCACACTCATAATGAGTGGTTCAGGCTTCATATGTTCAGTGATAGGTTTGAAGAGCTTGTCAAGATTGATTGTAGGAAAGAAATTGATGCTCATTTTGTGTTTGGATGCTCTGTCGGGTATCATTTGTTATTTGTACATATATAAGGATTACATGGGCAAGTGTACTTCAAATAAATATAAATCCAATTGATTTGATTTGTAAAGTTCTTGGCTCATAGACTCCATTCGGAGTTATTATTAATGCTGGGGGCCGTTGATAAACATGAACAAGGCTGAAACTGAAATAGATGGTTTTTTATATTGTTACAAGGAAGTGTTGCAAGGATTTAAAGAACAGTTACATTGTAAGAAACATTTTTAAAACCGGGTTTCTCATAATGAAATTGTAAGAAACAATATCGATGACTTTACATAATATTGAAATATCTTATTTCTTTTTTGCATAAGAGAAAAATCTTATTTTGTTTTCATATTTAAATATGAAAGGTTTGACGTATTTATTATTAATCCTATAGAACAAGTGTAAGGTTTCACCGTTTTGCTTAGGTTTTGATATTATGTTTCTAACAATTACCAGTAGAGAATTATATAGCTAACTAAGTTTCCCATATTGAACTTATCAGAAATAATATCGACGACTTGTTAATTTACATTGAAAAATATGACCTCTTTTTATACTTGAAATTATAAGGTTTTATATATTTATTACTAATTATATGGGAAAAGTGTAGAGGTTCCACCCTAATATGGATATTGACAATTATGTTTCTAACAATTACCATGTGAGAAATATATGAAAAGCCGGGTGTCTCATATGAAACTTGTGAGAAACACTTACGAGGTATATTGTTTCTAAGAATTGACATATGAGAAACATAACATAACCAAACTTTCTTACATATAACCTATCAGAAACAAACTTGCGGCCCTTTACACCAACATACAGATATCCTATTTCACAAAATAAAATATGTATTTGACCTTGATACGTTCACCATCCACATTAATTTTACATATTCCCAAAACAAAATTAAAACTTCTTACATTGACTTTTCACCCATTCAAAAAATACATATGCATCATTCAACTTTACACATCCTCCGCCCCAAAATATGAACTTTCTCTTCTATCATTACGAGCTTCTTACGCCTAATTCAACTATGTCACTGTGACGCACGTACTACAAACATCACTATTTTCTTCCTCCTTCGAGCATGTCATTATTATCAACATCCTACAAGAGGATGAACCTTTAGACATATAGTTATAATAAATGCACCATACAATGATAATAATTTCTCTCCTTACCGGATTGTCAAAACCTGCACTCATAGGTAGAACAAATGGATATAACGTTGGGTTAAAGGTAATTGGAATTTGTTGTGGGTTAAATGGTTGATTTGTAACACCTAACTCCCTTAACTGCATCGGTTCACCTATACAATAAAGAGTATAATATTGGTCAAACTTATTCAACTCATACACTGAAGATTAAAATAGTATGCAATAAATAAAAGAGCTTACCTGATGTGTCCATGTTAGCTTGTGATGACTGAGGAATTGCTACATTTGATGCTCTTTTTTTGCGACTCCCTGAACCCCCCTTACACCTTCTCTTGCCTGCACAATTAAATTTACATAAGCATGAATCTGCATCACTCTAGTAATATGTTAAAATTGATAAACACAAGAAAAAGCTTACATGATGTCTCAATATTAGGTTGTGGGGTCTTGATTGTCCCCTCCTTTGGTGCTCTGATTTTGCGCTTCTCAAGATGCCCCTTCATCCTACGAAATGTTTGTCCTTTTGGCCTCATTTGTGGTGGATTCAACACAGGTTGTTCACTATATTCACAATGAGTAGTAACATGATCGATTATAGCCGGATGAGAATCCTCCACCATATTATCTGCTTTGTGCTTTTTAAATTCAAATACAATGCTTTCTAAATATGAATTTGCTATCTCAATTGTGTCATCATCATCCACACATAAACTCATAACTTTGAAAGCTTTGCGCATTAATTTGTTGAGGCTTTCTGTCTTTGATTTGGATGGACCTTCGGTGCTATGATCATCATACTCAAATTCTTCTTTTGCAACTTTTGTCCACCTCTTCAATATGTACTGATTTGGGAGTTGTTTGACACTGTTGGTGTTCAATACCTTTAAAACATGACAACATAGCCAACCCACTAACTCAAAAGTGTTGACAACTACAACTAGTAGTATAGTCACAACTGTCAAACTTCACAATGTGGTCTCTATCATAACCATCACCTCTTAATGTGTATATGATCTGTGATCCAGTGGAGCTTTCATTGACAATATCTTCACTTAGACTTTGCAAGAACTCATCTTGAAACATTTTCAATATAGTGTGTGTGTACACTTTTGATGCATGCTTTACTATTGCACTCTTGGGTACATGCAAGTTCATTCTACCACGAGCACAAGAAAAATCATCAGCCACCTCAGTATCACGCATTCGGGTTACACTATCCTCATATTGATGAACAAATTCAATGAGATTCATTGTCTTTGTAGCCATATGTTGGAAGACATTGTTCATGCTTTCACTTCGTTGAGTTGATCTAATACCAGCAGAAAAACTATCTCTACTAAAGCCTGGACACCACTTCTCACGAACTTTATATAGTCTTTGCAGCCAGGTAACATCCTCAATTTTCCATTCTTCAGTTAAATTCTTCCAAATTGATTTAAACTCCTCTTCTGATTCGCAGTTGTGCAAAAGCTTAGTGAACTCTTTCTTGAAACCAGCTTTTGCTAAAAGATGGGCAATGTTCTGAGTAGCATTTTTTCCAATGTGCCAAATACACAGGCGATGACGGGTATCTGGAAAGATATTTTCAATGGCACCAGCCATGGCACTATCTTGATCTGTGAAGATGGTTTTAGGTGCAATGTTGCCCATTGACTGTAGAAAAGTTTGAAATAACCAAACAAATGAAGCTGTGGTTTCATGTAATATAAAAGCACAACCAAATAGCACATTCCTCCAATGATGATTTACTCCTACGAAGGGAGCACATATCATATTATACTTATTTGTGCGATAGGTGGTGTCAAAAGTAACAACATCTCCAAAATAATCATAATTTAATTTAGATATCCCATCTCTCCAAAAAAAGTTTGTCATTCGATTTTCCTCATCCACTTGGATTGCATAAAAGAACATTGGATTTTCAGCCTGCATCTGCTTAAAATAATTAACATTACTATGGCCATCCCCTGACTCAATTAATTTCAACCTTTGGTTCTGCAAATAATTATGACAATCTCGTATTGTAAACCCAACATTTTGACTCCCGCCAACTTCTTTTGCTAAGAAAGAATATGCACTAGTCGCTCTAATGCCAGCTTTAGCCATAGAACTAATGACATCTGCACTAGCATCTGTTAGCTTTCGCCCAGATCTTAACAAGTGCCTTTGCTCCAGTTTAGTAAGAGGGTGATTGTGCTCGGAAATGAACTGGATAATTTCAAATGCACCATTTTCAACTCTAAATACCACACGCGCACTACATCCAGTCCTAGTTATTAACCGCCAAATCTTTTTGCTTTTATGAGGACAAGTTTCTTCCCTACTAAGTCCCTCGTGTTAAGCATGAAAAATACACATTTTTATATGCCTTTTTACCTATTTGTTAGTTGTGTTTTCTGATTAAAACGAGAAATAAA